>OY757931.1:12786652-12939152 GCA_963585895.1 Sepioteuthis lessoniana | reverse complement strand
AAAGGACACACAAAAAACCCTATGGGACTTTGCCATACACACGGATCACCTAATCTCGGCCAGAAGACTAGACCTAATCATAATCAACAAAAAAAAAGAGAATATGTAAATTGTCGACTTTGCTGTCCCGGCTGACCACAGAATAAAACTGAAAGAATGTGAAAAGATGTATAAGAACCGCGACCTTGCTAGAAAATTGGAAAAACTATGGAACATGAAGGTGACAATTATACCAATTGTGATTGGTTTTTTTGGTACAGTAACTGAAGGATTAGTAAAGGGACAGGAGGTCTTGGAAGTTGGTGGACGAGTGGAGACCATCCAAACTATAGCATTATTAACAACTACCAGAATACTGAGAAGGGTCCTGGAGACATGAGGAGACTTGCTGTCACACAAACTCTTGTGAAAGACCATCAATGAGAAAATAATAATAATAATAATAATAATAATAATAATAATGATATTTGCTGTCACTCAGACTCAAGTAGAAACCCATCAGCAAGAGGTGATGTGAAAAACTCGCAACTCTAAGAGTTGAAAATTGGAGGACGAGCAAAGCACATACAACTTACAGTTTTGTTGAGGTCGGTCAGAATACGGAGAAGAGTCCCGAGGACTTGAGGAGACTTGATGTCACTCAGACTCAAGTAAAACTCCAAGTGTGAAAAAATCGCAAGAAATAATAGCAATGATAACAAATCACTCAATAAGTCCCGGGCCTAACTAATAAAACAACAACTTTTACGCAAAATTTGACTTTATTCATCAATATAGTCTCCTTCAAGGGTAATACACTGATCCAATGCTTCTCGACCAATTCGATGCTTTTTTGTAGAACGATGGGTCTTAGGTCTCAAAATGCGCCCCAGTTTCCGATATCACTTCTTCATTTGAGCCAAATCTCTTTCCCTGGAGCATTTTTGAGGTTTGCAAACTACCAGTAGTCGCTGGAGGCCAGATCTGGAAGAATTAGGTGGCTTCAGAAGCAGTTCGAAGTGTAATTCATGTAGTTTTGGCATCGTTGCAATCAACTCGTGACACGGTGCATTGTCTTGGTGAAAGAGTACTTTTTCTTCTTCATTTGTGGCCGTTTATTGGCAATTTCTTCCCTCAAACGCACCAATAATGCTATATAATATTTGCTATTGATGGTTCTTCCTTTCTCAATTTCATCAATTAACAAAATACCTTGCGCATCCCAAAATACGGAGGCCAAAACCATGCCTCCCGATGTTTGCGCCTTTGGATGGCTTTTACCTGCTACTGTCCACTCAGCTGACTGCCGATTTGACTCTGGAGTGAAATGGTAATTCCATGTTTCATCCATTGTCACATATTTACCCAAAAGCTATTTTTTGTTGCTTTGAAACAGTTACAAACAAAGCTCTGAATCGTCGACGCGTTGTTGTTTTTGATCGACTGTGAGCAAACGCAGCAACAACTTTGAACACAGCTTTCTCATTGACAAATTTAATGCAAAATGGTGAATACACTACTGTCTGATATCTTCAACTCCTCTGCTATCTCACGCAATTTCAATTTATGATCGGTCAAAACGAGTTTGTGGAGTGTTTTGGTGTTATCTGGTATTTGGGCGACCTGAGCGTTCAGCATAATTTGTGTGTGTACGACCACATTTAAAGTCCGCATACCGACTCTTTATCATTGTTTCCGACGGAGCAGAGTTCGAATAACACTTATCAAGTCATTGCTATGCTTGACCAGTAGTTTTTGGCATCAGAAAGCAATGCTTTATCAACACACGAAATTCAAATTTTTCCAGTTTTGAAAATTTGCAACAGTCAGTAAAGTTGACAACCTTAGTCGAGAGTGACCTGAATGCTCCCTTTTCGATAGCTGCTACACCGAAGTATAAGGCAGGGTGCTACTCCATTCCCTAGATTGCTCTACTTTACCCTTGATATTTACCTTATAATGCTGAGTGTTAAGTAAGGTGGCATCAAGTACCATTTTTTGAGTCTTTGGTATGACTCCACCTGGGATTGAACCCCGGCTTCTCAGAACATTGGCGAAAACTCTACTCGTTAGACCAATGGCTCGCACTTAAATAACTGTAATTTGTAAACTAATTATCCGACTGGGTTCAAATTTTGATACGTGCCATTTAAATGTTAGTATTTTATAAATATCATATGGATTTTTTTATGAATGACGCCATCTATATGTTAGGCGCTGGATTTATTGAGTGATGAGTTAATAATAATTCAAGAGCGAAAAACTCTCAAAGGGGTAATATAATAATGATAATAACAATAAATGGAAGGGTCCACAAAGACTTGGAAAAAGACAGGAGAAATTGGAAATCAGAGAAAAAATAGAGACAATCAAGACTGCAGCATTGTTGAGATCGGCCTGAATACTGAGAAGAGTTCTGTACACCATTAAAAGACTTGCTGTCACTTAAATTCCAGTGAAAGATCACCAGCTAATGTTAGTGTAAAAAATCGCATGGAGTAAAATAATGAAAAATAATGACTCAAGACATTAGGAAAAGTGACGGAGGGGTCAGGAGAAAAACAAAAACAATCACCGACTTGTTTTCAGTGATGGCGTTCTCAAGGGACAAGAAAAAAAAATTGTAAACCTGATTTTTAAATGTCTCTTGCTCTATCATCGAATTGAATTACATGTTTTTTTGTATTTTCAGGATGATTTTTGTATATTATTTGTGACTTAATACATAGAAATAATATGAGACCGAAGAACGCTGGTTGGTTGTTTGGTCGGCTGGTTGGTTGGTTGGTTTTTACGGTGTATCAACCCTTTTCGGGTCATTTAACGCCGAATTAAATTTCAAACTATTCAGTTTAGTATAAGCATTTTTTTTTGTTTACACACAGTTAAACGTGGCCACAAAAGCACAAGAAGAATCAATAAGGTACATAGTAAGACGTCTTTAAATAATTTTAGTGGTAAGACGTCTTACTATGCACCAAAATGATTCTAATTCCTACATCTTAAAAGCCTCTCTATTCCCAAATCAAATTTCGAAAAGTTCTAGTTGAAAACACCACTATAATAGCACACGAAATTTTACGCTACGACTACAAATCCCAAAAGTCCTACATATAAAAACGAAAAAACCTAGAATTGGTAGAATTAGTTGTGAAAATAGCGGCAATGTTTTGAAATGCCTTTAGTTTATTGGTTGTTTTTTGTTTGTGTGTGTATATGTGTGTGTTTTTAATATTCAATTTCGCTTGATAATATTCTATTTCCGTTGACAGAGTTCTGTTTTAAATTCGTTCGATGTCATCGGTGTCTCAGTTTAATCCAAATATACGTTCTTGTAATTTTTGCAATGTTATGAAAAAAATCTAAAAACTTTTTTTTAAATCTTTACACTTGCAAACAAGCCCTGATCATAGCCTATGAAAGGTCCGAAAGCGCACGGGACAATTTCAGTAAATTCATCTACCAACTCTAACCCAAAACCAAAACACCTGTCTGGACACTCGAAAGGATCCTAATAAAAAATATATAGAAAATGTGTCTTTATTATTTAATCAAACATGCTTAAATGAAGGACTACTGCCCAACTGCACATATATATACACACATATACATTTACACAAAATGGAGCAAATAATACTCGCCTATGGCCTACCCATGCTTTCGTTAGTCGTGTGTCGATGTTTTTTTCGGTTGATGAGACGCTACTTCCTAGGTAGGTGAATTTGTCTACTAGTTTCAGAGAGGCTTCGTCTAGTGTGGTAATGTTGCCCGTTTGGTTGTAACACATATATTCAGTTTTGTGTGCATTGACATGGAGGCCAATGCCTGCTGCGGCTCGTTCCAACTAAACGACTGGAGAAGAAACTAGACGGCAATTACACAAGAATGTTGAGAGCAATATTGAACAAGTCCTGGCGACAACACCCCACAAGACACCAACTATACGCCCACTTGCCTCCCATCACGAAAACTATACAAGTTAGACGAACCAAACACGCAGGACACTGCTGGAGAAGCAAGGACGAGCTCATAAGTGATGTACTCCTATGGACCACCACATATGGCCAAGCAAAAGCAGGACGACCAGCTCGAACTTACATACAGCAGCTATGTGAGGACACAGGATGTAACCCTGAAGGCCTGCCAGAGGCGATGAATAATAGGGAGAAGTGGCGAGACAGAGTAAGGGATATCTGTGCTGGCGGCACGACATGATTATGGTGATGATGATGGCCTACCCAAAGAAATAGTCGCTGCTATAATAATGCTATATAAAAACACTAAAGTAGAATTCCGCTCCCCGAATGGAGACAAAGACTACTTTGACATTGTAGCAAGCGTGCAACAAAGAGATACATTAGCCCCATACCTGTTTATCATCTGCCTAGACTACGTGCTCCGAACGTCTATAGATTTAATGAAAGATGGCGGTTTCAAGCTGGCAAAGGAAAGAAGGACAAGATACCTCGCACAAACAATTATGGGCGTGGACTAAGCCGATGACATAGCACTTCGGGCAAGTACAACCACCCAAACCGAAACCCTGCTACTTGGTCTAGAACGAGCAGCTGCTGGCGTAGGCTTCCATGTCAACGCAGACAAGACGGAATACATGTGCTTTAATCAAAGAGGCGACATCTCCACACTAAATGGTAGCTCTCTGAAACTAGTTGACGAGTTCACCTACCTAGGAAGCAGTGTCTCATCAACCGAGAAAAACAGCACGGGACTAGCAAAGGCATGGACAGCTAACGATAAGCTATCGGCCATATCGAAGTCAGATCTGACTGATAAAATAAAACGTTTCGATACTGTTATATGGATGCACTACATGACCGCTAACTAAACGTATGGAGAAAAAGATTGACGGCAATTTAGAATGCGGCTAGCGATATTGAAGAAGTCCTGGAAGCGACACCCCACAAAGCAGCAGCCATACGCCACCTGCCACTCATTATGAAAACTATCCAGGTTAGACGAACCAGACATGTGGGACACAGCTGGAGAAGTAAGGACAAACTCATAAGCGGCATACTCTTGTGGACTCCTTCACAGGGATGAGAAAAGATAGGACGACCAGCTCTATGACGATGTAGCCATGAAGATCTCCCGGGAGCAATGGACGATGGAGACAGGTGGCGAGAGAGGGTCAGGAAGATCCGGACTGGCAGTGCAACATGATGATGATGATGATGATGATGAGGCTTATATACATGTACATGCGTGGTGCACTCAATAAGTTTCCAGACTGTTTTTGTACAGATATCTAAAATTGTCCTAGACTCTTGAAAATTCACTATGTTATTGCTATACATCTTATGAGATGACTGACCAATTTTTATGATTTCAGGTTCAAATAAACAGCTACAGCAGCAATTGGAATACACCCTACTAAAGTCTGATTGTCACAGCTGGTGAAAATGCAATCTGACTCTTTAGAAGAGCGATATGCAATAAAACTCTGTTTGAAACTTGGAAAAAATGCCACAGAAACGCATAGAATGCTTCAGACTGCTTTTGGACCATCCTGCATAATTCAATCATCAGTTTTTGAGTGGTATAAGAGATTCAAGGATGGCAGGGAGTCTATGATGGAGGATGAGAGGTGTGGGAGGAGTAAGGAAGTCAATACACCAGAGTTGATTGGCCAAAGGCTTAGGGTTAGGGTTACTATGTTGAGGTTTTAAGGGAGTTCAGGAAGAGATTCTGTCGGAAGAGGCCAGCACTCTTCAAATCGGGTCAGTGGAATTTCCACCGGGACAATGCACCAGCCTACAACTCCATCCTTGTCACAGACTATTTGACAAAGATCGGCATCAAGACAGTTCCTCACCCCCCCCCACTATCGTCCAGACGTTGCTCCCTGTGACTTTTGGTTATTCCCTAAGCTCAGAGGCTGTCGTTATGAGACAACTGAGGAGATGAATGAGGCTATGACGAAGGTCATTGACATGCTCACACAAGAGGAATTCTATGAGCCCTTCCAGAAGTTGTTGGAACGGTACAACAAGTGCATTGCATCTGAAGGAGAGTTCTTCGAAGGGGACTTGAGTTTCTTGGGTGTACTATCAATAAAAGTGCCCATATGAAAAAAGTCTGGAAACTTATCGTATGCACTTTGTATATTAAATATATATGATTTGGTTTGATTGTTTTATGACATATCAACCATTGGAGATTATTTAATGCCAAATCCTCTTCATACATATATATATTAAAGATATATGATTTGGTTTAGTTGGGTTTTATGTCAAGTCAACCGTTGGAGATTATTTAATGCCAAATCCTCTTTATGCATATATATTAAATATATATGGTTTGGTTGGATTTTATGGCATATTAATTATTGAGTGTCGGTTATTTAATGCCAAATCCTCTTCATTCATTTATATTAGGTATATATGATTTGTTTACTCATTTTATTGATAACATTTTTAAACGAGTCTCATTTTTTTTGCACATAGTTCAATGTTTTCAAGTATTGATATATTACAGTCATAATTTAACATCTGTGATTTGTTTGAACACAGTTTATGTTAGAACCGATTTGTTTGCACACAAGTATTGCTATTGTTTCTACATAGTTAAATGGTTTTAATTATTCGCTTTCTAACTTTAATAATTCTATTTAGTATTCATCATTCGTTTGCAGAAAGTGAAGTGGTTTTGTTATTAGCGATATATAACACACATTGCCTGATTTTAAACCTATCAGTATAGTCTCTGTCTTGGCGAAAATTTTGCTCTGGTTTTCCTGGAGTGAGCTGGGCGTTCCGACCGGGTGGGTATTATTGAATCTTATTATGGGGCGAATAGAAATGACTGACATTTAAACTGAGTACAAACAAATGACTTATGCTAAATTGAAATGTTTGAAATAGAACCATTTGATCCTTCAACTGTTTGTAAACAAATGACTGATGTTTAATTGAATTATTAGTTATACATAGCAATACTTGGAACCATCTAACTTTGTGGACTTATGCTGAATTGAATTGTTAGAAATAGAACTGTTTGATCTTTTAATTTTTGCATCTACAAAATGTGTTTACGAATCATATTTATTTGATAAACAGGTTTTGGCATTAAATAACCAATAATGGTTGATATGCAATTAAGCCAAACCAAACCAAACATCTTCTTAATGGCAGAGAAGTTGGAAATAAAAACTGAAAGTTTACGTCAACTGACATATTGTTAGAATCAATCAATTAATGAGTCAATAAAAAAAGATGTTCAGAGGCGTTTCGACTCATAGAAAACTCGCTGGAATAAGTGTTTTGAATTGGAAGGGTTAGAGTTAAGAATTGAATAAGGAGTATATCAAGGTTGAATAAGGAGTATAACAAGGCTGAATAAGCAACGTTTTCTTCTCTTTTTTTTTTTCTTTTTTTTTCATTGTTCTTTTCTGTCGTCGAAAATACTGTTTCGGTATTAATACTTCTTTTCAATGCATTTTATATTTGATATTTATTTATATTTGATATTTATTTATATTTGATATTTATTTCTGCGTACTTTTTTTTTGTCTGAACGAGTTCGTACGTACATTGCATTGAACTGAGTACAATTTTAAAAACTCATTTCAGATCTCATTAAAATGTCAGCATTTGGATTTTACATCTTTTTTTTTTCTTTCTCCATATCATTCATTTCCGATTCCTGATTAATTGGAATTCTGCAGGAAGATTCTATCCAATCTTAAAATGTCATCATCACTTGTATTATTACTACTGCTACCATTAGAAGTAGATACATGGGTCATTCAATAAATAAAGAGAATCTTTTAAATTGAGGAGGCACCTATTATAAATACACGGGTCATTCAATAAATAAAGTGAATCTTTTGGACGGAGGAAGGACCTATTATATATACGATGGTCATTCAATAAATAAGGGGTCTTTTAAACTGGGGAGGGACCTATTATATATCCAAAGTTAATCAATATGTAATGGGAATCTTTTGGACTAAGGAGGGACCTATTATATATACAAGGGTCATTCAGTAAATAAAGGGAATCTTTTCGAATGAGAAGAGACCTATTATTTATACGAGGGTCATTCAGTAAATAAAGGGAATCTTTTGCATTAAGAGGGGTCCTATAATATATAGAAGGGTCATTCAATAAATAAAGGGACTCTTTTCGAATGAGAAGAGACCTATTATATATACGAAGGTCATTCAGTAAATAAAGGGAATCTTTTGGACTAAGGAGGGGCCTATCATATATCCAAAGGTTTTTCAATAAATAACGGGATTTTTTTAGATATGTCGGACCCATTAAATATATAAAAGATCATTCAATAAAAAGGGGAAAAATTTTAGGGACGGGACCTATTGAATATACAAGGGTCATTCAATAAATAAGGTGAATTTTTCAGAGAGGTGGGTTAAGATGGTCAGGGAGACAATTTTCTGAGACCCATTACTATTGATTTCCTTGAAAAGCGTTTCTTATTACCCATTCCTTTGGCAAAAGCAACCTTGTTTATTAAATGAGCTTCATATGTTACTTCAACTGCGACAAGATACTAAGAGACACATAAATACGCGTTACTCTTTGTCATCATTCGAATTTTGACTTTGACTTTTTTTACGTGTACTATTATTATTTAACTTGCTCGGGATGTTTTTGCCTGGGTCGCTAAAGTGTTAAACCAAACTAAACGATCAAATACGGAGCTCACCTGATACCTTCTGATTTTCAACTCACTGATTTTGCGCTAATAGCTTTGAGCACGGCCTCGGAATCCACGTTTCCGATCATTGAAGTTCTTGTAATAGTCTCATATTTGTCAGCATGTTATTTGTGGATTTCTAAACAGGATGTTACACCTGTGTATACAAGGTACAGCGGAAATGGATCGCGTGAAATGAGCAAGAAGGAATATTGTGTGGGCGTCCTGAAAATATATAACGCGGAAGCTTTTTTCCCCAGGCAGTCAGGCGGTCTGTAAACCGGTGAGCAATCAGGGAATAGACACGTTTGCCTGGAAGTGGCCTGGTCACCTCCAAGCTGAGTACCTGCCATGTATCAAGCTCCCATCAAAGAAGAAAGGCTCTGAATATGTCTGTCACAACATGGTGTCAGTTGTAGCTGTCCTTCGTCTCTTACTCCCATATATACAGCTATTTCGACCCTTTCGTAAATAAACACGAAAATATATTTTTATAAACAAGTTTTATTGTTACCTATATTACTTCGCCGTTAAACAATAACAGATGCAAAATTTCTGGAACAATCTGGTAACGATTTTGGGATCAACAGAGCATTCACCGTTGACATAAGAAATATTTTTGATCACTTTGGCAGCATTATGGCATAACCCTTAAGCACTAAATAAAATATAGGGGTAGTGTTACTCTTTAAACACAACACATAACGGCTTAATTTTCCTGATAAAAAAGTTTATTTTCATTACCCTTTTCGTTTTAGTCCCAAAACGAGCGAGAGAGAAACGATGAATTACTTCAATTCATTTAGATTGACATATAGTGTGAAGAATGTAAGGCGACGATATAGTCAGGGACATAGTTACACTGCGAAAAGAGTCCGGAGCTTATTTATTTTCTTCGTTGTCCCGCACGCCAACTGTGCGCATGCAACCCCGCTGTGGGCTGACTCAACCCCCACTACCACATCTGGGTCCCTCCGCTCCGTCTCCAGCTAAGTACCCAAGTCAACTGCCAGACTCCAAATTCTGACTTCAAATGTCTCAAGACACCTACGAATCTCCTTATATATTTTCTCCAAATTAAGCCCTCTAACTAATCCCTGACTCATACGTATTCACAAAAACTTTTTAGTGACACATCGGCTAGGGCTGTACAATTCATCGACCACAAATCTGCAGAAGGATAAGACTTCCCCAAAGAGTTTATATAACAGTCCTCCTTTTCTACATCATTATCATATACCTCCTCCTCTCCATAATAATCCTACTCTTCCACTCCATAATTATCATAATCCTCTTCTTCCTTTTCTCCATTATTATAACAGTCCTCCTCCTCTTCTCCATCATTATCATATTCCTCCTCCTCTCCATAATAATCCTACTCTTCCACTCCATAATTATCATAATCCCCTTCTTACTTTTCTCCATAATTATAACAGTCCTCCTCCTCTTCTCCATCATTATCATAATCCTCTTCCTCTCCATCATAATCCTACTCTTCCAATCCATAATTATCATAATCCTCTTCTTCCTATTCTCCATCATTATAACAGTCCTCCTCCTCTTCTCCATCATTATCATATACCTCCTCCTCTCCATCATAATCCTACTCTTCCACTCCATAATTATCAAAATCCTCTTCTTCCTTCTCCCCATCATTATAACAGTCCTCCTCCTCTTCTTCATCATTATCATATACCTCTTCCTCTCCATCATAATCCTACTCTTCCACTCCATAATTATCATAATCCTCTTCTTCCTTTTTCCCATCATTATAACAGTCCTCCTCCTCTTCTCCATCATTATCATAATCCTCTTCCTCTCCATCATAATCCTACTCTTCCACTCCATAATTATCATAATCCTCTTCTTCCTTTTCTCCATCATTATAACAGTCCTCCTCCTCTTCTCCATCATTATCATATTCCTCCTCCTCTCCATAATAATCCTACTCTTCCACTCCATAATTATCATAATCCTTTTCTTCCTTTTCTCCATAATTATAACAGTCCTCCTCCTCTTCTCCATCATCATCATATTCCTCCTCCTCTCCTTCATAATCTTACTCTTCCACTCCATAATTATCATAATCCTCTTCTTCCTTTTCTCCATCATTATAACAGTCCTCCTCCTCTTCTCCATCATTATCATATTCCTCCTCCTCTCCATCATAATCCTACTCTTCCCCTCCATAATTATCATTATCCCCTTTTTATTTTTCTCCATCATTATAACAGTCCTCCTCCTCTTCTTCATCATTATCATATTCCTCCTCCTCTCCATCATAATCCTACTCTTCCACTCCATAATTATCATAATCCCCTTTTTATTTTTCTCCATCATTATAACAGTCCTCCTCCTCTTCTTCATCATTATCATATTCCTCCTCTTCTCCATCATAATCCTACTCTTCCACTCCATAATTATCATAATCCTCTTCTTCCTTTTTCCCATCATTACAACAGTCCTCCTCCTCTTCTACATTATTATCATATTCCTCCTCCTCTCCATCATAATCCTACTCTTCCACTCCATAATTATCATAATCCCCTTTTTATTTTTCTCCATCATTATAACAGTTCTCCTCCTCTTCTTCATCATTATCATATTCCTCCTCCTCTCAATCATAATCCTACTCTTCCACTCCATAATTATCATGATCCCCTTTTTATTTTTCTCCATCATTATAACAGTCCTCCTCCTCTTCTTCATCATTATCATATTCCTCCTCCACTCCATCATAATCCTACTCTTCCAATCCATAATTATGATGATCCTCTTCTTCCATTTCTCCATCATTATAACAGTCCTCCTCTTCTCCATCATTATCATATTCCTCCTCCTCTCCAACAAAATCCTACTCTTCCACTCCATAATTATCATAATCCTCTTCTTCCTTTCCTCCATAATTATAACAGTCCTCCTCCTCTTCTCCATCATTATCATATTCCTCCTCCTCTCCATCATAATCCTACTCTTCCACTCCATAATTATCATCATCCTCTTCTTCATTTTCTCAATAATTATAACAGTCCTCCTCCTCTTCGACATCATTATCATTATTCCTCCTCCTCTCCATCATAATCCTACCCTTCCACTCCATAATTATCATAATCCCCTTTTTATTTTTCTCCATCATTATAACAGTCCTCCTCCTCTTCTTCATAATTATCATATTCCTCCTCCTCTCCATAATAATCCTACTCTTCCACTCCATAATTATCATAATCCCCTTTTTATTTTTCTCTATAATTATAACAGTCCTCCTCCTCTTCTTCATCATTATCATATTCCTCCTCCTC
The DNA here is from genome assembly GCA_963585895.1 of Sepioteuthis lessoniana. Lineage (NCBI taxonomy): Eukaryota > Metazoa > Mollusca > Cephalopoda > Myopsida > Loliginidae > Sepioteuthis > Sepioteuthis lessoniana. The sequence goes on along the minus strand of OY757931.1, from coordinate 12,927,195 downwards.
TCCATCATAATCCTACTCTTCCACTCCATAATTATCATAATCCTCTTCTTCCTTTTCTCCATCATTATAACAGTCCTCCTCCTCTTCTCCATCATTATCATATTCCTCCTCCTCTCCATCATAATCCTACTCTTCCACTACATAATTATCATAATCCCCTTTTAATTTTTCTCCATCATTATAACAGTCCTCCTCCTCTTCTTCATCATAATCATATTCCTCCTCCTCTCCATCATAATCCTACTCATCAACTCCATAATTATCATAATCCCCTTTTTATTTTTCACCATCATTATAACAGTCCTCCTCCTCTTCTCCTTCATTATAATATTCCTCCTCCTCTCCATCATAATCCTATTCTTCCACTCCATAATTATCATAATCCCCTTTTTATTTTTCTCCATCATTAAAACAGTCTTCCTCCCCTTCTTCATCATTACCATATTCCGCCTCCACTCCATCATAATCCTACTCTTCCAATTCATAATTATGATAATCCTCTTCTTCCTTTTCTCAATCATTATTACAGTCCTCCTCCTCTTCTCCATCATTATCATATTCCTCCTCCTCTCCATCATAATCCTACTCTTCCACTCCATAATTATCATAATCCTCTTCTTCCTTTTCTCCATCATTATAACAGTCCTCCTCCTCTTCTACATCATTATCATATTCCTCCTCCTCTCCATCATAATCCTACTCTTCCACTGCATAATTATCATAATCCTCTTCTTCCTTTTCTCCATCATTATAACAGTCCTCCTCCTCTTCTCCATCATTATCATATTCCTCCTCCTCTCCATAATAATCCTACTCTTCCACTCCATAAGTATCATAATCCTCTTCTTCCTTTTTCCCATCATTATAACAGTCCTCCTCCTCTTCTACATTAATATCATATTCCTCCTCCACTCCATCATAATCCTACTCTTCCACTCCATAATTATCATAATCCCCTTTTTATTTTTCTCCATCATTATAACAGTCTTCCTCCCCTTCTTCATCATTACCATATTCCGCCGCCACTCCATCATAATCCTACTCTTCCAATTCATAATTATGATAATCCTCTTCTTCCTTTTCTCAATCATTATTACAGTCCTCCTCCTCTTCTCCATCATTATCATATTCCTCCTCCTCTCCATCATAATCCTACTCTTCCACTCCATAATTATCATAATCCTCTTCTTCCTTTTCTCCATCATTATAACAGTCCTCCTCCTCTTCTACATCATTATCATATTCCTCCTCCTCTCCATCATAATCCTACTCTTCCACTGCATAATTATCATAATCCTCTTCTTCCTTTTCTCCATCATTATAACAGTCCTCCTCCTCTTCTCCATCATTATCATATTCCTCCTCCTCTCCATAATAATCCTACTCTTCCACTCCATAAGTATCATAATCCTCTTCTTCCTTTTTCCCATCATTATAACAGTCCTCCTCCTCTCCTACATTAATATCATATTCCTCCTCCACTCCATCATAATCCTACTCTTCCACGCCATAATTATCATAATCCCCTTTTTATTTTTCTCTATAATTATAACAGTCCTCCTCCTCTTCTCGATCATTATCATATTCCTCCTCCTCTCCAACATAATCCTACTCTTCCACTCCATAATTATCATAATCCTCTTCTTCCTTTTCTCCATCATTATAACAGTCCTCCTCCTCTTCTCCGTCATTATCATATTCCTCCTCCTCTCCATAATAATCCTACTCTTCCCCTCCATAATTATCATCATCCCCTTTTTATTTTTCTCCATCATTATAAGTCCTCCTCCTCTTCTCCATCATTATCATATTCCTCCTCCTCTCCATCATAATAATACTCTTCCACTCCATAATTATCATAATCCTCTTCTTCCTTTTCTCCATCATTATAACAGTCCTCCTCCTCTTCTCCATCATTATCATATTCCTCCTCCTCTCCATAATAATCCTACTCTTCCACTCCATAAGTATCATAATCCTTTTTTTATTTTTCTCCATCATTATTACAGTCCTCCTCCTCTTCTCCATTATTATCATATTCCTCCTCCTCTCCATCATAATCCTACTCTTCCACTCCATAATTATCATAATCCTCTTCTTCCTTTTCTCAATAATTATAACAGTCCTCCTCCTCTTCTCCATCATTATCATATTCCTCCTCCTCTCCAACATAATCCTACTCTTCCACTCCATAATTATCATAATCCTCGTCTTCCTTTTTCTCATCATTATAACAGTCCTCCTCCTCTTCTCCATCATTATCATATTCCTCCTCCTCTCCATCATAATCCTACTCTTCCACTCCATAATTATCATAATCCTCTTCTTCCTTCTCCCCATCATTATAACAGTCCTCCTCCTCCTCATCTCCATCATTATCATATTCCTCCTCCTCTCCATCATAATCCTACTCTTCGACTCCATAATTATCATAATCCTCTTCTTCCTTTTTCCCATCATTATAACAGTCCTCCTCCTCTTCTACATTATTATCATATTCCTCCTCCACTCCATCATAATCCTACTCTTCCCCTCCATAATTATCATCATCCCCTTTTTATTTTTCTCCATTATTATAACAGTCCTCCTCCTCTTCTTCATCATTATCATATTCCTCCTCCTCAACATCATAATCCTACTCTTCCACTCCATAATTATCATAATCCCCTTTTTATTTTTCTCCATCATTATAACAGTCCTCCTCCTCTTCTTCATCATTATCATATTCCTCCTCCTCTCCATCATAATCCTACACTTCCACTCCATAATTATCATAATCCCCTTTTTATTTTTCTCCATCATTATAACAGTCCTCCTCCTCTTCTTCATCATTATAATATTCCTCCTCCACTCCATCATAATCCTACTCTTCCAATCCATAATTATGATAATCCTCTTCTTCCTTTTCTCCTCTTCTTCATCATTATTATCATAATCCCCTTTTTATTTTTCTCCATCATTAAAACAGTCCTCCTCCTCTTCTCCATCATTATCATATTCCTCCTCCTCTCCAACATAATCCTACTCTTCCACTCCATAATTATCATAAGCCTCTTCTTCCTTTTCTCCATCATTATAACAGTCCTCCTCCTCTTCTCCATCATTATCATATACCTCCTCCTCTCCAACATAATCCTACACTTCCATTCCATAATTATCATAATCCTCTTCTTCCTTTTCTCCATAATTATAACAGTCCTCCTCCTCTTCTCCATCATTATCATATTCCTCCTCCTCTCCATCATAATCCTACTCTTCCACTCCATAATTATCATAATCCTCTTCTTCCTTTTCTCAATAATTATAACAGTCCTCCTCCTCTTCTACATCATTATCATATTCCTCCTCCTCTCCATCATAATCCTACTCTTCCCCTCCATAATTATCATAATCCCCTTTTTATTTTTCTCCATCATTATAACAGTCCTCCTCCTCTTCTTCATCATTATCATATTCCTCCTCCTCTCCATCATAATCCTACTCTTCCACTCCATAATTATCATAATCCTCTTCTTCCTTTTTCCCATCATTATAACAGTCCTCCTCCTCTTCGCCATCATTATCATAATCCTCTTCCTCTCCATCATAATCCTACTCTTCCACTCCATAATTATCATAATCCTCTTCTTCCTTTTCTCCATCATTATAACAGTCCTCCTCCTCTTCTCCATCATTATCATATTCCTCCTCCTCTCTTTCATAATCCTACTCTTCCACTCCATAATTATCATAATCCTTTTCTCCTTTTCTCCATAATTATAACAGTCCTCCTCCTCTTCTCCATCATTATCATATTCCTCCTCCTCTCCTTCATAATCCTACTCTTCCGCTCCATAATGATCATAATCCTTTTCTTCCTTTTCTCGATAATTATAACAGTCCTCCTCCTCATCTCCATCATCATCATATTCCTCCTCCTCTCCTTCATAATCTTACTCTTCCACTCCATAATTATCATAAAAATCTTCTTCCTTTTCTCCATCATTACAACAGTCCTCATCCTCTTCTCCATCATTATCATATTCCTCCTCTTCTCCATAATAACCATACTCTTCCACTCCATAATTATCATAATCCTCTTCTTCCTTTTTTCCATCATTATAACAGTCCTCCTCCTCTTCTCCATCATTATCATATTCCTCCTCCTCTCCATCATAATCCTACTCTTCCCCTCCATAATTATCATAATCCCCTTTTTATTTTTCTCCATCATTATAACAGTCCTCCTCCTCTTCTTCATCAACACATATTCCTCCTCCTCTCCATCATAATCCTACTCTTCCACACCATAATTATCATAATCCCCTTTTTATTTTTCTCCATCATTATAACAGTCCTCCTCCTCTTCTTCATCATTATCATATTCCTCCTCTTCTCCATCATAATCTTACTCTTCCACTCCATAATTATCATAATCCTCTTCTTCCTTTTTCCCATCATTACAACAGTCCTCCTCCTCTTCTTCATCATTATCATATTCCTCCTCCTCTCCATCATAATCCTACTCTTCCACTCCATAATTATCATAATCCTCTTCTTCCTTTTCTCCATAATTATAACAGTCCTCCTCCTCTTCTACATTATTATCATATTCCTCCTCCTCTCCATCATAATCCTACTCTTCCCCTCCATAATTATCATAATCCCCTTTTTATTTTTCTCCATCATTATAACAGTCCTCCTCCTCTTCTTCATCAACACATATTCCTCCTCCTCTCCATCATAATCCTACTCTTTCACACCATAATTATCATAATCCCCTTTTTATTTTTCTCCATCATTATAACAGTCCTCCTCCTCTTCTTCATCATTATCATATTCCTCCTCCTCTCAATCATAATCCTACTCTTCCACTACATAATTATCATGATCCCCTTTTTATTTTTCTCCATCATTATAACAGTCCTCCTCCTCTTCTTCATCATTATCATATTCCTCCTCCTCTCCATCATAATCCTACTCTTCCAATCCATAATTATGATAATCCTCTTCTTCCATTTCTCCATCATTATAACAGTCCTCCTCCTCTTCTCCATCATTATCATATTCCTCCTCCTCTCCAAAATAATCCTACTCTTCCACTCCATAATTATCATAATCCTCTTCTTCCTTTTCTCCATCATTATAACAGTCCTCCTCCTCTTCTCCATCATTATCATATTCCTCCTCCTCTCCAACATAATCCTACTCTTCCACTCCATAATTATCATAATCCTCTTCTCCCTTTTCTCCATCATTATAACAGTCCTCCTCCTCTTCTCCGTCATTATCATATTCCTCCTCCTCTCCATAATAATCCTACTCTTCCCCGCCATAATTATCATCATCCCCTTTTTATTTTTCTCCATCATTATAACAGTCCTCCTCCTCTTCTTCATCATAATCATATTCCTCCTCCTCTCCATCATAATCCTACTCTTCAACTCCATAAATATCATAATCCCCTTTTTATTTTTCACCATCATTATAACAGTCCTCCTCCTCTTCTCCTTCATTTTAATATTCCTCCTCCTCTCCATCATAATCCTACTCTTCCACTCCATAATTATCATAATCCCCTTTTTATTTTTCTCCATCATTATAACAGTCTTCCTCCTCTTCATTATCATATTCCGCCTCCACTCCATCATAATCCTACTCTTCCAATCGATAATTATGATAATCCTCTTCTTCCTTTTCTCCATCATTTTAACAGTCCTCCTCCTCTTCTCCATCATTATCATATTCCTCCTCCTCTCCATCATAATCCTACTCTTCCACTCCATAATTATCATAATCCTCTTCTTCCTTTTCTCCATCATTATAACAGTCCTCCTCCTCTTCTCCATCATTATCATATTCCTCCTCCTCTCTTTCATAATCCTACTCTTCCACTCCATAATTATCATAATCCTTTTCTCCTTTTCTCCATAATTATAACAGTCCTCCTCCTCTTCTCCATCATTATCATATTCCTCCTCCTCTCTTTCATAATCCTACTCTTCCACTCCATAATTATCATAATCCTTTTCTCCTTTTCTCCATAATTATAACAGTCCTCCTCCTCTTCTCCATCATTATCATATTCCTCCTCCTCTCCTTCATAATCCTACTCTTCCGCTCCATAATTATCATAATCCTCTTCTTCCTTTTCTCCATCATTATAACAGTCCTCCTCCTCTTCTCCATCATTATCATATTCCTCCTCCTCTCTTTCATAATCCTACTCTTCCGCTCCATAATGATCATAATCCTTTTCTCCTTTTCTCCATAATTATAACAGTCCTCCTCCTCTTCTCCATCATTATCATATTCCTCCTCCTCTCCTTCATAATCTTACTCTTCCACTCCATAATTATCATAAAAATCTTCTTCCTTTTCTCCATCATTACAACAGTCCTCATCCTCTTCTCCATCATTATCATATTCCTCCTCTTCTCCATAATAACCATACTCTTCCACTCCATAATTATCATAATCCTCTTCTTCCTTTTTTCCATCATTATAACAGTCCTCCTCCTCTTCTCCATCATTATCATGTTCCTCCTCCTCTCCATCATAATCCTACTCTTCCCCTCCATAATTATCATAATCCCCTTTTTATTTTTCTCCATCATTATAACAGTCCTCCTCCTCTTCTTCATCAACACATATTCCTCCTCCTCTCCATCATAATCCTACTCTTCCACACCATAATTATCATAATCCCCTTTTTATTTTTCTCCATCATTATAACAGTCCTCCTCCTCTTCTTCATCATTATCATATTCCTCCTCTTCTCCATCATAATCTTACTCTTCCACTCCATAATTATCATAATCCTCTTCTTACTTTTTCCCATCATTACAACAGTCCTCCTCCTCTTCTACATTATTATCATATTCCTCCTCCTCTCCATCATAATCCTACTCTTTCACTCCATAATTATCATAATCCCCTTTTTATTTTTCTCCATCATTATAACAGTCCTCCTCCTCTTCTTCATCATTATCATATTCCTCCTCCTCTCAATCATAATCCTACTCTTCCACTACATAATTATCATGATCCCCTTTTTATTTTTCTCCATCATTATAACAGTCCTCCTCCTCTTCTTCATCATTATCATATTCCTCCTCCTCTCCATCATAATCCTACTCCTCCAATCCATAATTATGATAATCCTCTTCTTCCATTTCTCCATCATTATAACAGTCCTCCTCCTCTTCTCCATCATTATGATATTCCTCCTCCTCTCCAAAATAATCCTACTCTTCCACTCCATAATTATCATAATCCTCTTCTTCCTTTTCTCCATCATTATAACAGTCCTCCTCCTCTTCTCCATCATTATCATATTCCTCCTCCTCTCCAACATAATCCTACTCTTCCACTCCATAATTATCATAATCCTCTGCTTCCTATTCTCCATAATTATAACAGTCCTCCTCCTCTTCTCCATCATTATCATATTCCTCCTCCTCCCCATCATAATCCTACTCTTCCACTCCATAATTATCATAATCCTCTTCTTCCTTTTCTCCATCATTATAACAGTCCTCCTCCTCTTCTCCATCATTATCATATTCCTCCTCCTCTCCATAATAATCCTACTCTTCCACTCCATAAGTATCATAATCCTCTTCTTCCTTTTTCCCATCATTATAACAGTCCTCCTCCTCTTCTACATTATTATCATATTCCTCCTCCACTCCATCATAATCCTACTCTTCCACGCCATAATTATCATAATCCCCTTTTTATTTTTCTTTATAATTATAACAGTCCTCCTCCTCTTCTCCCTCATTATCATATTCCTCCTCCTCTCCAACATAATCCTACTCTTCCACTCCATAATTATCATAATCCTCTTCTTCCTTTTCTCCATCATTATAACAGTCCTCCTCCTCTTCTCCGTCATTATCATATTCCTCCTCCTCTCCATAATAATCCTACTCTTCCCCTCCATAATTATCATCATCCCCTTTTTATTTTTCTCCATCATTATAACAGTCCTCCTCCTCTTCTCCGTCATTATCATATTCCTCCTCCTCTCCATCATAATCCTACTCTTCCACTCCATAATTATCATAATCCTCTTCTTCCTTTTCTCCATCATTATAACAGTCCTCCTCCTCTTCTCCATCATTATCATATTTCTCCTCCTCTCCATAATAATCCTACTCTTCCACTCCATAAGTATCATAATCCTTTTTTTATTTTTCTCCATCATTATTACAGTCCTCCTCCTCTTCTCCATTATAATCATATTCCTCCTCTTCTCCATCATAATCCTACTCTTCCACTCCATAATTATCATAATCCTCTTCTTCCTTTTCTCAATAATTATAACAGTCCTCCTCCTCTTCTCCATCATTATCATATTCCTCCTCCTCTCCAACATAATCCTACTCTTCCACTCCATAATTATCATAATCCTCTTCTTCCTTTTTCCCATCATTATAACAGTCCTCCTCCTCTTCTCCATCATTATCATATTCCTCCTCCTCTCCATCATAATCCTACTCTTCCACTCCATAATTATCATAATCCTCTTCTTCCTTCTCCCCATCATTATAACAGTCCTCCTCCTCCTCATCTCCATCATTATCATATTCCTCCTCCTCTCCATCATAATCCGACTCTTCGACTCCATAATTATCATAATCCTCTTCTTCCTTTTTCCCATCATTATAACAGTCCTCCTCCTCTTCTACATTATTATCATATTCCTCCTCCACTCCATCATAATCCTACTCTTCCCCTCCATAATTATCATCATCCCCTTTTTATTTTTCTCCATTATTATAACAGTCCTCCTCCTCTTCTTCATCATTATCATATTCCTCCTCCTCAACATCATAATCCTACTCTTCCACTCCATAATTATCATAATCCCCTTTTTATTTTTCTCCATCATTATAACAGTCCTCCTCCTCTTCTTCATCATTATCATATTCCTCCTCCTCTCCATCATAATCCTACTCTTCCACTCCATAATTATCATAATCCTCTTCTTCCTTTTTCCCATCATTATAACAGTCCTCCTCCTCTTCGCCATCATTATCATAATCCTCTTCCTCTCCATCATAATCCTACTCTTCCACTCCATAATTATCATAATCCTCTTCTTCCTTTTCTCCATCATTATAACAGTCCTCCTCCTCTTCTCCATGATTATCATATTCCTCCTCCTCTCTTTCATAATCCTACTCTTCCACTCCATAATTATCATAATCCTTTTCTCCTTTTCTCCATAATTATAACAGTCCTCCTCCTCTTCTCCATCATTATCATATTCCTCCTCCACTCCTTCATAATCCTACTCTTCCGCTCCATAATGATCATAATCTTTTTCTTCCTTTTCTCCATAATTATAACAGTCCTCCTCCTCATCTCCATCATCATCATATTCCTCCTCCTCTCCTTCATAATCTTACTCTTCCACTCCATAATTATCAGAATCCTCTTCTTCCTTTTCTCCATCATTACAACAGTCCTCCTCCTCTTCTCCATCATTATCATATTCCTCCTCTTCTCCATAATAACCATACTCTTCCACTCCATAATTATCATAATCCTCTTCTTCCTTTTTTCCATCATTATAACAGTCCTCCTCCTCTTCTCCATCATTATCATATTCCTCCTCCTCTCAATCATAATCCTACTCTTCCCCTCCATAATTATCATAATCCCCTTTTTATTTTTCTCCATCATTATAACAGTCCTCCTCCTCTTCTTCATCAACACATATTCCTCCTCCTCTCCATCATAATCCTACTCTTCCACACCATAATTATCATAATCCCCTTTTTATTTTTCTCCATCATTATAACAGTCCTCCTCCTCTTCTTCATCATTATCATATTCCTCCTCTTCTCCATCATAATCTTACTCTTCCACTCCATAATTATCATAATCCTCTTCTTACTTTTTCCCATCATTACAACAGTCCTCCTCCTCTTCTACATTATTATCATATTCCTCCTCCTCTCCATCATAATCCTACTCTTTCACTCCATAATTATCATAATCCCCTTTTTATTTTTCTCCATCATTATAACAGTCCTCCTCCTCTTCTTCATCATTATCATATTCCTCCTCCTCTCAATCATAATCCTACTCTTCCACTACATAATTATCATGATCCCCTTTTTATTTTTCTCCATCATTATAACAGTCCTCCTCCTCTTCTTCATCATTATCATATTCCTCCTCCTCTCCATCATAATCCTACTCCTCCAATCCATAATTATGATAATCCTCTTCTTCCATTTCTCCATCATTATAACAGTCCTCCTCCTCTTCTCCATCATTATGATATTCCTCCTCCTCTCCAAAATAATCCTACTCTTCCACTCCATAATTATCATAATCCTCTTCTTCCTTTTCTCCATCATTATAACAGTCCTCCTCCTCTTCTCCATCATTATCATATTCCTCCTCCTCTCCAACATAATCCTACTCTTCCACTCCATAATTATCATAATCCTCTGCTTCCTATTCTCCATAATTATAACAGTCCTCCTCCTCTTCTCCATCATTATCATATTCCTCCTCCTCCCCATCATAATCCTACTCTTCCACTCCATAATTATCATAATCCTCTTCTTCCTTTTCTCCATCATTATAACAGTCCTCCTCCTCTTCTCCATCATTATCATATTCCTCCTCCTCTCCATAATAATCCTACTCTTCCACTCCATAAGTATCATAATCCTCTTCTTCCTTTTTCCCATCATTATAACAGTCCTCCTCCTCTTCTACATTATTATCATATTCCTCCTCCACTCCATCATAATCCTACTCTTCCACGCCATAATTATCATAATCCCCTTTTTATTTTTCTCTATAATTATAACAGTCCTCCTCCTCTTCTCCCTCATTATCATATTCCTCCTCCTCTCCAACATAATCCTACTCTTCCACTCCATAATTATCATAATCCTCTTCTTCCTTTTCTCCATCATTATAACAGTCCTCCTCCTCTTCTCCGTCATTATCATATTCCTCCTCCTCTCCATAATAATCCTACTCTTCCCCTCCATAATTATCATCATCCCCTTTTTATTTTTCTCCATCATTATAACAGTCCTCCTCCTCTTCTCCGTCATTATCATATTCCTCCTCCTCTCCATCATAATCCTACTCTTCCACTCCATAATTATCATAATCCTCTTCTTCCTTTTCTCCATCATTATAACAGTCCTCCTCCTCTTCTCCATCATTATCATATTTCTCCTCCTCTCCATAATAATCCTACTCTTCCACTCCATAAGTATCATAATCCTTTTTTTATTTTTCTCCATCATTATTACAGTCCTCCTCCTCTTCTCCATTATAATCATATTCCTCCTCTTCTCCATCATAATCCTACTCTTCCACTCCATAATTATCATAATCCTCTTCTTCCTTTTCTCAATAATTATAACAGTCCTCCTCCTCTTCTCCATCATTATCATATTCCTCCTCCTCTCCAACATAATCCTACTCTTCCACTCCATAATTATCATAATCCTCTTCTTCCTTTTTCCCATCATTATAACAGTCCTCCTCCTCTTCTCCATCATTATCATATTCCTCCTCCTCTCCATCATAATCCTACTCTTCCACTCCATAATTATCATAATCCTCTTCTTCCTTCTCCCCATCATTATAACAGTCCTCCTCCTCCTCATCTCCATCATTATCATATTCCTCCTCCTCTCCATCATAATCCGACTCTTCGACTCCATAATTATCATAATCCTCTTCTTCCTTTTTCCCATCATTATAACAGTCCTCCTCCTCTTCTACATTATTATCAAATTCCTCCTCCACTCCATCATAATCCTACTCTTCCCCTCCATAATTATCATCATCCCCTTTTTATTTTTCTCCATTATTATAACAGTCCTCCTCCTCTTCTTCATCATTATCATATTCCTCCTCCTCAACATCATAATCCTACTCTTCCACTCCATAATTATCATAATCCCCTTTTTATTTTTCTCCATCATTATAACAGTCCTCCTCCTCTTCTTCATCATTATCATATTCCTCCTCCTCTCCATCATAATCCTACTCTTCCACTCCATAATTATCATAATCCTCTTCTTCCTTTTTCCCATCATTATAACAGTCCTCCTCCTCTTCGCCATCATTATCATAATCCTCTTCCTCTCCATCATAATCCTACTCTTCCACTCCATAATTATCATAATCCTCTTCTTCCTTTTCTCCATCATTATAACAGTCCTCCTCCTCTTCTCCATGATTATCATATTCCTCCTCCTCTCTTTCATAATCCTACTCTTCCACTCCATAATTATCATAATCCTTTTCTCCTTTTCTCCATAATTATAACAGTCCTCCTCCTCTTCTCCATCATTATCATATTCCTCCTCCACTCCTTCATAATCCTACTCTTCCGCTCCATAATGATCATAATCTTTTTCTTCCTTTTCTCCATAATTATAACAGTCCTCCTCCTCATCTCCATCATCATCATATTCCTCCTCCTCTCCTTCATAATCTTACTCTTCCACTCCATAATTATCAGAATCCTCTTCTTCCTTTTCTCCATCATTACAACAGTCCTCCTCCTCTTCTCCATCATTATCATATTCCTCCTCTTCTCCATAATAACCATACTCTTCCACTCCATAATTATCATAATCCTCTTCTTCCTTTTTTCCATCATTATATCAGTCCTCCTCCTCTTCTCCATCATTATCATATTCCTCCTCCTCTCAATCATAATCCTACTCTTCCCCTCCATAATTATCATAATCCCCTTTTTATTTTTCTCCATCATTATAACAGTCCTCCTCCTCTTCTTCATCATTATCATATTCCTCCTCCTCTCCATCATAATCCTACTCTTCCACACCATAATTATCATAATCCCCTTTTTATTTTTCTCCATCATTATAACAGTCCTCCTCCTCTTCTTCATCATTATCATATTCCTCCTCTTCTCCATCATAATCCTACTCTTCCACTCCATAATTATCATAATCCTCTTCTTCCTTTTTCCCATCATTACAACAGTCCTCCTCCTCTTCTACATTATTATCATATTCCTCCTCCTCTCCATCATAATCCTACTCTTTCACTCCATAATTATCATAATCCCCTTTTTATTTTTCTCCATCATTATAACAGTCCTCCTCCTCTTCTTCATCATTATCATATTCCTCCTCCTCTCAATCATAATCATACTCTTCCACTCCATAATTATCATGATCCCCTTTTTATTTTTCTCCATTATTATAACAGTCCTCCTCCTCTTCTTCATCATTATCATATTCCTCCTCCTCTCCATCATAATCCTACTCTTCCAATCCATAATTATGATAATCCTCTTCTTCCATTTCTCCATCATTATAACAGTCCTCCTCCTCTTCTCCATCATTATCATATTCCTCCTCCTCTCCATAATAATCCTACTCTTCCCCTCCATAATTATCATCATCCCCTTTTTATTTTTCTCCATCATTATAACAGTCCTCCTCCTCCTCTTCTCCATCATTATCATATTCCTCCTCCTCTCCATCATAATCCTACTCTTCCACTCCATAATTATCATAATCCTCTTCTTCCTTTTTTCCATCATTATAACAGTCCTCCTCCTCTTCTCCATCATTATCATATTCCTCCTCCTCTCCATAATAATCCTACTCTTCCACTCCATAAGTATCATAATCCTTTTTTTATTTTTCTCCATCATTATTACAGTCCTCTTTCTCTTCTCCATTATTATCATATTCCTCCTCCTCTCCATCATAATCCTACTCTTCCCCTCCATAATTATCATCATCCCCTTTTTATTTTTCTCCATTATTATAACAGTCCTCCTCCTCTTCTTCATCATTATCATATTCCTCCTCCTTAACATCATAATCCTACTCTTCCACTCCATAATTATCATAATCCCCTTTTTATTTTTCTCCATCATTATAACAGTCCTCCTCCTCTTCTTCATCATTATCATATTCCTCCTCCTCTCCATCATAATCCTACTCTTCCAATCCATAATTATGATAATCCTCTTCTTCCTTTTCTCCTCTTCTTCATCATTATTATCATAATCCCCTTTTTATTTTTCTCCATCATTATAACAGTCCTCCTCCTCTTCTCCATCATTATCATATTCCTCCTCCTCTCCATCATAATCCTACTCTTCCACTCCATAATTATCATAATCCTCTTCTTCCTTTTCTCCATCATTATAACAGTCCTCCTCCTCTTCTCCATCATTATCATATACCTCCTCCTCTCCAACATAATCCTACACTTCCATTCCATAATTATCATAATCCTCATCTTCCTTTTCTCCATAATTATAACAGTCCTCCTCCTCTTCTCCATCATTATCATATTCCTCCTCCTCTCCATCATAATCCTACTCTTCCACTCCATAATTATCATAATCCTCTTCTTCCTTTTCTCCATAATTATAACAGTCCTCCTCCTCTTCTCCATCATTATCATATTCCTCCTCCTCTCCATCATAATCCTACTCTTCCCCTCCATAATTATCATAATCCCCTTTTTATTTTTCTCCATCATTATAACAGTCCTCCTCCTCTTCTTCATCATTATCATATTCCTCCTCCTCAACATCATAATCCTACTCTTCCACTCCATAATTATCATAATCCTCTTCTTCCTTCTCCCCATCATTATAACAGTCCTCCTCCTCCTCTTCTCCATCATTATCATATTCCTCCTCCTCTCCATCATAATCCTACTCTTCCCCTCCATAATTATCATAATCCCCTTTTTATTTTTCTCCATCATTATAACAGTCCTCCTCCTCTTCTACATTATTATCATATTCCTCCTCCTCTCCATCATAATCCTACTCTTCCACTCCATAATTATCATAATCCTCTTCTTCCTTTTCTCAATAATTATAACAGTCCTCCTCTTCTCCATCATTATCATATTCCTCCTCCTCTCCATCATAATCCTACTCTTCCACTCCATAATTATCATAATCCTCTTCTTCCTTTTTCCTATCATTATAACAGTCCTCCTCCTCTTCTACATTATTATCATATTCCTCCTCCACTCCATCATAATCCTACTCTTCCACGCCATAATTATCATAATCCCCTTTTTATTTTTCTCTATAATTATAACAGTCCTCCTCCTCTTCTCCATCATTATCATATTCCTCCTCCTCTCCAACATAATCCTACACTTCCACTCCATAATTATCATAATCCTCTTCTTCCTTTTCTCCATCATTATAAGAGTCCTCCTCCTCTTCTCCATCATTATCATATTCCTCCTCCTCTCCATAATAATCCTACTCTTCCCCTCCATAATTATCATCATCCTCTTTTTATTTTTCTCCATCATTATAACAGTCTTCCTCTTCTTCTTCATCATTATCATATTCCTCCTCCTCTCCATCATAATCCTACTCTTCCCCTCCATAATTATCATAATCCCATTTTTATTTTTCTCCATCATTATAACAGTCCTCCTCCTCTTCTTCATCATTATAATATTCCTCCTCCACTCTATCATAATCCTACTCTTCCAATCCATAATTATCATAATCCTCTTCTTCCTTTTCTCCATCATTATAACAGTCCTCCTCCTCTTCTCCATCATTATCATATTCCTCCTCCTCTCCAGCATAATCCTACTTTTCCACTCCATAATTATCATAATCCTCTTCTTCCTTTTCTCCATCATTATAACAGTCCTCCTCCTCTTCTCCATCATTATCATATACCTCCTCCTCTCCAACATAATCCTACTCTTCCACTCCATAATTTTCATAATCCTCTTCTTCCTTTTGTCCATAATTATAACAGTCCTCCTCCTCTTCTCCATCATTATCATATTCCTCCTCCTCTCCATCATAATCCTACTCTTCCACTCCATAATTATCATAATCCTCTTCTTCCTTTTCTCAATAATTATAACAGTCCTCCTCTTCTTCTACATCATTATCATATTCCTCCTCCTCTCCATCATAATCCTACTCTTCCCCTCCATAATTATCATAATCCCCTTTTTATTTTTCTCCATCATTATAACAGTCCTCCTCCTCTTCTTCATCATTATCATATTCCTCCTCCTCTCCATCATAATCCTACTCTTCCACTCCATAATTATCATAATCCCCTTTTTATTTTTCTCTATCATTATAACAGTCCTCCTCCTCTTCTTCATCATTATCATATTCCTCCTCCTCTCCATCATAATCGTACTCTTCCACTCCATAATTATCATAATCCTCTTCTTCCTTTTTCCCATCATTATAACAGTCCTCCTCCTCTTCTACATTATTATCATATTCCTCCTCCTCTCCATCATAATCCTACTCTTCCACTCCATAATTATCATAATCCCCTTTTTATTTTTCTCCATCATTATAACAGTCCTCCTCCTCTTCTTCATCATTATCATATTCCTCCTCCTCTCCATCATAATCCTACTCTTCCACTCCATAATTATCATAATCCCCTTTTTATTTTTCTCCATCATTATAACAGTCCTCCTCTTCTTCTTCATCATTATCATATTCCTCTTCCACTCCATCATAATCCTACTCTTCCAATCCATAATTATGATAATCCTCTTCTTCCATTTCTCCATCATTATAACAGTCCTCCTCTTCTCCATCATTATCATATTCCTCCTCCTCTCCATCATAATCCTACTCTTCCACTCCATAATTATCATAATCCTCTTCTTCCTTTTCTCCATCATTATAACTGTCCTCCTCTTCTTCTCCATCATTATCATATTCCTCCTCCTCTCCATAATAATCCTACTCTTCCACTCCATAATTATCATAATCCTCTTCTTCCTTCTCCCCATCATTATAACAGTCTACCTCCTCTTCTCCATCATTATCATATTCCTCCTCCTCTCCATCATAATCCTACTCTTCCACTCCATAAATATCATAATCCTCTTCTTCCTTTTCTCCATCATTATAACAGTCCTCCTCCTCTTCTCAATCATTATCATATTCCTCCTTTTCTTCATAATAATCCTACTCTTCCACTCCATAATTATCATAATCCTCTTCTTCCTTTTCTCCATCATAATAACAGTCCTCCTCCCCTTCTACATCATTATCATATTCCTCCTCCTCTCCATCATAATCCTACTCTTCCACTCCATAATTATCATAATCCTCTTCTTCCTTTTCTCCATCATTATAACAGTCCTCCTCCTCTTCTCTATCATTATCATAATCCTCTTCTTCTCCATCATAATCCTACTCTTCCACTCCATAATTATCATAATCCTCTTCTTCCCTTTTTTCATCATTATAACAGTCCTCCTCCTCTTCTCCATCATTATATTATTATTCCTCCTCTCCATCATAATCCTACTCTTCCACTCCATAATCATCATAATCCTCTTCTTCCTTCTCCCCATCATTATAACTGTCCTCCTCTTCTTCTCCATCATTATCATATTCCTCCTCCTCTCCATAATAATCCTACTCTTCCACTCCATAATTATCATAATCCTCTTCTTCCTTCTCCCCATCATTATAACAGTCTACCTCCTCTTCTCCATCATTATCATATTCCTCCTCCTCTCCATCATAATCCTACTCTTCCACTCCATAAATATCATAATCCTCTTCTTCCTTTTCTCCATCATTATAACAGTCCTCCTCCTCTTCTCAATCATTATCATATTCCTCCTTTTCTTCATAATAATCCTACTCTTCCACTCCATAATTATCATAATCGTCTTCTTCCTTTTCTCCATCATAATAACAGTCCTCCTCCCCTTCTACATCATTATCATATTCCTCCTCCTCTCCATCATAATCCTACTCTTCCACTCCATAATTATCATAATCCTCTTCTTCCTTTTCTCCATCATTATAACAGTCCTCCTCCTCTTCTTCATCATTATCATATTCCTCCTCCTCTCCATCATAATCCTACTCTTCCCCTCCATAATTATCATAATCCCATTTTTATTTTTCTCCATCATTATAACAGTCCTCCTCCTCTTCTTCATCATTATAATATTCCTCCTCCACTCTATCATAATCCTACTCTTCCAATCCATAATTATCATAATCCTCTTCTTCCTTTTCTCCATCATTATAACAGTCCTCCTCCTCTTCTCCATCATTATCATATTCCTCCTCCTCTCCAGCATAATCCTACTTTTCCACTCCATAATTATCATAATCCTCTTCTTCCTTTTCTCCATCATTATAACAGTCCTCCTCCTCTTCTCCATCATTATCATATACCTCCTCCTCTCCAACATAATCCTACTCTTCCACTCCATAATTTTCATAATCCTCTTCTTCCTTTTGTCCATAATTATAACAGTCCTCCTCCTCTTCTCCATCATTATCATATTCCTCCTCCTCTCCATCATAATCCTACTCTTCCACTCCATAATTATCATAATCCTCTTCTTCCTTTTCTCAATAATTATAACAGTCCTCCTCTTCTTCTACATCATTATCATATTCCTCCTCCTCTCCATCATAATCCTACTCTTCCCCTCCATAATTATCATAATCCCCTTTTTATTTTTCTCCATCATTATAACAGTCCTCCTCCTCTTCTTCATCATTATCATATTCCTCCTCCTCTCCATCATAATCCTACTCTTCCACTCCATAATTATCATAATCCCCTTTTTATTTTTCTCTATCATTATAACAGTCCTCCTCCTCTTCTTCATCATTATCATATTCCTCCTCCTCTCCATCATAATCGTACTCTTCCACTCCATAATTATCATAATCCTCTTCTTCCTTTTTCCCATCATTATAACAGTCCTCCTCCTCTTCTACATTATTATCATATTCCTCCTCCTCTCCATCATAATCCTACTCTTCCACTCCATAATTATCATAATCCCCTTTTTATTTTTCTCCATCATTATAACAGTCCTCCTCCTCTTCTTCATCATTATCATATTCCTCCTCCTCTCCATCATAATCCTACTCTTCCACTCCATAATTATCATAATCCCCTTTTTATTTTTCTCCATCATTATAACAGTCCTCCTCTTCTTCTTCATCATTATCATATTCCTCTTCCACTCCATCATAATCCTACTCTTCCAATCCATAATTATGATAATCCTCTTCTTCCATTTCTCCATCATTATAACAGTCCTCCTCTTCTCCATCATTATCATATTCCTCCTCCTCTCCATCATAATCCTACTCTTCCACTCCATAATTATCATAATCCTCTTCTTCCTTTTCTCCATCATTATAACTGTCCTCCTCTTCTTCTCCATCATTATCATATTCCTCCTCCTCTCCATAATAATCCTACTCTTCCACTCCATAATTATCATAATCCTCTTCTTCCTTCTCCCCATCATTATAACAGTCTACCTCCTCTTCTCCATCATTATCATATTCCTCCTCCTCTCCATCATAATCCTACTCTTCCACTCCATAAATATCATAATCCTCTTCTTCCTTTTCTCCATCATTATAACAGTCCTCCTCCTCTTCTCAATCATTATCATATTCCTCCTTTTCTTCATAATAATCCTACTCTTCCACTCCATAATTATCATAATCCTCTTCTTCCTTTTCTCCATCATAATAACAGTCCTCCTCCCCTTCTACATCATTATCATATTCCTCCTCCTCTCCATCATAATCCTACTCTTCCACTCCATAATTATCATAATCCTCTTCTTCCTTTTCTCCATCATTATAACAGTCCTCCTCCTCTTCTCTATCATTATCATAATCCTCTTCTTCTCCATCATAATCCTACTCTTCCACTCCATAATTATCATAATCCTCTTCTTCCCTTTTTTCATCATTATAACAGTCCTCCTCCTCTTCTCCATCATTATATTATTATTCCTCCTCTCCATCATAATCCTACTCTTCCACTCCATAATCATCATAATCCTCTTCTTCCTTCTCCCCATCATTATAACTGTCCTCCTCTTCTTCTCCATCATTATCATATTCCTCCTCCTCTCCATAATAATCCTACTCTTCCACTCCATAATTATCATAATCCTCTTCTTCCTTCTCCCCATCATTATAACAGTCTACCTCCTCTTCTCCATCATTATCATATTCCTCCTCCTCTCCATCATAATCCTACTCTTCCACTCCATAAATATCATAATCCTCTTCTTCCTTTTCTCCATCATTATAACAGTCCTCCTCCTCTTCTCAATCATTATCATATTCCTCCTTTTCTTCATAATAATCCTACTCTTCCACTCCATAATTATCATAATCGTCTTCTTCCTTTTCTCCATCATAATAACAGTCCTCCTCCCCTTCTACATCATTATCATATTCCTCCTCCTCTCCATCATAATCCTACTCTTCCACTCCATAATTATCATAATCCTCTTCTTCCTTTTCTCCATCATTATAACAGTCCTCCTCCTCTTCTCTATCATTATCATAATCCTCCTCTTCTCCATCATAATCCTACTCTTCCACTCCATAATTATCATAATCCTCTTCTTCCCTTTTTTCATCATTATAACAGTCCTCCTCCTCTTCTCCATCATTATATTATTATTCCTCCTCTCCATCATAATCCTACTCTTCCACTCCATAATTATCATAATCCTCTTCTTCCTTTTCTCCATCATAATAACAGTCCTCCTCCTCCTCTTCTACATCATTATCATATTCCTCCTCCTCTCCATCATAATCCTACTCTTCCACTCCATAATTATCATAATCCTCTTCTTCCTTCTCCCCATCATTATAACAGTCCTCCTCCTCTTCTCAATCATTATCATATTCCTCCTCCTCTCCATAATAATCCTACTCTTCCACTCCATAATTATCATAATCCCCTTCTTCCTTTTCTCCATCATTATAACAGTCCTCCTCCTCCTCTTCTCCATCATTATCATATTCCTCCTCCTCTCCAACATAATCCTACTCTTCCACTCCATAATTATCATAATCCTCTTCTTCCTTTTCTCCATAATTATAACAGTCCTCCTCCTCCTCTTCTACATCATTATCATATTCCTCCTCCTCTCCATCATAATCCTACTCTTCCACTCCATAATTATCATAATCCCCTTCGTATTTTTCTCCATAATTATAACAGTCCTCCTCCTCTTCTCCATTATTATCATATACCTCCTCCTCTCCATCATAATCCTACTCTTCCACTCCATAATTATCATAATCCTCTTCTTCCTTTTCTCCATCATTATAACAGTCCTCCTCCTCTTCTCCATCATTATCATATACCTCCTCCTCTCCATCATAATCCTACTCTTCCACTCCATAATTATCATAATCCTCTTCTTCCTTTTCTCCATCATTATAACAGTCCTCCTCCTCTTCTCCATCATTATCATATTCCTCCTCCTCTCCATGATAATCCTACTCTTCCACTCCATAATTATCATGATCCTCTTCTTCCTTTTCTCCATCATTATAACAGTCCTCCTCCTCTTCTCCATCATTATCATATTCCCCCTCCTCTCCATCATAATCTTACTCTTCCACTCCATAATTATCATAATCCTCTTCTTCCTTTTACCCATCATTATAACAGTCCTCCTCCTCTTCTACATCATTATCATATACCTCCTCCTCCAACTCTCAATCATTTTCATAATTCTCTCCATCTTCATCATCATCATAAACCTCTTCTTCCTTTTCTCCATCATTGTAATAATCCTCCTCCTTCTCCTCTCCATCATTATCAAAAACGTCCTCCTCTTCATCATTATCATAATCCTCCTCCTCTCTATCACTATCATAATCCATTATTATTACTAGAGTTACTAGCAGTCACATGGGTGTCATGTATATAGAGATACTTATATTAATGGGTTGCATCTATTTTGAGACAGTTTTCAATGATTTTCTTTCTTAACAAGTAGTGACGCAAAAAGTTTCCCTCTCTTGCCCAAGGCATTGTGATCGAGGATTAATAGTTGTTGTTGTATATTATTTTCAAATCTGAAACCAAAAAAAAAAAAACACAGCATTATTATTAGTAGAGCTACTAGTTGTCACATGTGTCCTATGTATATTGAGATATCCTATATTACCGACGTACTAGTCGACCTTTAAAGCCTGAAAAAAACATCGACAAAACTAAGGGTCGACTTTTATAGCAACACTAAAATTATACGACAGAATGTTCAACTAGTGGAACAGTACTCTTAACAATAGATACACCCGACTTACCGTAACTACAGAAGACATATCTAACTTAATCTTGTAAAAGGTGAACATATTTAACACAGGGATTTATATAGAATAATACAACTGGAATAAAAATTAAATATTATTGGTACTGCAGTAGAGTGTTCGTCTCTGGTCTGGAAGACCCGGGTTCAATCCCAGGTCGAATCATTCAAAAATTTTTAAAAAATGGTATTTGATGCCTCTTTGCTTAACACACCGCATTATAAGGTACGTATGAAAAGTGGAACAAGGGAAAGGAGTTGTTCCTTCACCACACATCGGTGTAGTAGCTATTGAGTAGGGAGCCTTCTGGTCACCCTCGACTAAGGTCGGCCAACTTACTATATTTACGCTATATAATACGTCGTTTCTAGCAGTTGATGCACTGAATGTAAGCATTAACCGGAATGTCACAGCACCAAGGCGGCCAGTCAGACAAGCACTGTATATTCTTTATCAGCACACTTTCATGATAGCGCAATAGGTGGTGAATTTATATGAATATAATTTCTAATGTGTAAGATTTGGATGTGTCATCGTCATCAAGTTGTGCTGACCGTGCGGATTTCCATATCATCCATCGCTCCCCGTAGATATTCCAAACTACATCCTGTGTCCTCACAGAGCTGATATAAATAAGTTCTTGTTGCTTGGCCAACTCTGGCACGTCCATGAGCTTATGAGTTCGTCATTTCTTTTCCAGCACCGTCTCGCAAGGCTTGATTCGTTTTATTTAAATTGATTTTGAGATGGGAGGTAAGTAGCCATATAGCTACTGTTTTGTGAGTTTATACTTCCATGATTTATTTTAAAATCGCTTGTAGCGTGTTTGTGTATTTCCTATCAATCTTATTCTCCATGCGTTTTAATAACGTCCATATGGTACGGCCATACAGTAAAAGTATAACTCAAAATTCTTAAGATCGACTTACGTGCTAGCTCAACTTGTCCGCCAAAATTTACAGGAAGTGAAACAAATTTTTGGAAAAATATTTGAATAGCAAAAGATTCAGCATATATAAAATTACATAATAAATGAACCCTCTAAACAACTGTTTTTCTTAAGCCATAAAACCAAACCAAACCAAACCAAACCATATTTATAACAAATCAAATTGTAAGTTATTTTATGTCGATTCAATTTTTATACATAAAAACAGTTCTATTTCAAACAAATCAGTTTAACATTAGTATAGTTTTTTGTTTACGCACAGTTAAACGCCAAACTAGTCCCATCTCAAACAATTCAGTTTAGCACAAGCACACAGTTTAGTTCTGTTTGACCTATTGGCAGGACTGTATCAGGTGCTACCACTTCAAGCTAGAGTGGACCTGGGAGCGATGGCAATAAAGGGGTACTCTGCATTCCCAAAAGCTCCAGTATTGCTAGAGTCTCATCATCAGATTATTTAGTGTAATATCTTGGACACTCGTTGGAGGGGGGAGTCTTACTGCTCTGCAGAGAAACAGTCAGTATATTCTACAGTCCCAGCCGACTAGGTAAACTATGAATTTCCAATCAGTGTAAAAGAAATATTAAAAGCAAATTAATATCAGTAGATTTAATAATTACCCTATCCCTCTTCCAAGGGCAGTATGCAACACAAGATAATTTTTAAATCAGATAATAACAAGGTTGAATTCTGTTTGTTCTTTCTCGTAGATTGGTTGCGTGTACTTAGTCAGCCTTACTATTTGCCCATAGCTGATGAGAGACAGATTGATTCATGACATTATCAAGAGTATTAGTTTCAAGTGAAACGAAAATTACCCATGTCCAAGATTCGAACTTAGTTTGCAGATTTCGTTTCCTACGAGGATAACCGTTATGCCAAGAATGTCTGCGAGAAATTCGGCTAAAATCTTGTGAATCTGTAAAAGTATCAATAATAGTGCGTATATGTATTTACCCAACATCCTCCGCTCTGGATAGGAGCAAAACTTGTCGGAATTTTGTGTTTTCCTTCTCCTAAACTGGTTGCCTAACCAAGGCTGAAGAACCTACCCTGCCCTACCGCATATTCATAACTTGGTGAGTAGAAAATGGTTTATGTCTGTTTGTAAGGGGTCACTCGTAAAAGGAATAAACATGTTGGTTGGTTGGTTGAGTTTTATGACATATCAACCTTTGTAGGTTATTTAACGCCAAATCCATGTTTATGTAAATCATCAGTTCTATTACAAACAATTCAGTTTAGCATAAGCACGTAGTTTAAATGTGAGTACGGTTTAATTGTCAATAACATTTCTATTCCAATCTATTCAGTTTAGTCAAACAATTCACTATAGCCGTTAGTTCTATTTAACCGATAGATAGAGCCCTATCAGGTGCTACTATTCTGGGCCAGAGTGGACCTGGGAGCGATAGCAATAAAGGGGTACTCTGCATTCCCCAAAGCTCCAGCATTGCTTGAACCTCACTATCAGATTGTTTAGTGCCATATCCAGGACACTGATGGGGAAGGGTCTTGTCCCTCTGCAGAGGGGCAGTCGGTGTATTCTACAGCCCCAGGCGACAGGGCAATACACAGAGTTAATGTCAAAAAGTTTTATTTCAGATAATTCAGTTTAGCATAAATACACAGTTTAAGCAAATGGGTTTAGCATTAGAACGCAGTTTTAATGTCAAAGCAGTTCTATTTTAAACAATTCAGTTCAGCATAAATACGTAGTTTAAATGTATATAAACAGAAACGCCAACCACCGTTTAGTTCTATTTAACCCATAGATTGGACCCTTATCAGGTGCTACCATTCCAGGCCAGAGTGGACATGAGAGCTATGGTAATGAAGGGGTACTCTGCATTCCCCAAAGCTCCAGCATTGCCGGGACCTCACCATCGGATTGTTTAGTGTCATTTTCAGGACACTCGTTGGTAAGGGTTACCCCTCGGCAGAAAAGCAGTCGATGTATTCTGCAGCCCCAGCCGATTGGGCAAATAATTGTTAGTTGCTTAAAACCATGGAACGGTGGGCAAACAAATGAGCATGGACACTCATTGGTGGGGTTTTACCCCTCTGCAGAGGTGCAGTCGGTGTATTCTACAGCCCCAGCTGATTGGGCCACCAGGACACTGAGTTGGTGGGAGGGGCTTACCCATCTGCAGAGGGGCAGTCGGTGTATTCTACAGCCGAGCCCCCAGCCGACTGCGCAAGGAAATAAACATGTTTTTCGTTGCCTAACTTTGATGATCTGAGAAGAACCTGTGTTTTCAGAGTGTGTATGAAAATATTGTTGATAAGAATACATTTATTTCTTAGCTAATGTTTTTTTTTTTTTCGTTGTTATGATTACAAAGAAACTGAATGCTTGTTTGTGAGTCTGCGTGTAAGTTAGTGTTTGCATGTGTCTGAACAAATGAGATACGCATTAATACTGAGGAAGGTGATTCTGTAAAGGAAATATGCGTATCCTGAAATAAACGCGAGTGCAAACCTGGATCAGTAATGGGTGAGATCGGATCTTAAATATTAACATCCGAAATAAGATGTGAGATGAAGCAAGAAATTAGTCTTGAATAGCTTTTTTTTCTGCTCGACTGATGCCATCTCTTCAACATGAAATTACAAAATCAGGCAGATGATAAACCTGTAGAGCACCTGAGGCGAACCGTATATATATATATATATATATATATATATATATATATATGTATTGCTTGGATTCTTTGTTTAATAGCATATCTACCATCGTAGGTTACTTAATGTCAAAGCCATCCCTGTAGAAAAAAACAGCGCTGATACTATTTACCCATAGCTGAGGGAATGAGAGGTTTATGCCTTTCCCCAGGTAAATAGTCCAAAACTGAACGTAATAGCGTGATTAAATTTGGAATCACTTACTTCAAGGCCGCAATCCAACTCTTGAGGCGTTACACCACAAAGATTTTCTTTCTTTCAGTCTCTCTCTCTCTCTCTCTCTCTCTCTCTCTCTCTCTCGCTCGCTCAATATATATATACGAGGATCATTAAATAATTTCCAGACTTTTTTCGTATGGGCACTTTTATTGATAGTACACACATGAAATTCTAGTCCCCTTCGAAGTAGTCTCCTCCGGCTGCAATGCACTTATTGTACCGTTCCAACAACTTCTGGAAGGCTCCATGCAAGTCCTCTTGTATGAGTCTCTCAATGGCCTTCGTCAAAGCCTCTTTCATCTCCTTAATTGTCTCATAACGACAGCCTCTCAGCTAAGGGAATGACTAAATGTCACAGGGAGCAAGGTCTGGACAATAGGGAGGGTGAGGAACTGTCTTGATGCCGATCTTTGTCAAATAGTCTGTAACAAGGATGGAGTTGTGGACTGGTGCATTGTCCTGCTAGAAATGCCACTGACCCGATTTGAAGAGTGCTGGCCTCTTCCCTAGGAATCTCTTCCTGAACTCCCTTAAAACCTCAACATAGTAACCCTAACCCTAATCCTTTGGCCACTCAACTCTGGTGTATTGACTTCCTTACTCCTCCCACACCTCTCATCATCCCTCACAGACTCCCTAGATTCCTTGAATCTCTTATGCCACTCAAAAACTGATGCTCGATTCATGCAAGATGCTACAAAAGCAGTCTGAAGGATTCCATACGTTTCCAAGTTTAAAACAGAATTTTATTGCATATCGTTCTTCTAAAGTGTCCTCACGTCCAGATTGCATTTTTGTAATTCACCAGCTGTGACAATCAGGCTTTAGTAGGTTGTATTCCAATTACTGCTGTAGGTGTTCATTTGAACCTAAAATCATAAAAATTAGTCTGTCATTTCATAAGATGTATAGCAATAACATACTGAATTTTCAAGAGTCAACAACAATTCTAAATGCCTGTACAAAAAAAGTCTGGAAACTTATTGATGGTTTGGTTTGGTTTGTTTGGTTTTATGGCATATTAACCTTTATAGGTTATTTAACGCCAAATCCATTTTTATGTAAATAATCTGTTCTATTGAAAACAGTTCAGTTTAGCATAAGTACACAGTTTAATTGTCAAAAACATTTCCATTTCAAACTATTCAAGCAGTTATATGTAATAACTCAGTTAAGTGTAAATACAGTTTTAATGTCGAAAAACAGTTCTATTTTAAATAATTCAGTTAAGCATAAGCACGCATTTTAAGTGTAAGTACGGTTTAAGTGTCAAAAACGTTTATATTTCAAGCTATTCAGTTTATTCAATTCATTTTAGCATAAGTATGCTGTTAGTTCTATTTAACCCATCGATAGGGCCCTATCAGGTGCTACCACTCCGGGCCAGAGTGGACCTGGGAGCGATGGCAGTGAAGGGGTACTCTGCATTCCTCAAAGCTCCAGCACTGCTGGAACCTCACCATCAGATTGTTTTGTGTCATATCCAGGACACTCGTTAGGGGGTGTCTTACCCCTCTGCAGAGGTGCAGTCAGTGTATTCTACAGCCCCAGCTGACTGGGCAATACACAGAGTTAAATGTCAAACAGTTTTATTTCCGATAATTCAGTTCAGCATAAGAACACAGTGTAGACATTAAAAACAGTTCTATTTCGAGCAATTCAATTCAGCACTTGTACGCAGTTCTAATGTCAAAAATATTCTATTTCAAACAATTCAGCTTAGCATAAATACGCAGTTTAAATGCAAAAATCAGTATAGTGAAAGAAGCACGTAGTTCTATTTAACCCATAGATAGGACCCTTATCAGGTGCTACCACTCCGGGCCAGAGTGGACCTGGGAGCGATGGCAATGAAAGGGGTACTCCGCATTCCCCAAAGCTCCAGAATTGCTGGAACCTCACCATCAGATTGTTTAGTGTCATATCCAGGACACTCGTTGGGGGGGGGTCTTACCCCTCTGCAGAGAAGCAGTCGGTGTATTCTACAGCAAAAAACTTATTGAATGCACCACGTATATATATATATATATATATATGTGTGTGTGTGTGTGTGTGATATTTTTAAAACGATTTGAAATATCTTAAAACAATTCTGATAAATAAAGGTACTATTTACCAACCCCTCCGCTCGGGCAGGATATGACACAAGGTCAATTTTTAAGCGGAGTTTAACAGGTTTGAATTCAGAGTTTTCCTTCTCCTAGACTAGATGCCTCAACAAGGCTGAAGAACCTAGTCCGTCCTACTATTTACCCATAGCTGGAGGGAGAATAAGGGGGTTCATACCTTTCCCAAGGGTATTTGCCCGAAAGTGAACGTAATAGCGCGACTGGAGTACGAACTCGCGTACTACGATTCCGCAGTTCATCGCTTTAACCATTACACCACGAGGTCCCAATCCAGAGAAACGGTCAATCAAACACCACCGTCCGCCATTGCCCAGTATCTATTAGTCAATCATCGCTGTGGATGTGCCTATAATAAAACTTGGTTCTCAATCCTTTAGTCTCGCAACAACGAATCCCACCACTCTATCTTGGAAGTTCTGTTAATCAATAAATTCAAACCTGAACTCTGCAAACAAAAATTATTTTATACGCCTATCCTATTTTGCAATCCACCTGGAGGAAGGGAAATTAATTCTACCCGTACCAATTCTCTTGGAGAACTGTAAAAATTCTCCTTTTTTTTTTTTTTTTTGGTTATTTCATTTTGCATTCCTGTGGTTCACACTTTGTCTTGAAGTCCTCGTGTATCAGTTCGACTGTAAAAAAAATAATTTGATGAGACGTAGAAGAAACAAAGGAATCCGCTTTTTAGAATTGTTTTAAGATATTTTATATCGTTTTTGAAATATCTAAAAATATGAACATTATAAATATGAACATGCTTTTAAAACCTCGTTTTCAAGTCTGCATGTAGCACAAGATATATATATATATATATATATATTTAGGCAGCATTTCTTCGTTAATGCAAATTTCATTAAACATAATAGACATTTTATGCCTACATATTCTCTTTTGGATCCGTTCGAATTCCCGTATTACTTTTATCGTATTCGGGGGGAATTGATTTATGTATTGTCCATAGTTGTATGTATCCCTAGTACTTTCTGCCCGACTTTGGGCCATCATCAGGGGAGAATCTATTACAAAAGTGATGTAACTTTTGTTTTAGCAAATTACTACTGTATAAGGACGTCTTTGCTGTTGGAGATTATGGCGTTTGCTTTTAAATGTAATTCTGTAAATAGCTCAGCATTTAAAAAAACATTCATGCCCAACAACACAACTACGAAAAATTCTCACCGACAGCACAACAATACTCGAACATCAAAATAATAAACAAAAACTTCTAGGTCCACTCTGGCTTGGCGTGGTACCACCTGACTGTGTCCTATCAATGGGTCAAATAGAACAGATTGACATTTAAACTGAAAACAAACAAATGAATAATGCTAAATTGAATTGTTGGAAATAGAACTGTTTAATCATTTAATTGTGTGTAAACAAATGACTGTCAAATTGAATTGTTAGTGATACATAGCAATGCTTTTGTTGTATATTGACCTCCGACCCGGCCAAGCTATCAAAATAGGAAATGCACCTGTGTAAAAAAAACAGGTGCATCAGGTCGAGGAATATCAGGATATAACCTTGACTTTCGAGGGGTTGAATTGAATGCGAAATTGTGACGCTCGCAGGAAGAAGAGTGGGCGTCAAATTATTATATAACCTCGGCGACAGGAAGTTCGAGTTAGTTGGAGATAAGATGCGGTAGAGAGAACCAGCAACCAGCAGAGGGGACCCTCAGGCCCCTGATTGAGCAGTTGCAGTTGGAGAGAAGATGCTGGAATGAGGACCATGTCCCAGAGAGGCTGAGCCCCCAGGCCCCCGGTTGAGCAGCCCATGAGAGTGGGAAAGAAACGCTGTTATTGCCATAAGAGTGGGGGTCAATATGTTGCAGTTCTGTTCAGTCTCCAACTCACCTCTCACCCAGTAAAACCTTTAGTAACCCTTTCGAACCCTTTTAAATAAAGTGAGGGGTATATTTTTCTAAAGAACTGTGTCCGCTCGTCTTCATTGCGTCGTTATGTTTCTGCATGCAAATGTATTATGTGGCTATACAACACTTTGAACAATTTAACTGTGTTCTAACAAACGGGTTATTTTGAATAGAATAATCAGTGTTTATTAGCCGTACTTGAAACTCTAATAGTGTGTCTAAACTAAATTGTTCGTGTTTCGTTGGAAAACTTGAAACGATCTAAGTGAATGCAAACAAGTGATTAATACTAAAAATATCTATATGTGTTAGAATATTTGGAAACATTTAAGTACGTGGAAATAATCGTAAAACTTGTGAGAAAAGGAATTATGTTAAAATAATGTTATCTGCTAAATATTGACCAACAAATCATATTTATAACTAGTCAACTGTATGCAAACAAATGAGCTCTTGTTATCTACAAACTATGTATTTACAAACATATGCATAAGACGATTTCGCATTAAATAACCTACAATAGTTGATATGCCCTAAAACACAACCAAACCAAATTTACCACTAATTCCTCCATTACACACTCATATATATATGTGTGTGTGTATATATAAGGTATTCAATCCAGTAAATCCGGGGTAGTGAACAATTCTGTCCGGACAATTAAATTATTCAAAATTCGAATATTTAGATATTCCTGGGAAAGTACTCAATATAAGTAATTTCACAGAACAAATATTATTTCAAGAAAAACCAATATTCGGTCACATTAGCAAAATAGATTTATTTCCATCCTGTTAAGAGCATTTATATGAATCAAAAACTCTAAAAAAAAAATTAACAGCACTTCTTCAGCATTTATTTTCATCTTGGAACTGAAGAAGTCCTGTTGAATTTTTTTTTTTTTTTCTTTTTAATTTTTGATCCTAATATGACCGAATATTGTTTTTTTTCTTGAAAAAAAAAATATAATGCAAGATACAAAACAAGATAAAACCTTACGAATCATGATTCGCGGTTTCAGTCTTCAGTTGATTTTTTCTTCTTTTATTTGAAATATTTTGTGATATTGTTCATTTTCATGCATAGACAACTGGAAATATTTTACGGATCAATAAGCAAGCATGCACGAAAGTAAAGAGGAAAACTTCTCTGATTCTCAAAGACCATCTAAAAGGGAACTATCTTCACCAACTATAGACCAAAAACCTGTTAACCCATGATGCAAAAAATCCTAACCATACAGATACGAGAAGAAATATATCAATCACTTATATGCCGAAGAATATTTCCGGAAGAAAAGATGATAACGATGCCCATGATCTTACACCCGATATAAGACATAGACAGACTCTATGTGTCAAGAAATAAAGAAGGAAATTGAGGAATACGAAAATACAATAATTCAAGGACTAGAGGAACACATTAAACAGAGCAAAGAAAGAAAAATTACAACAGCCAATAACAGCATTGCTAACACTAAGAGAAACAGCAAAACAACAAAATCCAGAAAACAAAAATCGGGAGAAAAACAAGAGTCAAATTTTGATAATAATTCAACACATCTAACCTTTTTACCTCAAAATCGAAAGCATTGAACCCCGAGTCGAAAGTTTTTTTCCTGTTTTATATCTTGTATAATTTTTTAAAAATATATTGTGATATTCCTCTGCATTTTCTTACACAGAGCACTGTAAAGATGTTAGGGATTAAAAACGCTTTTAGTATTAAATCTATTGGCATGATGGTTAGAGTGTTCGCCAATGGCCCGGGAGACCTCGGTTCAATTCCAGGTCACAGTCATACGAAATACTCAAAAAATGGTATTTGATTCTACCTAGCTTAACACTCAGCATTATAAGTTACGGATCACGGGTAAAGTGGAACAATCCAAGGAATGGAGTTGCGCCCTTCCCTACACCTTAGTGTAATAGCTATTGAAAAGGGAGCCTTCGGATCACCCTCGATTACGGTCGCCCACTTTACTTATATATATATATATATATATATAAGATAGACGGCAATTACACAAAAATTCTGCGAGCAATATTGAACAAGTCACGGAGTAAACAACCCACAAAGCACCAACTATACGGCCACCTGCCTTCCATCACGAAAGTTAGACGGACCAGACATGCAGGACACTACTGGAGAAGCAGGGACGAGCTCATAAGTGATGTACTCCTATGGACCTACACATATGGCCGAACAAAATCAGGACGGCTAGCTCGAATATACATACAGCAGCTCTGTGAGGATACGGGATGTAGCCCTGAAAACTTTCCAGAAGCGATGGACAATTTGGAGGAGTGGCGAGAACGAGTCTGGGATATCCGTGCTGGTGGTACGACATCATGATGATGATACATATATATATATATATATATATATGTGTGTGTGTGTGTGTGTGTGTGTGTGTGTTAAAAAGCGTCACCATGGTTCTTCTACAAGGATGCTTTTGGCATTAAATAACCCACGAAGGTTTATATGCCATTGAATAACAAAAAAAGAAGATATTTAGTAAGGATTTTTATTTGTTACTTGAAACCATATACCAGTGTTCAAACAAATGACGAAACCATATATTTATTTGTATTAGATAAGAATATATAAGACCATATGACTGTGTGTAAATTATTTGTATTCGATAAGAATACTTGATATATTTCTGTTTGAAAAAATCTTTTTAAAAAACTGTTGCACAAATGAATTTAACTATAAACGTAAAATGAAAGCAAATCTCAACTCGCTAGACCCAAAATATGCTGAGACAGGTTGACTTGCCGTCAAAATCAATTAATCTCAGGTTTGAACTCCAGAAACAAGGAAATCCGAGCTTAGAATTGAGATTGGCTAACAAACAAAAAAGAGTGACAAAACTAATAAAAAGTCAAAAAATTACAGTTAAATGGTAAAATTAAAGAAATTAGGATTGACTACTTTTCTAGAAAGAAAAATGAGAAGTGATCTAATTGAAAATTTCAAAATAATTAATGAAATTTCTAATTACTGGAGACATTTTTTCAATAATTCTTCCAAAACTGGAAATTAACTATCAAGACAAATTTCAGAAACAAAGTTAACTAACCAATTTAGTTTTGAAAATAGAGTTACATATTTTTGGAACAAATTGCCTAATCAGATTAAAAGCAGCAAAAATTAAGATTAGATAGGATTATTTCAGAAAAAATGGTAAGAAAAGAGACATTTTTAGGAACTATCAGATGTGTTAGATAAAAGAATTTGATTTCTATATGGATATTATTTTAACACTGTTGACATTCGGTGCGATGATATTTTTTTTTTTTTTGTGGTTGATGGGAGAAGATAGCAAAAAGGAAGATCCCCGAGTAGCCATAACAAACAAGTAATAATAATAATAATGGCAACCAAAAAACGACAAAAAGGCTGAATGGATAAACAATATGACAAGTGAACTAAAAGGACTCGAAGAAGGCCCGACAGCGGAAATACACATCGATTCACTCAAAACGACTCTAAAAAATATCAAACTGGAAAACACCAGGCCATGATGGAATACATGGCTTCTGGTTCAAGAAATTCTCCTCCATTCACGACAGACTAGCACTTGAAATTAACAAATGCCTACAAAGAGCACACTCACCCGAATGGATGACCAAAGGCAGGACCACATTGATCCAAAAGGACCCAAGCAAAGGAACCGCCTCAAGCAATCATAGACCCATAACTTGCCTACTGGCGATGTGGAAATATTAATAGCATAAATAAGAGGAGGGATTTACTACTCGCCAATAAGTATTGTTCCCTGAGGAACAGAAAGGAAGCCGCAAAGGATCTAGAGGCACAGCTGAGCTACTTTACTTAGATCCACGAATCCTAAATGAGAGCAAGACCAGACGGAAAAATCAAACTATGGCCTGGATTGACTGCAAAAAGGCATATTATCTGGTTCTGCAAAGCTGGATAATAAACTCCCTCAAAATGTACGAAATACCAGATGAAGTCATAAACATTATCAAGAAAACCATGAAAACCTGGTGAGTGGAATTGACAGCAGGAGGAAGAAGCTTAACTGAAGCAAAGATCAAAAGAGGTATTTTTCAAAGAGATGCACTATCACCGTTACTATTCATAATAGCCATGATGCCACTTGACCTCATACTCAGAAAATGCACAGCCGCATACAAACTTAGTAGATCGCAGGAAAAGATCAATCACTTAATGTACATAGATGACGTCAAACTATTTACAAAAAATGAAAAAGAACTCGAAACTCTAATACACGCAGTTAGAATATACTGTCAGGAGATAGGAACGAAATTTGGCAAAGAAAAATGCGCCATGTTAGTAATGAAAAGTGGCAAACATCATCTAACTGACGGAATGGAATGACCAAATCGAGACAAGATTAGAACTCTAGGAGAAAACGAAACCTACAAATACTTGAGCATCTTGGAGGCTGACACCATCAAACAAGTGAAATGAAAGACAAAAGTTGAAAAGAATATCTCAGGAGAAATAGAAAACTACTCGAAACAAAACTGTCTTGCAGAAACCTTATCAAAGGAATAAATACCTGGGCCTTACCCCTCGTTAGATATTCAGGACCCTTTCTGAAGTGGAGCAGAGACGAACTTAAACAAATGCACCAAAGAACAAGGAAACTTATGACCATGCTATGAGGCATTACATCCCAGAGACGACGTTGACATACTATATGTATCAAGAAAAGAGGGAGGAAGTGGACAGCATGGAAGACAGCGTTGACGCATCGATACAACGACTCGAAGACTACATAGAAAAACACGGACTGATTACAGCCATCAGAAACGATACTGACAACACGATGGACAACAGAATGACAATAATTTGGAAACAAAAATGGGAAGAAAAACAACATGGGTGTTTTAAACGACTAATAAACAACATCTCATACAAGAAAGCCTGGATGTGGATAAGAAAAGGAAACTTTAAGAGAGAAACAGAATCTCTCCGAATTGCAGCACAAAACAACACCATAAGAACCAATCATATCAAAGCAAGATTAGATAAAACGCAACAAAAATGCAAATGTAGGCTTTGCGGTGATAGAGATGAAACCATCAAACAAATAATAAGCAAATGCAGCAAACTAGCACAGAAGGAGTATAAGACTAGACACGACTGGGTAGGCAAGGTGATCCACTGAAAGATGTGCAAGAAATTGAAATTTGGCCTTACGAAAAAATGTTATATGCACAACCCAGCATCTGTCCTAGAAAATTAAACTCATAAACTCCTATAGGACTGTGACATACAGACGGATCACTTAATCTCGGCCAGAAGACCAGACCTTATAATAATCAACAAAAATAAGAGAACTTGCAAGATTGTGGACATTACTATCCCGGCTCACCACAGAATAAAACCGAAAGAATGTGAAAAGAAGAATAAATACATCGACCTTGCTAGAGATTTGAAAAAACTATGGAACATGAAGATGACAATTATACCAATTGGTATTGATGCTTTTGGTACAGTAATTAAAGGATTATTAAAGGGACTGGAGGACTTGGAAGTTGGCGGACGAGTGGAGACCATCCAAACTACAATATTATTGAGAACGGCCAGAATACTGAGAAGAGTCCTGGAGACTTGAGGAGACTTACTGTCATTCAAACAACAGTTAAAGACCATCAGCTAACGCTGATGTGAAAAACTCTAATGAGTAAATGATAATTAATAAAAAAGAAAAACCTGCTGAACAGTGAACTTTGCTGTCACGGCAGACCACTGAGTAAAATCCAAGAAAACTAAAGGAGAGACAAGTACTTAGACCTTGCCAGAGAACTAAAAAAAAAGCTGCAGCATATTAAGGTGACGGTGATACCAGTTGTAATTGGTACACTTGGAACATTCCACAAAAACCTGGAGAAAGTACTGGAGGAATTGAAAATTAGAAGAAGAATCAAGACAATCCAGACCACAGCATTGTTAAAATCGGGTAGAATACTCAGAAGAGTCCTGGCGAATTGAGGAGATATGCTGTCGCTCAAACTCCAGTGAATGACCACCAGCTAACATTGGTTTGAAAACTCACACGGAGTAAGATAATAATAATAATAATAATAATCCCCAAAAGATTGATAAAGGGACTGGAGGGCTTAAAAATAAGAGTACAAGTCGAGACCATCCAGACTACAGCATTATTACGATCGGCCAGAATACTGAGAAGAGTTCTGGAGACTTAACGAAACTTGCTGTCACTCAAACTCCAGTGAAAAACCATCAGAAAACGTTGGTGTGAAAAACTCTCAAAAGGGTATTATAGTAATAATAATAGTGGCTAAGAAAAGGAAACCTTAAAAGAGAAACTGAATCACTCCTAATAGCAGCACAAAATAATGCTCAAAAGAAGAATGGGTCAGACACAATAAAACAGTAAATTTTGGTTATGTAGTGATTGAGACGAAATGATCAATCATATAATAAGCGAGGCAGCAAATTAGCACCGAAAGAGTATAAGACGAGACACGACTGGGTGGGCAAGGTGATTCACAGGGAATTATGCAAGAAATTTAAATTTGACCATCCGAACAAATGGTACATGCCCAACCCAGCAGCTATCCTGGAGAATGAGACGCATAAACTCCTATGGGATTTTAACATATAAATGGATCACCAAATCTCGGCCAGACAACTAGACTTTATAATCAATAAAAAAAGAGAATAGCAAAATTGGACTTTGCTGTCCCGGCTGACCACAAAGTAAAATTGAAAGAAAGTGAAAAGAAGGATAAGTATCTTGACCTTGCTAAAGAATTAAAAAGAATCTGTGGAAAATGAAAGTGACGTTTATATCAAATATAATTGGTGCTTTTGGTAAAGTCACCGATGGATTATAAATGGAATTAGAGGACTTGGAAGTTAGAGGACGGGTGGAGACCATCCATATTACTATACTATTGAGATCAGCCAGAATACTGAGACGAGTCCTGGAGACCTGAGGAGACTTGTTGTCACTCAAACATCAGAGAAAAGCCATCAGCTAACGCTGGACTAGGAAGTCGGCGGACGAGTGGAGAGCATCCAAACGACAGCATTATTGAAAATGGCCAGAATACTGAGAAGATTCCTGGAGGCTTGAGGAGACTTGCTCTCACTTAAAATCCAGTGAAAAACCATCAGCTAACGCTGAGGTGAAAAACTCTAAAGGAGTAAAGAAGAAGAAGAAGAAGAAGAAGAAGAAGAAGAAGAAGAAGAAGAAGAATTTGGAGTCGGAGGATGATTATGTAGATGAGTGCGTATGTTTGTGTGTAGGTCGTTTATACACGCCTATGTAAAAGATTTTCAAAATCTTTAACTTGCACGTTCGAAAACAGGAAATATATGGAAGTCTACATGAATGTTAGAAAAAGCCATTACGAAATTATTTAATCTTCAAAATTGTTTCTTTAAAAATCAATTTAGCTGTTTAGAAACTGGTTTCTTAAATTATATGATTACTTGTAACTTTGTTAAATGATTGTATCTTCAAGGTCTTTGGGTTTACATGACATAACCTCCAGTGCCATTTTTACAATGTCCTTCGAAATATTAAATCAAATTAAATGCAGTAAATACAATATGTTGACTGAATACCCTATAGATGGGGGGAGACACCCCCCAAAACATCTGTGTCCTGGGTATGATAATAAATTGCATCTGATGGTAAGGCTCTAGTTCTGTAGCTCTGGGAAGTGTGAAGAATCCTTTCATTATCATTACTCCCAGTTCCACTCTGAGCCAGATTTGTAGCATCTGCTGGGGTCGATTAGATCTGTTTAAAAATCATTTTTATTTGATAGGACCGTGAGCAAAAATAAAATCCGCTAAAGAAACCAGTGAACTAAGATATAAACATAGAATGAACGCGTTTCCTTAAACTAACCCCAGGCGCGTTGACATGCCGTTAAAAAGCAATCAAAATCAAATAGTATCATGATCTTGTATTTGTATGCTTCATACTTGTTACTATTTCTGTACGCTTGAATCAATGTTTGCAAAATAGACACCTACACGTGGACGTGTTAGTGTTGGCCGACCAGCAAGAACATATCCACATCAGCTCTGTGCGGACACAGGATGTCGTTTGGATGACCTGCCGGGAGCTATGGATGATAAGGATGGATGGAAAAAGAGGGTCAGGAAAATCCGTGCAGGCAGCGTGACTTGATGATGATGATAATGATAAAATATTTTCCAAATGAAACAGATGCTTTTAGACATGAAATGTAAACATATGTTTAGTATAACGGTTATCGCCTAAGGGAATAGAATCAGCGATCCACGTTTAAATCCAGAACGAGGCTGTTTGTGTTTGAATTCATGCTAATACTCTTGTGAATGCAGGAATCAGTCTGTTCTCTTCTCCCTCTTCATCTATGGGCAAATAGTTGGGCAGACTGTGTTTGGTAAGGCATTCAGTTTCTAAAAAGGAATACTCTGAATTCAAACCAGCTTTACACCGCAAAAATATTGCCCAATGTCAGATCCTACTTGTGGTAGAAAAATTGGGTTGCTTCATGTTTCTGAAAAATGTTTCCATATTATTTGTATAATAAGTATAAGAAGTTATGTTGCTGCAACGATAAATAAATGGATAATTCTACACAATTATTCTGTCGATCTTCCTTTCTTTTGCACCACCGTGTTTTCTACATTCCTTTCTTTTTTTTTCATTGAAGCTGAGGATAAGCGTCTGATGTATAGCGTTACTATAGCGTTACCACTCTCTCAAAACGACGAAAGCTTGGTTATATCTTTTAAAGTTTACTGTACTTATCCCACTGGTTTGATATTATGCTGTTGCTTTTTTCCCTTTCTAGCCGCATTTAAACCTACTGGTACTTTTAGTGTCAGAAGATATCTAATATATGTTCGATTAAAAGCGACGGAAAATATCTATATCACTCAACCTATTAACGTATAAACACACACACACACACACACACACACATATATATATATATATATATAATGACTGTCTCTTCTTTAAAAAAGAAGGCCATTTGCTCAACCTGCAAAAAGTTTCCGTTGGAGTGCATATGAATCATTAGACTAAATTCATTCTTACAAGCATTGTTTCACATATGACAAAAAATATAACTATCTTTGTCTTTGATATTGTCCTTGATCACTTACATATGGCTTCTCAAATGTACTGTAGACACACAGATAAGACCCTAATTAACTTTAGGTCGCTGCGAGAAGACTTGTGTATCATGGAATCTTATATGACGAACAATAATTATAATCGATATAACAAACGCTAGGGCAGAAAAATATCCGGGATCGATTTCAAGTCCTGCTTCTGAAATGTTCGTTTCATGAAGTGATGTTCGATTTTCCGTGCTTTCATCGATAACTTTGTACCATGTTGATCGATTTTTTCCTTATCTGCCACTAGACATCAAACCAACACTTAGCGTCCTCTGGTTGTCTTTGACGACATCCCTAAAACGTTTCTTACGCTCACGTCTCGGACTTTGAGTTTTGGCTCATACACGACCTGCCCTTGCTCTAAATTTTCACAATAAAAAAAGATCCTGCATCAAATCCCCCCTGGCTGGAGGCACAGATAAATATGTCTAACTACGTTGTAAGTCTCCGTAAAACAGATTTTTAGGTAGCCTAACATCTTCCATTCTTGTAAGTTACCAAGCCCAACCGATCTGATTTCGATTGTTTCATTATAACGGTACATCAACTCGTCTAGGATTATTTTATGTCTGGAGGTTAGAGAATCGTTTTCATTGTGCATTTATATTTATACTTATGTGTAATCATTACTGAAGAGTATTTTGCGCACAGTTTGTTCACTAATGGTCCGGGAGACTTGGGTTCAATCCCAAGTCGCGTCATACCAAAGACTTTAAAAATGGTACTTGATACTTCCTTGCTTAGCAATCAGTACTATAAGGTAAGAATCAAGAGTAAAGTAAAGCAATCCAGGGAAAGGAGTAGCGCCTTCCCCTACACCTCAGTGTAGTAGCTATTGTAAAGGGAGCCTTCTGGTCGCCCTAGACTACAGTCACCAACTTTACTTACTGATAAGATATTATGTATTCTTATCTAATACAAAAAATGTACATAATAGTGTGATTTCAAGTATTCCTATGTAATACTAATAATCTATACGCAATAATTTGGTTTCAATGAAATATTTATATCTATTAATGATTATTTGTTTGCACACAGTTATATCATTTTATTAAGCAACAAATAATCCTGATTACACAATTATACCTTCAAGTAACTATTCTCAAAACAAAAAATTCGAAGAGTGCCCCCGAGGCGTAGTCACTGACCTTCTGGACAGTGAAATCGTAGAGAGGAAGTTCGAACTTCAGTCGTACTATTACGTTCACTTTCAGACTAATGCCCTTAAGAAGTCTATGAACCTCTTTATATGCCTAGCTAACGGCTAATTGTACTACTATTGTTTCTCTACACGAATGACTTTGGCATTAAATGACCCACAAAAGTTGATATGGCATTAATACAAAAAAAAAAAAAAACTAAAGTAAAAGAATTTATCGTTATATGGTTTATGAGACAGTTATAGGGTATATACATACGCGTGTGTGTATGTGCGTTCGTGTGTCTCTGTGATAAGTGCACATTTTGTGGCTGGGTGTGTTATATGGTTTATGATACAGTTATAGGGTATATACATATGCGCGTGTGTGTATGTGGGTTTGCGTGTGTCCGTGATAAGTGCGTATTTTATGGCTGGGTGTGTGAGCAACTTAAAGATCTCAAACATTTTTTTCGGTTTCCTCTCTTTCTACACATGATTCTATATATATATATATATATGTGTGTGTGTGTGTGTGTGTGTGTGTGTGTATTTCTACACGTATATGTTATTATATACATTTACACACGACACTGACTTTCTGAACTTATTCCAAAAATTGATTAGCATGTGTTCTTCCACTGATATGCCTGACTTCTTCACCTATGTTTTCACGATATTTAATAATGAATGCAGTCTTTATTTATTCTCTGTACTCTTTCTCTCTCTCTCTCTCTCTGTCTCTCTCTCTCTCTCTCTCTCTCTCTATATATATATATATATATATATATATATATATATATATATATCACAGAAACGCATCAGTAACTGTTAATATTAACTCATAATGAAGATTCGCGCGCAAATGAACATTTTCTTATTTTTTCACAGATTGCATACTAATCAAATTTCGTCACAGCGAACTTGGCAAAATAAACTTCCTAAAATTGATTGAAGTTTTTAGACAGCAATAACTCACATGCATTATTTAGAAATTTAGTTTTCAATGTAGCTTTCTGTTTTTCTTTTTTTTTTTTTTTTTTTTTTTTTTTTTTTTTTGTTTGTTCTTTTTTTAATTCTTTTTTGCGCGCGGTGGGTGGGGGATCTTCTTTTTTTCTTTTTCTTTTTTTTTTTTGTATTTCATTGAAAAGAATCTAAGAAAATTGCACTGTATTTATTACGGTTGAATGAACAAAACTTTGAATAAGAAATCCTATGAATCATAGCGTATATCGTGTAAATATTCTTATTTATAAAATGGGCGTACCGGGTTCGATTTTTGCTTAACTCAAGTTTGATTTTTCATTTAGATTTTTTTGTTGCTTTTTTGTTTTGTTTTTTTGGGTGATGATATTTTGGTTTTCTTTTTGCTGTTTTCGTTTTGTTGTTTAGGGGTTGGTTGTTTTGTTTTTTGGTTTTTTGTTTTGTTTTTAGTGTAGTTTTTTTTTTTATTATTTATTTATTTATTTACTCTCCTTATTTATTTATTTTTTTGGGGGGGGGCTCAAATCATTTTGATGTCAATGTACGTTCGGAAGAGTTCATTTGTCTGTCTTAGATAACAAAATGGAAACGATATTTATCCGATCTTCCACTAAGCCTGATTCGACTCAAGGTCATTTTTATTGTGGATTCCCACCCATAAATCGAGAGTCGTCACAAAAAAATGCTTGATCCCTTCAGCATTCCCGATTTTGAGGCGCTTCAGGCGCCAAGCAATAAATTGATTCCTGCAAAGCGGGAACTCCCTGGGAGGACAGCTCCGAGACCCAGTGAGATAGCAAGATGGAGATAGTGAGACTTAAGGAAAATCGGAGAAATGAAGATAACACAATGATAGATTGATAGATAGATAGATAGATAGATAGATAGATTAGGAACAGACATAGATAGATAGATAGATAGATAGATAGATAGATAGATAGATTTGGAAGACATATTTATTGAAAAACAGTGATGCTAACCACAGTCTTTTACGCCCAATAGGAAAAAAAGTATCTCTCAACGAGAGAGAGGTTTCTGCAATAAGCAATAATCCGCAAGAAATATATCTGCAAAAGATACGTAATTTTTGCAGAAATTAAATTTTCAAATTAAAAAAAAAACATATTCAAGACTTATATTTCCTATGTCAATATTATTTCTTTTGATATGATTCTGATTTCAAAACACAGATACACACACACACACACACACACACACATATATATATATATATATATATATATACATATATATGTATACATGGGTTATTCAGTAAATAAACTCAATGTGGCCTGAGAAGATGGCAATTAAGAGCTCTTTTTACTGTTGTATTTTTTTCAAGGAGATCCATAGTGATGTGTACTTTCATGCCCCAAAAGAATGTCAGCATGACCTTCTTTATTGACCACTGCACCCTGAACTTTTTCTGAGTCTGAATGTTTTCACTCTAGTGACTCTCTTTTTGACTCAGGCTCCAAGTCGCGAATCAATTTTTAACCCCTTTGAAGCTAAAACATGCTTCTGAGTACACGTAACACACACATTTGTATATCCTACCGCTGGAAAAACAAGGGAAAATTCGTAGATATATAGAAACATAATTTATATTTTTATTCTTCCACAGCGACGGTTGTGTGTAGTAGGAATACAGTCAGCGAGTTCGCACATATCTTTCTTCTGTGGCGGGGACCTTTTTTTATGAACTAGTGCGACGGCCGTAGAACACACATACGAGGAGCTGACAGGTTTGCTTGAGTGACCAACGGGTCTCTCCCTTCGCTTGAGAAACTAGCGGACCTCTCCCCTTCGCTAGAGCGACCATCGGATCTCTGCCTTCAGTCTAAATTTACAGACTTTATATTGTCTTTTCAAGTCCCATGCGGAAGTATAAACATCCTCTTCGCTTAACGTATTTTTCTGTTTATGGCTAGTTATAGGAACTTACACACTTCCATTTTTTCCGGTAATTTGTTGATCTTATCTGCGAACGGAAATATCTGTCACTCTATCCATTGGCAATAAATTATATTCTTCGCTATCCTCCTATATTTTCTCCACTTTGTTAATGATATCTTGCGACCACATTGAATCTCTTAAGTTCATCGTCGCCAGCTAAGCTAGTATATTACATTCCTCGCCATCTTATTTTTCAAAATGTTCACATGTAAATTTTACCGGGTTTGCACTGATCTCTTTTCAGGCCTGAAACACTCGGTTTCATTTACTGTCAGTTTGAATGGCATTGAAACAAATATTTTTGAGCGATTGATTTTTTTTTCTTTTTTTTTTTTTTTGCTTAAACCACTTCTAAGCCATGCAGAGTATGTATTTATGTTCTGAAAGAAAACTTTTTGTGTTTTTTTTTAATTACCTTATTTATTGAATGATCAACGTTTATGCCATCAGTCTGGAACTGATAATAATATAGATAATGAACCAACAGTTACCTAGTACTGTTGACTCAGTGACGGCGCAATTCTTACAGAGAGATATTTGCCTTATCACAGATATATAGCATTCTTTATTCATAAATGCAGAAAACTATTCAACATTTAGAACCCAGCTTCAAGTATCTCGCGTGTTTATCCACTCTAATGAGTTGTGACGCAACGAAACAGTCTCTCTATGGATGACAATATATATATATATATATATTCTCATCCATAGATGGTTGAGGCTTATTGCATTTCACTTAGCACTAATACCCTTGGGAAGTTTGATCAATCAATTCCCGCCGAATATCATAAGATCGATTCGGCAATACGAAAGGATTAACGAAAAAATATGTTCACAAAAAATTTTTATTAAGTTCGATCAAATATGTATCAATGAAGAAATGCTGCCAATATATATATATATATATATATATATATATATATATATATATATATATATATTGTTATCAATCATATTAGAAATCTGATCTCTTTGATAAAATAAGATTGGAATTTTCATATCCGTGTCAGCACTACTGTATGGTAGCACTACTTGGACTTAAACAAGACATTTAGGGAAAAAAAGCTAGATATGAACTACACAGGAATGCTTCCGCTGGTTCTGAACAAATCCTGAAAGCAATACTCCACCAAACATCAACTATACGACCATTTACCGCCCATCTAACGAACCATCCTAGTAAAGGGAAGAAACAAGATCGAGAAACAAAGATAAGCTCAAAAGCCATCGTCAGGTGAGGAAAACAAAAAGAATCTTTTAAAATGACCCTTTATCAAATCCATTCCCACAATGTAAGTAGTTCAAGTAGTCCATGGTAATGGTCGGTCTTCCACATCCACTTTGCTTTCCCGGAGGATGTTGAGGGGGTAGTCACAGTGGTATAGATGCTAATGAGCTGCACTGCAACATCGTAATAAGCGAGTTCAAACTCCAGTTGCACTATAACGTTCACTTTCGGATCAATACCGTTTCCACTACTTTTCTTTTACAAAGATGCATTTGGCATTAACTAACCCAAAAGGTTTGATGTACTACTAATCAAACAAATAAACCAAACCAATAACTTGAGGAGTTTTTAGGGTATG
Source organism: Sepioteuthis lessoniana (assembly GCA_963585895.1). Taxonomy (NCBI): domain Eukaryota; kingdom Metazoa; phylum Mollusca; class Cephalopoda; order Myopsida; family Loliginidae; genus Sepioteuthis; species Sepioteuthis lessoniana. The sequence goes on along the minus strand of OY757931.1, from coordinate 12,882,390 downwards.
TAAAATAAAAAAATTCACCACTATAAAAAAAGCACACACATAACTATAAGATTCCAACCCAGTTGCGGGTTAGAGAGTATCACTGCTCTTTTTCAACAAAGATGGCTTTCGTTTTAATTAGCTTCAAAAATTTTGATATGCAATTAAACAAAGAAACTAAAATTAACCATTAAATTTCAAGGTGGCACCTGAAGCGTAACCATTACCGTTTGTTGGAAATGTATCCGATAAGAAGAATTTGAACTCTGGATAAGAGTGTTTGTGTTTCATTTCTAAGGAAAGGCATGAACCGATCTCTTCTTCCTGTAGCTATGGATAAATAGTTGGATAGACTGATTTCCTTGGGACCAATAAAATTATAAGTTAACCTGTATTTTAGTGAGCTCTTATTGTTTGACAAATGTATCCGATTATTTTTCATCATATGTGGTCCAATTGACTAGGGCAGCAGAATACACTGACTGCATCTTAGCAGAGGGATAAGATTCCCCCAAGGAGTGTCCAGGTTTTGACCCTAAAAAATCTGATGGTGATGTTTCGTTAATGCCAGAGCTTTGTGGAATGCAAAGTACTCCTTCATTGCCATTTCTCCCAGGTCCACTATAACCCGAAGTGGAAGCACATGAGAGGGTCATATCTACAGGTCAAATAGAGCCGTCTGGCATTTAAATTGTGTACTTACGCTAAATTGAATTGTTTTGAAATTGAACTGTTTTTACATTTAACTGTGTGAAAACTAAAACTGGCTTATGTCAAACTGAATTCGTAGAAATAGAACTGTTTGATCATTTAACTGTATGTGAACAAATGAGTAATGTTTAATTAAATCGTTAAATGCTAAACTGAATTGTTTGAAATAGAACTGTTTGAGTGAATAGAATTATCCGTATTAGATAGAAATAAGTGAAACCATTTAACTGTGTGCCAAAAAATGAGCTTAGGCTCGTTTAAACATGTTATCAGAAAAATCCGTTTAGAAATCATTTTATTTAATATACATGTATAAAAAGTATTTGGCATTAAATAACCTAAAATAGTTGATATACCATAAAACTCAAACCAGACCAAATCATATATATATATATATATATATATATATATATATATATATATATATATATATATATATATATAAAGAGGATTTGGCATTAAATAACCTGAAATAGTTGATATACCATAAAACCCAACCAAACCAAATCATATATATCATATATATATATATATATACAGAGAGAGAGAGGGGGGGGAGAGAGGGAGGAACTAGCATTAAATAACCTACAATGGTTGATATATCATAAAACCAACCGAACCAAATGATATATATTTAATATATATGTATAAAAAGGATTTAGCATTAAATAACCTACAATGGTTGATATGCTATAAAACCTAACCAAACCAAATCCTATATATTTAATATATATGTATAAAAAGGATTTTGGCATTAAATAACCTACAAAAGTTGATATGCCATAAAATCAACCGAACAAATCTTATACCTTAAACTTTTAATCATATGAAGAAGGAAAACATTTAATATAAACCACAATTTCTATATGAGTCTTCCAAGCTGATATTAGGTTACTCTTAAGCTGAAATTGCAAGTTTAGTTGAATAAAAATAAATTTCCAATATCTCCAATCAATATAAACAACATCAAATCCGACGTTTGGAAATCAGATCGTCACAAAGGTCATCAAACCTGTTTAACGGCGTTTCCTGATTGTTCAGGCAAAGTAAGAATTTGAAACAATCAACAGGGGAATCAAGGTCTATAAAGCTCAGATATGGACAGCAACTAACAACTTTTTATCAATTGTCTTCATTGTACCAACTATATACTCATCACTGAATTGAAGATAATACTCACTTGGGAACTGAGAAAGAGATAGAATGGTGGCATTTGATGGTTTTAAATGTAATGTATAAACGTATATTTCAACATAAGAAATACACAAATGGGTCATTTTCATTGTCTGAAAGCAAAAGGTTTTAGCATGAGATAGATAGATAGATAGATCTATTTGGTATTCACATTTATTGAGACAAGTGGAAAACGATGAGAATAGACTGTAAATTTCATAGTTTATATGCTGACGTCATATCTGCTGTTGATGATTTTTACCAGTGGGATCGAAGTACTGCAACAACGAAGGAAAAATGTGTGGACCACAAAAGGGGTAAGGTTGAAAAATAAGCCTCATTTGGTCACATTCTGTGAGTTTATTCTGGTCAACCTATAAAGTTTTCTGACAATCTTCGCTCTGTTTGTAGCAAGGGCATAAGGTAAGTCTGTTAAATGATAGAAACTATTATGTAAAAGAAATATTTGTCATCAACGTTGCCTCCTTTAAAACTCTCCCCTTGTGAACCAACACATCAACGAAAATGTTGTTCGCTCAACTGGAAACACTGCTGGAAGTTTTCAACTGACGCTGGTTTTACTTAATTCGCAACGAACTGTTGCGTATTCGCAATAATTCCAAAATAGCAACCCCGCGTTTCTACTTTGGGAAACAAGGATTCAAAGAACAGGAGCATGGTAACTATGATACCGCAGAAATATTCATTAAGATCTTAATTATTTACGTTCCTCAAAATCATAAAATTAGACGGCACTCGAACGCTCTGAAGATCTGAATTTTTCTACATATCAAAAGTCTTGGGCACTTAACGTCCCTCAAGACCTCTCCACTTTACGTCACTAAAGATATGTCCCCTTTTCATCTTTCAAGACTATTTTACTTTACGTCTCTCTAGAACTTAACAATCAACTTCTTACAAGAACTTAAAGTTAAACGGCATATTACGTCTCTCAATATCTTACTACACTCTACGTCTCTCAAGATATTAATATTTTACGTCTCGCAAGACCTTTCTACTTGTCCTTAAAATTCGACAGCATTCTAAATCTCACAAGAAAGCCATTTTGACCAAAAATTCATTCACAGAAAGTCATCTTCAAATAATGAGACTGAATTTTTTTTTCAGGTTGGCAACCCTGATTGATTCGAAATGTCTTACTTATAAAATAGATCGATAATTATAATTTCTTCATACCATATTGTTAAGGATTTCTCAGCATGAGATTATAGTTAAACAGCCAAGTCTAACACCACATTATAACTATATACTGAGTTTGATACGCACTGTGTTCCTCTCTATTTCCAATTCTGAGTAGTTTTACAATAAATTTGTTACACCAAATGGTTGATATATTCAATAGAGTATTATGGATTTTACACTTAAATCAACATTTAAAAGTAAGAACCGATCAATTCAATTTAAAATCAAAAGCAAATAAGTAAAGAATAGACATCTAATCTAATTTTATAATCCACAATAAATTCATACCAAAGGACTTAGTAAATTATATTTAGTAAGTAAAGTTGGCGACCGTTGTCGAGGGCGACCCGAAGGCTCCCTTTTCAATAGCTATTACACCGAGTTGTCGGGAGGGCGCTACTCCTTTCCCTGGATTGCTCCACTTTACCCTTGATAAGTACCTTATAATGCTGAAAGTTAAGCAGGGAGGTATCAAGTACTATTTTTAAAGTCTTTGGTATGACGCGACTTGGGATTGAACCCAGGTCTCCCAGACCATTGGCGAACACTCGACCCACTAGGTCAAGAGCCGGTTAAATCATATTTAAAGAATGTAAAATAGTTCACAGCATAAGAGAGAAATAATCTACAGCACTATCCTCTTGCCCACGGGGCTTAAAATTCACTAAATGTACCCCTGACAGAGGGCTAAGACACCCATCACCCTAAATAAAGGTGTCCGGGTATGACACTAAATTGTATCTGGTAGAGAGTCTCCCGTTCTTACGAGCTGGGGAGGGGGGAGTACCCGTTCATTGCCATTACTCGTAGGTGTACTCTTTCTGGAATTATGGGTACTTGTGAGGCGATTGAATAATATTAATAAAAAAGACAATAACATAACAAAATAGAAATAATAAATAAATCCAAAAGTAACAGTTTCCTAGGAGACCTCGGACAAGAAACAAAATTGGCGCATGCCTAAAAAGAAGGGCCTCCTGACGCCAAAAAAAACTCGATCTCAGAAGCTTTTACCACCTCGGCTGAGACGGATGGGCCTTTTTCTCTTGGCTGCTCGTAGAGAGTGCGTGCGCTAGCAAAGTCCAAGTGCCTAGCAGCGTGCTGTGTATCCTTCTTTTAGCAGCCTCTGCTAAACGAACCCGACGGACCCTCAAACTTATAATTTGCAGAAAAGGATTCCATAATATGCTTCAAACGCTTTGACTGAAAAAGCGCGGCTATTAAAATGGTCCTGGAAAACATTCATTTCACCACAGAATAGCCGTAAATCCCCAAAATATAATTTGAGTATATCTGTTTTTTTTTTCTTTTTTTGTTGTTTTTTCCCCCTTCTGTCTTTAATTTCATTGCAGCTTCGACCAACAAATTATAGATAACAAGTGAATGGGGTAAGAAGAAAGAGGAGTCAGATACAAACCCAACAATTCGCAACTATCCGAAAAACCTTCATGTGCCCCATACCAGTTAGAGTCAAGTAGATTTGTTTGAAAATGATTAGTATTAGGACTGCGTGCAAAAAAAAAAAAAAACTCGAAAGAACTAACCACAAAAAATGTAAGTATGAAGTATTCCTATATAATACTAATAATGTATATGCAATTATTTGATTCAAGTTATTATTTACAGAGTATCTTAAAATAGATGCAACCCGTTGATATGATAATGATTTATTACTGAGAAAAGCACAATGACGGTCATTTGGAACCCGTCCTGTAAAAAACGCATCGTTTGTACGAGAGACATCTAATCAATAATTTCTTTTTAGTTGATATTATATCAGATTCCATGATATGTAATTTCTTTTAGCTTCTTATTGTTATATAATGGCCGAGGGATTTCGTTTTATGCCTTTGGGTTTAGTTAGGCTGAGAATCTTTCGGCTCAGCTCATAGGTTAGTTAGGTGCAAACTTGAGCGCAGGCGTTAACGCGCGCGCGGGGAGGATGTCTCGTTCACAGATGTCAAAATAAAAATCCCAGATAGAAAGGTTGACCAGTGGATGTGATTGACGTCATGCACCGGAAGCGCGCGCGGAGGATTTGGGGGATTTTGAAAAAATCAGTTGAGTTGAGTCTTGCGGTCCAAAGAAGGGTGACTTTCGCTTGCTCGCAGTGGCCTTGTGGCGGGTGCCACACGTGTTGAGGGTGTGGGGGGGACAGGTGGAAAAGCCAGCAAAGAAAGATTGTGCCTCTTTTCTTATGTCGAAAAACCTTTAAACTCAAAGTTAATAAAAAATTTCGTACCTGAACTAAGAAGTCGTAAGTGTTTTTCGTGTTTCGAGATTCCTATGTTCTATGTATATATGTTATGAACATTCTATGTACGTTTCACATTTCCGTATCTTGCTATGGTACATTATCTCAGTAATAAATCATTATCATATGAATGGGTTGCATCTATTTTGAGACAGTTTTGAATGATTGTGTCACCAAATAAGAAGTGATGCACAATATTTTCCTCCCTTGTCCAAGGATTAATAGTTATTATAGCATACTATTTTCAAATCTGAAACAAAAAAGAACAAAAAATATTATTAATAGAGTAATTAACAGTCACATGGCACCCATGTTATTAGAGACACCCTATAATAATGGGTTGCATCTATTTTGAGACAGTTTTGAAGGATTTTCTCACTAAATAAGTAGTGACACAAAATATTTTTCCTCTCTTGTCCAAAATAATGGGATCTTGGATTAATAGTTGTTTTAGAATATTATTTGCAAACCTGAAACAAAAACGAACCCAAAATTATTATTACTATTATTATTATTAGAGTAATTAACAGTCACATGGGTCTCATCTATATTGAGACACCCAATATTAGCAAGTCCGTGGGTCCCATCTATTTTGAGACACCCTATATTTAAGGATAATCATTAATTAGCACATAAGTATGTTGCTTGGAGGCGTTCGTGGGGTAATGGTTACCATCGTAAAAAATGGACATGGTGACACGAGTTCAAAATCCCTGACAGGACTGTTGCATTTCACTAAGTGCTAATACCCTGGGGAAAGATATGAATAAAATTATTTCCCCTCCAGTTTCAACTTTAATATGGCAACTCGTCTAGGAGAAGGAAAACTCCGAATTCAAACATGTTAAACTTTGCTTAAAAACTGACCTTTTGTCGCATCCTGCTCCAGCAGTGAAGTAGATGAGTATATATAATGTTTCAATTAACTAATAATACTAATACTTTGCAAATAATTATAGCTTCAAGTAACTATTCTTTATACAAATAATTTACAGTCATATGATTTCAAGTATTCTTAACTAATACTAATAATTATATGCTTTCAAGTTATTAGATGTATTTAATGACAGTGAGGCTCTAGTAATGATGGAACTTTGGGGAATGCGGAGTATCCCTTTGGCTTCCAGATCCACTCTGGCTCAAATTCAACTAAACTGTGTGCTTATGCAAAACTAAATTGTTTGAAATAAAACAGTTCATATGTATAAAAATGAATTTGGCATTAAATAACCTACCGTGGTTGATATGCCATTTAATCAAACTAAACATACTATAATCTTAGTAAAATAATAATAGCTTCAAGTAACTATTCTTAATACAATTAATTTACAGTTATAAGATTTCAAGTTACTAATTATATTACTTAGTAAAAAATTCTAGCTTCAAGTAACTATTCTTAATACAAATGATTCAATGTTATATGTGTTCTAATCTAATGCTGATTTTTAAATAGATCTATATGACCCACAGATAGAAACCCAATTGGTACTCCCACTCCAGGTCAAAGTGGACCTAGAAGTAATGATATTGAAGATGTACCCTAAACTTCCCAGATCTCTAAAACTCGAACTTAACCATCTGGAAAAGCTTTGTTCCTTAAGGGGGAGATTCTTCTCTTATGCTAGAGATATAGCCAGCATATCATAAGCGCCATCTATAGAGTTTATTAAATTGATGAGGACGCTGGGTGTCTGAATAGGGTTAAAGTTTGCTAATGTCAGAGAGTTAGAAATTACGAGAGCGAAATCCAAAAAGGTGATTGGAATAATACCTTCTTCAAAGCTCATATTTTGTTAATCCTCAGGGAGAAAAGATGGCTGTTTTGAATATTGGTCTGCATTTGAGAAAATCTGCCAGCATGGCGAGTCTTAAAGAAAAAATTATCCACGAGGCAAGAAAGAACAATCAAGCCTTTCACCCATTTAAACGAGAAAGAAAAATGACAGTGATACATTAAGATGGCAACAGACGACGGCTCGATGGAGCTGTTTTGTTTTTTTTTTTTTGTTTTTTTTTTTGTTTTTTTGTTTTATCGCTAAAGAAGTGTGATTTGGGTTGGGTGGAAGATAAGACAAAATCGTGTTTTGAACTCAGATCCGTGTATATTTATGTCATTCGACCATCGTATAAATGCCGTTAGCATCGGCTACGATTAAGTTAGACAGCTGTCGAGGCGCCCCAGACAAATAATTCCATAATTCAACACTAGAGTATACATGAAAGTTTGGGGGTGAACGTCTTCATCCATTTTAAAGATTCCGGTAAAATGTAAATATGGGGCAAACGGTCTGAGATAACACCTGCATCGTGTCGCGTCTTCGAATTCCAGACAAAACAGCAGACGGGCAGGTCACCTTCTTTATTATAAAATGATTAAGAAGAAGACAAGATGGAGACAGCGAGATAAAAACAAGACGGAGTTGATAGATATATAGATTTTTTGTTTCTTTATTTAACGGCATATCAAATTTTGTTGATTATTTAATGCCAAAGTCATACTTATAGACGAACAGTAGTGATACTATTTAACCCATTGTTGGGGGGTATAAAGGGGTTCATGCCTTTACTAAGGATATTAATCCGAAAGTGAACGTAATAGCGCAACGAAAGTTTGAACTTAATACGATGCCTTAGTCCAGAAAGTTAACCATTACACCAAAGGGACATTATAGATAGATAGATAGATAGATTAGGAACAAGCTTAAATAGATAGATAGATAGATTAACACAGTTGATATCTGGATCTTCATTTAGAATTAGTTTGGTTGAGGAATGACTTCGCACAAACACTAAACAAAAACGAACAATATTTTTTAAAAATCACATAGAATAACAAATAGATAGATAGATAGATAAGTCGGTAGACTAACACAGGATCATAAAAAGAAGTTTGTGCCCTTAAGCCATAACTTGCCGCCAATATATATCCGAGAATCATTAAATAAGTTTCCAGACTTTTTCCGTATGGGCACTTTTATTGATAGTAAACACATGAAACTCTAGTCCCCTTCGAAGTAATCTCCTCCGGCTACAATGCACTTGTTGTACCACTCCAACAAATTCTGGAAGGCTCCATGGAGGTCCTCTTGTGTGAGCACGTCAATGACCTTCGTCAAAGCCTCTTTCATCTCCTCAATTGTCTCATAACGACAGCCTCTCAGCTTAGGGAATAACCAAAACTCACAGGGAACAAGGTCTGGACTATAGGGAGGCTGAGGAACTGTCTTCATGCCCATCTTGGTCAAATATTCTGTGACAAGGATGAAGTTTTGGACTGGTGTATTGTCCTGGTGGAAATGCCACCGACCAGATTTGAAGAGTGCTGGCCTCTTCCCTAGGAATCTCTACCTGAACTCCCTTAAAACCTCAACATAGTATCCTCAACCCTAACCCTTTAGCCAATCAACTCTAGTGTATTGACTTCCCTACTCCTCCCACACCTCTCATCATCCCTCACAGACTCCCTGCCAACCTTGAATCTCTTATGCCACTCAAAAACAGACACTCGATTCATGCAAGATGGTCGAAAAGCAGTCTGAAACATTCCATACGTTTCTGTGGCACTTTTTCCAAGTTTCAAACAGAGTTTTATTACATATCCTTCTTTTAAAGTGTCCTCACATCCAGATTGCATTTTTTAAATTCACCAGCTTTGACAATTTAGTAGGGTGTATTCCAATTGCTGCTGTAAGTGTCATTTGTACCTTAAATCATAAAAATTGGTCAGTCATCTCATAAGATGTATAGCAATAACATATTGAATTTTCTACGACAATTTTAAATGTCTGTACAATGAAGTCTGGAAACTTATTGAATGCACCACCAATATATAATGTGTGTCTGTATTGGTGGCGCTTGTAAGCCGACTATTGTATAGGGAAATGGATACGACGACCAGATTTCAAACCTGAACAAGGCTGTTTGCATTTAACCCATTACTAATATCGTAAGAAAATTCTTAACCCTAAGAATATTTGGACTTCAACCTTATACTCACAACGTTTCAGTCGATAAGCCCTTCGGCCTTCTTCAGGTGTATTACGTCGAACTCGTGAGCCTACATAGAACATCGAACTGAACCCTTTATCTAATCCTCAGGGGATCGATTATTCTAATTCCATTAACAATGACCGGGTACAAGTGTTAAGCTATAGTAAGTATTCTTTGTTATCTTACTTGTAGGTAAGGATTGAACCCAAAAACTCCTGATTGTTTTTATTTAGAAGCTCTTTCCGACTAACACTTTATTAACAGCACCATGTGTCCAAAGTGGCTTGTTCACTTTACTGTGGTAATTGATCTGGGAGAAGAAAAAGCTGTACTCCGCTAAAAAAAAATATGACTTTGCTTCGCATTTGACACGTAGCCCAATGTTTGGTTAAATATACACACAGACACACACATGCACGCACTTGCGCACACGTATACACACACACACACACACACACACACACGCACATATATATATATATATATATATATATATATATATATATATATTCCTGTAGAAATATGCTTTGATGTAATAATCCACCTACATATCACTCACATGGACACACACACACACACACACACACATACACACACACACACACATATATTTATATATATATATATATATATATATATATATATATAAGATGGATATGTACTTCCTGCATAGATAGATAGATAGATAGATAGATAGATAGAGTTGGTCAGAATAGATAGATAGATAGATAGATTGATTTGAAATGGGATAGATAGATAGATAGATAGATTTGAACAGACTAGAGTCATTTGAACAGAATAGATAAGATTAGATAGATAAATTGATTTGAACTGAGATAGATAGATAGATATGAAAAAAGAAGGATAAACTGATATTTGAAAATGTCAATTAGAAACATTTTTACAAAAAACAGCAAATTGACATGGCGTTTCCTCACGAAAATTCATTGAGATAATAAAGCATCTGGCATCGAGTAAGAAGAAGAATACACATACATTTGCGTTCTTCGCTAAAAAAAGATGAGCTTGTGTGTTTAGGTGTGTGTATATGAGCGTAAGATAATGCCACCATGTGTTTAATGTTGGGAGGTTGAAAGATTTAAAGAACGAAGTAAGAAAAGAAATGAAAAAGTAACGTGACCTCACAGTCAACAAAGGTGAAGTTAAACTCGATACTAACGTCGTGGCTAACGTGCTGGACTTCGACACCGGAGTAAACAAGTTCGAACTCAACACTCGCTGTTACGTTCACTTTCAGACTTGAGAAAAACATCAAACTCAAGTTGCTCTGAACTAAATAGTACCTCTACTGTACAATAAGGATGGATTTAGTAATAAATAATCCACGAAAATTGATATGCCCTTAGAAAATAAGCCAAAACAAATCACTGTTTTTTATCTTGTAAATTGAATAATTATTTGTTGTTTTTTTTTTATATTAGAACCTTTCTTTCTTCTTTGATGACAACATCAATGTCATCCTTAACATGAATAAATAGGGTTTTTTTTTCGAGTGATGCAGGGACCATTACAGAAATAATGATCATTCAATCAATAAGAGGATTTCTATTTTTTGAGTGAGAAGGGACCATTACATAAATAATGATCATTCAATAAATAAGAGGATTTTTCTTTTTCGAGTGAGGAGGGACCATTACAGAAACAATGATCATTCAATAAATAAGAGAATATTTCTTTTTCGAGTGGGGAGGGACCATTACAAAAATAATGATCATTCAATAAATAAGAGGATTTTTCTTTTTAGAGTGAGGAGGGACCATTACAGAAACAATGATCATTCAATAAATAAGAGGATATTTCTTTTTCGAGTGAGAAGGGACCATTACAGAAATAATGATCATTCAATAAATAAGAGGATTTTTCTTTTTAGACTGAGGATGGACCATTACAGAAACAATGATCATTCAATAGATAAGAGGATTTTTCTTTTTCGAGTGAGGAGGGACCATTACAGAAATAATGATCATTCAATGAATAAGAGGATTTTTCTTTTTAAAGTGAGGAGGGACCATTACATAAACAATGATCATTCAATAAATAAGAGGATTCTTCTTTTTCGAGTGAGGAGGGACCATTACAGAAATAATAATCATTCAATAAATAGGAGGATTTTTCTTTTTCGAGTGAGGAGGGACCATTAGAGAAACAATGATCATTCAATAAATAAGAGGATTTTTCTTTTTCGAGTGAGGAGGGACCATTACAGAAACAATGATCATTCAATAAATAAGAGGATTTTTCTTTTTCGAGTGAGGAGGGACCATTACAGAAATAATGATCATTCAATCAATAAGAGGATTTTTCTTTTTAGAGTGAGTAGGGACCATTACAGAAACAATGATCATTCAATAAATAAGAGGATTTTTCTTTTTAGAGTGAGGAGGGACCATTACAGAAATAACGATCATTCAATAAATAAGAGGATTTTTCTTTTTTGAGTGAGGAGGGATCATTACAGAAATAATGATCATTCAATAAATAGGGTTTTTTTTCTTTATCGAGTGAGAAGGGACCATTACAGAAGCGACGGTCATTCCACAAATAAGGAGATTTTTTTTTAAAAAAAGAGGAGAGGCCTTTTTACTGAAACGATTGTCAATAAATAGATAAGGGGAAAATTCTTGAAAAAAAAGCAAAGTAATTTTATTCCCCATGAATGTAAATTATGCGTTATTTGGAATTGGTTTTTAGCAAAAATTATCTTAATCTCCCATAGATATTACTTTAAAAGCAATTCAAAGTACCAGCAAATCAAACAGTTCTGCACTCCGACATCAAATTTTTGGTGGCTAACAAGTGCATACTATAAGAAAATCAAAGACTGTGTACGGAGAAGCATGTTCTGGTTAAAAGTGAAAACAGAAAAAATGCCAAAAGTTAGAAAAGATGAAAGTAGCTAAAAAGAAAAAGAAAAGTAAAAATAAAATTTTAGGGACAAACATAAATAGAAAATGGGATACGAAACGAGGAAATCAGAATAAATGCAAGAAAAAAGAAATTAATTAAAACGATGAAATAAGCGAAAACGTCAAATCGAAGACGAAAATTAGAAGATACTGAATAAGAATTTTAAAAGATGAGTAAAAGAAATGAATAAAATGATTAAATCATTAAAAAGAAAAAAAAGAAAATAGGAAATAACCAATAGCAACTGAAAAAGAAAGAAAGAAAGAAAGAAAGAAAGAAAGAAAGAAAGAAAGAAAGAAAGAACTGCAATAAAACAAAATAAGTGAAAACCTAAAATTTAAACAATGAATGAATAGATAAGACAGAAAGAAAGAAAGAAAGAAAGAAAGAAAGAAAGAAAGAAAGAAAGAAAGAAAGAACTACTATGAAACAAACGAAAAAAGAAAGACCTGATTTGAAACAAAAAAATGAATGAACTGCAATAATCCAGAAGAAGAAAAAAAGAACGAAAGAACTGTAATAAAACCAACGAAAGAAAGAAAAAATACGAAAAAAATTGTCCTAAAACAAAGGAAATCAAGAAAGAAATTATATAAAACAAAAGAAAGAAAGAAAGAAAGAAAGAAAGAAAGAAAGAAAGAAAGAAAGAAAGAAAGAAAGAATTACTATAAGATCAACAAAAAAGAACTGTTATAAAACAAAAGAAAGAAAGAAAGAAAGAAAGAAAGAAAGAAAGAAAGAAAGAAAGAAAGAAAGAAAGAATTACTATAAGATAAAAAAACTGTTATAAAACAAATGAAAGAAAGAAAGAAAGAAAGAAAGAAAGAATTACTATAAGATCAACAAAAAAGAACTGTTATAAAACAAAAGAAAGAAAGAAAGAAAGAAAGAAAAAAAGAAAGAAAGAATTACTATAAGATAAAAAAACTGTTATAAAACAAATGAAAGAAAGAAAGAAAGAAAGAAAGCTGATCTACAAAGTAAGGAGGGGTTTTCAACTGAAAACAGAGTATCGGTATGCAATCAATTGATCACATGATCTTCTAACTACAATTCAGCCATTCATCACATCGATGACAAGCGACGGTATTAATCACGTCCATTCACCAAAACGCTGTCATCATTTGGCTTTGACCAGAAATGAATCTACACCATTAAAAAGACGTTGCAGCAGGTGCAGTGTGACTCACGCTAAATGGATGATTTCCATTCCCCCCATCCTGGCGAAGAAATATGTCAAGAGCTTCACCCGCCAGGCTTCTACCCAAGACAAATGTATATCCGCGACTTAAGATGGAAAGTCGATTATCTTACTGATTTATAATACTCACCTCTACCGATTCTCATTTGGCATCATCACCAATGGAATTTTTAATTGTCTTGGACATTTTCATACGACTACCACTAATAATTATAATAATAATATGAGGACTCTCCATAACTGAAGATAGTGTGAATGCTTAAATACGGAGTATCGAAGAAAACAATAAAAAAAAGAGCAAAGAAAGACTAATCACAGCATCCAGTAACAGCAGTGACAATATAATGACAAATTGAACAGCGATAACTAGGAAAGAGAAATGGGAAGAAAACTGTGTGGCTATTTCCAACCACAAACTGGCAAAATCACACAACAGAATACCTGGACAGGGCTACGAAAGGGAAACCTGAAAAGAAAAACTGAATCTCTTCTAATAGAAGCTCAAAACAACGCCATAACAACCAAATATATTAAAGCCAAAATCGATTATACGCAGAAGGATAGTATTGGTATTATTTAACCCATGGTTAGAGCAGAAGGTAACGTGGTTCCTACACAGACCATGTTGATGGCTATTTAACCGACTTCTCACCTAGACGTTACTTGATACAAGTTTGTTTTATTGTGGAGAGCCACGCACAAACCGAGACTCACGTGAAGCTCGAGCAAAAATTGCTCGGTCCCTTCGACATTCCCATTACGGTGCCTCAGGCACCAAGCTATGAACTCATCTCTGCAAAGCAGGTATAGCCCCCTGGGACGAGGCAATCCCTTCAATAATACCCACCCGGTCCGAACGCCCGGCTGACGCCCAGAAAACCAGAGCAAAATTTTCGCCAAGACAGAGACTATACTGATAGGTTTAAAATCAGGCAATGTGTGTTATATGTCGGTAATACAATACTAAATAGAATTATTTATGTTAGAAAGCAACAATTAAAACCATTTAACTATGTGCAAACAAATCGGTTCTAACTCAAACTGTGTGCAAACAAATCTCTGATGTTAAATTATGACTATAATATATCAATACTTAAAAACATTGAACTGTGTGCAAAAAAATGAGCTCAGACTCGTTTAAAAATGTTATCAATAAAATGTGTTTACAAATCATATATATTTAATAAAAAAGAATGAAGAGGATTTGGCATTAAATAATCATCACTCAATGGTTGATATGCCATAAAACTCAACCAAATCATATATCTTTAATATATGTGTATAAAGAGGTTTAGGCATTGAATAATCTACATTGGTTGATATGTCATAAAACAATCAAACCAAATCATATATCTTTAATATACAAGGTGCATACGATAAGTTTCCAGACTTTTTTCGTATGGGCACTTTTATTGATAGTACACCCAAGAAAGTCTAGTCCCCTTCGAAGTAATCTCCTCCGGCTGCAACGCACTTCTTGTACCGTTACAACAACTTCTGGAAGGTCCCATCGAAGTCCTCTTGTGTGAGGGTGTCAATGACCTTCGTCACAGCCTCTTTCATCTTCTCAATTGCCTCATAACGACAGCCTCTGAGCTTAGGGAATAACCAAAAGTCACAGGGAGCAAGGTCTGGGCTGTAGGGGGTGAGAAACTGTCTTGATGCCCATCTTGGTCAAATAGTCTGTGACCCAATTTGAAAAGGCTGGCCTCTTCCCTAGGAATCTCTTCCTGAACTCCCTTAAAACCTCAACATAGTAACCCTAATCCTAACCCTTTGGCCAATCAACTCTGGTGTATTGACTTCCTTACTCCTCCCATACCTCTCATCATCCTTCATAGACTTCCTACCTTCCTTGAATCTCTTATGCCACTCAAAAACTGATGCTCAATTCATGCAAAATGGTCCAAAAGCAGTCTGAAGCATTCTATACGTTTCTGTGGGATTTTTTCCAGGTTTTAAACAGAGTTTTATTGCATATCGCTCTTCTAAAGTGTCCGATTGCATTCTTGAAATTCACCAGCTGTGACAATCAGACTTTTGTAGGGTGTATTCTAATTGCTGCTATAGCTGTTCATTTGAACCTGAAATCATAAAAATTAATCAGTCATCTCATAAGATGTATAGCAATAACATAGTGAATTTTCAAGAGTCTACGACAATTTTAAATGCCCATACGAAAAAAGTCTGGAAACTTACCGTATGCACCACGTAATGGAGAAAGAGGATTTGGCATTAGATAATCTACGATGGTTGACATATCATAAAACAAAACCCAACCAAAGCTTATATTTAATACATAAGTATAAAGAGGATTTGGTATTAAATAACAGACAATTTTTGATATGCCATAAACCCGAACCAAACCACACCAAACCAAACCACACCAAACCAAACCACATCGAAAGAAGCGTTCGTTACATCACTGGGACATAGAATATGCTGACTGTATCCCTTCAGAGTGTGTCGTGGATATGATGCTAAACCGCATCTGAATTTGAGGCTCCAGTTTTGGAGATCTGGTAAATGTGGAGTACCAGTTTATTGCCATTAATCCTTGGTCCACTCTGACCCGGAATGGTAATACCTTTTAGGCTATCATCTATGGGCCAAATATACGTTTAAATTCATTTGTTTTTGATAGGACCTAGTGCGAATTAAAAATATCTTAGAACACAACCATACTAAAAATATAAATATGAACGTACAATTAACGCGATTCCCTAACCTCGAGTCACAAATAACCCAAGACGAGTTGAAATGCTATTAAAATCTAATCAATTGATCCATCAAAATGTTTGGTCTTCAATAAAATACGAAGGAACTCTTTTCAATTACAAGTGAAGATTTTTCATTTGAAGAAACAAAACCCTTTGAAGAGAAGTCCAAGTGGCGTAGAAACTAAAGTGCTGGACTGTGACATCCTTGCAAGTGAGCTCGAATTCTAGTCACGCTATTACGTTCATTTGCACTTTGAAACCCTTGATAAAGGCATGAACCCGCTTATCGCCAGCTCTCCGTTTAATAATGCTACTACTTTTCTTCCACAAGGATGGCGATATTTATCTCTGCCTACCACCAGAAAGGATTTGACACAAGGTCTTTTTATAGTGAATATTTTAGGGAAGAGGGAAGTAGGGCACAAGTCTCGGCTCGTGCACTCCTAGTCTACGTTGGTTATTGAATTACTTCGAGCAATGTGAGCCAATGACCCTATATTGTCTTCAATAGTCCAACGAAAATCCGGCACATATGCCTGTTCATAGTTTAAACTAGACCAGCTGGCAGAGTGCTACTCGTTGTTTGTCGATACCACACCCTGCACGAATGCCAGACGGCCCAGCAAAAAAAAAAAAAACAGGGATGGCATTGGCATTAAATAACACACAAAGATTGATATGCCATTAAACACAGAAACCAAGTCAAATCAAACCCAAACTTTTCGATATTCTTGTATTTTATTATTTAACAACATTGCCTGTCGTTAACTTTATTTTAAAGGTTAACATATCAGTATTTCTTAAGCTGGAAGAGTTTTCTCCCTTGAGCAGCGTTTCTCCGTCGACGTTTTCTCAGCGGTAAAGTATCTCGTTTATTCAGTCTGGAGAAGTTGACAAGGATTTTACGTACAGCTGAAATCATTCAATATTTACAAGTACGACGACTGTTTCTGTCGAGTAAATAATCCACTTATCTTTCATATTGATTTCTTATATTTAAGTCTATAAGAGTCTTATATCATTAAGTGTCACCTGTAAGGTTTTCGGCTTCTGCTAAATACCAAAGCTTTCATTGTCGGCATCAAACATTGCATTCATCAATAAAAGACATCATCAGAAAAATACCCAACAAATAGTTATATTATTAGAATGCAGCTTAGTCCTTGCACAAAGCGAGAAATATGAGTCACCCAGTGACAACTAAACTGTATCCGCTGGTGAGGCTCAAGTTTTGGAGTACTGGGATATGTGTGTGTATATGTGTGTATGATTGCATTCACATGATGTGGTTTATGCCGGCTCCACAGGGTGGAGTTTCTTGACAGGATGCAAGTATTTGTCGTTCTTTTCGCTTTCTTTTATATTCACTTTATTATTTCTCTGAGAGTTTTTCACATCAGTTTTAACTGATGGTCTTTCACTAGAATTTGAGTGACAGCAAGTCTCCTCAAGTCTCCAGGACTCTTCTGGCCGTTCTCAAATATGTTATAGTTTGAATGGTCTCTACTCGTCCTCCTACCTCCAAATCCTCCAGTCCCTTTCATAATCCTTTGGTGACTACCGAGAGCACTAATCACGATTGGTATATTTGTCTATGAGAGTTTTTAACTAGCGACTTGAAACCATATAATTGGGGTTTGTCCCCGTTGTGCAGTGCCTACTGTGATACGTAACATGAGAGAGTTCGAACCCCAGTCGCGCTATTACGTTTACTTTGAGAACAATACACAGAAGCGAGGTATGGACTTCTTTATCCTCACTAGCAAAGTGTTAAATACACGTATCACTATTGTTTTTTTTCTAAATCGATGGCTTTAGCATTAAATAACCCACAAAGCTTGATATTCAAAGAAATCAAACCAAACCATATAACTGTCTAAAAACGTATGATTATTTATAAATAGAGATAATTACTTGAAAACATATAGTTTTTAATATTAGATTTGAATATTTGAAATTATAGAACTGTGTGTAAGCTATTTGTATTATATATGAATACTTGATATATCTATATATATAACAGGGCCAAGTCTCATCAGGAGTAACTACACAAAAAATGTAAATATAAATGTTCAATGAACGAGACTTCCTAACTTCTAGGCATAAAATTACCCGAGACGGTTTGAGATACTGTTAGAGCGGATCAACCAATCAATCCTCTCTCTCTCTCTCTCTCTCTCTCTCTCTCTCTCTCTCTCTCTTTGACTAGTCTTTTTGCTCTTTCTTTTTTCTATTCTTGACTAATTTTTTTTGCTTTTTCTTTCCTTCTCTAGTTCTCTTTCACAACTATATACTTACACCTCTCTCT
This sequence comes from Sepioteuthis lessoniana, assembly GCA_963585895.1. Classification (NCBI taxonomy): domain Eukaryota; kingdom Metazoa; phylum Mollusca; class Cephalopoda; order Myopsida; family Loliginidae; genus Sepioteuthis; species Sepioteuthis lessoniana. Next base: position 12,863,923 of record OY757931.1, on the reverse strand, counting down.
CTCTCTCTCTCTCTCTCTCTCTCTCTCTCTCTCTCTCTCTCTCTCTCTCTCTCTTTGACTAGTTTTTTTTTTGCTTTTTCTTTTTTTCTATTCTTGACGAACTTCTTTCGCTTTTTCTTTCCTTCTTTAGCTCTATTTCACAACTATATACTTACACCTCTGTCGCTCACACACACACACACACACACACGCACGCGAGCGCGCACTCTCTTCTTTCATTCTTTCCTTCTCGTTCTTTCCCAGTTTCTGTTAATTTTTCTCACGTTTCTCTTCCTTTTCATCTATCAGCTCTTTCTTTTTCTTTCTCTTTCGTTATCTCATTTATCATCCCTAATGTTTCTTTTCCTGCCCCCCTCTCTCTCTCTATATATATATAAACATGCTCGATGAAAGACCACGGGTTGTTTCTTTTTCAAAACTACTGACATTCTTACTGATTCCAGCAACAACGTCAAATCTATTCCATCCCTATACAAAAAAATGAGCCTGTCACAATTCCACTTTACTTAACTATCATAGCAAATGCCCCAAAAATATTTTTAAAAAAAGCCTTCGAGCCTATCTCAAGATAATATTTTACAAAGAACAAACATAAAACAAACCTTAGTTAATAATAACTTCCCTAATCTCCAAATAAAATAATATCTCCATAAAATTCACAAAAATAACACTAACAACAACAATGATACTACCGAAATAAACTTATTTTACTAGAATCAAATGCATAAAAATTACAAATTAGACGAGCAAATAACAATCAACATTATACTTTAAACCCATCGAACTTCAAAAGCAAATAAAACTCATTATCTATAACACAAAATTTAAAACTCCCCCAAAATTTTCCAAAATTAAACTAATGTAGAGTGTAAATTCACATGTCCGTTTCGAGTGCCTCTCAGAAAATAACATAAGCGCTAATACATACTTTGGTCACACAACAACCACACTCTCTCGTCACTTTACGTACCACCTCTCTGACATAAGTGCCATAAAATAGCATCTAATGACAAAGCTTAACAAAGATACTGACCAACTCAAATCCCCAGATATAAGAACGATCCTAATTAATAATACAAAAATCACATTTGAAAATAACCATAAAAACCGCTAACAAATCATCGAAGCAATAACCTTAAAGAATAAAAAAAAAACTACTATAAATAAAATAGCATTCAACACAGGTATTAACATATCAAACATATTCAATAACTAACCATCCACCCAAACAGAATGGACAAACCCCAACTATAAAAAGAAACTTTGAATAAATATGAATAAAACTAACAGCAACAAACAACTAAAAACAACTCCTGATCATGACCAGCAAAATGGTCGAAAGCGCTTAAGCTAGTGTGAGTACTTTCTTCACCATATTGACGCAGACATATGAAAAATAACGAGAAGACTTGAACATCTTCATTTTAAGGTTTAACCGAACATGTTTAGATAACGACTTGCTGCCAAAGTATACAATATATATATATATATATGGCCCAGCGGTTAGAGTGTTCGCCAATGGCCCGGGAGACCTGGGTTCAATCCCAGGTCGAGTCATACCAAAGACTTTAAAAATGGAACTTGATAGCACCTTGCTTAACACTCAGCATTATAAGGTACGGTTCAAGGGTAAAGTGGAGCAATCCAGGGAATGGAGTAGCGCCCTCCCCTACACCTTGGTGTAGTAGCTATCGAAAAGGGAGCCTTCGGGTCACCCTCGACTATGGTCGCTAACTTATATATATATATAACTTGCTTGTTATTCTCTGTCACCTTTTCTTTTACTTCTCGTTCTCTCGCATCAATTTACTCTGGCTTTCTCCTTCTTTTTCTCTTTCTTGCCAATTCTTCTTTTCTTTTACTTTTTTTCACCCTCTCTCTCTCTCTCTCTCTCTCTCTCGTTTAATCTCTTTTACCTTTTCTTCTCTCTCTCTCTCTCTCTCTCTCTCTCGCACTATCTTATCTGTTTCGATCATCTTTTCGGTTTTTCTTTCACGCCCCTCTTTCTCTTTTTCTTCTATTAGTTCTTACTTTTTCATCCTCTCTCTCTCTCTCTCTCTCTCTCTCTCTCTCTCTCTCTTATCTGTTTCGAACCTCTTTTCGGTTTTTCTTCCACGCCCTCTTTCTCTTTCTCTTCTATTAGCTCTTACTTTTTCATCCTCTCTCTCACTCTCTTCTTCTAAGGAGGGCAAGCGGTGTAATGATTATCGATGGGAAAATAAGGAAGGCATGAACACACTTCTCCAAAAGGTAGGTGTAAAACAGTAGGAGTATTAGGGTTCTCTAGCCACAGTAGACAAGAATAACTCTGAATTTAGACTTAGGATTATGAGATAGGAAATAATTCAAGAACATTCAATATAATGCCCTTTACTGATACAAGCCACGAAGAATCATGATCCTCCAAATATGTTTTTAGGGGACAATAAAATGCAGAAGGAGACCCCGTGGCGAAATAGCTAACTTTCTCAAATGTGACACCCTCGTCAACTAGTTCGATCTCCAGTCACGTTATTACGTTTCCTTTTAGACTAATTCCTTCGAGAGAGTTATGAACCCTCTTTATCCACCACCACCAGATAGAGGTTAATTGGAACTATTTTTCTCCAAGGGTGGCTTTAGTATCAAATAACTCACGAAACAAGGAAACGAAACCAAAACAAAATGTAACATGGATTTATTAAAACTGTGGTCGATTTTTACTCAATATAACTTTATTTCGTTTTGTCAAATTGTATAGGGTTATTTTATGCCAAGAAGTTAAGGAATCGCGTACATTGCAGTTCATATTCATATTTTTTGTGTAGTAGTTTCATAAGAATTCTTCATTTTTTTTTTTTTTTTGCCCACTGTTATATCATATCAAGTATTCCTATCTAATAAAAATAATTCGAACACAGTTGTATATTTTCAAGTATTCCAATCTAATAGTAATATTTTGTACATGTATTTCCAAATGATATTATTATTTATATGGTTTCAATTAATCATTTCTATCTTAAAAAATTCATTTATTTGTACATAGTTATGTTGTTTCACTAATGGCCCGGGAGACGGGGTTCAATCTCAGGTCGAGTCATACCAAAGACTCAAAAACTGGTACTTGATACCTCCTTGCTTAACACTCAGCATTATAATGTACGTTTCGAGGGTAAAGTGGAACAATCCAGGGAATGGAGTAGTGCCCTCCCCTACATCTCGGTGTAGTAGCTATTGGAAAATGAGCCCTCGGGTAGCCCCCGACTACGGTCACCAACTTTACTTATATGGTTTCAAACCACTAATAATAATCCTTAATAAACAATTTTATCTTCGAGTAACAATTCTTAATCCAAATAATCTGCTCACAATCCTATGGTCTCAAGTAATTAAAAATAATTCTTAGTAAATAATTATAGAGTCAATTAACTATTCTTAATGCAAATTAACAATTATTCAGGATCAAGTATTCCTATCAAATACAAATAATTTTTAACAGATATCTATTCGACCCATAGATTGTACTTTAAAAGTAAGTTATGTAGTGTCTGAGACTTTACGGTTAATCATATAATAAGCGAATGTAGCAAAATGACACGAAAGGGTAGGATAGGTGATCCAATGGGAATTGTGCAAGAGACTCAAATTTAGCTATGCTTAGTAATTATATATACTCAAACTAGAACCTATCCTAAAAATGCGATACTCTATTTATAAGTATATAGTCATTTTAAACACGTAAACACATCGAGCTTAGGTGCAATAACAGTGTTTAAGCTGCTGTGTTTTAAAGATTGCATTTATTTTAAACTGGCGAACACTTCATGCTTTGAGTGTTATATAATTGTGGAAGGATTTTTTTTATATTATCATTTTTCGTTTTGTATATCTTACCTTTTGGGTCAGTTAGGCTAAGAACCTTTTGGCTTAGTGCATGGGTTAGTTAGGTGCACACATTGAATGCAGGTGTTCAATCACAGATGTCACAATAAAAACCCCAGATAGGAAATATGACCGGGAACGTGAATGACGTCATGCCCGGGATTGATGGGCTGAGGATTTTGGAATTTGAAAAAAAGATTGAGTTGAGATTCGACGCTAGAGGAAGGAAGTTGATTTTCTGGAGCTCGCCGAGGCCAGACCAGTAGTTTGCGGCGGGGGCCGAACGTGGTGGGGTCGGATGGAAAAGTCAGCATAGTAAGAAGTTGTGTGTGTGTGTCTCTCTTTCTCCTCATGTCGAAAAACCCTAAACTCAAAAGGGTAATAAAAAGTTTCGTACCTGAACCAAAAAAGAGAGTCGTAAGTGTTTCGTGTTTTTCGGATTCCTATATGTTTATGAACATTTGTGAACGTTTTCCGTATCCGTATGAATATGTCTATATCACGAGTTCGTATCTTGGTCGTATATTTTGGACCTATGTTACAAGAGCTAATACCTTAATAAAATTCACAAATTAACGGGTACCTTGGGTAGTGTTATAGATCGCAAGCTAGACTAACAGCAAACCTGCTAGAGTGAGTTAGAGTCTCATTGGGGGCACCATTCATTCGGGCTTGTGCCACATCGAAACAAAACGCTTAGTAAATTGCTACATTGTAATTTAACTGATACTACCGATCCGAGTCAGAGTGGGCCTGGAAGTAATGACAATCAAAATGTACCCCTAACTCACCAGATCTCAAGAAGTTGAACCCAGATGCAGTTTGGTGTCATACTCAGAGTACTCTTTATTGGGTGGGGTCTTAGATCCCAAACGGAATACAAACAGCGTATTCTAAGCCTCGCTGACAGGGCGAATAAAACATTTAAACCGGGTCATTTCATTAGAAACTAGTGTTTTATGATTGATCCTTGGAAAGCTGAAAAATTGGTACCAGTTTCAAACTGGAATCAACATTTACAGTATAAATGAAACGGTGTGTTCAACTTTACAATTCGTAAAATATTCCAGGTCTCCAAAGGAATCTCTTTTCTACTAACAAAGTTCAAGAACAGCTAATAAATTTTCCTGGGCCTTAATCAAGTTTCTTTGGGTCAGTGATATACAATCTTTTACGATTGTATATTGAACCCTACAACAATTAAAAGTTATCCGTACTTCATCACGAAGATGTAACCTCTGTTGGTTTCCTGGCAAAAGTTTTAAATTAATTTCAAAATATTTACCGTATGTGACTCTCTCTCTCTCTCTCTCTCTCTCTCTCTCTCTCTCTCTCTCTCTCTCTCTCTCTCTCTCTTTTGCTTTTTCTTCCACTTTCTCTTTGTCTTTCTTTACTCTTACCTCTTGTTTTTCTTTACTTTTTTCTTTTACCCCGTGTTTTCTTTCTCTCACTCTCTCTCTCTCTCTCTCTCACACCTTGTCTTCACTTTTTCTTCCACTATCTCTCTCTTAGTCTTCTATTCTCTCTTGGTTTTACTTTCTTTTATTTTTTCTCTTTCCTTCTCTTTCTCTTCACCAACCTACTCTCTCTCTCTCTCTCTCTCTCTCTCTCTCTGTCGTCTATTCCCTCTTGCTTTCTTGTTTCTTTACTCTTTCTCTTTCCTTCTCTCTTTCTTTTTACCCGCTCTGTCTGTCTGGCTGTCTGTCTGTCTGCCTCTCTCTCTCTCTCTCTCTCTCTCTCTCTCTCTCTCTCTCTCGTCTATTCCCTCTTGCTTTCTTGTTTCTTTACTCTTTCTCTTTCCTTCTCTCTTTCTCTTTACCCGCCCACTATCTCTCTCTTCCCCCCTCTCTCTCTCTCTCTCTCTCTCTCTCTCTCCCGTCTATTCCCTCTTGCTTTCTTGTTTCTTTACTCTTTCTCTTTCTTTCTGTCTTTCTCTCTACCCGCCCACTATCTCTCTTTTTCCCTCCCTTCCTCTCTCTCTCTCTTTCCCCCCCCTCTCTCTCTCTCTCTCTCTCTCTTATTTCCTTCCCTATGAAGTTCAATCATTAGGTATTCTGATTATAGCTGAGAAAAATTTCCCGATATATATATATTTTTTTAATGATGCTTCGAAAGGATTACCGAATTGTTTATATATCATTTTATTTACAGAATTGTTTAGAAGTAACAGACATCCACATTTCATTTATAATATGGTGTAATGGTTTGGAAACGACCACGAAAGACAGATCGGGTTGGGGCGTATTTTTTTCTTTATCAGAAGTAATTTTGTTAAAGTTGGTTGGTTAGTGGGTTTTATGGCATGTTAACCTTTGTAGGTTATTTAACGCCAAATCCATTTTTACACAGATAATCAGTTCTATTTCATACAGTTTAGTTTAGCATTAGTATACAGTTTAAATATCAAAAACATTTCAAGCTATTCAGTTTAGTTCATTATCATCATCATGTCGTGCCGCCAGCACGGATATCCCTTACCCTCTCTCACCACTTCTCCCTATCGTTCATCGCCTCTGGCAGATCAGGGCTACATCCTGTATCCTTACATAGCTGCTGTATATATGTTCGAGCGTCCTGCTTTTGCCCGGCCATATGTGGGGATCCATAGGAGTACATCACTTATGAGCTCGTCCCTGTTTTTCCAGCTGTATCCTGCATGTCTGGTTCGTTTAACTTGGATGGTTTTCGTAATGGGAGGAAGGTGGTCGTATAGTTGATGCCTTGTGGGGTGTTAACGCCAGGACTTGTTCAATATTGCTCGCAGCATTCTTGTGTAATTGCCGTCTAGCTTCTTCTTCAGCCGTTTAGTTAGTGTCCAAGTAGTGCATCCATATAGCAGTTTCGATAAGACCGCTGCATGGAAGAAACTGCGTTTCATTTTATCGGTCAGGTCTGATTTCCATATGATCGATAGCCTATCGACAGCTGTCCATGCCTTCGTTAGCCGCGTATTGATGTCTTTTTCGGTTGGTGAGACACTGCTTCCTAGGTTGGTGAATTTGTCAATCAGTTTCAGAGAGGTTCCGTCTAGTATGGAGATGTGGCCTGTTTGATTATAGCACATATATTCCGTTTTGTGTGCATTGACATGGAGTTCAATATCAAACAATTAAGTTTAGCGTAAGTAGAGTTTCAATGTCAAAAACAGTTCCATTTTAAACAATTCGTTTGAGCATATGTACGCAGTTTAAATCTAAGTTTAATTGTCAAAAACATTTCTATTTCAAACTATTCAGTTTAATTAAACAGTTCTAATTCTAACAATTCAGTTTAGCTTAAGTACGCAGTTTAGCTCTCAGGGGCTACCACTCCTGGCTAGAGTGGACTTGAGAGCGATGGCAATGAAGAGTGCTCTGCATTCCCCAAAACTCTACCATTACTGGAACCTCACCATCAGATTGTTCAGTGTCATATCCAGGACCCTCGTTAGTGGGAGGGTCTAAATCTTCTGCAGAAGTGCAGTCAATGTATTCTACAGCCATAGCCGACTGGGAAAAATTTTGTTAAAAAGAAAACCATGGATAATGTTATTCTGATAACTGAGTTTTCTAATTTCAAGCAGAAGTCATTGGAGCTCCTAAATTAATGAGTTTATCAAAACTCCTCAAAATTGTAGGAGTCGACAAATCACCCCCTCCTGTAACTTGCAACGAGTAAAGTATACCGACATAACCTTTTCTTGAAACCAAAAAAAGATCAGAGGTAAAACCAATAAAAAGGGCGCAGGAGCTTTTTTGCTCCTCCCCGTTTGACTTTGCTATACTAAAAAGCACGGTCAATCAAAAAGAGCTCTAGGCATTTTTGTTCCCCACGCTCAGTCTATATTATGCTAAAGATTACAGTTCAATTAAATAGGGAACAAGCGGTTTTTTTTTTTGCTCCTTCTCTCCTTAATCTCTATGAATGGAAGCTGTACTCTTTGGCTGACCAATGAGAATGCGATGTGGAATCATCCATAATTAAGTGACCAATCAATTTCCTTCCGTGGAATATAGGCTGTTTTAATCTGAGAAAATAAAATCAAGAGAGAAGACAACTCACTGAAACTACTTCCAGAATTCCTACCACTTGAAGATCTTACCTCGAGAAGCAGATCGTGCCGTGAAAAGAAAACTGACCTCCAAAGCCACCTTTTACGCTAAAAATCTCCCTGCTAATTAGCAAAAAAATCAAAACACCAACCAAATTCTTCACCTTGTCTTTCTTTTCCTGCTTAGAGCGCAGAAGTTTTTTTCTTTTACTATTGTATACGATTTCATGATCAAATTGCAATAAAAAAAATTATATATATTGTTATCGGGGAGATGTCACCAACATCTTCGGCTACTTACTCCAACAAACCTCACGACTCGTCATAAGAAGCTCCGACCAAGTTGCGTCAATCCCCGTTTTGTGAATCTTAAAAGAACACACTGTAGCGGTAGAAAGTATCGACAAAGTAACCAGTCGGGAGACGCATGTGGTCATCCAAGAGATAGATAGATAGATAGATAGATAGATAGGAAAGTTGAAATATAGAAAAAGAGATGTAAATGCAAAAAAAAAAAAGAAAGAGTCTCGCTGAAGCTGATATAAAAAGAGAGAAAGCAACAAGATATTTCAACGAATATCGCTGTCTTCATATTTATGAAAAGATATTTAGATCTCTTCGAAAAGCAAAAGATAGAAATGCAAAAGAAATCTATTCGAAAGGGTGAAGTGATGAAACAGAACTTCCCGACAGAAAATGGAAGGAGAATACTAAGATACTAAAATCTGATAAAAATTTCGGGTTATTTTTATAATTATGAGAAGAGAAAAGGCAACAGAAATTATGAAATTGTAGAAGGTATCCTGAATAGAACGGACCAGACATGAAAACTGCAAATTCACATAGCGTGTCAAATTCATTGGTTGATACTAAAATTAGGAGCGAAAAAATATTCGATAAGAAGAAAAATGTAAAGGGAAATAACCAATAAAGAAAAAAAAACACCATAAAAATTATGATTAAGAATGAAACCTATAAGAACTGTGAAACAAAAAGCATGAAACGTAATCATTATCTCCTATTATGCACTTTTGATATCTAAAGTAACTACTGGACGGCCATTACTTCCAGGTCCACTCTGACCTGCAATGATTATACTTGTTGGGGTCTGATTTTGGGGTCAAATAGATACAGTTAAAAATACTTTGTATAAGATAGAAATACTTGATACCATAGAGCTGTATGCAATTTTTTTATATTAAAAATAGATACTTGAAGTTATAATTACTTGCTAAAGATTATTATTATTATACTCTGTGACAAGGATGGAGTTGTGGACTGGTGCATTGTCCTGGCGGAAATGCAACTGACCTAATTTGAAGAGTGCTGGCCTCTTCCGACGGAATCTCTCCCTGAACTCCATTAAGGTGTATAGCAATAACATACTGAATTTTCAAGAGTCTACGACAATTTTAAATGCCTGCATAAAAAGAATGGAAACTTATTGAATGCAACACGAAACTGTATTATGAAGCTGTTTATTTGCTTGGGTTTTATGGCATATAAACCTTTGTAGGTTATTTGATACCAAATCTATTTTTATACCAATAAACAGTTCTATTTAAAACAATTCAGTTTAGCACACAAAAACAGTTCCATTTAAACAAATTCAGTTTAGCATAAGTTCGCATTTTAAATTTCAAAACAGTCCTATCTCAAACAATTCAGTTTAGCATAATTACACTGTTTAGATCTATTTGACCCATAGATAGGATCCTATGAAGTGTTACCTCTTCGAGCCAGAGTGGACCAGGGTGCGATAGCAATTAAGGGGTACTTCACATTCCCCATAGCTCCAGCATTACTAGAACCTCACTATTAGATTGTTTAGTGTCATATCAGGACACTCGTTGGTGCGGGTCTAAGCCCTCTGCTGAGAAGCAGTTGGTGTATTCTACAGCCCCAGCCGACTGGGCAATAACACTGTCGACAAAGTTTAACATAGTTTGGCACCAGGCCAGCTATGCTAGAAAACCATTGGTAGTGAGTTCGATTCCCATGAAACCAGAGAAGCGGCCAAATAAACTGGCACAACTCTGGGGCGATACTGCAACTTACGTGGTACCTTCAATAAGTTTCCAGACTTTTTTATACAGGCATTTAAAAGTCATAGACTCTTGAAAATTCAATATGTTATTGCAATACATCCTAAGAGATGACTGACCAATTTTTATGATTCCAGGTTCAAATCACCAGCTCCAGCAGAAATTGGAATACACCCTACTAAAGTCAGATTGTCACGGCTGGTGAATTTCAAAAATGCAATCTGACACTTTAGACGAACGATATGCAATAAAATTCTGTTTTAAACTTGGAAAAAATTCCATAGAAACGTATGGAATGCTTCAGACTGATTTTCGACCATCTTGCATAAATAAATCGAGCCTCAATTTTTGAGTGGCATAAGAGATTCAAGGAAGGCAGGGAGTCTATGAGGGATGATGAGAGGTGTGGGAGGGGTAAGGAACTCAATATACCAGAGTTGATTGGCCAAAGTGTTAGGGTTAGGGTTACTATGCTAAGATTTTAAGGGAGTTCAGGAAGTTATTCTGTAGGAAGAGGCCAGCACTCTTCAAATTGGGTCTGTGGAATTTCCACCAGGACAATGCACCAGTCCATAACTTTGTCACATACTATTTGACCAAGATGGGCATCAAGACAGTTCCTCACCCTCCCTATAGTCCAGACATTGCTCCCTGTGACTTTTGGTTATTCCCTAAGCTCAGAGGCTATCGTTATGTGACAATTGAAGAGATGAAAGGGGCTGTGACGAAGTTCATTGACACGCTCACACAAGAGGACTTCGATGGGGTCTTTTCGAAGTTGTTGGAACAGTACAACAAGTGCATTGCAGCCGGATGAGATTACTTCGAAGGGGACCAGAGATTCATGTGTTTACTATCAATAAAAGTGCCCATACGAAAAAAATCTGGAAACTTCTTTAATGATCCTCTTACTGTCGCCCGATAAGAGCTCAAACCAAAAATCGGGATTTCGCCCTTAATTAAACATAACGTCTATTCGGATTTTTTCTAGATTCTTCTTTGGTTGTGGCTAGTGGGAATTTAATCAGGTCTACAACTTCTAACGAGCACAACACTTGATTAAGTGCAAGTCCTCATGGTATAGCAGTTTAGGTCCTGGACTGCAGCATCGAAGTAAGAGAGTTCGAACTCTAACCACGGTATTATGTTCACTTTCGGACTGACACTCTTGGAAAAGGCATGAACCACCATATTCCTCAGCTGATGTTTTCTACAAGGTTGGTTGGTTTCTTTGTTTAATAATATATCAACCTTTGTAGGTTATTTAATGCCAAAGTCATTCTCCTAGAAGAACAGTAGTGGTACTATTTAACCCGTAGATGGGAGGATAAAGGGGTTCATAACTTTCCTAAGGGTATTTGCCCGAAAGTGAACGTAATAGCGCGTCTGGAGTTCGAACTCGCTAATTACGATTCCACAGTCCATCGCTTTAGCCATTACACCACGAGGACCCTCCCGTTTTCTACAAGGTTGGTTTTGGCATTATATAACCCAAAAAGGTTATTTGCTGTTAAATCAACTAATTAAATACCTTGAAAACAATCTGGTGTAAGATCCTAAACTTTGCTCAGAACCCTGTTGGGGGCTTATAATACGCTGACTGTATTCCCAAGCGGTTTTTTGACCCTGGAAAAAAGGTTTCCTGGGTATGAAAATGAACAACATATTATGACAAGGCTCCTGTTCAGAAGGTATATGGAGTACCTTTCATTGCCATTACTCCCATACCTGCTCTCACACGGAGTGGTAGTACACATTAGGACACCCTCAATAGATCAAAAAGATAGATTTAAAAATTATGTTTTCCATAGGACCATGTGCAAAAAAAAAAACACTCATGAGAAATAAGCAAACAAAAAATGTAAATATAATGACATAATAAAGGCGATTCCCTAACCTATGGGTATAAAATAACCCTCGTCGGTTTGACATACTGAAAACTTGCTAGAATTAGATAGGAATACTTGTAACTATTTATGAAAATAAATGAGGTTTAATGACTAGATTAAAAATAAAGTTACCTATAAACTATTCACTTACAAATCAGATATGTATATATATATATAGATAGATATAAACAGGATTTGACTTTAAATACCCAACAAAAGTTAATATCCCGTAAAACCCAACCAATGACCAAGGCGTTTTATTCAATCTACGTTTCAGATTATTTTCAGTATCCCATGATCTTTACTTTAGTCGTCCTGGTTGTTTACAGCATCGGCTGTGGTTAGCGAGTCACCAATGTGAGTAGTGACAGGTTCCTGGTGCATTGTCTTGGCGGAAACGAGTGCTTTCAACATGACTTGATTGTTATCCAAATGTCTTTTGTACAATAAAAGGAGTTAAAGATTTTCTTGTCGAAATGTTTGCTTAAACTTATATTCAATGTTCCATTGCATTCTTCTAATTTCTCCATTTTATTCCTCCGTAATCCTTTGGTTGCACACGAGTAAAACTAATAATAATAATAATATTAATAATTGCCATGATGCCACTGAACCACAAACTCAGAAAATATAAAGCCGGATACAAACTTAGTAGATCGCAAGAAAAGATCAATCACCCAATGTACATTGATGACATCAAACTATTCGCAAAAGATGTAAAAGAACTGGAAACTCTAATATACGCAGTTAGAATATTCAGTCAGGACATAGGAAGGAAATGTGTCATAGAAAAATGTGCCATACTTGTAATGAAAAGTGGCAAACGACATCTGACTCGCAGGATCGAACTACCAAATGAAGACAGGGTTAGAACTCTCGGAGAAAACGAAACCTACAAATACTTGAGCATCTTGGAGGCTGATACCATCAAACAAGTCGAAATGAAAGACAAAATTTTAAAAGAATATCTCAGGAGAACTAGAAAACTACTCGAGACAAAACTGTCTTGCAGAAACCTTATCAAAGGAATAGATATATGATATGGTTCCGCAAAGCTGGATAATAAAATCCCTCAAAATGTACGAAATATCAGATGAAGTCATAAACATTATCAAGAAAACCATGAAAACCTGGTGAGTGGAATTGACAGCAGGGGGCAGAAGCTTAACTGAAGCAAAGATCAAAAGAGGTATTTTTCAAAGAGATGCACTATCACCGTTACTATTCATAATAGCCATGATACCACTTGACCTCATACTCAGAAAATGCACAGCCGCATACAAACTTAGTAGATCGCAGGAAAAGATCAATCACTTAATGTACATAGATGACGTCAAACTATTTACAAAAAATGAAAAAGAACTCGAAACTCTAATACACGCAGTTAGAATATACTGTCAGGAGATAGGAACGAAATTTGGCAAAGAAAAATGCGCCATGTTTGTAATGAAAGGTGACAAACAACATCTAACTAACGGAATGGAACGACCAAATCAAGACAAGATTAGAACGCTCGGAGAAAAGGAAACCTACAAATACTTGAGCATCTTGGAGGCTGACACCATTAAACAAGTCGAGATGAAAGACAAAGTTTTAAAAGAATATCTCAGAAGAACTAAAAAAAACTACTCGAGACAAAACTGTCTTGCAGAAACCTTATCAAAGGAATAAATACCTGGGCTGTACCCCTCGTTAGATATTCGAAATTTTTTTAAGTGGACCAGAGATGAACTTCAACAAATAGACCAAACAACAAGAAAGCTAATGACAATGCATAAGGCATTACACCACAGAGACGACATTGACAGACTATGTATTAAGAAAGGAGGGAGGAAGAGGACTTGTCAGCAGTGAAGACAGCGTTGACGCATCGATACATCGACTCGAGGACAACATAGAAAAACATGGACTGATTACAGCCATCAGAAACAATACTGACAACATGATGGAAAACAGAATAATAATAACTAGAAAATAAAATGGGAAGAAAAACAACTCTATGGGCGTTTTAAACAACTAATAAACAACATCTTACACGAGAAAACCTGGACGTGGCTAAGAAAAGGAAACTTTAAGAGAGAAACAAAATCTCTCATAATAGCAACACAAAACAACGCAATAAGAACCAATCATATCAGAGTGAGAATAGATAAGACGCAGCAAAATAGTAAATATGGGCTATGTGGTGGTAGAGACGAAACGATCAGTTACATAATAAACGAATGCAGCAAATTAGCACAGAAGGAGTATAAGACTAGATACGACTGGCTGGGCAAGGTGATCCACTGGGAGATGTGCAAGAAATTTGAATTGAAAATGACACTCATAAACTCCTATGGAATTTTGACATACAGACAGATCACCTAATCTCGGCCAGAAGACCAGACCTTAAAATAATCAATAAAAAAAAGAGAATTTGCAAAACCACAGAATAAAACGGAAAGAATGAGAAAAGAAGGATAAGAACCTCGATCTTAGTAGGGAAGTGAAAAAACCATGGAATATGAAAGTGACATTTATGCCAATTGTGAAGGTGCTTTTGACACGGTAACTAAAGGATTATTAAAGGGACAGGAGGACTTGGAAGTAGGCGGAAAAGTGGAGACCATCCAAACTACAGCATTATTGAGAACGGCCAGAATACTGAGAAGTGTCCTGGAGACTTGTGGAGACTTGCTGTCACTCAAACTCCAGTGAAAGACGATCAGCTAAAACTGATGTGAAAAACTCTAAAGAGTAAATAATAATAATAATAATAATAATCCTGAGTAAGCAAGTACATGCTCACGTAACTATTCTTAATAAAAGTTATTGGCTCATAGTTATTAGGTATCAAATATTCCTATCTCATACTAATAATTGTATGGTTTCAAGTATTTCGAATCCTGGACGAAGCTGACTGCATTTCATTTAGCACTATTGCCCTCGGGAATTATTCTCCCTCCGGCTATGCTGTTAACCATAAAGCAGACAGGTTTCTTTAGCCTTGGTAAGGCCACCAGTCTAGGAGAAGGAAAACTCTGAATTCAAACCTGTTAAACACCGTTTAAAAATTACCTTTCTCTCATCCTGCCCAGGCGAAGGGGTTAGTAAATATATAAATATGATTTGTAAGCGAATAGTTTGTGCGTAACTTTATTTTTAAACCTAATTGTTAGAACTCATTTGTTTGCTGACAGTTGAATGATTTCAAGTATTCTATATAACACTAATAATCCTTTTCGGTATCAATTATAAGTTTGCACATAGTTAAATAATTGCAAGTATTCCTATATAACACTAATAATCCTAGTTGATATGAATTATTTGTTTGCACATTGTTAAATAGTTACAAGTATTCCTATCTAACACAAATAATTCTGTTTAATATTAATGATTTGTTGGCAAAATGATTACAAGTATTGCTATTTAACCTTGATAATTCAACTCATCACGTATTTTTATAAAATAGGAATAGTTTTTGGGGTTTTTTTTGACCAGTCAATTGGCATAATGGTTAGTGTGATCGCCACTGGCCAAGGAGATTGGGGTACAATCCCAAGTCGAGTCATACCAAAGACTCAAGAAAATGGTACTTGATCCCTCCTAGCTTTACATTCAACCTTGTAATATATGGATCAAGGGTAAGTAAGTAAGTAAAGTTGTCTCCCTTAGTCGAGGGCGACCAGAAGGCTCCCCTTTCAGTAGCTACTACACCAAGGTTTAGGGGAGGGCGCCACTCCCCTCCCTGGATTGCTCCACTTTACCCTTGAAAAGCACCTTATATTGCTGAGTGTTAAGCAAGGAGGTATCAAGTACCATTTTTTAAGGCTTTGGTATGACTCGACCAGGGATTGAACCCAGGTCTCCAGAGCCATTGGCAAACACTCTACCCACTAGACCAATGAGAAGAGTAAAGTTGAGCAATCCAGAGAAAGGAGTAGCACCTCGGTGTAGTAGCTATTGAAACGGGAGCTTTCGAGTCGCCTTCGACTATGGTCGCCAACTTTTCTTCTAAATAATTTATACATAGCTGTATGTTTTCAAATAACTATAAACTACGATACTTAATAAATGATTGAACAGTTCTATTCAACCCCTAGATGGGACCCTAACAGGTACTACCCCTTTGGGTCAGAGTGGACCTTAGAGTTATGGTAATGAAGAGATACTCCACATTCCTTAAAGCTTCAGGGTTCGAGCTTTATTATCAGATGCAGTTTAGTGTCATACATAGGACACAATTTCTTTTTAACCCCTAGATAGGACGCTAACAGGTACTACCACTCCTGGTTCAGAGTGGATGTGAAAGTAATGGTAATGAAGGGGTACTCTATATTCCCCAAACTTCAGGACAGGATTCTTGCATTCTAATGCATTTTAGTGTCATATCAGGACACTCGTTGTGGGGGTGGGTCTTACCCGTCTGTGGAGGCGCAGTATTCTACAATCCCAGCCAACTGTGCGATAAAATGCCCAGAATCGAAGGAAGCAAAAAGGAATGAGACGAGAAATTGTTTTAGTTGATGGGCTGTGTAACGTGTCGGTGAGAGAAATTGGAAGAGACATGAGAACAAGTGAATGAAACAGCAAAAAGCAAAAGTGAATTAAGACACATCTAAAGATCAGGAAGAGATGAGACAAAGAGATTTCGTGTGTCGTGGGATGTTTTGTTGGGTGTCAAGAAAAGAAGAATAACAAAGAAAAAGAAATCAGGAGAAAAAAGAAGAGGGATTCAGATATACGAAACGGTAGAGGAAAACAAATGAATTTAATAAACAAAGAAATCTCATGCTTTTGAGAAGATTGAAAAACAATGGTAGAAAGGAAAGAGTCAAGGATTCTTTTTAAACTGATGATGAGAGAAGATTTTAAAAGAAAAGCGAAATGCTAAAAAAAAAAAAACCAGAAACGAAACGAAATGAAAAAAGAAACGAAATGAGGATTCGGGGGATACTGAATGGACGAGACAGCAAGATGAGAAAAGTCGTAAGTTGTCAGTAAAAATGCGTGAGAAGTTAAGAGTAAAAGAGAAAAACAAACGACGCAAATTTAAGATGGAAGAGGAAGCAGTGGCGGGAAAAGAGGAGAAACGGCCGGCGTACAAGGAATAAAAAAGGGTGGTGGGGATAAGACAAGGATCTAGGAAAAAATCGTGTGTTGTTTGCAGAATGGCGAAGACTGCCTGCTTATCTCGGAATGACATTTCGATTGCTTGTTAATGGTTTTGGCCGAAGGGGACAGAAAATTATGCGACTCACTTAGGGTTGAAATGAAAATCCAGTAACTTTTAGCCCGATTGTTTTTGCCCCACCCCGTTTTTATTTTTATTTATTTATTTTATTTTATTTACTTATTTCTGTTTTTTTATTACTCTTTTGTTTTCTGTCCTGTTTTGTCTTCTTTCTCCCTCTAACATTTGTCCCTACCACACTTCTTTTAGGATCTTTCATTACTTTATGCTCTAATCTCTCTCTCTCTCTCTCTCTCTCTCTCTCTCTCTCTCTCTCTCTCTCTCTCTGTTCTACTCCATGACTAATCCTTATTTCTCTCTCCGTCTCTCTCTTTCTTCAACTCCTTAGCTCTCAACTTCATTTCTCTCCGTGTCTCTTTCTGGTTCTTTTATGCTTGACCAGTCTCTGTTTCCGTCTCACTCCCTCCTTCTCTCCCTATCTCCTCTCTCTTCTCTCTCTATCTTTCTGTAACTTTTTTATTCCATCGCTTTAAGTTTTAGTCCCCTCTCTCTCTCTCTCTCTCTCTCTCTCTATCTATCTATCTATCTATGACACACATGTAAATTTTCTCTCTCTCTCTTTCCTTAATGCCACCTCACTCTCCCTACTCTTGTCCCTCACCCTTTGCTCTTTCTCTCTCTCTCTCTCTCTCTCTCTCTCTCTGACACACAAGTAAATTCTCTCTCTCTTTCCTTAATGCTTTCTCACTCTCCCTACTCTTGTCCCCCTCTCTCTCTCTCTCTCTGACACACATGTAAATTCTCTCTCTCTTTCCTTAATACGTTCTCATTCTCCCTACTCTTGTCCCTCTCCCTTTGCTCTCTCTCTCTCTATATATATATACATATATATATATATATATATATATATATATATATATATATGACACACATGTAAATTCTCTCTCTTTCCTGAATACCTTCTCATTCTCCCTACGCTTGTCCCCCCTCTCTCTCTCACACACACACACATGTAAATTCTCTCTCTCTCTCTCTCTTTCCTTAATGCCTTCACACTCTCCCTACTCTTGTTCCTCTCTCTCTCTCTCTCTCTCTCTCTCTCTCTGACACACATGTAAATTCTCTCTCTCTTTCCTTAATGCCTTCTCACTCTCCCTACTCTTGTCCCTCTCCCTTTGCTCTCTCTCTCTCTCTCTCTCTGATTATTGTGTCTGCCGCTATTCCTCTCTGTTCCCTACTCATTCAGTTTATTTTTGTCCTTTGATAGATCTATAAATCCCCAAACTAATGATAAAAAAAATCCATCAACCGATGAATCGAAACATCTGCCTAGGATCAAAGTCAAGTATCTGTTTGATTCGTTTAAAATCAAAATGCAACTCGTCACCACTTCCACCTTAGGTCAATGTGTAGTATCTATGCGCTATTCTCATAAATCAAAGTGCCACTATTTGGCACTTTTGCTTATGATTAGTGTGTAGTATACGTATCAATGCCGTTAATTCAGTCGTAAATCTTAAATACATAGATCGATTGTTATACAGTAAAAATTTCAAATCAAATTTCAGTTAATTCGTCGTTGTGGTGAAATGGTTAACAAGCTAAACAAGTAAACTATTGTTAGTTAATTCAATCCTCACCAGGTGTCTCATACTTTTGGCGTTGGCTAAAGAACATTAAATCTACCAAATCGCAGTATGTCATGCTACAAGTCTTCATGATTGACCCCTGTGCGTAACTATATCGATAAGTCTGCAAAAAACTATTTATATTCTACAACAAAGCTTATTTCTTTTAGCAAAACCTTATTAATGCACTTAATCTATTGGTAAGTAATAACCATATTGACTGAAAATTATTCAGTGAAATTTTCCCACCATAACTTTACGAGAAAGATGAATAAGAGGCGATTGAAATTGAAAGCTTCAAAATAATTAATGGAATTTCTAATCGTGGTGGAAGTTAGCCCTGACCGATCAAATGAAACGCAGTTTCTTCCAAGCAGCGGTCGTGTCGATACTGCTATATGGATGCACTACATCGACGCTAACTAAACGGCTGGAGAAAACGCTAGACGGCAACTACACAAGAATGCTGCGAGCAATTTTGAAAAAGTCCGGGAGGCAACACCCCACAAAGCAGCAGCTATACGGCCACCAACCACTCATCACAAAACTATCCAAATAAGACGAACCAGACATGCAGGGCACTGCTGGAGAGAGAGGGACGAGCTCATAAGTGATGTACTCCAGTGGACCCCTTCACACGGCCGAGCGAAAGCAGGGCGACCAGCTCGAACTTACAGACAGCAGCTCTGTGAGGATACGGGGTGTAGCGCTGAGGACCTGCCGGAAGCGATGAACGATTGGGAGGGGTAGCGAGAAAGGGTCAGGGATATCCGTGCCGATGACACGACATGATGATGATGATGATGATGATGTCGAAAATCTTAACGCACTCATGTACGAAGCGACTCAGTTATTTCTTGACACGAAAATTTATTATGATCTGCAACATTCACAGCAGTCATTCAAAACAAGAAAGATAGCATAAAAGATTTGTGTCATGTTCCTTAGAAAGGCAGAAAGTTTAATTTATTGTCGACAAGACGAAAACCATAGACTTCATTTCATCTTCACCCCGACCAAGCCTCCCTCCGAACGGACTGCTCGTCGTCCAACTGCCAACTGGAAATCGAACTGGAACTGCCCAACCAACTCACCAACGGCTCTTCGACTAACTCTGCTGATATATGTTCGGCTAATTATTCTGTTAAATAATTATTTTCTTAATTTCACGTTATGACTGAAACTTTCCAGGCATACGTCGTGCTAATATCAGTTGACACCTTATTCAGATGTTTATTTTGATATGTCATGCGCAGCCGATTTCAAAACAAACCCGTCAATTTCATATTTTGACAGGTGCTGACATCGAACTCAACCTCGTCCACCCGCCTAACCTTTCCAATGTGACCTTGAACTTAAGTAAAACTCGAAGTTTTTAACTAACACGCAATTTATCACTAAAATGAAATAATTAACGAAAATAATAAATTAGAATCCTTAATTATATTACAAAAAAATAAATAAATAAAAGAACTTGGGAACCATCAGATAAAATGTTTAATAGAATCTGATCTGTAAGTATATTATGAGCGGCAGTTTTTTTTTTGTTGTTTTTTTTTTCTTCTTCTTTCAAAGGTTAATTTGGTGAGGGTTCTGGTTAACGAGGTAGACTTCGACATCGTAGCGAGCAAGTTCGAATTCCGTCGCCTTTGAACTCATAATAATACCCCTACTGTTCTTCGATGAGGATTAATTTAGCATTAAATTACTCACGAAGGTTGCTATGCCATTGAAAAGAAAAACAACCTTTGATGAGATAAAGGAGTTCATACCTTTCCAAAGGGTAATTATCCCGAAATGAACGTAATAGCTCGACCTTTTTTTTCTAGTTCTAAAACAAATTCTAGATATTTATCTCTCTTTCCGATTTCTTTTAATCTTATTCTGTAGTCTATCGGGACGGCAAAGTCCACTGTTCGTCAGGTTTCCTTTTTTTTTCTTTTCTTTTTTTTTTTTTTTTTTGACTATCAGCAGGTCTGGTCGTCTGGCCGAGATTAGGTGATTCGTGAACCATATTCACAATTAACGCTATGTGCGAAATGGACATATAATGTTCATAACGATAGAACATATAAAGAACATAGGAATCTCGGAATTCGAAAACACGTAACGACTTCTTGTTCAGGTACGAAACCTTTTTATTAACTTTGAGTCAAAGGCTTCGACGTAAGGAGGAGAGACACAATCTTGCTATGCTGTCTTATTCATTTGGCCCCTATCTCGAGCGGCCCCCATATGGCGCGAGTTCGCCTCGCGTCTGCGAGCTCCAAAAGTCGATCCTTCTCGTTTGGCGTCTAATTCTCAACTCTTACTTTCTTCAAATCTCTCACAAACCTCCGCGCGCTTCCGGTGCGTGACGTCACCCGCACCCTGTCACCGCGTTTCGTCTCGGACTATTATGACATCTGAGTGACACCTCCATCCGCCCGCGCGCGCCTGCGTTAACACCTGCCTCAATGTTGCACCTAACTAACCCATGTGCTGAGCCGAAAGGTTCTCAGCCTAACTAAACTCAAAGGTATGAACCGAAATCCCTCGGCTATTATATAACATTCGTTTGTATCTCAAAATCCCACATACCTTTGGGCGTCTCATTCTCTTGGACAAATTCTGGGTTGTGCATACACCATTTGTTCATATGGTCAAATTTCAATTTCTTGCACAATTCCCAGACGATCTCCTTCCCACCCATTCGTGTCTAGTCTTATACTCTTTTTGTGCTAATTTGCTGCATTCGCTTATGTCATTAACCGTTTCTTCTTTATCACTGCGAAACCTACATTTGCTATTTTATTACATCTTATGTATTCTTGCTTCAATATTATCTTTATGGCATTGTTTTGTGCTGCCATTCAGTTTCTCTCATAAGGTTTCCTAGTTCAAATCTTCTCGTGTGAGATTTCACTTGTTTGTCGCTTGAAATATCGATACAGTTGGTTTTCTTCTCATTTCTGTTTAAGCTGAGTGCAACCAAATGACTAATGCTGAATTGAATTGTTAGAAATAGAACTGTTTATCATTTAACTGTGAGTAAACAAATGACTGATGTTTAAATGCATTATAGGTGACAAATAGCCATACTTGGAACCATTCAACCGTGTGCAAATTAGCTTAGGTTCGTTTAAAAACGTTATCAACAAAATGCGTTTAGAAATCATACATATCTAATGTATATGCATGAAGATTGTTTGTTTGTTATTTAATGGCATATCAATCTTCTCAGGTTATTTAATGCCAAATCTACCCTTTTAGAAGGACAGTAGTGGAACTATTTAAATGAGTGATATTTAGATGAGTGGATAAAGGGGTTCATACCTTTCCTAAAGGTATTTGTCCGAAAGTGAATGCACTAGCGTGACTAGAGTTCGAACTCGCGTACTATGATTCTGCAGTCCACCACGTTAACTATTACACCACCGGGACACCTCCTATGCATGAAGAGCTTTTAGCATTAAATAACCTAAAGTGGTTGATTGGCCATAAAACCAAACCAAACCAAAACCATATAGTATATCCTTGGTGCCCGTGGTGTAATGGTTAGGAGGTGCACGTGGTGTAACGGTTATCGTCGTAGGAAATGGACACGGCAACACGAGTTCAAATCCTGGACGAGACTGGTTGCATTTCACATAGCACTTACACCCTTGGGAAAGGTATGAATCTAATTATTCTCCCTCCAGCTATGGGTAAATAGTAGGGCAGACTGAATTTCTTCAGCCTTAGTGAGGCAACTAGTGTAGGAGAAGGAAAACTGAATTCAAACCTGTTAAACTCTGTTTGAAAATTGACCTTGTGTCATATCCTGTCTGAGCGGAGGGGTTGGGTAAATATGTATAGTCTACCCTTAGTATTTTGTTGCGTATTATTTTTTGCTTTAAAATGATTAGTTGATATGAGTCTATTTTGTGTAGTAATTAATAGAAATTCAGTCTTTCTCTTCATGTCACCCCTTGGTAGCCATGTCTTTGTTATGTCACGAGTAGTTTCCTTAGATGTTGCTTAAAGTATTCGTACAGCTGTTTTTCACTCAATCAAAACCAAATCTACATAAAGTGACAACAAGTTAAGGAAATCTTACGAATCAATTAAACCTAACATATATATGGTAGCTGAAAAAATGTTATTCGGGGAAGTTTTAATGAAGACATTGTTACATAGCCAGATATACGGATGTGTGAAATAGACATAGGGAATCCGAAATACGAAAAACACTAACGACTTCTTAGTTCAGGTACGAATCTTTTTATTACCTTTGAGTAAAAAGGTTTGTCGACATGAGAAAGAGAGAGGCACAATCTTTCGATGACGACTTTGCCATCCGCTCCGAAAGTCAACCTTCTTCTTCGGAGGCAAAAACTCAACTCACTGACTTTTCTCAAATCTAAGCCCACGCTTCCGGTGCATGACGTCATTCACACCTCCTGGTCCTATTTCCTATCTGGGGTTTTATTTTGACATCTGTGAATGACGCGTCCTCTCCACGCGCGTGCGCGTGAACACCTGCGTTCATGTTGCACCTAACTAACCCATGCGCTAAGCGAAAGTTTCTCGGCCGAACTAAACCAAAAGGCAAGATATATAAAACGAAATCCCTCGGCCATTATATTACAAGACAATGCCGGCTTATGAATATGCAGATTTGCACACACATGCATATCTTAAGCAAATATGACCATAGAGCTCGCGTAAAGAAGAAACATAAAAAGTGATCAACGGCAGTACAGTTAGTACGTACAACCAATGCTCCAGTCCGACCTTAGCCAACCTAACAACATATACATAAGTTTTTGGTTTTGTTTCTATTTTTTCAGTTTTTGTTTTTGGAGGAGGAAGGGTTATCCTTTTTTAATCATTTCCAACAACTTTCACCATTTTGCAAAATAGTTTAAACATTTTTGTTTAAACAATTGTTGAACTTGTCTTAACAGAATTTTTTGTTGGATCAATCTTACTACTAATTCAAATCTTTCGATAAAAAAAAAGGCTGCTGTGACTGACTGTAAGTTTGCCCAGTCCCTTGTTATACATAAAATGTCAAAAATAAAAGAGCAAATACCTACTTGTCAATGGTTCAGTCAGATAGGGCTGTGGAATACACTGACTAAATCTCTGCAGTGGATAAAACTCCGCCAACGAGTGTACTGGCTATATGACACTAAGCAATCTGATGGTGGGGCATGAGAAATGCTGAGGTTTGGGGAATTTGGAGTACCCCTTTATTGCCATCGCTCCCACGTCCACTCTGGCCCTGAGTGGTAGCACCTGATAGGGTCCTATCTATGGGTTAAATAGAAATATTTGGCATATTAACTGTACTTATGCTGCGCTGATTTGTTTGAAATAGAACTGTATATATGTAAATAAAATGGATTGAGCTTTAAGGAAGGTACAACGATTGATATGCCATAAAATCAAGCCAGATCACTTTCCCAAAAAGAACAAAATGCAGACATAATAAACAAAAGGCTTCTTTTCACCCCTAACATATATCTAAGTACGAGGATCATTAAATAAGTTTCCAGACTTTTTTCGTATGGGCACTTTTATTGATAGTACACTCAAAACTCTAGTCCCCTTCGAAGTAATCTCCTCCGGCTGCAATGCACTTGTTGCACCGTTCCAACAACTTCTGGAAGGCCCCATCAAAGTCCTCTTTTGTGAGCGTGTCAATGACCTTCGTCACAGCCTCTTTCATCTCCTCCGTTGTCTCATAACGACAGCCTCTGAGCTTAGGGAATAAGCAAAAGTCACAGGGAGCAACGTCTGGACTATAGGGAAGGTGAGGAACTGTCTTGATGCCTATCATGGTCAAATAGTCTGTGACAAGGATGGAGTTGTGGACTGGTGCATTGTCCTGGTGGAAATGCCACTGACCAGATTTGAAGATTGCTGGCCTCTTCCCAAGGAATCTTTTCCTGAACTCCCTTAAAATCTCAACATAATAACCCTAACCCTAACCCTTTGGCCAATCAACTCTAGTGTTCTTACTTCCTTACTCCTCCCATACTTATCATCATCCCTCATAGACTCCCTGCCTTCTTTGAATCTCTTATGCCACTCAAAAACTGATGCTCGATTTATGCAAGATGGTCGAAAAGCAATCTGAAGCATTCCATACGTTTCTGTAGTATTTTTTCCTCGTATAAAACACAATTTTATGGCATATCATTTTTCTAAAGTGTCCTCACGTCCAGATTGCGTTTTTGAAATTCACCAGCTGTGACAATCAGACTTTAGTAGGGTGTATTCCAATTGCTGCTGTAGCTGTTTATTTGAACCTGAAATCATAAAAATTGGTCAGTCATCTCATAAGATATATAGCAATAACATAGTGAATTTTCAAGAGTCTAGGACAATTTTAGATATCTGTACAAAAACAGTCTGGAAACTTATTGAGTGCACCACGCATGTACATGTATATAAGCCTCATCATCATCATCATCATCATGTTGCACTGCCAGTCCGGATCTCCTTGACCCTCTCTCGCCACCTGTCTCCATCGTCCATTCCTCCCGGGAGGTCTTCATGGCTACATCCTGTATCGTCACAGAGCTGTTATATATAGCTCCTAGCTGGTTGTCCTATCTTTTCTCGTCCCTGTGAAGGAGTCCACAAGAGTATGTTGCTTATGAGTTTGTCCTTACTTCTCCAGCAGTGTCCCACATGTCTCGTTCGTCTAACTTGGATAGTTTTCATAATGAGTGGCAGGTGGCGTATGGCTGCTGCTTTGTGGGGTGTCACTTCCAGGACTTGTTCGATATCACTCGCAGTATTCTTAGTTGCCGTCCATCTTTTTCTCCATACGTTTAGTTAGCGGTCATGTAGTGCATCCATATAACAGTATCGACACGTTTCATAAAAAATCATAAAAATTGACCCGTCATCTTATAAGATGTATAGGTAAAACATTGTGAATTTTCAAGAGTCAACGAAAAGACGAAAAAGTCTGGAAACTTATTGAATGCATCCATGTATCACTTTACAAAGGTAGCAATTTTTGTTAATGAGTTGGTTGTATCTTTAATGATATAGCTAATTTGCACGTTTTGCTATAAAATCACCGAAAAAAGGGGTTATTATAAAAAAAACTTTAAAAATGAATAAGTGATTGTTTTCTTTACAGCTTTTAAGATTATTCTCAGTCGGGATAGAGTTCTCTTCATCTTTGCACGAACCGGCATTTTTATACTTTTTTCTAAATCACCCGATTCTCGTTTGAAAAATTTTTTTCTGAAAAATGATAGGAAAATATTTATTAACAAAATTGAGCTACTTGCTTCACAAAACCAAATGTGCAATTTTTCAATTCATTTCTTTTGTTATTATAAAGTTATATTTCATTTATTGTTGTTTCATATTTGTGTTGTTTCATATTTGTGTTGTTTCGTTTTGACCGAAAATTAAAATAGAAATAGAAAAACACAATGATTTATAGAGAATGTTATTTAGTTTCCAGTTGGCTTAATTATTACATTCCACGGCCACTGCTAGTATTTTACAAAGGAAGAGAAAAAGCTACAGAAAACATCTTTCTATGACATTGAAGATATAAATATAAAAGTAATAAGCCTTTGGGAAAAAAATCTAAAAATTAAGTCTTTAAAATCGTCAATCTGTCAACTACTTTTGATTGTTTCAAACTTGCTTTTAAATACGCTCGAAGCAGGTTTTACGAATTTGTAAGCATATTAAATAGTAAGCGAAAGAACTGTTAATGTGGAATATTTATTTTTTAATTTGTGGTTTAAGAAAAAGAAAAATTCTATTAAAATATTAATATTCTATTCCACTGAACATTTGTATTCAATAACGACAGTTCATTTTGTTATTATTTATAGTTACGTTTATTTCAAAATCGATTTCTTTAAATGTGACAAAGTTGAATTTCAATCATATTATCATTCAAAATTTATATACGAGTAATGATCAAAATGCATTGATACTACATTTTTAAATCGTAAAAATCATAATTCAATTAATGATTCAAGTAAAATCATATATAATAAAGCGCTGATATATAGGTTTCCATATTGTCGTTGAAATGAAGTCAAGACGAGTTAACGGCAAATCTTCATATTTTTGATCTGCAGTTTTGATACGTTTTGATCTATAGTTTTGATAACTTTCGCTCTGCAGTTTTGATACATTTTGACCAGTAGTGCTGATAACTTTGGATCTGCAGTTTTGATACGTTTTGATCTGTAGTTTTGATACCTTTCGCTCTGCAGTTTTGATACATTTTGACCAGTAGTGTTGATACGTTTTGATCTGCAGTTTTGCTACGTTTTGATCTGTAGTTTTGATACCTTTCGCTCTGCAGTTTTGATACATTTTGACCAGTAGAGCTGATACTTTTTGATCTGCAGTTTTGCTACGTTTTGATCTGTAGTTTTGATACCTTTCGCTCTGCAGTTTTGATACATTTTGACCAGTAGTACTGATACGTTTTGATCTGCAGTTTTGCTACGTTTTGATCTGTAGTTTTGATACCTTTCGCTCTGAAGTTTCGATACATTTTGACCAGTAGTGCTGATACCGTTTGATCTGCAGTTTTGATACGTTTTGATCTGTAGTTTTGATACCTTTCGCTCTGCAGTTTTGATACATTTTGACCAGTAGTGCTGATACGTTTTGATCTGCAGTTTTGCTACGTTTTGATCTGTAGTTTTGATACCTTTCGCTCTGCAGTTTTGATACATTTTGACCAGTAGTGCTGATACTTTTTGATCTGCAGTTTTGATACGTTTTGATCTGTAGTTTTGATACCTTTCGCTCTGCAGTTTCGATACATTTTGACCAGTAGTGCTGATACGTTTTGATCTGCAGTTTTAATACGTTTTGATCTGTAGTTTTGATACCTTTCGCTCTGCAGTTTTGATACATTTTGACCAGTAGTGCTGATACGTTTTGATCTGCAGTTTTGCTACGTTTTGATCTGTAGTTTTGATACCTTTCGCTCTGCAGTTTTGATACATTTTGACCAGTAGTGCTGATACCTTTTGATCAGAAGTTTTGATACGTTTTGATCTGTAGTTTTGATACCTTTCGCTCTGCAGTTTTGATACGTTTTGACCAGTAGTGCTGATACGTTTTGATCTGCAGTTTTGAGACCTCTTGATCTGCAGTTTTGATACAATTTGATCAGAAGTTTTGATACCTTTTGATCTGCAGTTTTGATACCTTTTGATCCGCAGTTTTGATACCCTTTGATCCGCAGTTCCGAGCAAAACACAGGATTGTAAGCAGCATCCTCTATTCACATCAAACCGAAATTTTTTCAACTTTTTCTTGTTGCTTAATCTGGATATTCGTTTTAAAGGTAAGATTTGAGGACGTGGTGGACACTAAAAGAAATTCAGTTCCTTCAACTGAAAATTTAAGGACGTGGAAGGCATTAAAAGAAATTCAGATTAAATAAAAATGGGAGGTTTCCAGATGCATATAACATTTAATGAAAAGTTTTTGAAATATAAATTCTTGCTTGAATGTACAATGCATAATCTTCTTCTGATGTGTTTGAACCTATTTTAAAGGGGTTGTTATAGACACAAAGTTTCATCAGGTATGCCTCCTTGTCTTCTTCGGGTGTCTATCATTGTCTGTAGCCTTCTAGGAATTTCCTTCCGAATTATTTGTTAGATCTACAACAGGAAATTGTAATCTTTCAGCTGACCGTTTTCAGCTAATATCTAGCATATGTGAATTTCTGTTAGTTCGTTTCTTTGTGATTGTGATAACAGTGGCTGCCTTTTTTAAATAATCCAGAATATATTGCACTACTACTTGAAACTTATATGAATTTTATTTTTAAGTTTACGAAAAACACTCTAAATGCAATTATTATTACTTAAGATATTCGGACTATTGGTATCATTTTTATTGTTATAATCGGCTGATTTGTCCTTCGGCCTTCTCCTCTGTGTTATATGTCATTACCGGCGCAGGGAATAAGGCGTTTGTTTGGTAGGTGCTTCTGAGTGAAATCAGCTGGAAGTTGCCAGGTTCGATCCCAACAACAGGTAAGACTAACAAGGAATACTTACTATAACTTAACACTTGTACTCGGTTATGATTAACAGAATTGGAACAGTCTACTCATGTGATTCAAATAAAAAGTTCAGCTCGAGATACTGTGTGGACTCCTGAGTTTGATATGAAACATCAGAATAAAGCTGAAGGACATATCGGCCGAAATGTTGTGATTATAAAAATAAAGAAGAAGTCAATAGTCTGAATATACTAAGTAATGATAATCATCAAGCTTCATCTCGGTATTTAGATAAATAAAACTCTAAATGCTGTTGTCATTTCATTTTTAAACTAGACCAGGGTTAAAGTTTGTCATATGGACCAAAGAACAAGAAAATTGGTGACTATGCACACCCGGACATTGGCCTAGCGGTTAGAGTGTTCGCCAATGGCCCGGGAGACCTGGGTTCGATCCCAGGTCGAGTCATACCAAAGACTCAAAAAATGGTACTTGACGCCTCCTTGCTTAACACTCAGCATTATAAGGTTCGGATCAAGGGTAAAGTGGAGCAATCCAGGGAAAGGAGTAGCGCCCTCCCCTACACATTGGTGTAGTAAGCTATCGATAAGGGAGCCTTCGGGTCACCCTCGACTATGGTCGCCAACTTTACTTACTTATGCACACTCGAGAGATGACGTAGACAGAGTTTATGTAACAAGAAAAGAAGGAAGAATTGAAATCACCAGAATTGAGTATTACGTTGATGCAGCAATATACGATTTGCCCATTGGTAGAGAGAGATAAGATGATTCCAAGGATATATCAAACCGTCAAGGATTATTTCATGCCTTGAAATAAGAGAATCATGTTCTTTATATATTTATACTTATATTTTCGTGTTGTTGTTTAAGCGGAGTTTAACAGGTTTGAATTCAGAGTTTTCCTTCTCCTAAACTAGTTGACTCACCAAGGCTGAAGAACCTAGTTTGCCCTTCTATTTACCCATAGCTGGAGGGAGAATTATTGGATTCCTACCGTTCCCAAGGGTATTAGTGCTACGAGAAATACTATCAGTCTCGTCCAGAATTTGAACCAGTGTCGCCGTGTCCATTTCCTACGACGATAACCATTACACCCTAGGCACCTCCACTTTACCAACCCCTCCGCTCGGGCAGGATATGACACAAGGTCAATTTTTTAAGCGGAGTTTAACAGGTTTGAATTCAGAGTTTTCCTTCTCCTAGACTAGTTGACTCACCAATGCTAAAGAACCTAGTCTACCCTACTATTTACCCATAGCTGTTGTTGTTTGTTAAAGAGTTTGTGTTTGTTTTTACTTCTTAGGGACTGTGTATGGTTATTTCTGCCCGATACAAATCATTTGCACAAGTTTATGTAGTTTCAAATATTCCTACCAAATACAAATAATTTACAAACAGTTACATGATTACATGTAAGTAATAATAGTGATCCCGTGTAAACAATTATAGCTTCAAGTAAGGAAAGTTGGCGACCGTAGTCAAGGGTGACCCGAAGGCTCCCTTTTCAATATCTACTACAAAAGGTGTAGGGAGCGCTATTCCTCTCACTGGATTGCTCCACTTTACCCTTGATCCGTACCTTATAATGCTGAGTGTTAAGCAAGGAGTCATCAAGTACTATTTTTTGCGTCTTTGGTATGACCCCACTTGGGATTGAACCCAGGTCTCCCGGGCCATTGGTGAACACTCTAACCATCATGCCAATGTCCGGTACGATAGCTTCAAGTAACTATTCCCAATTCAAATAATTTAGTTATTGGACAATCACTTTGCTTTAGAGAGAATCTGGGAGTAATGGAAACGAAGCCTCACCACCAATGCTGTTTAGTGTTGTACTTAGTTTCTAGGGTTATTGGGTCTTATCTCGGTGCAGAGAATGCAGACGGCATATTCTAGGCCCCATCCAAGGTTCAGTTAATAATTTATTATAAATAAATGAGGATTTATTATTTTATTCTAATGGCTTTGTTTCAATAAATTATAATGATAGGCGTGAGCGAAAACGCTATACTATTATAAAAGATAATGAGAATATAATAATGTTACGATGAAATATAATATTGCACTGAATGTTATTAAGACTGTAATTAATCCATTTTATGTAATTTATTTTATATAATGTATTTATTTTATATAATGTATTTATTTTATAAAATTTATTGATATTGGCTTCTGCCAAAAAACATATATCTCTATAAAATTATACCTAAATTCGTATCCGTGGATGTGATTTTTCTTCTTTCTTTTTTTCGAGTGTGCAATGTAAGCACGAATACGGTCGTATTTACACGCATGCGCAATACGTCCATCTACGTTCACCAACATACGTCCACATTTTCACTGGACTCGTACCCACTATTTTTTTTTGCACAAACAAAAATATATCTTTTTTTTTTTTCCTTTTAACTTTGCTGTTGTTCATTACGTTTTTTATTTGTTTGTTTGTTTTATGGTTTTGTTTTTTACGGGGCTTGTTTTTTGCTTTGTTTTCTTCTTTTTTTTTATGGCGGGATTGTCAAGATCGTAAGGAGCCTCTTTACCCGAACGGTATGTCACAACAGCTGGTAATAGAAATTAAGAATAATGTGGTTAGAAAATATCAAGTACTTAATGGGGGAGTTTCTGAGAGTCTCTTTTCATTCCACATTCGTTGGCGTTTATTCGGAAAGAGGACAAAATCCATTTTTTTGTCTTTTAAGCGGGAAGGGAGCTGTTAAGAGAAGTCCTTTACTTTTGTCATCTGCTTTTTTTAGGGGTTTCTTTCTTTCTTTCTTTCTTGTTTTGTTTTTAAATATTCTTTTTTTATTATTATCATTATTATTTCTACGTCTCAATGTGACATATGCCCGGTGCCTGGCATGTCCCTTTTGATTTTCGTCTTTTGCTTCAACGGCTTCATCCCTCGCTGCTACCTACACCTCTTCCCTTTCTCCTCCCCCACCCCTCTCTCTCTCTCTCTCTCTCTCTCTCTCTCTTTTGCTATATGAATTTTTCTCTTCCTGAAATGATCTTATATTATTCTTCATCTGAATGTCCTCTCTCCAAATATTTGTATCATTTTGACAATCTTTTTCCTTTTTACTTTTCACTTCCAGGTCTTACTCGCTATCTCAGTTGTTACATATATATATATGCATGGATATGTGTGAGAGTTCGGTTTCTATCGTTGTTTCTTTTGTTTTTATA
This sequence comes from Sepioteuthis lessoniana, assembly GCA_963585895.1. Classification (NCBI taxonomy): domain Eukaryota; kingdom Metazoa; phylum Mollusca; class Cephalopoda; order Myopsida; family Loliginidae; genus Sepioteuthis; species Sepioteuthis lessoniana. Next base: position 12,832,100 of record OY757931.1, on the reverse strand, counting down.
TATTTTTCCTCATCAAGCTTTATCTATCTATCTATCTATGTCTTTTCATATTCATCAATCTATAGTTATTATCTATGTAACCCTATTAATATCGAGCAAGCTATTTCAACTTAATTGTATATAACTACCTGTTTGTTCGCACACACACACACACACACACACACACACACATATATATATATATATATATATATATATATATATATATATATATATATATGTATATCTAGCAAGCTATTTCAACCTAATTTTATATAACTATCTGTTTGTTCGCACACACACACACACACACACACACACACATATATATATATATATATATATATATATATATCATAATGTCGTGCCACCAGCACGGATATCTCTGACCCTCTTTCTCCACTTCTCCCTATCATTCATCGCTTTTGGCTGGTCTTCAGGGTTACATCCCGTATCCTCACATAGCTGCTGTATGTATGTTCGAGCTAGTCGTCTTGCTTTTGCTTGGCCATATGTGGGGGTCCATTGGAGTATATCACTGATGAGTTCGTCCCTGTTTCTCCAGCAGTGTCCTGCGTGTCTGGTTTGTCTAACTTGTATAGTTTTAGTGATGGGGGGCAGGTGGCCGTATAGTTGGTGTCTTGTGGGGTGTTGTCGCCAGAACTTGTTCAATATTGCTCTCAACATTCTTGTTTAATTGCCGTCTAGTTTCTTCTTCAGCCGTTTAGTTAGCGTCCAAGTAGTGCATCCATATAGTAGTATCGATATTGTCTGTTTATTCTATCTAGGCACACCTTTTTATATATATATATCTAGAGTTATTATCTATGTAAATATGTATATACCTAGCTATCCATCTCATTTTGTTAATACATATCTATTTATCTTATTTACCAACCCCTCCGCTCGGGTAGAATATGACAAAAGGTCAATTTTTAAGCGGAGTTTAACAGGTTTGAATTCAGAGTTTTTCTTCTCCTAGACTAGTTGCCTAACCAAGGCTGAAGAAATCAGTCTGTCCTACTATTTACCCATAGCTGGAGGGAGAATAATTGGATTCATACCTTTCCCAAAGGTATTAGTGCTATGTGAAATGTAATCAGTCTCGTCCAGGATTTGAACTCGTGTCGCCGTGTCCATTTCCTACGACGATAGCCATTACACGACGGGCACCTCCAAATACATATCTATTTATCTTTCTCAGATTGTTTACGCACACACACACACAGACACACATATAAATATTGCTGTATAATTCTATTCATACCAAGCTAGATAGCTCTATTTGTTCATATTTTTTATCTTTCTCAATCTGATCACATGTATTAATGTTCATTCTATCTATCTATCTATCAAAGTATTTTCATATTTATATATCTACATCATTCATTATCTATGTAAGTTCATATCGAGCTCGCTGGCTATCTCTGTCCATTCAAGTATATCTGTTTATCTTTCTTAGTTTGGTTCACATTTACCTATTAATGTAAATCTTTTCATATTTATCTATCGACATTCAGTATCTATGTATGTCTGTTGATATCTTGCAAGCTAGCTAGGTCTGTTTATATATCTGTTTCGGAAAATTCTTACCGAAAACACAGCAATATTAGAACAAAAATTAGAACAAAATAGCAAAGCAAAAATTACAGATCTCAAAGCGCTCCACAACAGAAAGAAATTACCTAAACTCAATAGAATCAATTTTGAATCCAGTACTAATGTACGTAAATGTCTTTAGCAACTGCTTCTACTTATAGAACCAAATTTAAAAATGAACGGTACAACAACATCCCAGTATAAATATTAAACGCTTAACATTTACATAGTAATGTACATGCAAAGGTCTCATCGCTTTTGCAATATACATACCCCTGATGATGGCCTAAGATCGAGCAGAAACTATTAGGGAGCCAATTGATTACGTGGGTTTATTAACCAATTCCTGTTGGATGACTAAAAAGGATTAATACAAAAATGTATAGACAAAGGATAATCTATATTGTTTAATCATATACGTGTTAACGAAGAAATGTAGCCTAAATACTCACACACTCACACACACACACTCACACACACACACATATATCAATTTATCCTTCTCACACACAAGATACACATGCATGCACATAAACTTACACACAGGCACATACACCCCATATACCTAACAAAAAAATGTAACCTTACATTGACAAATAAAAACTTGAACAGAAAAATTAAAAATTCGTGAATCGTTCATTTTTTGTTAAATTTATTAAACTTTTTCGAATAGTGGTTTGTTTTCCAGTAACGTTATCGTTGCTGCTTTATATAAAGGTCATTATTGATAATAATACAATCGCGACTGAGAATAATCATAAAAACCTATCAACAAAACAAATCAAACAATACAATTCATTAAAAAATTAGATTGAAAAGGAATAGTAACACAAAATTATTCATTCTTTTTTCAATAAGCGATTTTTTATACAAATTTACTTACCAAAAGGTTATATAGTGGACTATTAAAAAGATTTGATGAGGAGGTGCCCGTGGTGTAATAGTTATCGTTGTAGGCAATGGACATGGCGACACGTGTTCAAATCCTGGACGAGACTGATTGCATTTCACATAGCACTAATACCTTTGGGAAAGGTATGAATCTAATTATTCTCCCTCCTGTTATGGGTAAATAGTAGGACAGACTGGTTTCTTCAGCCTTGGTGAGGCAACTAGTCTCGGAGAAGGAAACTCTGAATTTAAACCCGTTAAACTCCGCTTAAAAATTGACCTTTTGTCATATCCTCCTCGAGCGGAGGGGTTGGGTAAATATGGATCAAAATAATTTGATTGAAGTGTGAATTGGTGGTTGTTTTCGTGACATAATTTTCTTTAGAACTCTTATATTGACAAACAGATACATTTGGCAGCTTACCCACACTGAAGAGGAGTGTGATAAAACGAAACAGTCCGTGAATGACAATATATATGCTCCCTGCCCCGTGGTTCGAACACTCAAGTGGAGAATTTACCGGCTACCATTAACGCTGAACTGTATAACTCTTCCCACGAAATGAGCACTCTGGTAGCTGATAACCTATACGTAAAAAATAATCAAAAATTCCTTCACTTACACTGATAATGTCGATGGCTCCGACTGAAGTAAAATCAGCCGGTATTCGATCTCGACTTGAAGTATCTCGCGGGTCTAGCCACCCAGAATAGTTGTGATACAACCAACCAGTCTGTCTATGGATGACAATATATATATATATATATATATATATATATATATATATATTCTTTCAACCCATGGGACTGATAACTCAAATAATAATAATAATGTAGTGTTCTTTTTTGGTTCAGATTTCGAAATAGTATACAATAACAACTATTAAATCCTTGATCACAATAATTTGGAGAAGAGAAGATAAATATTTTGGGTCACTTACTTGGAGACAAAGTCATTCAAAACTGCGCAAGCAAAATTTCGGAGAACGTACAATGATAACAATTATCCCCAGAAAAGTGATATTTATCGTTGGGTATGAAAATTTCAAATCATAGCGTCAGTACATAACTACAACTAGAAGGCAGAAAATCCCAGATTTGCAGGAAGTTGACTGCAAGATGTCCTGTCAATGTGTATACAGTGAGAAATTCTGTCGGAAGTTGTCCAAAAAGTCCCTCCGAAGACGTTCCCAAGAACTTAGTCTTTAACGTGCATCGTTACAAAGAATCTTAAAGACGGGTCTTCAGCTGAATCCGTATAGACTCCAGATCAAGAATAAAATCACACCAACTGACATGGGGTTTCTTGTCTCAGTAATAAATCATTATCATGTTAACAGGTTGAATCTATTTTGAGACATTTTTAGAGATGCTTACGTACCTCGGTAGCAATATATCATCAACAGAAAGTGATGTCAGCATACAAATAAAAAAAGCCATCAACTGACAGGTTATCGATCATATAGAAACTTAATCTTTCTGATTAAATAAAACACGTGAGTACTATTGCACAGCTGCATCACATGGACTGTTTGGAAGAAATCCTGGAAACTGAACCCCACAAAAGAGTTGCTGCACAGCCACTTTCCGCCCGTCTCACATGTATGTCTATATTTGCATTTATTCCCGTTTCTTTTTCATAAGGTTTTTTTTGCTCAAGGTCCAATCAAATATAGGTGGTTTTTAAACAGATCTATTTGTTCCATATATAGGACCCTAACAGGTTCTATAACTTTTTCTTTACTTGAGAGACATTGTGTTTGCACTCCATGGATTGTCTTTTCGACTCAGGCTCCTAGTGGCAAATCCACATTTTGTAAACAGTTTTTGTAAACAGTTTTTGACTAAAACATGCTTCTTCGTGCACATCACACATTCTTATGTAAATTTCACATGGTCTGCACTTCTAAGCCACCAAAGATTTGATGTCAGACCTCTGTTCAAGCATGAAAATCTCTGTTTGATTTGCCACCATTTTGAATAACCTCAAAACAACTATTTTTCTTAGATCATAGAAATGTTTGCAATAAACCAACTGCAAACAATGCTGAGTTTATATTTATGAAAAAAAATCTTGAAAATTTCCCCATATTTATTGAATGACTCTCGTATATATATATATATATAGCTTATATGCATTAATAAAGGTTTGAAATACTGAAACGTTTCTATAAAAAAAAAAAATATTTCTATAAAAATCATTCTCTGAAAACCCTTTTTTAACTGTACACATATACGTGGGGCTTTCAACAAGTTTCCAGGCTTTTTTGTATAGGCGTTTAAAATTGTCGTAAACTCATGAAAATTCAGTATGTTATTGCTATACATCATATGAGATGACTGACCAATTTTATGATTTCAGCTTCAAATAAACAGCTACAGCAGCAATTGGAATACACCCTACTAAAGCCTGATTCTCACAGCTGGTGAATTTCAAAAATGCAATCTGACACTTTAGAAGAACGATATGCAATAAAATTCTGTTTTAAAGTTGGAAAAAATGCCACAGAAACGTATGGAATGCTTCAAACTGCTTTTGGAGCATCTTGCATAAATCGAGCATCAGTTTTTGAGTGGCATAAGAGATTCAAGGAAGGCATGGATTCTGTGAGGGATGATCAGAGGTGTGGGAGAACACCAGAGTAGATTGGCCAAAGGGTTGGGGTTAGGGTTACTATGTTGAGGCTTTAAGAGAGTTCAGAAAGAGATTCCTAGAGAAGAGGCCCGTACTCTTCAAATTGGCTCTGTGGCATTACCGCCAGGACACTGCACCAGTCAACAACTCCATCCTTGTCATAGACTCTTTGACCAAGATGGGCATTAAGACAGTTCTTCAGGCTCTCTGTAGTCCAGACCTTGCTCCCTGTGACTTTTGGTTATTACCTAAGCTCAGAAGCTGTCGTTATGAGACATTTGAGGAGATGAAAGAGACTGTGACGAAGGTCATTGACACGCTCACACAAAAGGACTTCCATGGGGCCTTTCAGAAGTTGTTGTAACGGTACAACAAGTGGTTTACTTCGAAGGGGATTGGCGTTTCATGTGTGTACTATCAATAAAAGTGCCCATACGAATAAAGTCTGGAAACCTATCGTATGCACCTCGTATATATATATATATATATATATATCGGGAGGGCGGGATTTTTAGACGAATAGTTTGTTAACTTTTTTAAAATTGAGTCAGATCTCATTTGTTTAAACATTGTTAAATGATTTCAAATGTTTGCTATTACTAATAATTCTAAACGTTTTCACGTACTTCTATCGATTTCTAGTAATTCTATTTCATCATCATCAAGTCACGCTGACAGCACTGGTTCCTCATACTCTCTTTATCTCTCTAGCTCCCTCTCTCTCTCTCTCTCTCTCTATCTCTCTCTGTCTCCATCCGTCCCTATCACCCATCATTCAAGGCTGGTGCTCCAAACAACATCCAGTGTCCGCACAGAGCTGATGTAAATAAGTTCTCACTGGTCGACCAACCCTAGCACGTCCATGTGTAGGGGTGCATAAAAGAATGTCACTTTTCTGTTCGACATTGCTCAAAATAGCTCGTAGCATTCCTATGAAGTTCTCATCTAGCTTTTTCTTTGTTCGTTTTGTTACTCATAGACGCTTACAAATTCTATTAAATTCTAATCATATTTTGTACACGGTAAAATGGTTCGAGCTGATGAAGAAAATAAGCAGAAGGTACCCCGCAAAAACAATTACCGACACCGACTACGCCGATGTCATAGGGATTCTAGCAAATGCACCCGCCCAAGCAGAAACCCTACGAAATAGTCTGGAACGAGCTGCCGCAGGCATTGGCCTCCATGTAAATGCACACAAAATGGAATATACATGCTATAATCAAACAGGGGACATTTCCACACTAAACGCTAGCTCTCTGAAACTGGCAGACAAGTTCACCTACCTAGAAAGTAGTGTCTCATCGACCGAGACAGACATCGACACGCGACTAACAAAGGCGTGGACACCTATCAATAGGCTATGGATTATATGGAAGTCATACCAGAGCGATAAAATGAAACACAGTTTCTTCCAAGCAGCGATTGTGTCTATACTGCTATATGGATGCACTACATTGACGCTAACTAAACGGCTGGAGATAAAGCTTGACGGAAACTACACAAGAATACTGCGAGCGATATTGAATAGGCCCTGGAAACAACACCTCACAAAACAGCTGCTATACGGCCACCAACCACACATCATGATAACTATCAAAGTTTGACGAACCAGACATGCAGGACACTGCTAGTGAAGTAGGGACGAGCTCATAAGTGATGGACACCTGTGGACCCCTACACATGGCTGATCGAAAGCGGGGCGACCAGCTCGAACCTATATACACCAGCTCTGTAGGGATATGGTGTGTAGCCCCGAGGGCCTGCCGGAAGCGATGAACGATAGAGAGAAGAGGCGAGAGAGCGTCAGGGATATCCGTGCCGATGGCACGACATCATGATGATGATGATAAAGTATTGCTATTTTTAAATCTGTAATTCTATTTATCTGGTATTCTTATCAAATAGGAACAATTTGTCCGCAGCTTTATTGTTTCAAATAATTAAGTTTTAATAGTTCTAATAGTAATAATAGTTATAATCTTAATTTTTAGTAAATAATTGAACAGTTCTAGTTGACTCGTAGATGGAATGGTAACAGGTACCATCACTCCGAGTCAATGACTGGAGCCTCAACATCAGATGCAGTTTAATGTCATACCCAAGACACTCAAATTTTTTTGCACATCTCGTCCAGGATTTGAACTTGTGTCGCCGTGTCCATTTCCTCCGACGAAAACCATTACACTAAGAGCAGTCCATATCGTCCTCTCGAGTTGGTGAATGTGACAGTATACTTTAAACTCCTAACTAGTTTTATTCTAAATAAAAACTTAAAATGATACAAATCAGTCTAACGTTGCCCGCAAATTATTGAATTGGGAAAAAAGATTCCAATCAACAACATTCAAAATAATCTATTTCTTTGTTTACTGGTATATCAACCTTCGTAGGTTATTTATTACCAAAGCCATCTTTGTGGAAGAACAGCAGTATTAGCGCGAGTGGAGATCGAACTCGCTTACTACGAGGTCGTAGAGCAGTATATCAGCAATTATGCCACTGGAACTACCTCTAAATAAATAAATGATTAAAAAAGATTTTTCGACGCAGTTAAACACGGAAAAAATCGCCCAAAAAAAAAAGAAAAAAAATTTTGCTGCTTCCTTTCAATGAAAATAATTACAAGGTGACTAAAAAAAAGTTTTTAAAATTTGAAAAAAAAACCTGATTTTTTTGTAAAAAAAAAATAAAAAATAGGATTAAAAAAACTTGTTGAAACAGCTTGTTGTAAAAATGGGTGGGAAAGACATTTCTCTCGGAGTTTTTTTTTTTTTTTTTTTGTTTTTTATTATTTTATTACGCCAACTCCACAACGAAGTCTATTTATTTATCTGATGATAAAAACGAATATAAGGAATTTGTCGAATGGAAGTTTGTAAAAAGTGCCCAACTGTGCAGCGAAAATCAAGGATCGGTAGATTGTCTTTTGAAAAGAAATTAAATATAATGAATTTCTCCAAAGTACACCATCTTCTAAATAACAAATAATTGCCTATTAGCAAATGTTGACATGAAAATAAATAACTGATGCACCAGTTGGCTCCCAACTGAAAAAATGGTGGGTTTAGATTAATTCCATAAACGAATATTTATATTTTTTGTAAGCGCCGACCGTGACTATTACTTCTTCTCCATGAAAGATAGAGGGGAATTGATTGTAGTCAGTGTTTACAAAAAAAAACATCATCAAATCAAGCGCATGACGATCGATACATGATAATGAAACCACCACAAACACAAAATCTTCTGCATTTCGGTCGATTTTAAATGTTTTTTTAAATAATTTTTAAAGATAGATACGAGGTGCATACGACAAGTTTCCTGACTTTTTTCGTATAGGCATTTTTATTGATAGTACACACTTGAAACTCTAGTCCCCTTCGAAATAATCTCCTCCGGCTGTAATGCACTTGTTGCACCGTTACAAAAACTTCTCGAAGGTCCCATGGAAGTCCACTTGTGTGAGAGTGCCAATGACCTTCGTCACAGCATCTTTCATCTCCTCAATTGTCTCATAACGACAGCCTCTGAGCTTAGGGAATAACCAAAAGCCACAGGGAGCAACGTCTGGACTATAGAAAGGCTGAGGAGCTGTCTTGATGCCCATCTTGGTCAAATAGTCAGAGTCAAGGATGAAGTTGTCGACTGGTGCATTGTCCCGGTGGAAATGCCACTGACCCGATTTGAAGAGTGCTGGCCTCTTCCCTAGGAATCTTTTCCTGAACTCCCTTAAAACCTCAACATAGTAACCCTAACCCTAACCCTAACCCTTTGACCAATTAACTCTGGTGTCTGAGGCATTCTATACGTTTACGTGGCATTTTTTCCAAGTTTAAAACAGAATTCTATTGCATATCGTTCTTTCAAAGTGTCAGATTTCATTTTTGAAATTCACCAGCTGTGACAATCAGACTTTAGTTGGGTGTATTCCAATTCCTGCTGAAACTGTTCATTTGAACTTGAAATCATAAAAATTGGTCAGTTATCCCATAAGATGTATAGCAATAACATACTAAATTTTCAAGAGTCTACAACAATTTTAAATGCCTGTACAAAAAAAATCCGGAAAAATATCGTATGCACCTCGTATATACAAACAGAATGAAAGAGACACTAAATAGATACCAGTAGATTACGATAGATAATTAGATAGGGTGTCGGTTTCTTTGTTTAATGGCATATAAATCTTCGAGGTTATTTAATGCCAAAGCCATCCCTGCAGAAGAACAGCAGTGAAACTATTTGGATAAACGATTCCATACATTTCCCAAGTGTATTAGTCTGAAAGTGAACGTAAGAGCACGACTGGAGTTCGAACTCACTTACTTCTAGGCTATAGTCCATCACTTTGGTCATTGCACTACAGGGCACCTCTGGTGGTGTAACGGTTAGCAAGCTAGACTAGCGAACCTACACGAGTGAGTTCGAGTCTCATTGGGTGCCCCATTCATTCGGCCTTGTGCCACATCGAAGCAAAGAGCTTTGTAAATTACCTTTAGCCATTGCACTACGAGAAATCCCGGTGGAAGATAGACAATCTAGAATTGCCTGGCAAACAATAAACGAAGTGAGCAGAAGAAAGAACACAGCCAAAGCAAAACTTAAAGCAGCAAACCAACAAGAAAGAATAAAACTGTGGAAACAGCACTTCGTAAACTTACTTGGAAACCCACCAAAAATAACGCATGAACCAATCACCAGAATAATTAGCAAACAATTAGACATTAAACTTGGACCGTTCACACAAGAAGAACTCGACTCGGTTCTCAGAAAAATTAAAAATAGGAAAGCTGCAGGGCTGGACGAAATTCCCCCGGAAGTATGGAAGACCAGACAATTCGACGACATACTGCTCCGACACTGCAACGCAGTATACAATCAAAATCCGATAGATAGATGGACGAAGGGATGCATACTCCCCTTCCCTAAAAAGGGGGACCTCGGATTAGCCAAAAACTACCGAGGCATAACACTTACATTCATAGCTGCCAAAATCTACAATGCCCTACTACGAAACCGAATAGAACCCAAAATCGACAACATACTTAGAAAAAACCAAAATGGCTTCCGAAGAAATAGATCCACGACCTCACAAATATTAACCATCCGCAGAATCCTTGAAGGTGTACGGGCAAAGAACCTACAAGCGACATTAATATTTGTCGACTTTACCAAGGCTTTCGACTCCATTCACAGAGGAAAGATGGAACAAATCCTACTAGCGTACGGCATACCTAAAGAAACCGTAGCGGCAATAACGATTCTCTATAGAAACACTAAAGTAAAAGTACGATCACCAGATGGAGACACAGAATACTTCGACATTGTAGCAGGAGTACTACAAGGGGACACGCTGGCTCCGTATCTCTTTATCATTTGTCTAGACTACGTACTTAGAACATCGATTGACAAAATCAAAGAGAATGGCTTCGAACTGACGAAGAAAAGAAGCAGAAGATACCCCGCAACAACAATTACCGACGCCGACTACGCCGATAACATAGCGATACTGGCAAATACACCTGACCAAGCCGAAACACTTCTGCATAGTTTGGAACGAGCAGCAGCAAGCATAGGCCTCCATGTTAATGCACACAAAACGGAATATATGTGCTATAACCAAACGGGGGACATCTCCACTCTAAAAGGAACCCCTCTTAAACTAGTAGACAAATTCACGTACCTAGGAAGCAGCGTCGAATCAACCGAAAAGGACATCGAAACGAGGTTAACGAAAGCATGGACAGCTACCAATAGGCTATCGACTATATGGAAATCAGACCTAACCGATAAAATGAAACGCAGTTTCTTCCAGGCAGCGGTCACATCGATACTGCTATATGGATGCACTACATGGACGCTAACAAAACGGCTGGAGAAGAAACTAGATGGCAATTACACAAGAATGCTGCGTGCAATCCTGAACAAGTCCTGGCAGCAACACCCCACAAGACACCAACTGTATGGCACCTGCCCCCTATCACGAAAACTATTCAAGTTAGGCGAACCAGACATGCAGGACATTGCTGGAGAAGCAGAGATGAACTCATAAGAGATGTACTCTTATGGATCCCCACACATGGCCGCGCAAAAGCAGGACGACCAGCACGAACGTACATTCATCAGCTATGTGAGGATACAGGCTGTTGTCCTGAAGACCTGCCTAGGGCGATGAACGATAGGGAGGAGTGGCGAGAGAGGGTCAGGGATATCCGTGCTGCCAGCACGAGATGATGATGATGATGATAATGCAAAATCATTATCGCTGCTACGGTTTCTTTTGGTAGGCCGTATGCTAGTAGGATTTGCTCCATCTTCCCTCTGTGTATGGAATCGAAGGCCTTGGTAAAGTCGACAAATAGTAATGTCGCCTGTAAGTTTTTGCCGAACGCCTTCCAGGATTCTACACGGGCAACATTGCCACACTAGACGGAGCCTCTCTGAAACTAGTCGACAAATTCACCTACCTAGGAAGCAGCGTCTCATCAACCGAGAAAGACATCGACACACGACTGACGAAGGCATGGACAGCTATCGATAGGCTCTCGATCATATGGAAGTCGGACCTAACTGATAAAATGAAACGCAGTTTCTTCCAGGCAGCGGTTGTGTCGATACTGCTATATGGATGCACCACATGGACGCTTACGAAGCGGCTGGAGAGGAGGCTGGACGGAAATTACACAAGAATGTTGAGAGCAGTATTAAACAAGTCCTGGCGACAACACCCCACGAGACTCCAACTATACGGACACTTGCCCCCCATCACAAAAACTATACAAGTTCGACGAACCAGACACGCAGAACACTGCTGGAGAAGCAAGGACGAGCTCATAAGCGATGTACTCCTGTGGACCCCCACACATGGATGTGCAAGAGTGGGATGACCAGCACGAACTTACAGACAGCAGCTATGTGAGGACACGGGTTGTAACCCTGAAGACCTGCCGGAGGCGATGAATGATAGGGAGAAATGGCGAGAGACGGTCAGGGATATCCGCGCAGGCGGCGCGACATGATGATGATGATGATAATGCAAAAGATGAGGTCAATTCCCCTGGGAGGATTGATATCAAATATGCCATGAGTTCTCTTAAACTTTGGTAGCATTTCTCCGAATTATAGTACGTACATGTTCTACTTGAGAGACCAGAAGTTTTAAATCATCAATAAAAATGGCCTTGTGCTAGATTATTTTGAGTCAAGTGAGAAGAAGTTTATAACATATATTCCTCTCTCTCTCTCTCTCTCTCTCTCTCTCTCTCTCTCTCTCTGTTTGTTTGTGTGTCTGTGTGTCTGCGTCAAAACGCGGGAAAGTATTTGGGCAAAATAGTAAACTTCAAACAGCATTTCACATTTCGCATCTTTTTCTTCTTCTTCTTGATCAAAGTCCAACGTTGTTCATTGTTTGTCGTTGCTTTCATGAATCAATAAATTAACAAACGGTCGATTGTTTTTTTGCTGCAGACTGGTCGGCCAGTTCCCGCCAGAATAATACGCTGGACAACACTGCGCCATATTGCCTCATCAGTTATTCATTTTGAAAACAGCGCTTCTGTCAGAGAGACAAGCACACGCACCTTCTGGGGGCTGGCATTGAGAGATACGAACAGACAGAGATAGATTAAGGGAAGAAAAAAATAGAAAAGAAAAAAATGCGTATATTTTTTTTTCAGAGGGAGGGGATAATTTTACAAGTATGTAAATATATAAACAGTTTGTATGTATAAAAGTTTTATACAGTATTATTATTGTATAAAAGACGATTGACTGTATTTGGGTTGGGTACAATAAAATATGTAAACAATACATAAAACCCACTGCTCCGAGTGTAGTCTATTTCATATATCTACTAAACCCCTCTAAAAGAGCAGGGTGTGACACAAGGTCAATTTTTAAGCGGCGGATAACAGGATTGAATTCAGTATTCTTTCTCCTAGACCGGTTGCCACACCAGGGTTGAAAAGCCCAGTCAGCCCTTCGGTTTTTCCATAGCTAGAGATAGAATAGCTGGATAGTAATTTATCATTTTAGTTAATCATGTTATTTTAGTGATAAATTGGGAGAGAGGTAAAAACTACTAGTTTGATTTCTTAGTTTCAAGTCGAGTGGAAAGGTCAAGCGGATGGACCTTGAGTGCGTTTGATCATATTTACCCAACCCCTCCGCTCGGGCAGGATATGACACAAGGTCAATTTTTAAGCGGAGTTTAACAGGTTTGAATTCAGAGTTTTCCTTCTCCTAGACTAGTTGCCTTACCAAGGCTGAAGAAATCAGTCTGTCCTACTATTTACCCATAGCTGGAGGGAGAATAATTGGATTCATACCTTTCCCAAGAGTATTAGTGCTATGTGAAATGCAATCAGTCTCGTCTAGGATTTGAACTCGTGTCGCCGTGTTCATTTCCTATGACGATAACCATTACACCACGGGCACCTCCTTGAGTGCGTTTGATGTCAGCTTCTGTCATAAAAAGTTTTGTTTGAAATCGGCTGTGGACAAGAAATTAAAGATAAATATTTTAGAATGACGTGTCACAGAAAGTTTTGATATGTATAATCAGAATGGTTAGTTAACGGAATCATTTGCAGAATATATATAAGAAGAGACTAGGACACAGAGTTAGTTGGGCAGTCAGTCGAGTTGTCCAGTTTCGAGTCCAGTCGGGAGTTGAGACGAACGACCTCTTTGGGAGTAAGATTTGGTCGTGGTGAAGAAGAAATGAAGTCTGTTAAACTTTCTGTTTCTCTTGTGACACGATACGAATTTTTCATTCTATTTCTCTCGTTTCGTGACGACTACTTTCAATTTGGCAGATCATTATAAATGTTCGTATCAAGAAACGATTGAGTACGTCTTGTACTCGCGTGCGTGACAACTTTCATATTGGGTCCCATAATGTAACATCTTTACTCGTATTTGATGCCGCGTCGATGAGGTAACGCTACATTATTGCTTTCCGAAGAGGATGAGTACTAAATAAAAGGCAAACAACCTCGTTCAGGATTTGAACACGGGTCTCCATGTCTATTTCCTGTGACAGTAAAAATTATACTACGAGCAACCCCTATTATATACACTCAGGCGCATGCACACATACACACAAATACGCACACACACACGCACGCGCACGCACGCACTCACACACACACACACACACAGACACTCATTTATATATATATATATATATATATATATAAACAAGGATATATGTATACACATACACGCCTTTACCAGAAAAACATTTCGGCGGAGTTTAGAAAAGGCTGTCAGTATATCCTGCGGGGGAGTAAGACCTCATAAAAAAGGAGTGTGTTGGGTATGACACTAAACTGAGCTCTACTTTTGGGTATCTGGGGAGAAGGAAGTACTCTTTCCATGCCATTACTCCCAGATCCACTTTAATCTGACGTTATAGTTCCTCTTAGATTCATATCTCTGTGTTAAGTAGATCTATTTAAAAGCGCGTGCAAAAAAATATTTAGAGACACATACACAAAAAATATAAAAATTAACATATGATGAACGCGATTTCCTAACCTCTAGGTTTGGTATGAAATAACTTAAAACATTTTGACATGTTCAATTCAATAAATCAATCTATTCACAGCAAAAAAATAAAACATAAGTATATGCATTTAGCAAATCCTTTCACAGCCAATTAACAGGAGGCGACAAAAGATCATTTTTAGCAGAATGTAACGAGTTTGAATTTAGAGTTTTCTTTCTCCTATACCGGTTGCCATATCAAGGTTAAAGAGCCCAATTTGCTTTACTATGAATCCTGGAGGAAGAATAGTCCGATAAATAACTTTCTAGGAGGTGCTCGTGGTGTAATGGTTATCGTTGTAGGAAATGGACACGGCGACATGAGTTCAAATCCTGAACGAGGCTAATTGCATTTCACATGGCACTAATACCCTTGGGAAAGGTATGAATCCAATTATTCTCCCTCCAGCTATGGGTAAATAGTAGGACAGACTGGGTTCTTCAGCCTTGGTGAGACAACTAGCCTAGGAGAAGGAAAACTCTGAATTCAAACCTGTTAAACTTAAGAATTGACCTTGTGTTATATCCAGCCCGAGCGGAGGGGTTGGTAAATATGTGTGTGTGTATAAATAAACAAATGAATTTCAATTTATCATATTTACCCATTACACCACGGGTACCTCCATAAACACCACGGGAACCTCCATAAATATATTTCAATTTATATACATATAGATAAATATATTTCTGTCTATATATATATATATATATATATATCGTACCCATATCGTATCCAACAATTGCTCCGTTTCCTTTCAGCAATTTTTTGTTGAAATTAACATTCCTCTCTCTCAAAATAACTATTTTTTATACCTCACACCAATGTACAGGGTCCACTAATATGATCTTCTAGATTTAAATTCCATCGGCGATGCGCAGTCACTTACAGCTATAAGCCAACGGAAATAATATTTGTAGCAGCAGCAGCAACAACAATAACAGCAGCAGCAGCAGCTGGGCCATTTATTTTACCCTCATGACGTAAGGAAAGGTAAGCATCGTGCGTTTGTAATTGACATTCATTTCACAACAGCTCGCTTGCTCAGTCAGCTGGGGCTGCTGAATAAACCGACAGCACCTCTGCAGAAGAGTAAGACCCCCACCCCTGGATATGACACTAAACAATCTCTGGGTGAGGTTCTAGTAATGCTGGACTTTTGGGGTATGTGGAGCACCCCTTCACTGCCATCGCTTCCAGGTCCACTATGGCCCTGAGTGCAAGCACTGATAGGGCTATATCTATGGGTAAAAAAGAACTAAACTGCGTACTTATGCTAAACAGAATTACTTGAAATAGAACCGTTTTGATTTTTAAACTGCGTATTTATGCTAAACTGAATATCTTGAAATAGAACTATTTTGACATTGAAACTGCTTATACTAAACTGAATTGTTTGAAAAAGAACTGTTTGACTAAACTGAGTAGCTTGAAATAGAAATGTTTTCGACAAAATGTGTACTCATGATAAAGTCAATTGTTGGAAATAGAACTGATTATTCGTATAAAAATTGATTTGGCATTAAATAACCAACAAAGGTTGATATGCCATAAAACCCAACCAACCAATCAACAACGGCTCGTTCACCTGATCTTTCTTCGAGTGATTACTATCACTGCGATTAGCTGAAATTGCCAGCTACTTTTAAAGATTTGAGACTTCAATATCTCAGTCCAGTGTATTTGCCATTACGCCAAGAATCCCACCCCTGTATGTATTTGTAGTAAGTGAGTTCAAACTCCAGTCGCGCTATTCCGTTCACTTTCGGCTTAATGCCCTTAAGAAAGGCATGAACCCCTTTATCCTACAAGCTATTGGTTAAATAATAACAGTACTCTTTTATTTAACCCACAAAGGTTGATTTGCAATTTAGCATGAAAACTAAACAAATATAATCAAGTCTACATTGAAGTAATTATCTTAAATATTATTGATCATCCTTAATGTTGATATTAATAATTATTAATTATAATTATTATTAATAACTATTAATGATTATTACTATCAATTATCATTAATTATCATTAATATTAATAATTTAAGCACAGCGTTTTCAAGTCAATATCAAATAGTGCAACTGCTGTTCAACCAGGTTGGCTTTAGCATTTAATAACCCACAAAGGTTGATTTACCATTAAAAAGACTAAATCAAATAACAAATCCAAAAATCATATAACGATAACAAATATTCAAATGGCTAATAGTACCTCATGTTACTATGTCAACGTACTTTCACATTGTTTTGTTGTGAGTAAACGTAGTATATATATATATATATATATAAAAGTAAAGTTGGCAACCATAGTCGAGGGCGACCAGAAGGATCCCTTTTTGACAACGACTACACTGTAGGGGAGAGCGCTACTCCTTTCCCTGGATTGCTCTACTTTACCCTTGATACGTACCTTATATCCCTGGTTGCTAAGCAAGGAAGTATCAAATACCATTTTTAAAGTCTTTGGTATGACTCGACCAGGGATTGAACCTAGGTCTCCCGGACCATTTACTTTACTCACTAGGCCAATGAGCCGGTATGTATATATATATATACGACAACCGACAGAGTAAGAAGTATTCTACCTAGGTTTCACCTCACCTTATCATCAGGAAAAACTCTGACCCCGAATAGGTGAAACCTTAGTAGATTACTTCTGACTCTGTAGGTTGTCGTATCTTGCTCTACTTAGCATACTGAGCACTCTTACCTTTACCTTAGGGTATTCTGTCGGCGTTTTTTCTTTTGACTTGGTATTATGGTATTGGTTGATAATTTTCAAGCAGTACGAATGTTTTTAGTATTTTCTTTTCCTAATGGAATTTTTTACCAGATATCGGATTGTATAATATTTTTATTTGCAAATTGTATTGTACTGAATAGAAAAAATAAAATAAATGAAATAAAAATAAAATTAGATAAGATAATTAAAAAAAATTAATTTAAAAAGCAGAAACTCCAAAAATGCCCCAGACAGGAAGTGGGGCGACGCTTACGCGAGAAAAAGAAAGAGATTCGCTCTCACTTGAGCTGAACCCTTGAGACAAAAGGACTTTCTTCCACCCTGCCGCTAGCAGGTAGCGTGTCTGTTTTGTTAAGTTAATGGACTTCGCATGTGGGTTGTGTCTACTGCTAGCGATCAAACACTCCGAAACAAGCAACATGAAAACACCACAGGACATGAAGACAGCGAATTTTGACTTCTTAACCACCGGAGACTACTAACATATTTCAACGTCTGATTTGGAGAAGCGACGGTTTTCAAATTGTACAGGAAGAGATTGCTTCTCTACAAAGTAACTGTGCGCATATCCAAAAGAAAGAAATGTGAGATTAAAAGATCTCGGCCTTCCTTCATCATTCTTCTTTTACAGCCTTGACAGACAAAAAGACACCCAGTAAATTAAGCAATGATTTTTTAAAATCATTTTTCATTAATTATATTTTATCATTCAGCTTGGTTGGGCTTTGAAGTTTTCGGGTTAAGAGTCCGGGTGCATAGCATTAGGTACAGTTTACGCTTGTGCACAAAGGATATGACAATCACTATTGTCATAATAAACCCCAGACAGGAAATGGGGTTGGAGTGTGGATGACGTCATGCCCGGAAGAGATGGGCTGAGAATTTGGAATATTTTGAAAAATATTCAATCGAGGTCCGACCATGGTGTTGAGAAGTTGAAGTCTGACCACAGAGTTGAAGGTTGACATTGGACCATAGAGGCAATTGAGTCTCTGCCATTGGGGCATAGAGAATTGAGTTCTCTACCGTTGAGGCATGTAGTTGGAGTTTTGCAGATTTCTACCTACAGAGATCTTAAACACTACAAGATGTGCAGCGCGTTTGTGGGGGTCAGATAGTATGGTCTGCATGAGGAGAATTGCGTCTCTCTCCTCGTGTCGAAGAACCGAAGTCAGAAGTTGATAAGACGTTCGTAACTGAACAACAGAGTCCGCCTGTTTTCGTATCTGTACACCAAATTATACAACACGGGTAAAAAGAACCAAAATGGAGTAAGATACACATAGCAACCAACAAACAAAACCCACCAAAAATTCATTAATCTCATCGTATCATTTGAGTTTTTTTTTCACACCGTCGAAATCATGGAATAGTTATAAATCTAATATATTTAATTTCCATTCACTGGAGGAATTTGCTAAATCACTAGTTCATTTTTCATTGATTCTCTTATAGCGTATCAATTGTTTTTAAACTAGTTTAAAAATTTTTCAAAAAATATTTTCTTCATAAAAACCTTTCTCTTTACGATGACCCAATGTCAAAACATGTGTGGAACAATAAAAAAAAAAAAGACACAAAAGAAATACACCTATTTGTTATATCACATTTGTTCATCTATATATATAAATATATAAGTGCTATAAAACAGCATCTAATGACAAAGCATAACAAAGACACTGACAAACTCAAATCCTCTCATATAAGAAAGATCCTTATCAATAATAAAAATCATATATAAATATAATAATAGCAACTGATTACAAAACCTTGAAGCAATACCCATAAAAAGTTTTAAAAAGGTATTAATATATTAAACATATTCAACTTAACCATCCATCTTAACAGAATGCACCAACCACATATTAAAAAGAAACACTCTAAATAGATATTAATAAAACTCATTGCAACTCACAGTAACGAGCAACCTAACCTAACCCGAGCGAACGACGAGCGAAACGGTCGAAAGTACTGGGGCTAGTAAGCGGTACTTTTTTTACACTTTGACCCAGACATAGGAAAAACAAGACTTGAACGTCTTCATTTAAAGATCTTAAAAAGAAAACCCTCCGTGGTCTTCAACCGAACAAGCTTAGATAACGACTTGCTGGCTAAGTACCCAATATATGTGTATGTGTGTGTGTGTGTGTGTGTTCCTATTTAATGATAATAATTTATTTGTACACAGTTAAATAATTTCAAGTATTCCTATCTAATTTGAATAATTTTTAAACAGATCTATTTGACCCGCAAATGTGACCCTAACTTAGTATGAGGACGGACCTGGGATTTGTGGTCAAGAATTGGTACTTTTCATTTACAAATTGTTACATGTTGCTAGACTCCAGTCGACGTCTGCCTTCGTGTAAGATTCATCACGGTTTATGTAGGATTGTCTCCCCCTATTTTTCTCTCATTTCCATTTCACCTGAGTAAGGAAAGAGATTAGGAAAAATCCGGCCCCTAGTTTTGGATCAAGAGTTGTCTACGCTGCCTATCATTTAGTTTTACTTAATCTGAAACAAGATCCTAATAGTAGGAGACCTACTGGGAATCGAACCAATAATAATCTTGAGATTAGCTTGCTGCAAAGAGACCGACTTACTTATCCCCAGTTCATTTATGTGCAGTTTAGCATTCAAACATATATCATTTCTCTCTTTCTCTGTCTGTATCTCCGTTTTTCATACACTTCTAACAGACAGGCAGCGTCGTTAACTAATATCCTAACTGCTTTCTTTATGTCTGGGAAAGTTAGAAGACCGTAATGTTCTACTTTCGCCAAGATAAACAGTTGACGCCCATCTCCTTCGTGTTTACTTTCTTTCACACACCATAAGAGTACTCCCACTTGGCTTCAAATTATAGAAAAGAGGCTTTTTTGTGTCTGCAGCAGATCTTCATCGTGATCATCTCTGTCTGTGATGATTATCATCATCGTGGTCATCTCTGAATCGATTATTGGTACAGCTGCTTCTTGGCAAAAACACATACAGGAACAATTTATCGAATCTTTGCGGTTGGTCTTACAATATAAAAATGTATAAGAATAAGCTTATTTCAAATATCCATTTTAAAGCTATGTTTAATTCCCCAACGTTTTTACAATTATTATTATTATTATTATTATTAATGTTTGCTCCTTGCCACATCAAATTTTGTAGGAGTCTGAACGACAGCAAGTCTCCTCCGGTCTCCGAGACTCTTTTGGATATTCTTGCCGATTTCAACGATGCTGAGGTCTGGATGGTCTCGATTCTTCCTCTGAATTCCAATTCCTCCAGTATTTTTTCCAAGCACTTGTGAACAATTCCAAGCGCAACATCTATAATTGGTATCACCGTTACCCTCATATTCAACAACCTTTTCAATTCTCTAGCAAGATCTAAGTATTTGTCCATCTTTTTGCTTCCTTTTATTTTTACTCTGAGGTTCAACAGCTCAGCAAAATCTACTAGACGGCAAGTTGTTTTTTTCTTGCTAATTAACGCAATGCCAGGTCTTCTTGTCTGGCTTAAATGATCCATTTGTGTCTCAAAATCCAAGAGAAATTAAGGCCACTCATTTCCTTCTTTGAGCATTTGGTTGGATGGCCAAATTTCAGTCAACATCGTAATTATTATTATTATTATTATTATTATTATTATTATTATTATTATTATTATTATTTACTCCTATAGAGTTTTTCACATCAGCGTTAGCTGATGATTTTTCGCTAGAATTTGAGTGACAGCAAGTCTCCTTAAGTTTCCAGGACTCTTCTCGGTATTCTGGCCGTTTTCAATAATGCTGTCGTTTGGATGGTCTCCACTCATCTGCCAACTTCCAAGTCCTCCAAGCCCTTTAATAATCCTTTTGTTACTGTGCCAAAAGCACCAATCACAACTGTTACAATCGTCAACCTCATGTTCCATAGTTTTTTTCAATTCTCGAGCAAGATCGAGGTATTATTATCATTATTATTATCATTATGTAATTTTTAGCATTACTTATGGTTTCTCGCAATCTTTCGCCAAGTATTTATCCAAAACATACTCCCCAGTCAGCTGGGGCAGCAGAATAAACCAACTGTATCTCCACAGGGCGATAAGACCCTCCGACAATGAGGGTCCTGGATATGACATTAAACAATCTGATGGTGACGCTCTAGTCCTGAAACTTTGTGTATATCTCCATTGCCATTACACCCAGGTCCACTCAGGCCCGGAGTGGTAGCACTTGGTAGAGTACTATCTATAAGTCAAATAGAACTGTTTCACATTTAAACTCTGTGCAAACAAATGATTAATGCTAAGCCGAGTTGGTTGAAAATGACTAATTATTTAAATGTGAATAAAGAAAAGACAGATGTTTAATTGAATTGTTAGTGATACATAGCAAAACCTCGAACCATTTACTTGTGTGCAAACGAATGAATACTGTTGAAAAGAATAATGTGTTAAATAGCAATACTTACAACTTCTCTGTGGGCAAACAAATAATTAATAAGGAATTGAATTATTAGAGATAGCACGCAATAATGGAAACCATTTAACTGTGTAGAAAGAAATGGCAATATTAGTGTACAAACAAATTGGTTTTAACTCATTTAAAAAGTAAATTACCAACAACCTATTCACTTACAAACCATATGTATATCCATTCAAATGTTTGCAAAACAAATAACTGATGTTACATTGTTTCTGTTACATAGCAATAATTGAAACCCTTTAACTGTGTGCAAATAAATGAGCACGGACTCGTTTAGAAAAGTAACTACAAAATGTGTTTACATATCATGTTTTATATATATATATATATATATATATATATATGTGTGTGTGTGTGTGTGTGTGTGTGTGTGTGTGTGTGTGTAAAAAGGATCTGACATTAAATAACCAACAATGGTTGATATGCCATAAAACCCAACCAAACCGAATCTTATATATATATATATATATATATATATATAATATGTATGTATAAAGAGGATTTGGCACTAAGTAACCTACAATGGTTGATATGCCATAAAACCCAACCAAAACGAATCATATATATATATATTATATATATGTATAAAGAGGATTTGGCATTAAGTAACCTACAATGGTTGATATGCCATAAAACCCAACCAAAACCAAAACATAGAATAAGGGAAAGTAGTAATTATATCCATTGTATGTATTTATATTTTTTGCTGCCACTCTGCAGTTATATCTTTGATTCATATTGATTGTACTCTTTTAAGTAGACGACCAGTTTTCCAAAGTCCAATTTTTTGTAATACAGATAGACTGTGGCCGTCAGGTATTTTGTTATAGTGTTTATTTAACCCTTTCGTGAGCTCGCACTACCATTGGTACGGTGGTAGCTTTAAGGTGCCACATATTCTGTTTTTTCCCTGATCTTTTTATTTATTTATTTCATTGTATTCTTTGACTGATGTTGGCATTGATATATCAATGAGAAGACATTTTTCTTTTCTAGTTCTTGACCACTTTATCTGGTTTTTATTTTTGCTGCTATTTGGATAGCAAAATCCCAAAGAATAGTAGTTCTTTTGGCTTCTGTTATTGGTTCTGGTTGGTGTTTATACCATTTTTACAATCCAGGTTTCCATAGTATTTAAATATTTTCCTATGAATATAATGTCCGATTTTATCATGCCTTTATTTATATTCTATTGGTGTTAGGATAAGACAACCGGACATTAAGCGGTCAATTGAATCAGTTTTTTGTTCACACAATCTACATAGCGGGTTTAATCTGGTTTTTTTTAATTATGCTTGCTAGATAGTTTCTAGTTGGTAGTCTCTGATTCCGTGCTACTATTATTAACCCCTCTGTCTCCGCCTTCAATCCAGCACTTTTCAGCTATCGATTAGTCTTTACAATATGTATATGAGCATTTTTAAATCTTTGTGAGTATCGTCCATGTAGGGATTTTTATTCACATGCGTTTCTTAATTGATTTAATTCTTATATTGTTGCTTCTTTTTATACTTTTTGCTGCCTCTATCTTTTATGTTTATATCTTAAGGTGTGAAGTCGAGTTGATCAGTTAATTAATCACTTTCCTTACTAATTGATTTTTTTTCTTTCGTTTCTCTTCCGTTATCACTTAGTGTAGCATCCAGGCTGCTATTGTGTGTATTTCTTTCATATAGTGGTTGTTTTGTAAGTCAATTCTAATTAGATTTATCGTCTTGTTCTATTTTCTTTCTTGATGTGAAGACGTTCTATATCTGCTCTCGTTGATCCATAATGTGGAAGTTTTTTAGTTGCCTGACTTTAGTATCCATCAGTATTATTTCAACTAACGTCCTGTTTATTATATTGGCCTAATGAGTAGAGTGCTCGCTAATGGTCCAGGAGACCGGGGTTCAATCCCATGTCGATTTATACTACAGACTCACAAATGGTGGGGGGTGATCCCTTGGTGTAATGGTTAAAGCGATAGACTGCGGAATCGTAGTAAGCGAGTTCGTACTCCAGTCGCGCTAATACGTTCACTTTCGGGCAAATACCATTGGGAAAGGTATGAACCCCCTTATCCTCCCAGTTATGGGTTAAATAGCACCACTACTGTTCTTCTAGAAGAATGGATTTGGCATTAAATAACCTACAAAGGTTGCAATGCTATTAAACAAAAGAAACCAAACCAGACCAATCAAAAATCGTACTTAATGCCACCTTGCTTAACACTCGGCATTATAAGGTAAGGACCAAGGGTAAAGTGGAGTAATCCAGGGAATAGAGTAGCGCCCTCCCCTACAGCTATTGAAAGGGGAGCCTTCGGGTCACCCTTGACAAAGGTCACCATACTGTTATGTCATTACTAGTAAGTCAATGGTGTTAATTGCTATAACTTCATTTTTTGCATTCAATTCTTTTTTAATGTTTTCCTTATTTGTGGTGTGATTGAAACTGTCTGCTTTATTAATTCCTAAATATTACAAGTTCTATAATGTTCGAACTCTGTTATATCCGTGTTTATATCTACAGCAATATTCTTACATTTTATTAGGGAGCCTTTCGCATATTTGTTCTGACCAAATTCGGAGACCTTCTAAATTGCTCCGTCAGCTTGGGCTGTAGACTATACCGACTGCTTCCCAGCAGAGGAGTAAGTCCTGTATATGACACTAAACAATCAGATGGTGAAGTTTCAGTAATGCTGGAGCTTTAGGGAATGTGGAATACCCCTTCTTTGCCATCGCTTCCAGGTCCCCTCTGGCCCGGAGTGGTAGCACCTGATTGGGTCCCATCTATGAGTCAAACAGAACTAAACTGTGTACTTATGCTAAACTGAATTGCTTGAAATAGGAATGTTTTTGTATGCTAAACTGAATTGTTTAAAATAGAACGTTTTTTTAACATTGAAACTGTACTTAGGCGAAGCTGAATTGTTTAAAAGAGAACTGTTTTGACATTTAACTGAGTGTAAACAAAAAACTATACTTATACTAAACTGAATTTTTCGAAACATAACTTTTTATACGTATAAAAATGGATTTGGCTTTAAATAATCTATAATAGTTAATATGAAATAAAACCCAACCACACCAAACCTTCTAAATTGACATCATTTGAATTGTCCATAAAAAATAAGAGTCTTATTTTTTTAGTAGTTTTATATCCATAATCTGTAATTTTAAGTTCCGAGGAAAAACTTATTAGAACAGTATAAAAAAGAAAAGGATAAAGTGTGTCTCCTTGGGAGATTCCATTGTTTATGTTCAGATTTTTAGTTTCAAGCAGATTTCTTCATTGATTAACTTGAGGTTAGTATGCCACCTTTCCAGTTTGTATTTTAGAAATGTTATGATAACTGGTGATATCTTTGGAATGTTTACTTTAGAATCCATTCGTGGAAGACGTTATCAAAAGCTTTTTTGTAGTCAATCCAAGTCATACTTAGGTTTTTCTGTTTGGATCGATAATTCTCCATGATCATCTTGTTTACAAGGAGCTGATCTCTGCGGCCATCTGATTCTTTCTTGCATCCCATTTGTTCAAAAGGGAAAATGTCCTCACATTCTATGAAGTTGAATAATCTCTCCTTTAGAATCAATGTTATCATTTTATAAGTTGTGGGAAGGCATTATTATTATAATAACACTTCTCACAAGTTTTTCACACCAGTGTTTCCTGATGGTCTTTCACTTGAATCTAAGTGACAGCAAGTTTCCTCAGGTTTCCAGGACACTTCTCAGTATTTTGGCTGATCCCAACAATACTGTAGTCTGGTTGCTCTCGATTTTTCCTATGATTTCCAATTCTTCAAGTTCTTCTTCTAAGCCATTAGAGACCATTCCAAGCGCACTAATTACAATGCCACTCTCAGGTTCCGCGGATTTTT
Source organism: Sepioteuthis lessoniana (assembly GCA_963585895.1). Classification (NCBI taxonomy): domain Eukaryota; kingdom Metazoa; phylum Mollusca; class Cephalopoda; order Myopsida; family Loliginidae; genus Sepioteuthis; species Sepioteuthis lessoniana. The sequence continues at coordinate 12,806,366 of OY757931.1, read as the reverse complement.
GTTAGTTCTCCGGCATGGGCCATGGTTCATATTTTCGCTTTCTTTTATTTCCCCCTCTTTCGTCCGCCGTAATATCAAAATCCACGAGACAGCATATTTTCTTTTTATTCTTGTTGGGTTTTTTTTTTAATTTTAATTTATTCTTAAAACCGTAAAACGATGTTGCCTTTTTTCAGAAAAGATTCCATCTCATGACGTAATCAATTGCGAATATATTTTCTTTATGTTACTCGTCTTTGTAAAACATTTAGCCCTGATGATGACTCTGGACTTGCATAAAAAATTTTCTATTATGTTTATATTATTTTCATTCTCATTCTTAAAATAATTTCTAAATAGGATGCTTTTGTATGCGAGCAAATTTGAAGTCGAAACGCGTTGGCAGAAATAAATAAAATAAATAAATGAATAAATAAATGTATCACCAATTACACCATTATATATCTTTCGTCCGTTTATTTTTGCGCACATATATTTTATGTGATTCATTTCATTCCCTCGTGCACGTACACGCACACACACACGCACATACATATATGTTTTGAACATTTTTTCTGCCCAAAATCAGTTAAGAGAAATACGTTTTAGAAAGTGTTGAATACTATCGTGTCACTCTGACTCGAGGGGCTTGCATCTTTTAAGTTCTCATCAATAGTTCAAATAGATCTGTTTAGAAATTATTTTTATTCGATAGAAATAATTGATACCATATAACTGTAAATTATTTGTAGTTACTTGAAGCTATAATTGTTGAAAGAACACTAGTGGTACTATTTAACCCATTGCTGGGTGGATAAGGGAGTTCATATCTTACCCAAGGGTATCAGTCCGAAAGTGAATGTAATAGCACGACTGTAATTCGAACTCGCTAACTATGCTGTCACAATCCAGCACATTAGCCCCTGCGTTGCTAAATATTATTAGTTACTTGAAGCCATATAACTGTGTGGAAAAAAATGACAAGTTTTAAATAGAAATAGCTACTTGAAACCCTATAATTGTTAGTATTAGATTAGAATACTTGAAACCATACATCAATGTGCAAATTATTTGTTTAAATTGGAATACTTAATATCATACAACTAATGTAAAAAAAATTCATAAGAAACAACTACATAGAATGTAAACATAACAATACAAAAAACGTTATTCCCTAAGATCTTGGCATAAAATGATCCAAGATAAGTTGATATGCCATTAAAATCAATCAATTATTAACTCATATAGCTTAGAGTGTAACTATCATGTGCATGTCCCAAACTTGAAACTTTTACGTTCACTTTCGGACATATACCTTTGGGAAAGGCATGAACCCTCTCATCCCCCCAGCAAGAGGTTAAATATGTTCCTGTAGTACTGGGATAGGTTAGGCATTAAATAACTCCCAAAAGGTTGATATGCCATCAAACAAAGAAACCAAATAAGAATCCCCGAAAGTTACCAGATTTTTTGCACACGGTTAAATGATATCAAGTATTCCTATCTAATACAAATAATCTAAGCACAGTCTTATAGTTCCCATTATTTTATGTTATTCGAATAAGTACACGGTTTTAAGTAATTATTTCTGTTTAATAATGCTCATTTGTTTGCCCACCGTTCCATGGTTTCAAGCAACTAACAATTATTTACCCAATCGGCTGGAGCTGCAGAATACATCGACTGCTTTTCTACCGAGGGGTAACTCTCACCAACAAGTGCCCTGTATATGACAATAAACAATCCGATAGTGAGGTTCCAGTAATGCTGGAGCTTCGAGGAAAGCGGAGTACCCCATTATTGCCATCACTCCCAGGTCTACTCTGGCTCGGAGTGGTAGAACCTGATTGGGACCTATCTATGGGTCAAATAGAACTGAAATGTGTTCTTATGTTAAACTGAATTGCTTGAAATAGAACTGTTTTGGCATTTAACCTGCGCACTTATGCCAAACTGAATTGTTTAAAATGGAACTCTTTTAGTATGCCAAACTGACTTGTTTGAAATTGAACTGTTTTGACAATGAAAATGTGCTGACGCTAAACTGAATTACTTGAAATAGAACTGTTTTGACATATAAATGTGTGTAAACAAAAACTAAACTTATACTAAACTGATTTGTTTAAAATAAAATTTTTTTGACTAAACTGAATAGCTGGAAATAGAAATGTTTTTGACAATTAAACTGTGTACTTATGCTAAACTGAATTGTTTGAAATAGCACTGTTTATTTGTATAAAAATAGATTTCTCATTAAATAATCTACAAAGGTTGATATGCTATAAAATCCAAACAAACAAACAAATAATCTTTAGTAAACAATTATAACATCAAGTAACGATTCTTCATACAAATAATTCACAATCATGTAGTATCAAGAATTCCTATCGAATATGAATAATTTCTAAATATCTATTTCACTCATAGATAGGACCATAAAGGTTACTACCACTCCAAGTCAGAGTAGACCAATGAGTAATGACAATAAAAGAGCATACTCTGCATTCCCCACATCTCCAGAACTGGTGCTTCAACATCAGATATTGTTTAGTGCCATATCCAAGAAACTAAATAGTATCCTTATCTGGTACAAAACTGTACCCCATTTAATAAAAATCTAAATTTCTACCAGTGGTTTGCAAATCATCGTCCTACACCCCAGGGATCGCTGCAGTTTGTTATCTCTAATCTCTTATACAGATTAGGATTAATCTACTTTTAGTTGCCTCTTAGATGTGATTATTTCCGACCATTTCAAATGAATAATCATCGAATATCTATAGGCTGCCATAAATTAGGCACTGATCGAACAGATATTTGGGCCTGAAGAAAGAAACCTTGCAAAGGAAAAGACAAGCATATTGACTGATAAAATACGCACACTCTTTTAACAATCAACTCACATTCTTCTTTCTTCTTTCATTCCTGTCTCGATTTCTCCCGTTGCGCATATAAAAAAAAGGTAAAAGCTAAAAGAGAATATTAGATTTTTGAAATTTAATAAAGTACCGTACTGTTCTTGTCTCTATAATGTATCGACGGCTGACTGCCGTTATGATGTATGGTCGGCAATATGAACTCAATTTTGTTGTCATTTTGAAAATTAAATTATTATTTGGCTCTATATCTCGTCCCAGACAACGCCTGTAGCTGTGTGGATGTAAGAAACCTTTTACATATCTGCTGGCTTCCTGAGATCTGTTTATCTATCCCCAAACAAATACTCTTGTCGCAGCTGGTGAAAATACCAAAATCGCTTCTATGAATTATGAATGCTTTTCTTTTTTTTTCTTTTTTAAATAAAAGACTATTTTGCGTTAATTCTTAACTGAACACAAATCTCTCTAAAGGTAGATAATTATGAATGGACAGTCAACTAGTTTATGGGCACCACAGAAAAAATGCCGAATCGAATATACAGCTACAAGAACCATACTCTACTTCCAAGATATTATGATTCTGTCAATGCAGTTATCCAGCTCATCAAGTAAAAGAGAGGACAAGGCCAGCATCTTTGCCACACGCAAAGAAGAAGCAGGATATAAAAATATAGACTAATCATCTATTTCAGTGTACTAATATATGTTTCTTTTACTAAATGTTTTCTGTGATTTCCAAGAGTTTAAACTTAATCCAAAGCCAAAAAAACAGCAAAAGCCTTTGGGAAAAGAACGAATACATCTTTTCTTCCTCAAACCGACAATAGGTATTAAGTAAGAATACATCTCTTCTTCCTCCATCTGACAAGAGATACAGAATACTTTTTCCTCTTCCTCCTCCCAACTATTGGCATATACGTACGAATACATCTTTTCTTCCTCCATCTGACAAGAGATATAATATACGAATACATTTTCTTCTTCCTCCAACCGACAATAGGTATTAAAGTACGGATACATCTCTTCTTCCTCCATCTGACAAGAGATACAGAATACTTTTTCCTCTTCCTCCACCCAACTATTGGCATATACGTACGAATACAGCTTTTCTTCCTCCATCTGACAAGAGATATAATATACGAATACATTTTCTTCTTCCTCCAACCGACAATAGGTATTAAAGTACGGATACATCTCTTCTTCCTCCATCTGACAAGAGATACAAATACATTTTCCTCTTCCTCCACCCAACTATTGGCATATACGTACGAATACAGCTTTTCTTCCTCCAACCGACAATAGGTATTAAAGTACGGATACATCTCTTTTCCCTCCATCTGACAAGAGATACAAATACATTTTCCTCTTCCTCCACCCAACTATTGGCATATACGTACGAATACAGCTTTTCTTCCTCCAACCGACAATAGGTATTAAAGTACGGATACATCTCTTTTTCCTCCATCTGACAAGAGATATAATATACGAATACATTTTCTTCTTCCTCCACCTAACTATTGGCATAAACGTACGAATACATCTTTTCTTCCTCCAACCGACAATAGGTATTAAAGTACGGATACATCTCTTCTTCCTCCATCTGACTAGAGATATAAAACATATTTTCTCCTTCCTCCACCCGACAATAGATTATAAAACTACAAATACATGTAAAAGGATCATTAAATAAGTTCCCGGACATTTTTTTCGTGTGGGCACTTTTATTGATAGTACTCGCATGAAACTCTAGTCACCTTCGAAGTAATCTCCCCCGGCTGCAATGTACTTGTTGTACCGTTCCAACAACGTCTGGAAGGCCCCATGTAAGTCGTCTTGAGTGAGCGTGTCAATGACCTTCGTCACAGCCTCTTTCATCTCCTCAATTGTCTCATAACGACAGCCTCTGAGCTTAGGGAATAACCAAAAGTCACAGGGAGCAAGGTCAAATAGTCTGTAACAAGGATAGAGTTGTGGACTGGTGCGTAGTCTTGGTGAAAATCCCAATGACCCGATTTGAAGAGTGTTGGCCTCTTTCCAAGGAATCTCTTCCTGAACTCCCTAAAAACCTCAAAATAGTAACCCTTACCCAAACCCTTCGGCCAATCAACTCTAGTGTATTGACTTCCTTACTCCTCCCACACCTCTTATTATCCCTCACAGATTCCCTGCCTTCCTTGAATCTCTTATGTCACTCAAAAACTGATGCTCAATTCATGCAAAATGATCCAAAAGCAGTCTGAAGCATTCCATACGTTTCTTTGGCTTTTTTTCCAACTTTAAAACATAATTTTATTGCATATCGTTCTTCTAAAGTGTCAGATTGCATTTTGAAATTCACCAGCTGTGACAATCAGGCTTTAAGAGGGTGTATTCCAATTTCTGCTGTAGCTGTTAATTTGAACCTGAAATCATTGAAATTGATCAGTCATCTCATAAGATGTATAGCAATAACATACTGAATTTTCAAGAGTCTACGACAATTTTAAATGCCAGTACAAAAGAAAATCTGGAAACTTATTGAAGGCACCACGTATTTTTCCTCCACTTAGCTATAAAAGAATGAATACATCTTATCTTCCCCTACCGGACTATAGGCATAAAAATACGAATACATCTCTTCTTCTTCCACATGACAATAGATATAAAAGAACGAATATATCACTTCTTCCTTCACTTGACTCTAGGTATAAAAAAAAAACAAATATATATCTTCTGCCTCCACCTGACAATTGGTATAAAAATACGAATACATCTCTTCTTCTTCCACATGACAATAGATATAAAAGAACGAATACATCACTTCTTCCTTCACTTGACTCTAGGTATAAAAAAAAAAACAAATATATATCTTCTGCCTCCACCTGACAATTGGTATAAAAATACGAATACATCTCTTCTTCTTCCACATGACAATAGATATAAAAGAACGAATACATCACTTCTTCCTTCACTTGACTCTAGGTATAAAAAAAAAAACAAATATATATCTTCTGCCTCCACCTGACAATTGGTATAAAAATACGAATACATCTCTTCTTCTTCCACATGACAATAGATATAAAAGAACGAATACATCACTTCTTCCTTCACTTGACTCTAGGTATAAAAAAAAAAACAAATATATATCTTCTGCCTCCACCTGACAATTGGTATAAAAATACGAATACATCTCTTCTTCTTCCACATGACAATAGATATAAAAGAACGAATACATCACTTCTTCCTTCACTTGACTCTAGGTATAAAAAAAAAAACAAATATATATCTTCTGCCTCCACCTGACAATTGGAATAAAAATACGAATACATCTCTTCTTTTTCACCGGATTAAAGGTATAAAAGTAAGATTGACTAACCCTCTCTCTTTCCTTGATTGAAAACCGGTCTTAGAAAAGCAATAATCAGAATTCTAAATTCTATTTTCGGAGATTCTATGCTATTTGATCCACCAATCATTTATTGGCTCGTCCAAAAAGCGTTTACCCGATCGGTGAGGTTTAGAATATTTAGACTATTTCCCTTGAAGGGTGATAAGACTCCTCCCATCCTTAAAAAGAATTGTCCTGCGTATGACACTAAACTGCATCTGATAATGTAGCTCCAGCTCTGGAGATCTTAGGAGTACTCCTTCATTGCCATTACTCCTTGGTTCTCTTTAACCTGAAGTGGTAGTACCTGTTAGGGTCCCATCTATGGGTCAAATAGCCGTTTGAAAATTGTTCATATTCGAGGGAAGTGTGTGCAAATAAGGTTTTTATGACAAACTACACAAAAAAATGTGATTATGAATTTCTAATGAACGCGATTCTCTAACTTTTAGGCATAAAATAATCCCACACGGGTTGATATACCTGATTTGGGTAAATAGTCGGATAGACTAGGCTTTCTAACCTTCGTAGAGCAGCCAGACGAGGAGAAGGAATGCTCTGAACTCAAAGCCAGGACAGTGTTGTCCGAAGAATCCGTTCTTTTTCTCGTTATCATTTCATCCAAAAAGTCTGGCTGACCTTACACAATACCTTACCACTATAATCAAAAAATTGGTCAGTGTCGGTGGTAATACTGACCATCAGTTACGACGCAAATAGCTTTAACAATCTATATAAATACTAAGGGAAGTTTTGTTTGTCTGTCCTCTATAGACGGCCAAAAAGTTTTTTTGACTGATTGATTTTAAGAGTATGTTAACTCGTCAAGGGTTATTTTATGCTTAGCAGTTAAGGAATCACGTTCATTTTACGTTCATATTTACATTTTTTGTATAGTTGTTCTTTAAGAGATTTTTTACACACAGTCATATGTAATACTTGTATTTTTATATCTATTTGGCCCATAGATGGGGCCACAGCTGGTATTTCAACATCAGGCCTGAGTGGGCTTGGGAGTAATGGCAATGATACGGTTACTACACATTCCCCATATCTTCAGGACTGAATCATCAACAGATACACTTTAATTTCATACCCAGAACAACTCATTTTCTTTCTTTTTGATGGGAGGATCCTACCCCTTTACATGCAGCCAACTCATTCTAGGCCCCACTAAAAGGTGGGCAAATATTTGATGCCGAGTTATAGAATTTGGTTTACATGTTGAACTCAGGAGAAATTCTGAATACCAAAAAAATATTACTCTTTGTGGTAAAAAAAAGTTCTTTTCAAGAGATGATAATAATAATCAATTATCAACGGGATGTAATCTTGCCGTTAAAATCTACCAAATCGTACAAAATTCAAAATAATAGGCTCCGATAAAATGAAACGCAGTTTCTTCCAAGCAGCAGTCGTATCGATACTGCTATATGGATGCACTACTTGGACGCTAACAAAACGGCTGGAGAAAAAGCTAGACGACTATTACATAAGAATGCTGCGAGCAATATTAAACAAGTCCTGGAGGCAACACCCCCACAACGCACCAACTATACGGTCACCTGCCTCCCATCACGAAAACTATCCAAGTTAGACGAACAAGACATGCAGGACACTGCTGGAGAAGCAGGGAGGAGCTCATAAGTGATGTACTCCTATGGACCCCCACATATGGCCGAGCAAAAGCAGGACGGCCTGCTCGAACATACACACTCTGTGAGGATATGGGATGTAGCCCTGAAGACCCGCCAGAAGCGATGAACGATAGGGAGGAGTGGCGAGAGATGTCAGGGATATCCGTGCTAGCGGCACGACATGATGATGATGATGATGATGATGATATAATCATTTATTAAAGCAATAGTTCATATTTAATTAAATATTACTAATTAGGATCACTAATTACAATCAATGGTAGTCCCTCAAACAGGAGATTATGTATTTAACTAACTACGCTGCCACGAGCAGAATGCTGTTAAATAATTAGGGATTTCAGTCAATTATTTCAGTAGATAATTCTTTTTGTTGTTGTTGTTTTGTTTTGTTTTTTTGTCTTTTTTATTTTTGTTTTTTTTGTTTTGTTTTGATTTTTTTTTTTTTTTTGTTAAACTTGGAATTCGGGATTTGATTTGTGAGGTAGGTCAAGGCTGGATTTGGCATTTGTTTTACTTGGGGGTGGCAAGCATGTAATAATAAGCGAATTAGAAAATGGACAGTTGTTCAAGAATCAGCTAATATTTACTATTTTAAGATAAATAATTGTGTAGAATCAGCTGATATTTGGTACTCAGCAGTGACATGTCATTTAAGAATTACGTAATTCATAAGTTTAGAGATGTATATATAAGACCACACTGGGAGACGCACAGCAGATCTACAGTAGACACACAGCAGATGATATAGGGTTTCGACGAAGTATGAAGGAAGGGGTGACACGTAGAGAAGATATGAAGAAACCCGATACAGTCAATGAATTGCACAAAAAACCAACAGCACAAAACTCTTTCATCTCTCCTCTGTATAACTGTCTGCTTTTCTTCTAGTTGGCTCAATTCTCTCTATCTCTATTTTCGGCTGACTGCTATAAAAACGGTCCAACTCAAATAAATTTTCGTATCTGCGAAATCAACAGAGTCGTGTTGTTTTTGGTGCTCTTTTTGTAACATATTGACCCTCAGCCGAGCCGTCAAACAAGAAACAGGAGCATCCGGTCGAAGATATCGGAATATCACCTTGACCTGTGCACGTGGTTGTATTCGGTGCAGATGCGTACGCCCACATGAAGCAGGTGTAGGTCTAACAATTATATAACCAGATGCCACAGACGGCTTGGTTAGTCAGTTTGAGGCAGTTGGAGTTCGAGTTGCAGTTCCAGTTGGAGATAAGATGCCGGAGTGAGAACCAGCTCCAGACAGAGGGCTTGGGCCCTCAGGACCCACGGTTGAGCAGCCCAGCAGAATGAGGAAGTAATGCTGCTAGTGTCAGAGGAACTTGGGGTCATTATGTGGCAGTCTCTCTCCGTTTCCAACTCACCTCTCACACATAACCAACATCAACCATTTCGCAACTCTTTCGAGAATAAAGTGTGAGAGGTATATTTTTCTAAAGAAGTGTGTTCGTTCGTTCATTGAAGTTCGTCATTATGTTTCTGCTTACATAGGCATGTATATGACTATACAACATTTTAACCACGGTCAGGTACCATTACAATGCGACACAAGGTCAATTTGTCAGTCTTGTGCAGCTGGTTTTAATTCAGAATTTTCATTCTCTAAGACTAAAGAAACCAGTCAGCCCTACTATTTACCCATAGCTGGAGAGAGAAACTTCGTGCTTTTCCTAATGGCATAAGAACAAAGTCAGTGTAAACAAACCCAGTTGGAAATCGAACTCTACTCACAAATTCTTTTTCTGCATCATTACAGTAAATTACCTTGATTTTTGAAAAGAAGAAAGAATATAAATTCAAAGTGATCTGTGTCCACATAGAAATTATTTATTGATCAATGCATTGTCTGGAAATGTTTTTCTATCTCAAACGCGGCAATGAGTGTCGGATATATGGACATTAAAATGGAAAAATATGCAAAAAATGTTATTTTCTTGTTAGGAATATTTCTTTTAAAAAAATTACTTTAAAGTATTTTAAGAAATATTCACTCCAAGTATGAAATTTTAAAAAGCCATAGCAGATACTTTGTAGATTTTTGTTAGATGTTTTGTAAATATTCAAAATTATCCTAAATTTATCAAACAACTAGGACAAAAGAAAACCGTGATTTTTCTCCGTTTTTATTTATTTATTTATTTTTCTTTTTCTTTCCTTTTTTGCCAATCTAATTTTCATTCCAATGAAAAAGTACCCTTTTAATTATATGGTAGGTTATTATGATAAAATGACGACAATAAAGCAAACCAACCTGTTTGATGTGAATTGATATTAGCGACCGACAGCTGAACATCAAAGGAATATTAGACGCGTTTGGGCGATCTTAAATCTGTTCCTTTGCAATAAAGACTCAAAATGAAAAAAAATAAGTTCAAAATGGTTGCCAATAGAAACATCCCTTCCCCTCTTCCCACAATGTCTACCATCTTACGTAATAGTAAATGGTATTTTCACACTATTTTTGAGGGACGCGTGCGACAAAATTTTCTTGGTAAAATTTAATAAAAATCTAAACAAATTCTGATTACTAACGCAGTCATTTCAAAGACAAAGTTTTGCATCCTCAGAAATTTTAGTTTTTGTTTGGTAATTTTTAGACACTCTGTATTTTAACTTCAGGTTTATGCACCCACGTATGAACACATGCACCCACGTATGAGCATATACACCCATGTATGCACACATGCATACACATATGCACACATGTGTTTACGTGTATGTAATTAAATCCATAAGTTTATACCAGGGGTCTCTAACATGGCTCGTGGCAGAATAATTTTCAAGACAAATATTTTTCTAAAATTTGGTAATTTATCTCTCGCCCTTAATCCTGTTTCTACCCAGATAAGAATATTAACTTTAATACATAGTAACTTTCACTTTCACATTCAAATAGTACAAATAAGCAATATTTTATATGCATTTAAAAAGCATTATAGATTTTAAAAAAAAAAAAATAAATAAATAAATAAATAAATAAAACAATGTGAAATCTGCGTTGGTTTGTTTCATGGACCATTTGTGCTGAACGGGTTACTAAGATTATAAAAAAATTAACCCACATAACGGAACGTAGAAGGGGCAGATTTGACATGTGGGGCGTTATTGAGATGGGAGGCCATTTAGACACACGACAGAAAATAATTTTTTTGTTTGTTTTAATGGCATATCAACCCTTGTAGGTTATTTAATGCCAAATTCTTTTATTTTGTAGATGACATTTTTAAACAAGCCAGAGCTTATTTTTGCACTCGATTAAATGGTTTCAAGTATTTCTATCAAACACGAATAATTCTATTCAACATAAATCATTTGTTTGCACACAGATAAATGGTTTCAAGTATTTCTATCTAACATGAATAATTCTATTCAACATAAATCATTTGTTTGCACACAGTTAAATGGTTTCAAGTATTTCTATGAAAAACGAATAATTCTATTCAACATTATTCATTTGTTTGCACACAGTTAAATGTTTTCAAGTATTTCTAGCTAACATGAATAATTCTATTCAACATTATTCATTTGTTTGCCCACGGTTAAATGGTTTCAAGTATTTCTATCAAACACGAATAATTCTTTTTAACGTTATTTATTTGTTTGCACACAGTTAAATGGTTTCAAGTATTTCTATCTAACACGAATATTTCTATTCAACATTATTCATTTGTTTGCTCACAGTTAAATGATTTCGAGTATTTCGATCAAACAATTTAATTACACATCAGTCATTAGTTTGAACACAGTTTCCAGGTCGAGTCATACCAAAGACTTTTAAAAAATGATACTTGATACCTCCTTGCTTAACACTCAGTATTATAAGGTAAGGATCAAGGGTAAAGTGGAGCAATCCAGGAAAATGAGTAGCGCCCTCCCCTATACCTCGGTGTAGTAGCTATTGAAAAGGGAGCCTTCGGGTCTCCCTCGACAACAGTCACCAACTTTACTTTACTTTACATATATTGATCGTAAGTGAATGGTTTATCGGTGATTTGATTTTTAATGAATTATAACTAATTTGTTTCCACATTTATAAGTTTATATCTTTGTAGAAGGTGCCCGTGGTGTAATGGTTATGGTCGTAGGAAATGGACACGGCGACACGAGTTCAAATCCTGGACGAGACTGATTGCATTTCACATTGCACCAATACCTTTGGGAAAGGTATGAATCCAATAATTCTCCCTCCAGGGCAGACTAGGTTCTTCAGCCTTGGTGAGGCAACTAGTCTAGGAGAAGGAAAACTCTAGATTCAAACCTGTTAAACTCTGCTAAAGAATTGATCTTGTGTCATCTCCTCCCCGAGCGGAGGGTTTGGTAAATATGGTTATTGTATCTTCGCAGTTAAATTGTTTCACTTACTGCAATTTAACACTAATAATAAAATTAGATATCAATCATTTGTTTGTACGCAGTGATGTGGTTAAAAATACTGCTATTTAACACTAATTATTCTTTTCAAGACAATTCAATCATTTGTACACAGTCGAATGGTTCCAAATATTGCTATGCAATACCAATAATACAATTTTTTCATACAATTAAACGGTTTCCGGTATTCCACCCTAATCATTTTAATTACACACAGTTAAATGATTTCAAGTATTCCTACGTAACACTAAAAATTCCATTTAACATTAGGCATTTGTTTGCAAACAGTTAAATTGTCAAACAGTTTTATTTGACCCATCGATGAAACCCTAACAGGTACTATCCCTCTGAGCTAGAAGGGACCAGGAAGTAATGGCAATGAAGGGGTACTCCTCATTCCCCAAAGTTCCTGGATGGAAAGTTTTCCATCATATACAAGACGCTTGCTGGAGTGGGTGGGGCTAAATAGTAGTTAAGGAAACGTGCTGAAAGGTTGAAAATGTCAAACTGAGATAGAAAGGAGACTGAAAGAAAATAGTACAAAAAGGTAGACAAGCTAGGGATTATCCTTATTTAAAACCAAATCCTTTTCTAATAATGATGGCCCTCATTGTTGATGGGGTCATTAATATATAATTCTACGCCAACAGGTTAGAGAATTGTGCTAATCGTATATTAAAATTTTTCTGTAGCAAGTTATCAAGAATATTTTTCTACTAACAATTATTCTTAATATAAATATTTTGCATTTTGCTATTAAATAATCCAATAATGTTGATAAGTAATTAAACAAAGAAACCTTAAATAGCACTGCCCAGTCGACACAGGTTATAGAATACACCGACTGCACCTCTGCAGAGGGGTAGGACCCCACAATGACTTTCCTGGATATGACACTGAACAATCTGAAGGTGGGGTTCCAGTGATGCTGGAGCTTTTGGGAATACGGAGTACCCCTTCATTGCCATTCCTCCCAAGTCCACTCTAGCCTGGAATGGTAGCCCCCCATAGGGTCCTATATATGGGTTGAATAGAACTAACGTCATACTTATGCTAAACTGAATTGTTTGAAATAGAACTGTTTGACTAAACTGAATAGCTTGAAATAGAAATGTTTTCGACAATTAACCTATACTTAGATTTAAACGGCATACTTATGCTAATCTGAATTGTTTGAAATGAAACTGTTTTTGACATTAAAAAACTCAATTTACACTAAACTGAATTGTTTAATATAGAACTGTTTCGGTATTTAACTGGGGGTAAACAAAATCTGTACTTATACTGAAATGAATTAGCTGAATTAGAAGTGTTTGACTAAACTAAATAGCTTGAAATGGAAATGTTTTTGATAATTAAACTGTGTACTCATGCTAAACTGAATTGTTTGACTATTTGCATAAAAATGGATTTGGCGTTAATTAACATACAAAGGTTGATATGCCATAAAACCCAAACAACCAACCAACTTAAATAGTACCACTACTGTGGCTTTGGCTTCGGCATTGAATAAGCCATGAATTTTGATATGCCATTAACAAAAGAAATCTTGAATTGTACCCCTGAATTTCTTCTACAACCATGGCTTTGGTATTGAATAAGCCACAAATACTGATATGCCATTAAACGAAGAAACTAAACAAAAAAATTGATTTTAGCATGTAAACAAACAATATTAACACAACTAGTGATGTGTTTTGGGATTTTTTAAAACCAATTAACATTTACATTATTTGGTTTAATGGCATCTCAACTCTTGGTGGTTATTTAATGCCAAATCCTGTTTATACATCTGATTTGCAAGTGAGACTTATAGGTAATTTTATTTTTAAATGATTTATAGCAAATTTGTTTGTTCAAAATTAAATGGTTTTCAGTATTGCTATTGTTTGGACACAGCAAAATGGTTTCAAGTATTGCTATCTAATACAGGTTGTCTCAATATACACAAGACCCATATGACTGCTAATAACTCTACTACTAATAATGTTGTGTTTTTTTAATTCAATTTTGAAAATAAGTAAGTAAAGTTGGCGACTTTAGTCGAGGGTGAGCCGAAGGCCTCCTTTTCAATAGCTACTACACCGACGTGTAGGGGAGGGCGCTACTTCTTTTCCTGGATTGCTCCACTTTACCCTTGAAACGAGCCTTATAAAGCTGAGTGTTAAGCAAGGAGGTATCAAGCACCTCTTTTTGAATCTTTGGCATGACTCTTCCTGAGATAGAACCCCGGTCTCCCGGGCCATTGACGAAACCATATAACTACATACAAATAAATGAATTTTACTAGATAGAAAAAAATACTTGAAACCATATAAATAATAATATCATATGGAAATACATATGTATAAGATATTAGTATTAGATAGGAATACTTGAAAATATACAACTGTGTTCGAATTGTTTTTATTAGATAGGAATACTTGATATCATAGAACAGTGTGCAAAAAAATGAAGAATTCTTATGAAACTACTACACAAAAAATGTGAATATGAACTACAATGTACTTGATTCCTTAACTTCTTGTCATAAAATAACCCTATAAAATTTGCCAAACCGAAATAAAGTTTTATCGAGTGAAAATCAACCACAGTTTTAATAAATCCACGTTGCATTTTGTTTTGGTTTCGTTTCCTTGTTTCGTGAGTTTGATGGTTTGAAACCATATAACTAAAGTTGGCGAACTGATTGCTCCACTTTACCCTTGATCCGTACCTTATAATGCCGAGTGTTTAGCAAGGCGGCATCAAGAACTATTTTTGAGTCTTTGGTATGACTCAATCTGGGATTGAACCTCGGTCTCCTGGACCATTGGCGAACACTGAACTCATTAAGCCATAACCACTATTAATCCTCAATCACAATGCCTTGATCAAGGGAGGAAAAATATTTTGCGTCACAACTTATTTGGAGACAAAATCATTCAAAACTCTCTCAAAATAGATGCAAGTTATCTAATACAGGGTGTCTCAATATACACAAGACCCATATGACAGTTAATAACTCTACTAATAATAATGTGTTCTTTTTTGTTTCAAATTTGAAAATAGTACTCTATAACAACTATTAATCCTCGACCACAATGCCTTGGACAAGAGAGGAAAAAATATTTTGCGTCACTTCTTATTTGGAGACAAAATCATTTAAATCTGTCTCAAAATAGATGCAACTCATTGATACGATAATGATTTTATTACTGATACAAAAAACTAAAAAAAAGATTGCATGTCCTGGAAGTTGATATAATGAAAATTTTAAAAACATTTATTTGATGTCTCTAGCTCAAAGGATGCATTTTTACAAGACGTGTTCCAAATAACTGCCATTGCGTTTTTCTTATCAGATTGCATCTATTTTTTGATTCCCTGTACTAATAATTCAGCTTAATATTGATCCATTGTTTGCATGCAGTTAACTAGTTTCAAGAATTGCTAACTCTATTAGTTTTATAAGCACACAGTTAATTGATTTCAAATATTGTTTTTGCTACTATCAATTCTATTCAACTCTATTCATTCATTTGTACAAAGTTAAATGGTTCCAAATAAAGCTCCGTGATAGAAATTATTCAATTTAAGATCGGTAATTTGTTTCTATACAGCTAATTGGTTACAAATATTTAAAATGCTTAGATATTTCTATTTGACCATCAGAAAGGTACAACCACTCCGAGACAAAGTGGACCTGGGAGTAATCGTAATGAAGGGGTAATCCAAATTCTGACGAGTTCTAGGGCTCGAACCTCACCATCAGATGGCTTCGTGTCATATCTGGCACACTCGTTCGGTGGTGGGTATCTTACTTCTCAGCAAAGATGTAGTCGGAGTATTAACAACCCAAGTTGACTGGGGTGCAATTTAAATTTAGATTTTATCAATATCTGAGATATATGTTCCCTTCAAGTAGGAAAGAAAAAAAAAAGAAAAAAAGGAAAAATAGTGTGAAAAGAAAAGAAATAAAAAAATAACGAAAAGAAGAATAATGTGAAGATATATATATATATATATATAATGAGAGAGAGACAGAGAGAGAGACAGAGAGAGAGAGTTGAAATAACGGAAATAACGGAGAAAGAAAGGAAAATAAAAACAACGAAAGAGAAAAAAGGTAGAAGTAGCGAACGAACAGAAAAAGATAAAGCGAGAAAGAATAAAAGGAGGAAGGAGAGAGAGAGAGAGAGAGAGAGAGAGAGAGAGAGAGAGAGAGAGAGAGAAGAAAAGGAAGAAAAAAGCGAGAAAGAAAAGGAGAAAGTAGAGAGAAGAGAAAAAGAAAAAACAACAAAACAAAGAAAGAAATGGAGAAAGGAGGAAGAAGAAAAGGCGAAAAAAGAATGAAATAGAGAAGGAAAGAAAAAGAAAATATTCGTCAAGAAAGAAAAGAAGGAAAATTAGAATAAGAGGAATAGGAAGAAAAAAGCGAGAAATGAAAGAAGGATAAAATATAGAAAGAAATAAAAAGAAAAGTAATTGCAAGAAAGAAAAAAGAAAAAAGTAGGGAGAGAAAGAAAAAGAAAAGTTACAGCAAGAAGAAGAAGAAGAAGAAGAAGAAGAAGAAGAAGAAGAAGAAGAAGAAGAAGAAGAAGAAGAAGAAGAAGAAGAAGAAAGAATCAAGAAAGAAAAAAGAGAAAATAGAAAGAAAAGAAGATGAAGAAAGATGCGAAAAAAAGAAAGAAAAAAGTAGAGATAGAAAGGAAAAGAAAGGACAGTGGTGATAAACAAAAGAAGAATCACGGCAAAATATTCAATAAGCTTAACGAAAGGAATAAAGAATGTCCTTAAAAGTTGCCAGCTTGAGAAAGAAAGAAAGAAAGAAAGAAAGAAAGAAAGAAATGGAAACGAAAAAAATTAAAATGAAAGTTCTTTTAGTATTTAATAGTCCGGACCAGAAAAAAAAAATGGCAAAAACAAGGAAAAATGCCTATAAAAAATCATGGCTTCCATACATGGTGCTAAGATGTTAAACAAAATTAAATACATACTCTAAAGAATGCAATAATTGCCCTCACTTCAAGATGCGCAGAAGATTGGACTTGATGTCGACGACGCACCACTCCCAATGCGACAATTCTCTCTCTCTCTCTCTCTCTCTCTCTCTCTCTCTCTCTCTCTCTCTCTCATGCAAGCACACGCAGGCTGACATTCAGTATGTCGCCATTTTGTTACCAAAACCATCTCTTTTAATCGGCTGTAAAGAAATCTCACACCTGAGTTCTGTAGCTTGAGAAACGCCAGCAACAGATAAGGATGTTCCTAATGAGGATGGACAAGTGCCTTGCAGTGGTTACGACGCACATCAGCTGGGCTTTCCTATGATGGAACCCATAAAGAGGCTATTGGTTTCTGATCACAGCTGGGATACGACTCCTTGAGTTGACAAATGAAATTCTTACATGATGACGGTTTTTTTTTTGGGGGTTTTTTTTTAAATGGAATCTTATTAACATCAATGATAGTCTTTGTTGTTGTTGTTGTTGTTGTTGTTGTTGTTGTTGTTGTTGTTGTTATGGATAGTGACATCTCTTGATAAATGACGTTATCAAAAAAACAAAACAATCGTAAGATGTATTATTAAATTGCCTACTTTGATAAATATTCTAATAAATATTTTATAGTTTTAGTATTTCTATGGTGAAATTATGACAGATTGAACGTATTCAGATTATGATGCATTAAGTATTGATTAAATCATTTTAAATTTCAAAATATGAAATTCAAATTAAGACGTACACACAGCTGAGAGTAAAGTGCTAATTCCGAGACCTTTAGTCTCATTCTCGGCCTGAGGAGGCGCTGATGGTGAAATGGTTATCGTTGTAGGAAATGGATACGGTGTACCATGTTCAAGTTCTAGACAAAGCTATTTGAATTTCACATAGCGGTAATACCCTGGGGTATTCTTTATCCGGCGATGGGCACATAACATGGCAGATTGGGTAATCTACCCTTGGTATAGCAACTGGTCTGAAAAGAAAAAGAAAAGTTCAAAACTTATATGAATGTGTCTGGCGACTATCTGCGGGTGCCAGTCCAAGAGTAATTCCATATATGAATGGCTTAAACTACATAAGGTGAGTGTCATCACACACACACACACACACACACTCAATCTCGACCAGTCGATGTTATTTTTTAAATTATGAAGTCAGTAACGCAATTTTTTAAAAAGAATATTGAGGTGAAAGGAACATTATTGTACAATTGAAGGATCTTCTGTATACAGCAAGTCAACTTTCTTTTTTCCGAAAATGAAAATTTATCTGAAAAGTAAAATTTTAGGACATGGAAGACTTTAAATGAATGAAAAAGTACGGAAAAATGAAGAATGAAAAAAGAGGAAAGAAAGAAAGATAAAATAGAGACAGAGAGAAAAAGAAAAGAAACATCAAGAAAGAAAAGGAGAGAGTAAAGAAATGGAAAGAGGAAGAAAAAAGAAAGAAAAAAAATAAAGGCAGACGAAAAAGAAACGAAACATCACGAAAAAAAGAAGAAAATAGGGAAAGAAGAAGAGAAAGAAAAAAGCGAAAAGATAAAAAATGAAATAGAAACAGACAGAAAAAGTTAAAAAAAACAAAAAAAAAATGACATATAAGATGAGAGCGGAAAAGAAAGAAAAAGTGAGAATTAAAGAAAAAGAAAACAGAGAGAAAAAAAAAGAGAATAAATATAAAAAAGAAAAAGAGAAAGTAGACAGAGAGGAGAAAAGGAAAAGGAAAGCGAGAAAGGAAAGACTAATAAAACAAAGACAGGAAGAAAAGAAAAGAACTATCAAGAAAGAAACAAAGCAGAAAATAGAGAAAGAAGAGTGAGAAAATTGATAAGGAAAAGGAGGAGGAAATAGAGAGAGAAAGAATAAGAAAAACTATCAAGAAGAGGAGAAAGTGAAGAGAGAGTAAGTGGTAGAAAAAAAAGAGATAATGGTAAGAAGTGTCAAATAGAGAGAGAAAAACACATCAAGAAGAAGAAGAAGAAGAAGAAGAAGAAGAAGAAGAAGATAGAGACAGAAAAAATAAAATACACAAGAAGAAGAAGAAGAAGAAGAAGAAGAAGAAGAAGAGACAGAAAAAATAAAATACACAAGAAGAAGAAGAAGAGACAGAAAAAATAAAATACACAAGAAGAAGAAGAAGAAGAAGAAGAAGAAGAAGAAGAAGAAGAAGAAGAAGAAGAAGAAGAAGAAGAAGAAGAAGAAATAAAATACACAAGAAGAAGAAGAAGAAGAAGAAGAAGAGACAGAAAAAATAAAATACACAAGAAGAAGAAGAAGAAGAAGAAGAAGAAGAAGAAGAAGAAGAAGAAGAAGAAGAAGAAGAAGAAGAAGAAGAAGAAGATAGAGACAGAAAAAATAAAACATACAACAAGAAGAAGAAGAAGATAGAGACAGAAAAAATAAAATACACAAGAAGAAGAAGAAGAAGAAGAAATAAAATATACAAGAAGAAGAAGAAG
>OY757931.1:12669152-12781652 GCA_963585895.1 Sepioteuthis lessoniana | reverse complement strand
CTTAGGGAATCGCGTTCATTGTACGTTTATATTTTCATTTTTGTGAAGTTTCTGATGATTTTTTTTTACACAAGGTCTGATCGAATGTGGATAATTTTGAGACAGGTCTGTTTGACCTGTCTCAAACGGATATTATCAGCCCGGATCTGAGTGAACCTGGATGTAATGCCAATGAAGAGGTATTCCACATTCCTGAAAGTTCCAGGGCTGAAGCCGCACGATCAAATACTGTTTTGTGTCATAACCAGGACACTCATTGAGGAGTCTTACCCTTCTGCTAAGATGTATTTAGCGTATTCTATAACCCCAGCCGATTAAGCTATCAAACACTAATAATTTGATTCAACATTATTTATTCATTTGCCAACAGTTAAATGGTTTCAAGTATTGCTATCTAGCTCTATTTTCTCTTTAGGTTTGGTTTAGCTTGATTTTGGGGTGTATCAACCATTGTAGGTTATTTAATGCCAAATCCATTTATATATATATATATATATATATATATATATCATCATCATCATCATGTCATGCTGGTAGCACGGATATCCCTGACCCTCTCTCGCCACTCCTCCGTATCGTTCATCGCCCCAGGCAGGTCTTCAGGACAACATCCCGTATCCTCACATAGCTGCTGAATGTATGTTCGTGCTGGCCGTCCTGCCTTAGCACGGCCATGTGTGGGGGTCCACCAGCGTACATCTCTTATGAGTTCGTCTCTGCTTCTCCAGCAGTGTCCTGCATGTCTGGTTCGTCTAACTTGAATAGTTTTCGTGATAGGAGGCAGGTGGCCGTACAGTTTGTGTATTGTGGGGTGTTGCTGCCAGGACCTGTTCAAGATTGCTCGCAGCATTCTTGTGTAATTGCCGTCTAGCTTCTTCTCCAGCCGTTTTGTTAGAGTCCATGTAGTGCACCCATATATATATATATATATATATATATATATATATAAACAGTTCTATTTTAAACATAACAGCTTAACATTAGTACAGTTTAAATTTCAAAAGCAGTTCTATTTCAAACAATTCAGTTTAGGATAAATATACAGTTTAGTTCTATTTAACCTATACATAGGACTCTATAAGGTGTTACCTCTCCGGGCCAGAGTGGATCTGAGATCGTTAGCAATAAAGAGGTACTCTGCATTCCCCAAAAATTCAGCATTACGGGAGCCTCACCATCAGATTGTTTACAATCATATCCAGCACACTCGTTGGGAGAGACTTACCCCTCTGCTAAGATACAGTCGATGAATTCTGCAACCCTAGCCGACTGGGCTATAATTCTATTTAATATTAATCTTTTGTTTGCACACAGTTAAATGGTTGCTATGTGATATTAATGATTAAATCTACCATTAATCATTTGCTTGCACACAGTTAAATGGTTTCTATATGATATTAATGATTAAATCTACCATTAATCATTTTTTGCACACAGTTAAATGGTTTCAGATATTTCTATAAATACTATAAATTAAATCTAACCTTAATCAAATGTTTTAACACATTTAAATGGCTTCAAATATTCCTAACACTAATAATCCTATTTGATATTGATCATTTGTTTGCACACAGTTAAATGGTTTCAAGTATGAATTAATGATTAAATAATTCTATTAACCCATAAGTAAGATACAAACCGGTTCATTGGCTTCGTGGGGAGAGTGTTCGCCAATGGCCCAGAAGACTGAGTTCAATCCCTAATCGACTCATAACAAAAACTCAAAAAATGGTACTTGATACTTCCTTGCTTAACACGCAGCATTATAAGGTACAGATCAAGGGTAAAGGGGAGCAATCTCGGGAAAGAAGTGGCGCTCTACCCACCACCTCGCTGTAGTAGCTATTAAAAAGGGAACCTTTGGGTCGCTCTCGACTACGGTCATCAACTTTACTTCAACTCTGAGTCAAAGTGGACCTGGGAGTAGTGACAATGAAGGGGAACTCCACATTCCCCAAAGCTGCAGAAATTAAGCATACCATCTGATCCTTTTGTGTCATATACAGGTCATTTGTTGAGAGTATCTTCTTTCCAGAGGATACTGTGTGCCCATTCTCAGATCCGCTGAAAGGGCAGAGACAAAATAAGATTAAAAATTCATAAATGTTTTCTTATTCGTTTTCTTTTTTTTTTTTCTTTTTTTCAATAATCGATTGTTTTGTTGATAAGTTTTGTAATTATTCTTAGCGTTGACTTTCTCACAAACCGGAAGCTTTATCCTTATTGTAAATCCAACCTGTAGAAAAGTTAATTAAATATTTCTCAAATATTTAGTGAATATTTTCAGCTAGAAAACGTAACTTTTTGTGCTTCTTGTTTGTGGGGGGGGTCCTCGTGGTGTAATGGTTAAAGCGTGTTCGTATACCAGTCGCGCTATTACGTTTACTTTCGGGCAAATACCCTTGGGGAAAGGTATGAACCCCCTCGTCCTCCCAGATAGTAGACCTACGAACTGCTTGAATAAACTGAATAGCTCGAAATAGAAATGTTTTTCACAATTAAACTTCACTTACATTTAAACTGCGTGCAAAACTGAATTATTTGAAATTGAACTGTTTTCGACATCGAAACTGTACTTATACTAAACTGAATTGTTATATATAACTGCTTGAATAAACTGAATAGCTTGAAATATTTTGACAATTAAACTGTGTACTCATACTAAGCTGAATTGATTGAAATAGAACTGATTATTTACATAAAAATGAATTTGGCGTTAAATAACCTACAAAGGTTGATATGCCATAAAACACAACCTACCAATCTTTTTGTTTGTTTTTTGTTTTGTTTTGTTTTTTTTTTTGGTTTTTGGTTTTTGGTTTTTGTGTGTTTATTTTTGTGAGGGAGGGCTTATTCTTATATTTCATTGCGGGGGGGGGGGGCGTTTTTTGTATTTCTTTATTTTGGGAGTGATCTTATTGTTATATTTTATTTTGGAAGGTCATATATTTCATTTTGTGTGGGTGACGGTTTGATTATCATATTCTATTTTGTGGGAGACTTTTGCCATATTTCATTTTTAAGAGTATGTTTTTCTTATATTTCATTTTTTGGAAGTGAAAAAGTCATATTACATTGGACGGTTATTCTTATATTCCATTTTGGGGGATTATTGTTATAATCGATTTTGTGTGGGTCTTATTGTTATATATAATTTGAGGGGAGACTTAACATTTTCATCTTTTAGTGGGGGTCTTATTGTTATATTTAAATATTTTAGGAGTATTATTGTTATATTACAGACGGAGCCTCTCTGAAACTAGTCGACAAATTCACCTACCTAGGAAGCAGCGTCTCATCAACCGAGAAAGACATCGACACACGACTGACGAAGGCATGGACAGCTATCGATAGGCTCTCGATCATATTGAAGTCGGACCTAACTGATAAAATGAAACGCAGTTTCTTCCAGGCAGCGGTTGTGTCGATACTGCTATATGGATGCACCACATGGACGCTTACGAAGCGGCTGGAGAGGAGGCTGGACGGAAATTATACAAGAATGTTGAGAGCAGTATTAAACAAGTCCTGGCGACAACACCCCACGAGACTCCAACTATACGGACACTTGCCCCCCATCACAAAAACTATACAAGTTCGACGAACCAGACACGCAGGACACTGCTGGAGAAGCAAGGACGAGCTCATAAGCGATGTACTCCTGTGGACCCCCACACATGGATGTGCAAGAGTGGGACGACCAGCACGAACTTACATACAGCAGCTATGTGAGGACACGGGATGTAACCCTAAAGACCTGCCGGAGGCGATGAATGATAGGGAGAAATGGCGAGAGACGGTCAGGCGGCGCGACATGATGATGATGATGACATTTTATAGGGGCTTATTGTCATATTTAATTTTAAAAGGTCTTATGGTTACCCCATTTTGAGGGAAGTCTTATCACTATATTCCATTAGGGATGTTTAGATTGTTATATTTCATTTTCAGGACATTTGGTTATATTTCATTTTTCGGGGGATTTTTGTGCATCTCGTCATATTTCATTTTGCGGGATTGGGGGGGATCTATTTGTCATATTTCATTGGGGGGATTCTTATTGTTATATTACGTTTGGTGGGTGGCATATTTTCCCATTTAATGGAGGTCTTATTGTTATATTTCATGTTTGTAGTGTTTATTGTTATTTTCCATTTTGGTGGAGGATGGTTGCTATATTCCATTGGGCATGTCTTATTTTTTATTTTAGATTGTGGGGCATGATGTGATATTTTGTTTGAGGGGGTATTACTGTTATATCTCATTTTTGTGGGACTTTATCGCTATATTCCAGTTTTGTTGGGGTCTATTTGGGGGGAATCTTATTGTTATGTTTCATTTTGGTGGAGGATGGTTGCTATATTCCATTGGGCATGTCTTATTTTTCATTTTAGATTGTGGGGCATGATGTGATATTTTGTTTGAGGGGTTATTACTGTTATATTTCATTTTTGTGATGGTTTATCGCTATATTCTTATTGTAATCTTATTGTTATATTTCATTCTACTGAGTTTCATTCTTATGTTCAAGGTTTTTCGGGGTATCTTATTATATTTAATTTTTTGTGGGGGTCTTATTCCATTTTGGGGAAATTTTTATTTAATTTTTTGGGGGGTTGGGTGGCTCCTTATTGTTGTATTTGATTTGAGCGGAGCTTTTATTGTTATATACATTTTGGGGGTCTTGTTTTCATATTCATTTTGTTGTTGTTGTTGTTGTTGTTGTTGTTTCTGGGGGCTTATTTGGTTTGATTTGGTTTGGCCTGGGATGGGTTTTATGGCATATCAACTATTGTAAATAATTCTATGCCAAATCTTCTTTATACATACATCAAATATAAAAGATTTTAAAAACATTTCGTTGATGATATTTTTAAACGAGCCTCAGTACATTTTCTTGCAAACAGTTAAATGGTTTCAAGTATTTCTCAGTAACTAAAAATTTACCATGTCATTTCTTTGCACACATTTAAACAGATATACATATATAATTGCGAAGTGATTGATTGATTGGGTTTTATAGCATATCAACCCTTGTAGATTATTTGATACCAAATCCTCTTTATACATGTATATGAAATATATGACTTGTTTATTTGTATGTTTGAGTTTTTATGGCATATTAACACTTATAGGTAATCGAATGCCAAATTCTGTTTCTACAAATACAAGGTGCATACGATAAGTTTCCAGACATTTTTCGCACTTTTATTTATAGTACACACATGAAACTCTAGTTCTCTACCAAGTAACCTCCTCTGGCTGCAATGCACTTGTACCATTCCAACAACTTCTGGAAGGCTCCATGGAAGTCGTCTTGTGTGAGCGTGTCAAGGACCTTCGTCACAGCCTCTTTCATCTCCTCAATTGTCTCATAACGACAGCCTCTGAGCTTAGGGAATAACCAAAAGTCACAGGGAGCAAGGTCTCGACTATGGGGAGGGTGAGGAACTGTGTTGATGCCCATCTTGGTCAAATAGTCTATGACAAGGATGGAGTTGTGGACTGGTGCATTGTCCTGGTGGAAATGCCACTGACCCGATTTCAAGAATGCTGGCCTCTTCCGACGGAATCTCTTCCTGAACTCCCTTAAAACCTCAACATAGTAACCCTAACCCTAACCCTAAGCCTAACCCTTTGGCCAATCAACTCTGGTGTATTGACTTCCTCACAGACTCCCTGCCCTCCTCGAATCTCTTATGCCACTCAAAAACTGATGCTCGATTCATGCAAGATATATATGATTTATAAACATATTTTGTTGATAACATTTTTCAAACAATTTTGAGCTCATTTTTTTTGCTCACAGCTAAATGGTTTCAAATCTTGCTATGTCGCAGTAATAAATTAACATCAGTCATATGTTTGCACACATTTAAATGGATATACATATAATTTGTAAATGAATTATTCATTACGCTACTTCTTCAGCAGGACACATAGCATAACGGTTATAGGCATTGGTTCTTTAAGCTTCTGAGGAGACAATCATCTGGAGGTTGCAGGTTCAATCCTGAGTGCAAGCGAGTAATAATATAGGAATACTTAACACTTGTACCCGGTTATGACTAACTGAATCAGAACAGGTGACCACCGTGGATTCAATAAACGACGTAGTTCGAAGTTCCGTGATGTTACCCGAGTTCGACAAACACCTGAAGAAGGGCGGAGGACATATCGGCTGAAACGTTGTGGAAATAACAATAAAGATGAAGACAATTCTCTGAAAACCCTAAATGATAAAAATCATCAAGCTTCGTTTCAGAAATTTAAACAACGAATAATTCGCAGTAATTTCATTTCTAAATGAGTTTGAACTTATTTGTTTTCACCATAGTTAAATGTTTCTTCGCTATTAAGAGGTTTTAATTATCACTATCTAACAGAAATAATTCCATTCAATATTAATAATTTATTTGCAGACTGTGAAGTGGATACAAGTGGTGCAATTTAACACAAATTATTCTATTCAACCCTATTCATCCATTTGCACGCAGTCAAATGGTTCCAAATATTTTTATGCATTTGTAACAATTCAATAAAACATCAGTCATTTCTTTACACACATCTCAATGGTCAAAGTGTTCTTTTTCTAAACATTCCATCTAGCATGAGTCATTTGTTTGCACACAGTCTAAATATCAAACAGGTCTATTCGACCTATAGATTGAACCCTATCAGGTGCTACTACACCGGGTCAGAGTGGCCCTGTGAGTGATGCTAATGAAGGGGTACTCCGCATTCCCCAAAGCTCCATATTTTCATATGTTTTTGGGGGGGTATTGTTATATTTCATTTTCGGGGAAGACAGATCGATAAATTTCTTTTGCGAGTAGTTTTATAGTTAGGGGATCTTTTTGTTACATTCTGGGATTTTCGGAGAGAGACTTCTTGTAATTTTTCATGGGAATCAGATTTTTATATTCTATGAGAGAAAGTGGGGATTTTTGTTACATTCTGGGATTTTCGGAGGGAGACTTCTTGTAATTTTTCATGGGAATCTGATTTTTATATTCTATGAGAGAAAGTGGGGATTTTTTGTTACATTCTGGGATTTTCGGAGGGAGACTTCTTGTAATTTTTCATGGGAATCTGATTTTTATATTCTATGAGAGAAAGTGGGGATTTTTTGTTACATTCTGGGATTTTCGGAGGGAGACTTCTTGTAATTTTTCATGGGAATCTGATTTTTATATTCTATGAGAGAAAGTGGGGATTTTTTGTTACATTCTGGGATTTTCGGAGGGAGACTTCTTGTAATTTTTCATGGGAATCTGATTTTTATATTCTATGAGAGAAAGTGGGGATTTTTTGTTACATTCTGGGATTTTCGGAGGGAGACTTCTTGTAATTTTTCATGGGAATCTGATTTTTATATTCTATGAGAGAAAGTGGGGATTTTTTGTTACATTCTGGGATTTTCGGAGGGAGACTTCTTGTAATTTTTCATGGGAATCTGATTTTTATATTCTATGAGAGAAAGTGTTGCTTTTTACTATATTCCATTTTAGACAGTCTTATCCTTATATTTCGTTTTTGAAGTGGGTCTTATCAAATTTGATTTTTTTTTAGTTTAATTTTTATTGTTATTCGAGGGTGTCTTATTTGTATTTTAGATTGGGTGGGGGCTTATTGTCATATTTTATTTTGATGGGGTTTATTATTATATTCTAATCCATTTTTATTCCATTTTTGTTGGAATCTTGTTATATTTGATTTTGGGGGGGATTATATTTTCGTTCGGGTCTTATTCTTATATTCCATTTTTTTTTTTTTTTTGCGGAGGTGGGTATATTTTTATGTCTATATTTCATTAGGGGTACGTATTATTATTACGTTATTTGTTTGGAGGGAGTCATTTAATTTTTATTTTGGTAGGTCTCTTACTGTTGTATTCTCTTCGGGGAGAGTATTTTTGTTATATTACATGGGGGATCTAATTGTTATATTTCCTTTGGGGGAGGGGTATTATTATATTTCAGTATTTGGGGGGTATCTATTGTTAAGACTGGGCCATTGGCCTAATGAGTAGAGTGTTCATTACTGGTCCAAGAGACCGGGGTTCAATCCCAGATCGAGTCATACCAAAGACTCAAAAAATGGTACCTGATTCCGCCTTGCTTGACACTCAGCATTATAAGGCAAGGGTAAAGTGGAACAATCCAGGGAATGGAGTAGCGCTCTTCTCTACACTTCGGTGTAGTAGCTATTGAAAATGGAGCCTTCGGGTCACCCTCGACTAAGGTCGTCAACTTTTATAGTTATATTCTATTTTGAGGGGGTCTTATTTACATTTTGAAGTTGGACTTAACTGCCATGTTCCATTTTCTTGCAGGGGCAGAGGTTATTGTTTATGTTCTATTTTGGAGGGTCATATTGACGGTGGTTATTGTCATATTTCATTTGGAGAGGTCTTATAATTATATTTCATTTTTAATGGGATATCTTAATATATTTTATATTTTGGAGGTAGAGGTTCTTATTGTCAGAATCTCTTTTTAGTTGAGTTTCGGATCTTCTCGTCATACTTTATTGAAGCGGGTTTTATTGTTATATTCTTGGTTTGGGGGGAAGTCTTATTATATTTATTTGGTTGGGTATTGTCATATTCCATTTGGTGAAGGGCAAATAGCACTTTTATCGGGAATTTCTTGTTACATTTCATTTTGAGATGACTTATTGTTTGAGGGGGCTTTTTTATTATATTCCATTTTGCGAGGGCCTTATTGCTACATTTCATTAGGGAGATTCGTATTGTTATATTGTATTATTGGGGTGTTTTTTTATATTCCATTTGGGGGGGTCATATTGTTATATTCTATTGGGGGGGGCTTATTCTTATATCTTTTTTTTTTTGGTGAGCTTTATTGTAAATATTCCAGGTTTTTGGAGAGAGTTTTATAACAATTAATTTTTGTGGGGTTCTTATTCCATTTTGGGGATGATCGTATATTCTATTTTGGGGGAGATCTCATTGTTGAATTCGATTTGAGGGAAATCTTATTGTTATATTTTTGGAGAGGACCTTATTCTCGTATTCATTTGAGGGTTTGGCTTATAGTCACATTTCATTGGGGGGGATCTTATTGTCATATTTCATTGGGGGGATCTTATTGTCATATTTCATTGGGGGAATCTTATTGTTATATTTCATTGGGGAGGATCTTATTGTTATATTTCATTGGGGGGGATCTTATTGTCATATTTCGTTGGGGGAATCTTATTTTATATTTCATTGGGTGGGGGGATCTTATTGTCATATTTCATTGGGGAAGATCTTATTGTCATATTTCGTTGGGGGGGGGATCTTATTGTTATATTTCATTGGGTGGGGGGATCTTATTGTCATATTTCATTGGGGGAATCTTATTTTATATTTCATTGGGTGGGGGGATCTTATTGTCATATTTCATTGGGGAAGATCTTATTGTCATATTTCGTTGGGGGGGGTCTTATTGTTATATTTCATTGGGTGGGGGGATCTTATTGTCATATTTCATTGGGGGAATCTTATTGTCATATTTCATTGGGGGGAATCTTATTGTCATATTTCATTGGGGGGATCTTATTGTTATATTTCATTGGGGAAATCTTATTGTTTTATTTCATTGGGTGGGGGGATCTTATTGTCATATTTCATTGGGGGAATCTTATTTTATATTTCATTGGGTGGGGGGATCTTATTGTCATATTTCATTGGGGAAGATCTTATTGTCATATTTCGTTGGGGGGGGATCTTATTGTTATATTTCATTGGGTGGGGGGATCTTATTGTCATATTTCATTGGGGGAATCTTATTGTCATATTTCATTGGGGGGAATCTTATTGTCATATTTCATTGGGGGGAAATCTTATTGTCATATTTCATTGGGGGAATCTTATTGTTATATTTCATTGGGGAAATTTTATTGTTTTATTTCATTGGGTGGGGGGATCTTATTGTCATATTTCATTGGGGGGGATCTTATTGTCATATTTCATTGGGGAAATCGTATTGTTATATTTCATTGGGTGGGGAGATCTTATTGTCATATTTCATTTTTTGGAAAAGTCTTAATGTTAATTCTTTTTGGAGGTGGGGCAGAAGTAGTTTTATTCTTAAATTCCAGGATTTTGGAGGGAGTTTTATTATATTTTTGATGGAGACTTTAAAGTTATATTCCATTAGGGAAAGGGTATTATTTTCCAATTTGGAGAGACATTGTATCTCATTAGGGAGTGGGGGTTCTTATTTCATTTTGGGGATATTTCATTGTTATATTTCCTTTTTGTGGGGCTTTATTGTTATATTCTATTTTAGTGGGGTCTTATAATATTTCATTTTTGAGAGATTATTGTTATTACATTTTCGTATATCTTAAGGTTACATTTAATTTTGGGAGGCATTTTAGATGGTTTGGTTGTTTGTGGTTTGCATATCAACCTTTGTGGGTTATTTGATACCAAATCCATTTTTATACGAATAATCAGTTCTATTTCAAACAATTCAGTTTAGCATGTGTACACTGTTTAATTGTCAAAAACATTTCTATTTCAAGCTATTCAGTTGAGTCAAACACTTCTATTTCAAACAATTCTGTTTTGTATCAGTATAGTTTTTGTCCATACAGGGTGATGAATGCATTACCGACCTGACATAGCTTCAGCTGCCGTTTTGGGGGGGTGCACTTCCACCCAGATTAATTACACTAAAACGCTGCTTAGGGTTTAAATTAAGGGGTTTTCCTCTCCTAGACTGATTGCCCTTACTTAGGCTATAGAGATTAGTTTACTTTACAAGTCGCTTAATGTTGGACAAGGGGAAAATGGATTCATGCCTTTTCCGAAGATATTAGCGAGTAGTAAAATGTTAACAGTCTCGTCCCGGGTTTTAACTTAACTCAACAAACCATTTTCAATGACGATTAACTTTGCGCAATTTTTGTCTCCTTTTTTTTCATTTCATTTCTCCAATAATTGTTCCTTTCCTTTGTTGGACAATTTCAGCTAGCTGTCCTCTTCCTTTGATGTCTTTTGTTATTGTGTTTTGATTACCGTATCGCTTTCATTTATTTACGGTTGTTCAATTTCATTGTTACCAATCAATTTATTTAATTTCTTAATGTTAATTGATTTAGGACTGTTTTGTGCTACTTTAGGATTTACCCTCACCCGGAGACAGAAACTTCATCATCATCATCATCATCATCACCATCATCATCATCATCAAGTCACTCTGACAGCACGGAGTTCCCGACTCTCTCTCTCTCTCTCTCTCGCGCGCGCGCTCTCTCTCTCTCTCTGTGTCTCTCTCTCTCTCTTCCACCATCCATCCCAATTATCCATTGCTCCCGGTAAGTCCTCCAAACGACATTCAGTGTCCGTACAGAGCTGAAGAAAATAAGCTCTTGCTGGTCAGCCAACCCCGGCATGTCTATGTGTAGGGATCCATTAGAAGTCGCTTATTAGTCTGTCCTTGGTTCTTTGTCTTACTGGGGGGGTGTACGATGGGAGGTAGGTGTCCGTACACCTGCTGTTTTATGGGATTTGCTTCCAGGATTTGCTTCCAGGATTTGTTCAAGACAACATTCTAATGTAGTTAACATCTAGCATTTCCTCTATGTGTTTTCTTAGCGTACAGGTGGTGCATCTATATAGAAGTATGGTAACAACTACAATTTCCTGTGCCATTTGGCCGAGGACTTTCTGCAAATATACCAGCCAGTGCAGAATTCCGTCTACCTAATCTAGAGCAAACAGCAAGAGGCATTGGCCGCAACGTGAACGCAAATAAAAGATAGTTCATGTGTTTGACAGAAGAAGGATGTATCTCCTCTCTAAATAGCAAGCCTCTAAAATTAGTTTGCACAGTCGGCTGGGGCTGTAGAATACACAGACTCACCCCCCTATGAGTGTCGTGGATATAACACTAAACAATCTGATGGTGAGATTCCAGTGGTAATTTACTAAGCTTTTTGCTTAGATGTGGCACAAGGCCATAAGATGGTGAGATTCCAGTGACACTGGAGCTTTGGTGAATGCGGAGTACCCCTTCATTGCCATTTCTCCCAGGTCCACTCTGGCCTGGAATGTTAGCACCTGATAGGGCTCTATCTATGGGACGAATGGAACTAAACTGAATACTTATGCTAAGCTGAATTATTTGAATTAGAACTGTTTGACTAAACTGAATAGCTTGAAATAGAAATGTTTTTTTACAATTAAACCGTACTTACATTTAAACTGCGTGCTTATGCTAAACTGAATTCTTTGAAATGGAACTGTTTTTGACATTGAAACTGTACTTACACTAAACTGAATTGTTTATCATAGAACTGGTTTGACATTTAACGGTGTGTAAACAAAATCTGTACTTATACTAAACTGAATTAGCTGAATTAGAACTGCTTGACTATACCGAATAACTTGAAATAAAAATGTTTTTCACATTCAAACTGCGTGCTTATGCTAAACTGAATTGTTTGAAATAGAACTATATTCATAAAAATGGATTTGGCATTAAATAACCTACAAAGGTTGATGTGCCATGATGTTGTATAGCCACAGAATACATATGCAACTATACACATATACATGCAGAAACATAACAACGACACAATAAAGACTAGAGCAGTATTTCTTTCCCGTTCTCCTGGGCTGCTCATTCCGGCATCTTCTCTCCAACTGATCTGAACTTCCTGTCGCCGAAGTTATATGATAATTAGACGAACACCTACTTCTTGCGAGCGTCACAATTCACACTCAATTCAACCCATCGACAGTCAAGGTTATCCCTCGCTATCTTCGACCGGATGCACCTGTTATTTCTCATCTGACAGCCCGGTCGGGTCGGAGGTCAATACGCAACAATAAAACCCAACCAACCACCCAACCAACCAAATCTAAATTCGTATATCAGTTCCCAAAACTCGATAGCAACATCTCATATACTGAAAGTGGTGCCACTTCTTCTTTGGTAGGTGTTTATCATCTTTGTT
The DNA here is from genome assembly GCA_963585895.1 of Sepioteuthis lessoniana. Lineage (NCBI taxonomy): Eukaryota > Metazoa > Mollusca > Cephalopoda > Myopsida > Loliginidae > Sepioteuthis > Sepioteuthis lessoniana. The sequence continues at coordinate 12,768,674 of OY757931.1, read as the reverse complement.
CAATTGATTGATTGATTGATTGATTTTAACGGCATATCAACCCGTCTCTTGTTATTTTCTGCACAAAGGTTGGGCAAGTACATAAATTTAAGTGAGGATATCGTATACATATAGTGAATGGCGCTTGGTGACTTTCAGTATCTCGCCAATGCAATCATCATATATCACACTTGTCTACTTTTTTTCCACGCCAGAAAATACAAAACAATTCACTTTGTTTCACTTTGTTTCACATAGACGAGATCAGGTAAGAACTTGTTCATATATTAAAAAGTATATATACATCGATAGTGAACCTTTTCTTAATATTGTTGTTTGCAAAAATCGTACGAAATGTTATTTATCATTTTTATGGAACTTCATAAATGCAGCTTTTTTTACATAGATTTTGAGTGTGTTGTACAATGAATAAAAGACACTTTTGTGCTGCATCTGCAATAACGAACATGAATCATTATTCCCTTTTTTAACATTTTACGTAAGGACAAGCGTTAAGCGAGCTGGGATTTCTTTTTATTAGTTTAGCTTGATAAACGTGAAACAAAGAGAGAGGGATTTTTTCATATGTAAGATAAAATAATTTAAAAAAAAACAATTGTTTCTGTTCGACGTTAGTAGGTCTAAAAAAAGCTTTTGTCGTTCTCAGTATGGTAATTGGAAACACAGATTACATACACATACGCAAATAAATAAATAAATTTATATATTAGAAGGAAACTCAAATCTGGTTAAATTGTCATTAGATTTATTTCGCCGGAGAATATTATTATACTCTCCGTCTCCTCAGATGACTATACATGTTTAACTTGAGGTTGCAACATTGCAAATGTGGATTACAGCCCATATGTGTATGGAATAAAAATGGAAAGACCTATGTAAATCCTAAATTCTTAGGCAAGGGTAAAGGGGAACAAAACAATAAGGTGTTCCTGTAAACCGACCCATCCCAAATTGAAACATGCCAGATCTTCCATAGCAGGTGGAATCTTCTGAATAATCTAAGCTTATAAACTAAATGATCATCTTTATATAGTCTTCATTTACTTCTAATACATATGTTAAAAAGAATATATATATATATATATATATATATATAATTAAAGATATTATTGCCCTGTAATGTCAGTTACGTGGTACATTCAATATGTTTCCAGACTTTTTTTGTACAGGCATTTAAAATTGTCGTAGACTCTTGTTAATTCACTATGTTATTGCTATACATCTTATGAAATGACTGACTAATTTTTATGATTTCTGGTTCAAATGAACAGTTACACCAGCAATTGGAATACACCCGACTAAAGCCTGATTGTCACAGCTGGTGAATTTCAAAAATACAATCTGGACGTGGGGACACTTTAGAAGAACGATAGGGGATAAAATCTCATAAAAATAGACACAGGAATAGCTCAATAGATTTTTCTTCATTGTTATTTCTCTTAAGTTAGAATATTTTTGCTCGTATTATAAAAAATCTGTAAATCAAATAAATATAAATAATCAAAGGTCTGTCACGAAGTCGAATAAGTAACTTTTTAGACCAAAACTTGTAAAAACCTACAAAATCTAGGATCTACTTTTATTGTGCCTCCCGGTATTCCCAGATAATTTGTATATCTAACTTAACCAGGAAAACTTTTACCAAATATGAATAGCATTGATCTTTAGATTTTTTTCCGTTTAATATGGCAGTTGCTTAAATACAAAATTCACTCGATATTAATAAATAAGTTCTTGTTTCAGAAGATGATACGAGGTGCATACGATAAGTTTCCATACTTTTTTTTCGTATGGGCATTTAAAATTGTCGTAGACTCTTGAAAATTCACTATGTTATTGCTATACATATTATGAGATGACTGACCAATTTCAATGATTTCAGGTTCAAATGAACAGCTACAGCAGGAATTGGAATACACCCTACTAAAGCCTGATTGTCACAGCTGGTGAATTTCAAAAATCCAATCTGACACTTTAGAAGAACGATATACAATAAAATTCTGTTTTAAACTTGGAAAAAATGCCACAGAATGATATACAATAAAATTTTGTTTTAAACAGAAAAAAAATGCCACAGAATGATTCAGACTGCTTTTGGAATATCTTGCATGAATCAAGCATCAATTTTTTGAGTGGCATAAGAGATTCAAGGAAGGCAGGGAGTCTGTGAGGGATGATGAGAAGTGTGCGAAGAGTAAGTAAGTCAATAGACCAGAGTTGATTGGCCAAAAGCTTAGGGTTATGGTTAGGGTTATTATGTTGAGGTTTTAAGTTATAGATTTTAAAAAGTTATAGGTTTGATGTCTCTTGCTCAAAGGATGCATTTTTTACAGGACGTGTTCCAAATGACCGCCATTGCGCTTGTCTCAGTAATAAATCATTATCCTATTAATGGGTTATATCTATGTTGAGACACTCAGTAATTAGATTCACGTGACCAAGCAAAGAAAAATTCTTCATGTTAATTTATTTTAACCTTTTGAATTCAGCATTATATTTCACACCAATAATCAACTTTTGAATCATCAAATTATTTCAGTTACTTTCACCTAGTCTTGCTGCCAACCTTCATAGCTCATAATATTGTATTTCTTGCTTGATTCCTTACTACATGTCAAAACCTGGACTTTCGTTACTTTCTCATAGTCTGGCTGCCAACCTTTATCGCTCATGATATTGTATTTCTTGCTTGATTCCTTACTACATGTCAAAACCTGGACTTTCGTTACTTTCTCATAGTCTGGCTGCCAACCTTTATCGCTCATGATATTGTATTTCTTGCTTGATTCCTTACTACATGTCAAAACCTGGACTTTCGTTACTTTCTCCTAGTCTGGCTGCCAACCTTCATAGCTCATGATATTGTATTTCTTGCTTGATTCCTTACTACATGTCAAAAACTGAACCATTGTTACTTTCTCCTAGTCTGGCTGCCAGCCTTCATACCTCATGATATCGTATTTCTTGCTTGATTCCTTGCTACATTTCAAAAACTGAACTATTGTTACTTTCTCCTAGTCTGGCTGCCAGCCTTCATAGCACATGAAATAGTATTTCTTGCTTGATTCCTTGCTATACCTCAAAAACTGGACTTTTGTTACTTTCTCCTAGTCTGGCTGCCAACTTTCATAGCTCATGATATCGTATTCTTTGCTTGATTCCTTGCTACATGTCAAAAACTGAACTATTGTTACTTTCTCCTAGTCTGGCTGCCAACCTTCATAGTTCATGATATCGTATTTCTTGCTTGATTCCTTGCTACATGTCAAAAACTGAACTATTGTTACTTTCTCCTAGACTGGCTGCCAACTTTCATTGCTTATGATATCGTATTTCTTGCTTGATTCCTTGCTACATGTCAAAAACTGGACTTTTATTATTTTCTCCCAGTCTGGCTGCCAACCTTCATAGCTCATGATATCGTATTTCTTGCTTGATTCCTTGCTATACGTCAAAAACTGGACTTTTTTGAGTTTTATATGGTAATTCACTCGCAATAGGCAAAACCATTTCCACCGTGACGATTTATGTGTAGACAGCGCCATGTTATTTCTGTTTTATTTCATTTCGTTTAAATATTCATTAAACATTGTCTGTAGATGCGAGTATCGAAAACAGTGAACCAAGATAAGTGATTTAATCAACTCTACAAAGACTTTTTTTCGTCATTATTGGATATTTTGCTATAATATCTATTTATGCGGCATCGATTGAACGTATGCATTTTACCAATTATACTCGTTTAATACCATTTATTCAACATCAGTTTTTGATTGATGAAAAATGAAAAAAATGGTCTTCTTTACCTAAAACTATGTCTGCTCACTCATTAACATCGATTTTGAAAGAATAACAGAGCACATTATACATACATACATACATATATATATATATATATATACTTACTTACATATATATGTATACTTACATATATATATATATATATATGTATACTTACATATATATATATGTATACTTACATATATATATATGTATACTTACATACATATATATATATATATATGTATACTTACTCACACATATATATATATGTATACTTACTTACATATATATATATATATATATATATACATATGCATACTTACATATATATATATATATATGTATACTTACTTACATATATATATATATATATATGTGTATACTTACTTACATATATATATATACATATATATGTATACTTACATATATATATATATATGTATACTTATATATATATATATATATATATAAGTATACCTACATATATATATGAAAGTAAGTATACATATATATATATATATGTAAGTAAGTTTACATATATATGTATATATATATATAAGTATACATATATATATATGTAAATATACATATATATATATATATATACGTAAATAAGTATATATATATATATATATATATATACTTACATATATATATATATATATGTATATTTACATATATATATATATATATGTATACTTACTTATATATATATATACATATATATGTAAACTTACATATATATATATGTATACTTACATATATATATATAGGTATACTTATATATATATATATATATATATATATATATATATATATATACTTACTTACATATATATATATATATGTATACTTACTTACATATCTATATATATATATGTATACTTACGTACATATATATATATATATATGTATACTTATATATATATATATATGTATACTTACTTACATATATATATATATATATGTATATTTACTTATATATATATATATATATGTATACTTACATATATATATACATATATATATGTATACTTACTTACATATATATATATATATATATGTGTATACTTACATATATACATATATATATATATGTATACTTACATATATATATATATATATATATATATGTTTACTTACACACATATATATATATGTATACTTACTTACATATATATATATATATATATATATATGTGTGTGTGTGTCTGTGTCTGTGTGTGTATACTTACTTACATATATTCATATACGCACGTGCAAATGAGAATCACATCAACATTAATCTATAGATATATGCATGTAGATATGATACATAATATCGAAATGAGTTTTAATGCTTACTTTCATAGATGTAATTTTCAACACACACAGATACACGAAAGAATATACATAAGTACATTTAAATATCATTTATGCTTATGTAAATACACACACACACACACACACACACATACACACACACACATATATATATACACACACACACACACACACATATATATATATATATATACACACACGCACACATATATATACACACACACACACATATATATATACACCCACGCATACACACACACATATATATATATACACACACACACGCACACATATATATATATATACACACACACACACACACACACATATATATATATACACACTCGCACACATATATATATACACACACACACACACATATATATTTATATATACACACACACGCACATATACACACACACACACACACACACACACACACATATATATATATATATATATATATATATATATATATATATGAATCATATCTACATGCATACATCGAAATAAATGACTATTAATGTATACCTTCACGAATCTAATTTTGACCACAACCACACATACGTAAATATATTCACAATTACTAAGTTGAATGTTCATATATAAGTACACACATACAGAAATACACACTCATATAGACATACACAGAGACACTGCCACACACACACACACACACACGCATACACACACACACACACACACACATATATATATATATATATCGTATCTACATACAAGTATCAAAATAAATGAGTATTAATGCATACTTTCTGAACGCACATAAACACACACATAGACACACACACGCATACACAGACGAACTTTGTAATTATATCACGTATTACTTATAGATATTCATCTTATCTAGGATTATTTATGTTTACACAGACTCACACACACACAAACACACACACACACACACACACACACAAACAAAAACACACACACACAAACACACAAACACACACACACACACATATATATATATATATATGCGTCTGTGCATATGTATCTATTTAAGAATAAAAATGAAATTACATCAATATCCATTTATTTCGATATATGAATTTTGATGTGATTCAATAGTAGGTATAATGAGTATCATTGATTCTGCTGGTTAAATACTAGATGGTTTCACATGCCGTCAAAATCAATCAATCAACTGGTCAAAATATAAAAACTATCGATCGATTGATTGATTGACTTTAACGGTATTTCAACCTACCTAGGGTTATTTTGTGCTCACAGGTTAAGGAAATGTGTTCCTTTTACGTTCATATTTACATTTATTTTAGTTGTTTATTTAGAGGTATTATTTTTACTCAGGATCTTATCTAACACGAATAATTTTTAATCTTTGGAAATATTCTAACAGGTACTTGCACACCTGGTCCGAGTAATAGCAATGAAGGAGAACTCCACACTGGAGGTTCAAAATCAATGCAGTTTAAAGTTATCCCCTTGATTTCCTTTTTATGAGCGTCTTGGCCTTCTTCATCGGATACAGTCATCGCCTTACCAACAGAGTAAATAAAAGAACCATTTATTGAAATGTTTTTATTTTGATAATTGCCACATTTTCTCAAAATTTATATAAATCATAGAGGTTATATGCTTCTATGCCCTACTGGGAGGATTCTTCTGGGATTCCTCTCGGTTTGCTCCGACACTGCAACGCAGTATACAATCAAAATCCGATAGATAGATGGATGAAAGGATGCATACTCCCCTTCCCTAAAAAGGGGGACCTCGGATTAGCCAAAAACTACCGAGGAATAACACTTAGATCCATAACAGCCAAAATCTACAATGCCCTACTACGAAACCGCATAGAAACCGAAATCGACAACATACTTAGAAAAAACCAAAATGGCTTCCGAAGAAATAGATCCACGACCTCACAAATATTAACCATCCGTAGAATCCTTGAAGGTGTACGGGCAAAAAAGCTACAAGCGACATTAATTTTTGTTGACTTTACCAAGGCTTTCGATTCCATTCACAGAGGAAAGATGGAACAAATCCTACTAGCGTACGGCATACCTAAAGAAACCGTAGCGGCAATAACGATTCTCTATAGAAACACTAAAGTAAAAGTACGGTCCCCAGATGGAGACACAGAATACTTCGACATTGTAGCAGGAGTACTACAAGGGGACACGCTGGCTCCGTACCTCTTTATCATTTGTCTAGACTACGTACTTAGAACATCGATTGACAAAATCAAAGAGAATGGCTTCGAACTGACGAAGAAAAGAAGCAGAAGGTATCCCGCAACAACAATTACCGACATAGCAATACTGGCAAATACACCTGCCCAAGCCGAAACACTACTGCAGAGTTTGAACGAGCAGCAGCAAACATAGGCCTCTATGTTAATGCACACAAAACGGAATATATGTGCTATAACCAAACGGGGGACATCTCCACTCTAGACGGAACCCCTCTTAAACTAGTAGACAAATTCAATTACCTAGGAAGCAGCGGCGAATCAACCGAAAAGGACATCGAAACGAGGTTAGCGAAAGCATGGACAGCTATCAATATGTTATCGATTATTTGGAAATCAGACCTAACCGATAAAATGAAACGCAGTTTCTTCCAGGTAGCGGTCACATCGATACTGCTATATGGCTGCACTACATGGACGCTAACAAAACGGCTGGAGAAGAAGCTTGACAGCAATTACACAAGAATGCTACGTGCAATCTTAAACAAGTCCTGGCGGCAACACCCCACAAGACACCAACTGTTCGGCCACCTACCCCCTATCACGAAAACTATTCAAGTTAGATGAGCCAGACATGCAGGACACTACTGGAGAAGCAGGGACGAACTCATAAGTGATGTACTCTTATGGACCCCCACACATGGCCGTGCAAAAGCAGGACGACCAGCACGAACATACATTCAGAAGCTATGTGAGGATACGGGATGTTGTCCTGAAGACCTACCTAGTGCGATGAACGATAGGGAGGAGTGGCGAGAGAGGGTCACGGATATCCGTGCTACCAGCGCGAGATGATGATGATGATGATGGCCTCTCTACCTTCAAAATGAATCCTTTTGATGATTCCCTTCAGATTGGGGAAAAGAAAAGTCAAACAGAACAAAATCAGGTGAATAGGGAAGTTGCTCCGTTACGGTAATGTTCTACTCGGCCAGGAACTGCTGGATACTCAACAAATCATGTCCGGTTTCTTTGTAAACATGCCAAAATATTCAATGATAATCTTCTAAACAGTCATTTTTCATCTCAAGCTGATTTGCAATCATTCAAACAATCAAACGACGATCATCACACAACACCTGCTTTACTCAGTCGACGTTGACCTTAGTGCTGCTTGTTGAAGGCCTTCCTCTCTTGGAGTTATCATTCGCTTCTTTGGGTCCTTCTTTGAACTTTTTGTGCCTCGCAAAAATGCGTGTAAGCGATATGGTGTTATCTCCAAACACTTGATAAAGAATTTCATTGCTACTTACGGGCCAAAAATTTCAAATTTAATCATTGCTCTGGGTTCACTGTTCGTTCCTAGGTGCTCGTAGACTAGCCCCCCCAAAAAGGAAGGGTAAACAAAAGCATAAGGAAAAATCCAAGCGTGGCAGAAAGCTAAGATTTCAGTCGTATGCTCTCAAGATATCATGTTAAATGATTACACATTCCGCTTATTCCTCTTTCGCCCATAGATCACACTGCATTACCAGTCACGTTACTTTTTAGAAAGACTTTGTACTGATATAAAAACTTTTAATGAAACTTTTCAGAGAAAAAATCTTGATTTAGAAAAAATCCCCTTGTGGACAAAATAAGAGAACGACGATACAATATTTTTTAATAATAAATTTTACAAAATAACAATTAGATATTTTATACAATACAATAAGTAGAGACACCATTGGTGATTATAGTCGGGGAACTAAGTAAAACTATAAAACAACGAAGGGCCCTTTTCGTCCGGTACTTTTCAAGTCGAGGACACCGGAAAATTTAAATAAAAACTGGGGTATATATCTATAATATATAAGTAGAATGGCCAGATAGAGGGGAAAAAATTAAGTAAACCCTGTATCCAGAAGTTCCCCAAATATATCAAGAGTGTGACTGTTTAATTGCCTGCACAGAGAGGGGTGATTCATGGAAATATAAATCGCCTCTAGAAATTTGAGATGGAATTTATTTCTTGCACTGTGCAGGACAGAAAAACAATCATCTTCATGACGAGTTCTGCAGTTATTTATAGTGAGCAGATGCTCCCCAATTGCCGAATCCATTGCTTTGGAATGCCCGGATGTTTATCAATAAATCAACCTAAAGCATAGAGATCTTTTTAGCAATAAATTCAGTGGATTGACAAACTTAGACGGTGACATTTAATCTGGTTTATTCATGTAAGATCAACTCAAGTGGCCTGTCTTGGGCAGGGATAGCCGGCCCGAGCCCATCCCTCTCCAGATCTAAAACTGGTTTGAATTCAGAGTTTTCCTTCTACTTGTCCGGTTACAATACCAAGGTTAAAGAGCCTAGGGTGTTCTACTATTTACCAAGAGCTGAAGAGAGAATAATTAGATTCGTTTCGCGTTATGTATAAAGGAAACATTAGGATTTGAACTCGAATAGCCGAGTCCGCTTCTTAAGATGATAACACTCTGAGCACCTCGTAACATTTCTTACACTGCTCTACTACTTTTTTTTATTTCATCAACTAGTTTTTCCCATAAACTGGTTTCAGAGGTTGGGTTTCGTTCCCTAAACTTGTCGCTTATTGTCTATCATAAGTTCTCGAAAGGAATTTGCCTGGTAATTGGACAGTCCATCACATGACACTAATATCTCCATCAAAAACATGTTTTACATATTCAGAATCGTAACAAAGGAGGTTCTGTTAGCTGGAAGAGGCCTGTAGAAAAAGAATGACATGTTACTTCATGAGGTTAAGAAACACATGTCAAATTCAAGGATCAAAATAAGTATCTTGCCATAACACTTCCAGCTTTAAATAATTCTTTTGTTTGCTTTGGTAATGTTTTATGGCATATCAACACTTGTGAATCTGGCTCAGTCGGCTGGGGCTGCAGAACACACTGACTGCTTCTCTGCAGCGGGATAAAAACCCCTCCAAACAAATGTCCGAGATATGACACTAAACAATCTGATGTTGAGGCTCCAGTAATCCTGAAGCTTTGGGGAATGTGGGGTACCCCTTCATTGCCATCACTCCCAGGTCCAGGCTGATCTCTAAATTATCCTATTATCTCGATTTCTCTTCGCTTCTCTATCTCCGCAAGTCTGGCATAGGGTCGTCTCAAAGCATCGTATTAACTCAGGCTTTTTCTGTCTCTCTCAAAGTGTTGTATTATCTAGGCTTTTCTATACCTCTCCATCCTGGGCAGTCGGGCCGAGAGCGTCGTGAAGCCTAGTAGCAGCCATCCGCCGGTCTCCACCAAGGCGCCTTTGGTGGTGTAATGGTTAACAAGTTAGACCAGCAAACCTACACGAGTGAGTTCTAGTCTCATTGGGTGCCCCGTTCATGTGGCCTTGTGCCACATCTAAGCAAAATGCTTAGTAAATTACTCCCGCCGATCTCCGACAGTTTCTACAAGTATCTTATTATATTTCGTATTATATCGTATTACATTTGAACTCAGGCGAATTTAGTGATAATATCAATTTTTTTCTCAATTTGGATTTCAATAATTCCGTCCCCTTCCACTTGCTGTGCCTTTAATTATTGATTTCCTCACATTCCTACTGAAAGAGCAGGTTTTTTTCCTCCTACTTCGGTTCAGTTAATTAATTCTATACCTTCCACATATAGTGTTAAGTTTCCTCCCACTTCAACCCGAAAACGGAGCAGGTCTTTTTTTTCTCTTCTCCAGATGACGTCATTAACCATAAAATCGTTACAGTTTGTCCAAAATCTTTTACTCTTGAATTTAAAAAAATGTTATTCGGAACTTTATCGTTTCCCAGACAGCCTACTTGAATGTCGGGATCAGCCGGCCTTGAGCTCCGACACTTTTTCGTAGACATAACACTCGATTCCTTTCTTTTTCTAACCCGAGCTGAACAATAATAATATAAACTAGTAATACTGTTAGGAACCTATAGATGGGATTCTAACAAGAACTGCTACTCTGGGTCAGAGTAGACCTAAAAAGGAATAAGACTCCCCCAACGAGTTTCCTGAAATGACTCTAAACAATCTGATATCGTGGCTTCAAATGCTGTTTGACCATTTAAACTGAGTGCAAACAAATAACGTATGCTAAACTGAATTCTTAGAAATAGATCTGTTTATTATTTAATTGTGTGTAAACAAATGACAGATGTTTAATTGAATTGTTAGAGATACATAACAATCTAACTTTGTTGACCTATGCTGAATTGAATTGTTAGAAATAGAACTCTTTGATCATTTAACAGTGTGTATCTACAAAATGTGTTTACAAATCATATATTTGATATATAATTAAAAACATGGTTTTGCATTGAACAGCTAACAATGGTTGATATGCCATAAAATCAAACCAAACCAAACCAAAATAAGGATTATAATTAGTTACTCAAAAACTGTGATTGTATTTAAATACTACATTTAAATATTAAGTTGAAAATATTACTTGAAAGCATATAATTATTAGTATTAAATAGGAATACTTGAAACCATACTAGTGTGTACGAATTAATTGTATTAGATGGGAATACTTTAGAATAAAGGGGAAAATGGATAAATCAACAGAATCTAATGAAGTTCTATTTTCAATAAAGAATGAAATATTGCTGAATTCGTTGTCAGTGGTTTATCCATTTTTGAACTTTTATGTATATATATTTATATTATCATAGATTATATATATATATATATATATACATATATATATATATATATATATATATATATATATATATATATATATATATATATATATATATTATCATAGATAATGTTTAATTAACGAAAGCATAGGATTAATTAGAAATTTGAAGTGAAATTAATAAAATAAAATAAAATAAAAAGATGAGAAGATACCATGTGATGTGTACGTACTTTTCAATGGAAGGGTAACTGAATTAATAGTCTCGAATATCAATTTTGAATTTTAAATTTTAATTTTAAATTTTGAATTTAATTTCCGATAAGTATTACTGTATCCTTACGTAAGGTTATTAAGGAATGTTGTACTTCCCTAAATTATTATTAAATCTGGAGTTTTAAGTTGAAATGTATTTAGCATTTAAAATTTTTTTAAATTTAATTTACTATAATTCCAACTGGTAATAAAAACTAAAAACCGGAAGTGGGGGAAATGGGGAGGAAACTCTTCACCCCTCTTCTACCCCCTCCCACCCTTCCTTCCTGTGTCTATTCTGAATTACTTTAATCCGTTAGATCTGAAGAAGTCCTGTTATTTTTGGTGTTATTGATTCATATCAATACCAATAACAGGATGGAAATAAATTTATAACCCTAATGTGACCAGTTTTTTTGTTTTTCTTAAAGATATATATATATATATATATATATATTCGGGGTGTACCTATGTTCGAATTCTTACATATTCGTATTTTTGGTTACAGCTTTTCAAGGCTGATGAAAAATACTAAATTATACTCGTTTTTTCTCCACAATATCACATGAGAATCTAAGAATCTTGATTTATCAAAAATATGGATTGAACTATACTTTTTTATACAATGCATCACCAAAAATAGAATAAACCATTGGAACGAGGGGGGTGTCCTCGTCGTGTAATGGTTAAAGCGATGGACTGCGGAATCGTTGTAAGCGAATTCGTACTTCAGTCGCGCTATTACGTTCACTTTCGGGCAAATACCCTTGGGAAAGATATGAGCCCCCTTATCCTCCCAGCTATGGGTTAAATAGCACCACTACTTTTCATCTAGGAGAATGGCTTTGGCATTAAATAACTTACAAAGGTTGATATGCCATTAAACAAAGAAACCAGACCAAACCAGACTGAGACGAGGATGTTCCTTAAAAAAACTGTAGTGTATTCAAACTCTGAATTGATCCTTTTTTCTTTTGCAATGAAGAAATAGAGACAATATTAAATAACAAATGACAGAATATTAAATGAAGAAAGATTCAATAAATGTACTTTTATTAAATGATATATGGAAAAATTGAACGTAGAACATGCGAAAATATGACACAAACTGCTCGATAATAAAACGCCAATATGCAAATGAGCTCTGGTAAGATGAGACATGCGTTGAAAAGTTTGCATTTGAAAAGAACCCTGAATCAACAAAAAAGATTTACAAAGCTGACAGTTTAAAATAACAACTAAAACAGAGTTAGAATTGATAGCTCGTGACAAAAAGGCCTTATGTTAGGTGACGCCATCTTTCGAATTCGTCCAAGTGATAATGTCAAGGGCTGAAAGGATGGCAAATGATTGAGACCCAGCCAAACGGAATTAACGTAGAGATTCTCTATTATTATTTTGATTTAACTTTTTTAATATTTCTTAAGTTACGAGTTGGGATGATTTTATTTCAGCTCTTGAAGTCAATGAATGGACGTCTTGGCTTCCAGGACTCAAGGAGCCTAAGGTTTTTAGTTGCTAAAGGGAACCACAAAGCAGCGACCCCAGAAATTTTTAGAATAACAGCCCTTTTTCGATGTGAGGGCGCTTTGTGCAAATGAAATATGTGAATTGAGAAAGCAGAAAAAAAAATATGATTCACTTTATTTTTATTTATTCATCTACTTGATTTTTTTTGTGTGTGTGGTAGGAAGAATATTATTGTTGTTATTTTTGCTGTTGCTTTATGAAAAGGGTATGGGGTAAATTTTATTCACTGTCGATGAGGTTAACTGGTTTACCGCAGTAGACGGCACACAATGAAAAGTCATTCACGCAGACCTAATGTCTTCTTTTTCTAATTATTTTCATAAGTTAAAATTGAAAAGACAGTTCAGTTATGAAACCAATAAATTGTCATGATTAATATTCTTCTAGCTCTGCCAGGTTTTCACACTACCTCTCACTGTTGGTTTCTCGGTGGAGTTTGAGTGAGAGCAAGTCCCCTCAAGGCTCCCTAGTTCTGAAGGCAGGGCTTAGAATATGTTAACTGCAAAAGAAGCAAAAGCAGGGGTTCCTGGTTATTACACTTCATCTGATAATGAGGCTCCAGTTCTGGAGTTATGGGGAGTGTAGATTACCTCTTCATTGCTATTACTCCTAGGTTCACTCTGACCCAGAGTGGCAGTACCTGTCAGGTTCACACTAAAGGGTTAAATAGATCTGTTTAAAAATCATTCGTATTCCATTGGGTCGTGTGAAAAAAACAAGAAAACACAAAAAATGTGGGTATGAACGTACAATGAACGCGATTCGCAGACCTTATGGCATAAAACATCCCTATAGAGGTTGACAAGCCATTAAAATCAATAAGATTTCTGATTCTCTTCTGAGTATCCAAGCCGATTTTTGTACTGCTGTGGTCTAGATGGTTTTGATTTTTCTGATCTCTAATTCCTCCAGTTTTTTTCCGAGCCTTTGTCGATGGCCCAGTCGGCTGAGGCATCAGAACACATCGACTACATCTCTACAGAAGGGTAACACTCTCTCAATGTCCTGATATGACACTAAACAATCTGATGGTGAGGCTTCAATAAAGAATTTATCGTCTAATGGGTTTTGCCGTTGCATTGGACCACAGATTGAAAGGAGAAAAAATGGACAAATACTTGGACCTTTCTAGTGAACTGAAAAAATATAGAACGTAAGGGTGACGGTGGTACTAAATGCATTTGGTGCACTTGGAATGGTCTCCAAAAGACTGGAAAGGTGATTTTAACAGTTGCAAATCAGAGGAAGAGTCGAGATTATCCAAACTACAGCACTGTTGTGATCGGCCAAAATACTGAGAAAAGTCCTGGAGACAAGAGAAGACTCCATTAAAAGCCCACTAGTAAACGCTGGTGCAAAAAAAAAGGAATAAGGTGTAAGGACGATCTATGTTAAAACAAGAATAGACAAAACGCAAAAAATAGCAGATGTAGATTATGTGATGATAGAGAAGACACGATCATTCACATAATAAGCGAATCCAGTAAATTAGCGCAGAAAGAGTATAAGACTAGACAAGACTAGGAAGGCAAAGTGATCCATTGGGAATTGTGCAAGAAATTTAAATTTGACCATACGAACAAATGGTATATTCACAACCTTGAATTCGTCCTAGAAAATGATATGCACAAAATTCTTTGGGACTTTTAGATACAAACTGATCTTCTAATTTCGGCCAGACGACCAGACCTAGTGATGGTCATTAAAAAAAGAGAACCTGCCGAATAGTGGACTTTGCCGCTCCAGCTGATCACAGGGTAAAACTGAAGGAAAGCGAAAAAAAGAAGTACCTAGATCTGGGTAGGGTCACAAAAGGTTTGGTACAAGGACTGGAGGACTTAGAAATTTGAGGACGAGTGGAAATCATCCACACCAGAGCACTGTTGAGATCGGCCAGAATACTGAGTAAAATCCTGGATACTTGAGGAGATATACTGTCACTCAGATCCCATTGGAAAACCATCAGCTAACGTTAAATTATGATTATAATAAAGCATGTAGCAACGAAATTTTATAAATTTTTTGATTTTTAAATGGCAATGTAATTTAAATTACTATGTATATTAACATACCCAGATTTTCGTAGATTGTATGCATATGAATATATATATATATATATATATATATATAATATATATATATATATATATTATCATCATCATCATGGCGTACCGCAAGCACGGATTTCCCTGACCCTCTCCCGCCACTCCTTCCAATTGTCCATCGCTTTCGGTAGATCTTCCATACTACAGAGCTGTTGTAGATAGGTTCTTACTGGTTGCCCTACCCTTGCTCGTCCATGTGAAGAGGTCCGCAGGAATACATCACTTTTGAGCTCGCCCTTACATCTCCAGCAGTGTCCTACATGTACCCCACATTTAACAGCAATTCACATCCCATGTTTGAATTGAAATTAACAGACAGCAAGTATTCCCAAAAGAAATAGAAAAAATCTTTAGCTTTCTGTGCATTGAGTAAAAAAAACAATGACAATGTCTCAGTTAGTCTTTTTGTCTTTTCATCAAATTTTTTAAATACGTGGTGAATTCAATAAGTTTCCAGACTTTTTTTGTACAGGCATTTAAAATTGTCGTAGACTCTTGAAAATTTACAATGTTATTGCTATATATCTTATGAGATGACTGATCAATTTCAATGATTTCAGGTTCAAATGAACACCCGTTTGCAAATCATCTTTATATATATATATATATATATATAAAGATAATTATATTATATATATATATATATATACGTAAGACCTTCAATGAGTTTTCAGACTTTTTCGTACAGGCATTTAAAATTGTCGTAGACTCTTGAAAATTCAGTATCTTATTGCTATACATCTTATGAAATGACCGATGAATTTTCATGATTTCAGGTTCAAATAAACATCTACAGCAGCAATTGGAATACACCCTACTAAAGCCTGATTGTCACAGCTGGTGAATTTCAAAAATGCAATCTGGACTTTAGAAGAACGATATGCAATAAAATTCTGTTTTAAACTTGGAAAAAATGGCTCAGAAACGTATGGAATGATTCAGACTGCTTTTGGAGCATCTTGCATAAATTGATCATCAGTTTTTTGAGTGGCATAAGAGATTCAAAGAAGGCAGGGAGTCTGTGAAGGATGATGAGAGGTGTAGGAGGAATAAGGAAATCAATATACCAGAGTTGATTGGCCAAAGGGTTAGGCTTAGGGTTAAGGTTACTATGTTGAGGTTTTAAGGGAGTTCAGGAAGAGATTCCGTCGGAACAGGCCAGCACTCTTCAAATTGGGTCAGTGGCATTTCCACCAGGACAATGCACCAGTCCACAACTCCATCCTTGTCACAGACTATTTGACCAAGATGGGCATCAAGACAGTTCCTCAGCCTTCCTATAGTTCAAACCTTTCTCCCAGTGACTTTTGGTTATTCCCTAAGATTAGAGGCTGTCGTTATGAGACAATTGAGGAGATGAAAGAGGCTGTGACGAAGGTCATTGACACGCTCACACAAGAGGACTTTCATGGGGCCTTCCAGAAGTTGTTGGAATGCTGTAGCCAGTGCATTGCAGCCGGAGGAGATTACTTCGAAGGGGACTAGAGTTTCATGTGTGTACTATCAATAAAAGTGGTCATACGAAAAAAGTCTGAAAACTTATTTAATGATCCTTGTATATGTTTTAGATTTCATTTTGACTATGAAAGTGAAATCTTTGCAAAATAGTATCTGTGATTTAAATGAAAAGACAAATGTATTAATTTGAAGTCTAGTTTTCAGGTGAATTATTTAAAAAAAAGCAAGTTAAAGTAATTCTTCCCTTTTGCTAAGAATTCTGCGCATAAAATAGATAAGTTCGTGTAAAAACGGAATAGCAGGAAGATTTCCACTGTGTTTAGGGGGGTGAGATGGAAAACCCAGGCACAATACGGGTGTATATAACGCAATAAAAAGACTCCAAATTTAACGACCATTCACATAATAAGCGAATCCGGTAAATTAGCACAAAAAGAGTATAAGACTAGAAAAAACTGGGTAGGCGAGTTGATCCATTTGGAATTGAGCAAGAGGTTTATTTCATATCCCATGTTTGAAGTAATATAAACTGAAAACGGAAAAAATATTTAGCCGCTAGTTTTCGAATGAATTATCAAGCTAAAATTATTTTTTACTTCAGCTAAAAATTCTGCACAGTCATAGAATAGATAAGTTAGTGCAAAAATGGAATATCTTAAAGATTGTCAGAAGATATATAAGGATAAATAAAAGTATATCCGGGACCAGATATGAAAAAGGAATCAGAAGGAAATAATCTTTACAGAGGTCAATCCTACAATAACGAATTCCCACTAGCCGTCAGCTGTTTTAATTAGTGCACACATAACGACCCAGACATACCTGATAATAGCTCGGGACCTACAATTTTTGAATAACTGTCAAAACTTAATGAATGAAAGGGCGGAGGAACAAAAAGTAAGAAGAGAAAAAGAAAGCAAAAAGGTAAAGGCAACAGATTTTTTCTCTTCACAAGCTAAACTTCGGAAGCTATGGGAAGCAGCATGGTGGGTGTGAAGTAAGGTGGATGAAACCTGTGACGAGTCAACGACATTCTGGGCGGACAAACCCTCACAGGTAAATGGCTAGGATCAAATAGTTCAGTCAGGGAACTACTGCTACTCATCTCTTAAGGTTGCGTCTATCGACAGATCACCATATATATATATATATATACATATATAAATGAAAAACCGCAACCAACTGTCATTTGGCTATTATCAATTTATTTCATATGGCCACTCAATAAGAGAAATCAACCTCTTCACATAGCCAAGACACAATGGAAAGAAAAAAATTATATTTTTTCAATGGATTCTTACTCCTTAAAAAAATGGGTACAATAAGTCATGGGCTAGAAGTTAGTGTCAAAAACGGATCTAACGTTATCGTTTAGTATCATGTATCTTTATGTACCTAGAATTTTTTACACAAGTCGTAATTTAGTCAATTTTCTCTTTACTAAGTTCATTTGTTCTTTGATTATCATCACTATGATCATGAAAGGCTTCAAGATGAATCTAAGGATTTTCTCTTCTTTTCTCTTCTTTTGTTTTCTTCCTAAGGTTTCTTTAATCTTGGTCTGTATGATGGGTGCTCGCCTTCAGTGAATTGGCTATGTTATTTCTTTTCTTTTTACCAGGGCGATTTAGGCATCTCTCTTGTTTGAAGCTTTTAGACCAACTGCCTTTCCAGCAATTCCTTTTTCTAGCACACGAAAATATAACTTTGACACGTGCCATCTTTCTTCTAATCATGGGTTTCCATATTCAAATTCTAATGTCCACTACTGTTTTTCATGAAATCCGTCAAGATTGGAGGAGGGTAAGTTTCATCTAGACTCTGTAACCTACTTTCAATGCAGGTCGTCTTACTGGTTGACCCATACAAGAAATCTGTTGCTACCTCTTGGGCCAGGGTGAGAATTGGAAACCCCCCTCCAACAAACCGTCATTTGGCTATTATAAATTTATTTCAGCCGGCCACTCCATCAGAGAAACCAACCTCTTCAGATAGCCATCATACAAGGTAGAGAAAAAATTATAAGAATATTCTTTCAAAGGATTCTTACTTATTTAACAAAAAAATGAAAATAAAAAATTAAGAAAGAAAGAGGGGGGCGACAAAAGATATGGGTAGAAGTTGGTTTCAAAATCAGATGTAATGTCATCATCTGGAGTTATGTATCCTTACCTATCTAAAAAGTTTTTAACACGACTCACAAAACCTTCAGCAACTAAAATCTTGTCAATAAATTAACTTATTTTATTCTAAGAAAAAATTGTTTATTTATTCATTTATTTATCAAGAAAGACGTGGTGATAAACACGATAGGCTTGTAGGTAGTTTTCTACCAAACTGTTCAGGCCTCATACATCGCGATAGACAGAAAAGTTTATTATATATATATATATATGTGTGTGTGTGTGTGTGTGTGTGTGTGTGTGTGTGTGTGTGTGTGTGTGTGTGTGTGTGTGTGTGTGTGTGTGTGATAAAGAAAGAAAGAAAGAAAGAAAGAAAGAAAGAAAGAAAGAAAGTGAAGGAAGGCAAATTGCAGTATAAAAAAACTGGACCTCAGCAGACTGCTGAAAAAGTTGTAGGACATGAAAATGACAGTGATACCGATGTTAGTAGGAGCTTTTCGAAGGCTCTTCAAGAATTTGAAAAAGAAAATTGATGAAATGGAGATTAAAGAAAGAATTGGCTTGGATACTTAGAAGAGTCCTGGAGATCTGAGAAGACTTGCAGTCAATCACTCAGACTTCAGTAAAAAAACATATCTAGAGAAACAATTACAGCAAAGCAAAAATTGATAATACGCAGAATTAGAAGTGTAGGTTACATGATAGTGGATATAAGACAGTTAATCACATGATAAGCGGATAAAGCAACTTGGCACAAAAGCAATACAAAAGTGAGCCTGACTGAGTGGGAAAGTTGATCCACTGGGAATCGTGCAAGAGATTAAAATTTGACCATTCTGACTAATGATATATACACAAAGCATAATCCGTCGGAGAAAATGAAACGCGTAAAATTGTCAGGGATTTTGAGATACAAACCGATCGCAAAATGCCGGCTAGAAGAGCAGAACTAATGTCTGTTATCAAGAAATAAAGAACTTGTTATCTCGTGGATGTTGCTTTTTCTGTGGACCACAGTGAGAAAACAGAAAAGACAGACAATTACTAGGATCTTGCCTGAGAATTGAGAGAACCATGGAACGGGAAAATGACGGAGTTGCCAATTGCAGGTTGTGTTCTTGAAGCAGTCCACACATGCTTGAAAAAGAATCAGGAGGAATTAAAATTCAGAGCGGAGAACTGAAATCATGTCAACCACAGCACTGTTAACATAGGGTGACGATACTGTGAAAAATCCTGCAGAACTGATTAGACTTTCTTTCTCTTAAGATCCCAATAAATAAATAACATCAGTTAAAACTGGTATTAAAACACCAAATAAAACGGGATTTCTTCCAAGCAGTGGTTGAATCAATACTTCTGCATGGATGCACTAAATGGACGCTGATAAAACGTCGAGAGGGAAAGCTAGACGAGAACTGCACAAGCTATATTGAACAGATCCTGGAAGTAACACCCAACGAAGCAATAGCTGTGTGCACACTTACCTCTCATCTCTAAAACCATCCAAATAAGATGAAAGAGACACGCGGAACATTGGTGGAGAGGCCACGATGAACTCATAAGCGACGTTCTCCTAATTATGGACCCCTCCATATGGACATGTCAGTGTTGGCCGACTCGTAAGAACTTACCAACTACAGTTGTGCGCAGACGTAGGATGTAGTCTGGAAGACCTACCGGGAGCGGTGAATAAGAGTACGAACGGGGAGAGAGAGTCAAGGAAATCCGTACTCGCTTTGTGACTTGATGATGATAATTAAGATACATATAAACACACACAAACACACACACGCACACACGCACACACACATATATATATACGAGGATCATTAAGTAGGTTCCCAGACTTTTTTCGTATGGCCACTTTTGTTGATAGTACACAAATGAAACTCTAGTCCCCTTCGAAGTAATCTCCCCCGGCTGCATTGCACTTCTTGTACCGTTCAAACAACTTCTGATAGAACCCATGGAAGTCCTCTTGTGTGAGCGTATCAATGACCTTCGTCACAGCCTCTTTCATCTCCTCAATTGTCTCATAACGAGCTTAGGGAATAACCAAAAGTCACAGGGAGAAAGGTCTGAACTATAGGAAGGCTGAGGAACTGTCTTAATGCCCGTCTTGGTCAAATAGTCTGTGACAAGGATGGAGTTGTGGACTGGTGCATTGTCCTGATGGAAATGCCACTGACCCGATTTGAAGAGTGCTGGCCTCTTCGACGCAATCTCTTCCTGAACTCCCTTAGAACCTCAACATAGTAACCCTAACCCTTTGGCCAATTAACTGTGGTGTATTGACTTCCTTACTCCTCCCGACCTCTCATCATCCCTCACAGACTCCCTGCCTCCTTTGAATATCTTATGCCACTCAAAAACTGATGCTCGACTCATGCAATATGTTCGGAAAGCAGTCTGAAGCATTCCATACGTTTCTGAGGCATTTTTTCCAAGTTTAAAACCGAATTTTATTGCATATCGTTCTTTTAAAGTGTCCTTTCATCCAGATTGCATTTTTGAAATTCACCAGCTGTGACAATCAGGCTTTAGTATTGTGTATTCCAACTGCTGCTGTAGCAGTTCATTTAAACCAGAAATCATAAAAATTGGTCAGTATTTTCATAAGATATATAGCAATAACATTCTGAATTTTCAAGATTTTACAAGAATTTTAAATGCCTGTACAAAAAAGTCTGGAAACTTATTGAATTCACCACGTAATATACATATATATATAACACTTTTCTTTGTCTTCAGAATATTTCCTAACAAAAGATGAGCTGATTAATGATAAACATCTTTGTTACACGTGTTAATATTTAAATACGCCGACCATGTGTTAGTAATCCCGTCATTCTTATGAGTACTATACTACTCGTTATTATAAGGAGTGCATGTAGCAGTTTTAATATCTTTTAATTAACAGCAAGGTTCCTGATCAAACTGCGTACAACTTTTCTTAACAACACCCGATGTACCCCCCACCATCCCATTTGTTTTTATCTCATTTATTCATTTTCTCTTTCACTCTTCCTTCCTTCACCTTCTTCTTTTCAATCTCCTTCGCCGTCGCCCCACTCCTCTCACCGTATTTTCGTTGCATTTCATTTGATTTCTAGTATTTCTGGTCCCGTTCGCATGAGTCGTTAACACCAACAGAGAAATGAAAGACGAAGAACAAGAGAAGAAAAGATGGACGAGAAACTTTATGTGCAAAAAGGTGGAAAAGATTTGCCGAGTATCTGTCGATGTAGGATGAATAAATAAATAAATAAATAAATAAATAAAAATAAATAAAATAATTTAAATTAAAGAATTAAAACAAAAACAAAATAAAAAAAAAGCAAAAATAAAAAGTTAAAAAAAAAAAAAAAAAACGTCCGTATAAGAGAAGGACAATCACCTTATTCAGCATTATGCAAATAAGTCACGGGTCACGTGGCGATCATGTGACAGCCGCTCAACGGGTGCTCGACGTTCGCAAGTTTTAATTTGGGTAATGGATCACGTGACGCAGGAAAAATCCGATTTAGTTGGGTTCTTTTGTTATGCGTGGGGAGAGTTTTGCTGTTATATATATTTTATTTCTTTTTGAATTTGTTTTGTTTTGTTTCTAAAGAAATTCATGGGAATTATCTTTTTTTTATTATTTGAAAAATGTTTACGTACTCAGCTGTCAGAAAAACGATAAAACGAAAGAAAGAAAGAAAGAAAGAAAGAAAGAAAGAAAGAAAGAATGAATGAATGAATGAATGAAAGGAAGAAGAGGAGAATAAAGCTAGAAACGGAAAGAGGGAAAAGGAAGAAATGAAGGAAGTGAGATAGAAAGAAAGAAAGAAAGAAAGAAAGAAAGAAAGAAAGAAAGAAAGAAAGAAAGAAAGAAGTTTGATCATAGAAAAAGTAATAAAAGAGAGAAAGGAAAGGTGGGAAAAGAAAGAAAAACGAAAGTGAATGGAAAAAGGAAAGATTCTAAAAGAAAGAAATACAAGAAGACTGAAAAAGAATGGGAAAAGAAATACAGAAAAGGATCAATTTTAGAAGAAAGAAAGAAAGAAAGAAAGAAAGAAAGAAAGAAAAGAAGAAAAAAGCAAAGAACGGAAAGAGGTAAAGGAAGAAATGAAGGAAGCGAGATAAAAGAAAGAAAGAAAGAAAGAAAGAAAGAAAGAAAGAAAGAAAGAAAGAAAGAAAGAAGAGGAGAAAAAAGCAAGGAACGGAGAGAGGTAAAGGAAGAAATGAAGAAAGCGAGATAAAAGGAAAGAAAGAAAGAAAGAAAGAAAGAAAGAAAGGTAGTCAAGTAAACGAAAATGAAAAAGAAAGAAAGAATAAAGAGAGGACGAAGAAAGAATACCAAAGGAAATAAAATAAGGAATGGTAAAAAAAAAAGGATTGTAATAGAAAGAGAAGACAGGCAAAACGTTTTGCAACTGAATCTAAAGGAAATATAGAAAAAAAAAGAAATATATATTTTTTGTAAATGTAGCAAAGATAGCTAAACATGCAATATACAAGGTGAAGTCAACTAGAAAAAGAAAAAAAGAAAGACAGAAAAATAAACAAAAAAAACCCCGAAAAGATAGGAATAAAAAGAAAGTAAAAAGGGTAAAGAAAGAATCGAAGAAAAAGAAGAGAAGGTTAGACCAAGAAAGAAAAGATTAAAAATCAGAAAAAAAAGTCACGTGAACTTATAAACAATGAATAAAAACGATCGCAAAAAAATAAATAAATAAACGATGACAAAAAAGTTTGCATTAAAGTAAATAACTAAAAATAGAACAAATAAAACCTTAAAAAAAGCTTTAAAATGAAGTAAAAGCGACTTAATAGGTTGGTTGGTTGGTTGGTTGGGTTTTATGACATATCAACCTTTGTAGGCTATTTAATGCCAAATCCATTTTTATACAAATAATCAGTTCTATTTCAAACAATACAGTTTAGCATGAGTATTTAATTGTCAAAAACATTTCTATTTCAAACAATTCAGTTTACTCAAATAGTTCTAATTCGGCCAATTCCGTTTAGTATAAGCATTGATTTTATTTACACACAGTCAAATGTAAGAACAGTTCTATGATAAAAAATTCAGATCAGCATAAGTATGCAGTTTAAATATCGTAACAGTTCTATTTCAAGTAATTCGGTTTAGCATAAGTACGTAGTTTGGTTCTATTTAACCCATAGATAGGACCCTATCAGGTGCTACAACTCCAAGCCAGACTGGACCTGGGAGCGATGGCAATGAAGAGATACTTCGCATTCCCCAAAGCTCCAGCATCACTGGAACCTCAGCATCACATTGTTTAGTGTCTTAACCTGAACACTCGTTGGTGGGGGGATTCCCCCTCCCCTGCTGAGATGCAGTCGGTGTATTTAACAGCCCTCAATTCCTTTTAGGTTATTTGTATAATTTCTCGGATAAATAAACGAGAATTCTTCCCCGCTGTAGCCATGCTAGTACCACTGTATGGCTGCACCAACGGGACTCTAACAAAATGCTCGGAGAAAAGGCTCGATGGGAATTGCACTTGGATGCTTTGCGTTGTTTTAAACAAATCCTGAAAGCAGCACCCTACAAAACAACAGCTGTAAGGCCACTTACCTCTCATCGTACACATAGTCGAAGTCACACGAAAAAGACATGTTAGGAACTACTGGAGAAGCAAGAACGAACCCATAAGCGATATTCTCCTGTGAATTCCTACACATGGACATATCATCGATGGGACCCTAACAAGTATTACCACTTCGGTTCAGAGTGGATCTGGGAATAATAACAATGAAGAGGTACTCCACATTCCCTAAAACTCCAAGATTGGAACCTCACCATTAGATGCAGTTTACTCTCCAATCCAGGACACTCGACGTTGGGTGGGTCTTGCCCCTCAGCAGAAATGCTGTGGGCATATTCTAAAGCTTCAGCCGAATGGGCTAATTATAGCGTCAAGTAACTCATCTTAATACTAAAAATTCGCATACAGTTTAAATGGTTTGAAGTATTCTTATCTAACATTGATATAATGCTATTTATTTGGACATGTTTATATAGTTTCAAGTATTCTAATTCAATACAGATAATTTTCAAATCAGACCTATTTGATTAATAGATAATTTCCTGGCATAACTCTACCTATCGTAGTACACCTGGTGTAATACAGCAACTGGGGGCTAATCAATCAAAAGTTTAAAGCAGACTTGGTGAAAAAGGTAAGAATTGGATTCCCAGAAGAATCTTGATTGCTTAAATATTATTTGGACAAAGAAGAAAGATTTGGAAACCCAAATGTAATATAATGGTCGAGGGATTTCGTTTTATATATCTTGCCTTTGGGTTTAGTTAGGCTGAGATCCTTTCGGCTCAGCACATGGGTTAGTTAGGTGCAAACTTGAGCACAGGTGTTGACGCACGTGCGGGGAGGATGTGTCTTTCACAGATGCCAAAATAAAAATCCCAGATAAAAAGGTAGAGCAGTGAATATGAATGACGTCATGCACCAGAAGCGCGGGCGGAGGATTTTTGGGATTTTGAAAAAGTCAGTTGAATTGAGTTCCTGGCTCTGAAGAAGACGGTTGACTTTCGCTAGCTCACAGTGGCCTTGTGGCGGGTGCCACACGTGTTGAGGCGCAGATGGAAAAGTCATCATAGAAAGATTGTCCAAACCTTTAACTCAAAGCTAGTAAAAGGTTTCGTACCTGAACTATGAAGTCGTTACATGTTTTTCGTGTTTCGGGATTCCTATGTTCTATGTATATATGTTATGAACATTCTATGTACATTTCACATATCCGTATCTGGCTATGGTACACAAACATAGAATGCCCTATGAGATATTGTAGCTAGAAAAGCGGGTTAATTAGTTGAGAGCAAGCAGGCCAAGTGGAACTGGATATAGTTGTACTCTTGAGTAAATCTAAAGCACTGGACAAAAGTAAATATTGGACACCAAAAAGTTAATTAGAATCCTGTAGAGACCATCTGGCTATTTATGAAAATTATGAGAAAGAAAACAAACTTCTGCATTATAATGTATCCAGTGTGGAGATCTGATAAAAGAATTTTAATTGTGTAATTTCATTTGAACAACTAAAACTTGAAGACAAAAAAATAAGGTCTGGAAATTATCAAAAAATACAAAATTGGTTTTATTAGAAAAGTCTGGAAGGCTGTTCTTATAAAGAAATATCGGGTTAATAATCTTTGATAATTCCCCTTCGCCTAGGCATTTTGAAAATTAGTTTGGTTTCTTTGTTTAATGGCATATCAACCTTTGTAGGTTATTTAATGCCAAATCCATTCTCCTAGAAGAACAATAGTGGTACTATTTAACCCATAGCTGGGAGGATAAGGGGGTTCTTACCTTTCCCAAGGGTATTTGCCCGAAAGTGAACGTAATAGCGCGACTGGCGTACGAACTCGCGTACTACGATTTCGCAGGCCATCGCTTTAACCATTACACCAAGAGGACACCCCCTTGAAAATTAGATTTGTCGCAAAAAGACAGTTGCACTCGCTCTAAAACGAGGGCCTTGGTGAATATAGAGAGAGTGGGAGGAAATAAAAAGTTCTAAGACCCAACTGAGACCAGGTATGGATATAAGCTACAAATCAAAATAGGTTAGAGTTGAGAGGTTGGATCCAGATCTCTTGACAATTAAAAAGGTTTTAGACAATTTCCCAAATTTGGAAAAGCTTTTTTAAGGAAACTGGGATAATGAGATATTGACATAAAGGATGACCCACATTCTGGTTAGACACCGGACTCGGTATAAGCTGGAGTTTTTGACATCTCAGAGAGAGGAGCCAGAGATGATCGGAGAGTGTCCGGGAAGTGTTAGAAGAGAGAGGGGGGGAGTCGGTCACCAACTGTTCTTGAACCTTGTGCCAGAACCAGAATACAAAATACTTGGTGTATTATTTGATCGTATGTAGCTGCGTTGCAAAGAGTCAGAAGAAAGTTAATTGGAAAGATTTAAGGAAAGGTTCCGAAGAGAAGTCAATCGAGACAGCGATCGACAAGACCTTGCGCCAAATACTTAAAACTTGACGTACAATTAGGCCGTTTATAACTGTGTTGCATATTTCAATGTCACTTAACAAGAGCCGAATGGGAAGGGTTAAAACCACTCTATATAAAAGATAATATAAACATAGTGTTATTACATTTCAAACCCGTGTTGATTTCATTGTTGGTTGGTTGGTTGGTTTTTATCTTATTTTGCTTTTGGGTGGTTTTTGTGTGTGCTGGCTACATGATTTTCATATAAACCCTGGAAAGTTTACACTCAGAGTAAAAACAACGAAGTCGTGACTCCATTCTCCCCACCCAGTCACAAGAAAATCAAGATTAAAAAAGAACGTGTTTATTTTTGTCATATGTGCAATGGCCACCAGGGTTCATAAACGTTCACCTTTTGAGGATATTTATTAATCTCTGACAAAAACATGTTTTTTTATACAGAAAATCACTGAAAATCATACATAGTCACCTATTACAACTTTTTACACTTAGGGCGTTTTTTTCTGCTACTTATGATAATTCCTAACCTTAGAAAATCAGTCAAGAATTTAAATACTTTTTTTATTGACATATAAACTCAACGCAAATAAAAAAATATTGTACATCCGAAAAATCTGGGAAATTATTCTATATCGGGGTATGAAGGAATAACAACACTTTTTTACGTTTTATATATTAAAAATATGATCTCTCTTGTTTATTAAGAAAGATGGCGAAATGGTTGCGTGAGAGAGAAAGTCGGATAAATCAGGAACCGATAAAATATAATATCTTCAGAGACCCTTACTTCTTCACTCTACCTTGATGAGGCTGGCACAGAGCAGACTTAAAAAATAATCCATCTTTGTTTCTTCTTCGTGCTTTTTTCAAGGGAGACTGATACAGGGCTACCTCTCCACTCAGGTCATCAAGTGTCACCTCTTTCTGCTTATTATTACTCTGCTGATTACTCAGGGTCGAAAACTTCAGTCGATATATATTTTTCGGATGTCAACTCACTCTTCCTACGCGATTCACGAGGCATTTCCGTTGTTTTTTGTTTCCCTTAAGACACTGATGTATATCCTTTTTTTGAAATTCACGAACTTACACGGCTAGTCAAAGGTCAATATATAACAAAATGTTCATCATAATCATCATCATCATCATGTCGAGCCGCTAGCACGGATATCCTTGACCCTCTCTCGCCACTAAACCCCTATCGTTCATCGCCTCTGGCAGGTTCTCAGAGCTACATTCCGTATCCTCACATAGCTTCTGTATGTATGTTCGAGCTGGTCGTCCTTCCCTTGCTCGGCCATATGTGGGGGTCCATAGGAGTACATCACTTATGAGCTCGTCCCTGTTTCTCCAGCAGTGTCCTGCATGTCTGGTTCGTCTAATTTGGATGGTTTTCGTGATGGGAGGCAGGTGGTCGTATAGTTGGTGCCTTGTAGGGTGTTGCTGCCAGGACTTATTCAATATTGCTCGCAACATTCTTGCGTAATTGCCGTCTAGCTTCTTCTCCAGCCGTTTTGTTAGCGTCCAATTAGTGCATCCATACAGCAGTATCGACACAACCACTGGTTTGAAGCAACTGCGTAAGGAATTTTTAAAAGTTCGAAGCCTTACGGATTGAAGAATTATACCTAAATATTTTTGTTGTAGCAACACACCATTACTACTTATAAAACTAGAAAAAACTAATAGAGATTTTTACGTTAATTTCTATGCCGGTGAAGTCCATAAAAAATTGAGAGGTGTACGACAAACCTAAAATCTGGGGGAAACTTAGAACTTTATTAACAACTCTTGTAAATAATATCTAGGCTTACATCTGGTGATTGCTATTATTTACTCCCTTAAAATGATTACTTGAAACTGGTAGTAATGGAGCAGCCAATGTTGGGTAAGTAAACTACGTTTATTCTAGATTTAAATTTTCATCTGCTGGCTGGTAATGAGCATTTACTTTTGATTTTCTTTTTTCGAAAAGTTTTTTTTTTTAATAGTTGAAACTAAAATAATTCAAATAAGAAAAATTCTTATAAAAAAAAGTACTCGATTCTTTTTGGGCCTTGTAGGTATATAAACTAAAAAAGGTAAAATTATGAACACAAAAGAGTGTGTTACTTAAAATTTCATGTGGTGTGCACAATCATCAGACGGAAATGAAAATAGTTCATTGTTCATACTGCATAAAACTTCAAGTAACGGACTTCTAATCTTCAGAGGACTTTTTCTCTTGCCCCCAAGCAGTCTACCAGGCAATTGTAAGTCTATTAAACACTTGGTCTCAGCGAGGTGTCTCCCAGTGACTTAAACGGCTTTTCAGGGTTGAGTTGATTGCTCAAAATCTGAGGCGCCCCATTCGGGGAATGCCGACAGGGCAAAGTATTTTTGGACCAGCAATGCATCAATTTTAATTCATGAGGGGTCTCCATCATAAAATGGCCTGGTGCAGCATTCTGACTCGGTGGGAGGTCAGCTGCCTACCAACTTCTTGTGTTCATACTATGATATTGTAGGTTTTATACATATATATGTATGTGTGTGTGTGTGTGTGTGTGTGTGTGTGTGTGTGTGTGTGTGTGTGTGTGTGTGTGTGTGTGTGTGTGTGTGTGTGTGATATTGATAGCATTCTCCGCTCCAATCGGACAATGGATGTACGGCCAAATTTCTGCACAGGACAGGTCAGTGTTGTAGGAAAGACCGGTATTTGTCCATGGAGTAGGTTTTCCCTCTTGGTGTCACAGATGATGTGAAGAGGAAAAAACCTTTCGCATGGCTTACTAATAGACAAAATATGCGCAGACGCACGTATATATATATATATATAATTTAAAACATGCAAATATAGAAGTTATGGCATAAAAAAGTGCTCGATGCTATCAAGGCAGAGTAAACATCAAACCTAAAAGAATATTATACTGTCAAACATAAAAGTCAGCGACTTGAAGTTTCATGAAGTATGCTTGTATGCACAATCATCAGACAAAAATGAGAGAAAAGTAGTTGATCAACAGTATTTATAAAATTGGTTATAGTCTCGTGATAAGGTCTTATCTATATATATTCGATTGAAAGTACATGACATGTTTTAAAAAGTGATATCAAAAATTGGTTACTCTTATTATTTGCTGAGAGCCAACTAAATGCCAAATGCTTTTCCTTATAATTGATACAGTATCCGAAATTCAAAATATTTTATTACTAAATAATTTTTGACAAAAATATGCGTTTTTGATGTTTAGGACAGATGAGTCAAATATAGGAGTTCAGATTTTTTTCAACCTGATTTCGTTGTAAAAATATTCAAACTTTTTTTTTATATATGCTTTTCTTTAAGGTTTATTTGGGTCCCTACGTGGCCAAAATGTGACACTGGGTCGATTTAATTTGGGAAATAGTCCGCGGTAATTAAATCTCCCGCGGACTGGGACAAAAAGTTTTCAATTCCATCGGTATTTCCCTTCAGTTATAAAACCAGCCATTACCTTTTTATACAAGAGGATAGGTGATGGAAATAAGCTGATAATCTAGCCTCACTCACTTGGCACAAAATTAAGCCAATCGTTCACTAATGTGTTTGATAAAGAATTTTATATGCATTGGTTTGACGTAAAATTTCGCTTGTTAAATATAAAGGCTGTAAACAACAAGGTAAAATCATTTTTTTCTTTTTTGCATTTTTAAATTTCCTGCACGTACTCTTTCTCATTGTCGTAGATTAACGAACCAAATGTTACTGATGCTACTAAGGTAATCCATGATGTAAAGGGGTCCATAGGAAAACGTCGCTAATGAGTTCATCCTTGAACATCCAGTAGTCTCCCGCTCGTCTTCTTCATTTAATTTGGATGGTCTTCGAGATGGGTGGTCGGTGGTCGTACAGGTGCTGATTTGTAGGATGTTGCTTCCAGGATTTTTTGATATAGCTCGTAGCATCCTTGTGCAAATGCCGTCAAGCTTTTTCTCAATACACTTAGTTAGCGTCCAGGTATGGCACCCTTGCTGCATCTTCACAGCAGGCGGGGCATAGGACTCCATGTGAACGCTGACAAAACTGAGTATATGTGCTTTAATCAAATTGGCGATATATCCATACTGAATGGTGACTCTCTGAAACTAGTGGACAAGTTCACCTAACTCGGAAACAGCGTCTCATCTACCATAACTGACATCAATACAAGACTAGCGAAGGCATGGACAGTCATCAATAGGCTATCGTTCATATGGAAGTCTGACCTATCCGATCAAATAAGTTGGTTGATTGGTTGGGTTATATGGCATATCAAACTTTGTAGGTTATTTAATGCCAAATTCATTTTTATACAAATAATCAGTTCTATTTCAAACAATTTAGTTTAGCATGAGTACACAGTTTAATTGTCAAAAATATTTCAATTTCAAGCTATTCAGTTTAGTCAGACAGTTCTATTCCAAACAATTCAGTTTAGCATGAGTACACAGTTTAATTGTCAAAAATATTTCTATTTCAAGCTATTCAGTTTAGTCAGACAGTTCTATTTCAAACAATTCAGTTTAGCATGAGTACACAGTTTAATTGTCAAAAATATTTCTATTTCAAACTATTCTTTTTAGTCAAACAGTTCTTATTCAACCAATTCGGTATAGTATAAGTATAAATTTGGTTTACACACAGTTAAATGTCAAAACAGTTCCATTTCAAACAATTCAGTTTGGCGTAAGTACAGTTTCAATGTCAAAAACAGTTCCATTTCAAACCATTCAATTTACCATACAAAAACAATTCCATTTCAAACAATTCTGTTTAGCATAAGTATGCAGTTTAAATATAAGTATACAGTTTAATTTTCAAAAACATTTCTATTTCATAAATAGAGCCCTATCAGGTGCTACAACTCCGGTCCAGAATGGACCTGGGCGCGATGGCAATGAAGGGGTACTTCGCATTCCCCAAAGCCCCAGCATTACTGGAACCTCATCATCAGATTGTTTAGTCCAGGACACTCGTTGGGAGGGTCTTATCCCTCTGCAAAGATACAGTCGGTGTATTCTAAAGCCTCCGCCGACCGGGCAACCGATAAAATAAAACACAGTTTTTTCCAAGGTCAATAGCTATTCATACCAAATTTGGCAGATTTACATCAAACCATCTTACCGTCTAGAAAGGCTTAACGAACAAGTGATTGATTTTAACGGCAAGTCAGTCCGTCAACGGTTATTTTATGCCCAGAGGTCAAAGAATCGCGTTCATTGTAGATTTATATCAGAGACATTCCATAATTAGGATTTTTAAGCATTCTTTTTTTTCTCAGAATTTGTTTCCATAAAGATAAGCTCTGTGTTCTTTGGAAGTGATCTTATAGAAAAAATTATTTAAATTTCTTGAGGCTAGTCAAAACGGTGACGAATCGAATAAAGTGCTCCAGGCTTTAACAGAGGTCTGTAAGCAAATTTTTGATAGCTGAGAAGTACAAACACTGTGAAAATTTCAAAAAATGTGTGACGTTTATGGAGAAGAGTGTTTTAGTTAAAAAAGGATTTACCAGTAGGATAAATATGTTTTTTTCTACAGCGAGCCTGAATCGAAAAAAATATGAAGTAGAAACACGCTGACTCTCTGGTAAAGAAAAAGTGCCGGGAGCAGCAATCAGTAAATAAGGTCATGCTGACAGTGTCAAGAGACAGAAAAGAACCCATCACAATTGATTTCCTTGAAAAAGTTAGAACTGTAAACAGTGTTTTCTATTGCCAAATCATTTGGCAAAATTCACCTCACGAATTAAATGATGCTTTTATTTATATCTTTGTCTTGGTTTCTTTGTTTAATGATATATTAACTTTCCTGGATTGAATAACCAGAAAATCTGTCGATCACTTACGAGCGACATACGGAAACACTGGGCAGCTTTTTCGACCTTAGGCCTCATCAGCAGTCTATACCGTGATCTTCCCCTAGTGATCTTCGAACCAGTGACCACAGAATGCAGAGCCGAAACTCTACCACTGAGCCACCAATTCACATCGCACAGAAGCGCTGCCAAATTAACTTGTCATTGTAATTGCACAGCCGATTAGCCTGAATATGTCTTGTAAGTTACATCCGTACTCTTTACAGAGGGCACTGTCACCTCCAGGGCCATTTCTTCCCAAGAGGAATTGGAAATACGCATTCACCTAAATATCATAACCCCAAGAGCAAGGAAATAGGTGCATATTTTCTCTTTTAAGTAGAGGACTTCTATTGTGTATTAAATTACCATGACCAGTGTTTCTGGATTTTCAGATCATGGTTATTTAATTCCTCTACTTAAAAAAGAAAATGTACATCCAACCTTCCTGGGTTATTTAATGTCAAAGACACTCTTGTAGAAAAAAGAGAGTGATACTATGCAACCTATAGATGGGGAATACGGAGTTGCTGGCTTTTCCGAAAGTGAACGTAGTAACGAGACTAGAGATCGAACTGGCTTACTTTGAAGTTGAAATCCAGCACTATAGCCATTAAGCATAGTGTTTAAAAGGATATTTTTGCACGCCGTTCTATAATATCAAGTAATTCAAATAATTTGCAAACAGATCTATTTGACCCATAGATGAATTACCATTTCGGGTGAGAGTAGACCTGGATGTCATGGCAATGAAGAGGGTACTCCAAACTGGAGCATCACCACTAAATGTAGGTTAGTGTCAGACTCATGACATAACTTTTTCGAGGGGGGGGCGGGTCTTATCCCTCGGTAGAGAATACAATCAGCGTATTCTAAACCTCACTGACAATATAAAAACTCATCTAAAATCGGCCCTTGGCATAATAGTTAGATTGCTCGTCAATGGCCCGGGAAACCGGGGTTCAATCCCAGATTGAATCATAGAGACTCAAAAAATAGTTATTGATGCCTTCTTGGTTAACACTCAGCATTATAACGTATTGATCAAGGGTAAGTGGAGCCATGCAGGAAAAGGAGTATGGTCCTTCCCTACACCACAGTAAAGTAGCTATTGAAAAGGAACCCTTCGGCTCGCTCGAGACAGCGGTCCATCAACTTACTATTACTTGCGTAATAGGTTGTTCAGAAAGATTTAAAATGAGAAATTTGGTTGTTGGTTGGTTGGTTGGTTGGTTGGTTTTTATGGCATATTAACCTTTGTAGGTTATTTAACGCCGAATCCATTCTAATGTAAATAATCAGTTCTATTTCAAACAATTCAGTTTATCATAAACACGCAGTTTAAATGTAAGTACAGTTTAATTGTGAAAAACATTTCTATTTCAAGCTATTCAGTTTAGTTAAGCAGTTCTAATTCAACTAATTCAGTTTAGTATAAGTAGAGATTTTGTTTACACACAGTTAAATGTCAAAACAGTTCCATATTAAACAAGTCAGTTTAGTGTAAGCACAGTTTCAATGTCAAAAACAATTCCATTTAAATAATTCAGTTTATCATAAACACGCAGTTTAAATGTAAGTATGGTTTAATTGTCAAAAACATTTCTATTTCAAGCTATTCAGTTTAGTCAAACAATTCAGTTTAGTATAAGTATGCCGTTAGAGAAATTTGGCATCATATCTGAGGCATGTTATTCGTATAATAAAGCCGTATTCTTTTATTTTCTGTGGGGAGGGGTTTCTACCAAATTAGCCAGGTTCGAAACTCTTAGATCAGTTAGTTCAATTTTTCTACACTTAAATAGTTGTCTCTGTAGTATTTCAAGTGTTCAAGATTATAAAAAATTTAATCCTTTCAAAATACACAGCATCACTTGAATGTCTTCGTAAATTTACTCTGATAAGATATCCGATTATATATAAAATTACGTTAAACTGGAACGAATGAATGGTTTCGTCAATCTACAGACAAAGATCTCTTTTTTGTCTAATAGGAGTTAATACCGTAAAGATTTGGGTGTGACCTGAAATAGGATATGACCTACCCTATAAGAATTGACATTTGGGTGGCACAGGAAAGAAAAAAAAAACTCTTCTGCTACTTAAGAAATAGCAGTAAATTTTATTCGATAAAAATGCTTTGTTTATGAGCACATGTGTAAAGAAATTTTGGCGAAGACACATCCGAACTAAAAACAGAAAAAAAAAAGAGGTATATGTATACTAGCAGATGTACCCGTAGTTCGTGGGGAAAATAGTTAAAATGTTTTGAAAAAATAATCATTATATACATTTTATAAAAATTCAATGAGTAAATAAATAATTGATTAAAGTCAATTTAACCTGTCTAGGATTATTTTAAGCCCAGCCGTTAGGGAGTCGGGTACATTTTTAAGTAGATGTTTCTCGTTTCTTAATTCATTTTTTGTACACAGTTGTATATCAAGTATTCCTATCTAATACTATACTATTCGTCAATTGCATGGGTCCACGTGTTGTCTATAAACCTTGTGATGAGTCTGGCTTGGTGGAACTTTTTCTTTCGATACTCCACAATCACGTCCTTCACTCCGCTCCTGACTTACCTCGCTTCGGGTGTGCTCACGCAACGATACTCCCAGCCTTTATTTTTCTATATCCCTCTGTGTCGTAACCTGTAGCTAAAGTTCATACTTTGTGGTAGCCCACAGTTTACTTGCGTATAACATCGCTGGTAAAACGGTGCTATTAAAAAGATTGGCTCTTTGGGTCTTGTCCGGCTTTGCTATGAACAGACCTTCCATTATGGTAAAAGCCTTCCACCCTAATTTTATCCCCCACTTTATTTCCGCATCCATGCTTCGGTACATATCCACTATCAATCCTAAATAGAAGTATCTTTCACCTTCTCGATTTTCCAACCACAATAAACATTCACTACATATTGGTGATGAAAATTGGTACCTCTACCTTATAAGAAATTTTGTTATTTACAAGGTCAATGATAAAGGTATCAGATTGACTACAATAACTATTTTCCCCAAATGGTCACCTATCTATAAAAAAGGAACTGGTTGATCGTTGCTTATCTTTAGTCCTCGGTTGAGAATCATTGCTCTCAATGTGACTTGACTGTGAAGGTACTAGTCCTGTTATTGTAAAACTAGGCATTCTTCGATGCTAGGTAGAATACACTCTGACCAATTTCAATGAATTCAGGTTCAAATGAACACCGACAGCAGCAATTGGAATACACCCTACTAAATCCTGATTGTCACAGCTGGTGAATTTCAAAAATGCAATCTGACACTTTAGAAGAACGATATGCAATAAAATTGTGTTCTAAACTTTGAAAAAATGGCTCAGAAACGTATGGAATGCTTCAGCTGCTTTTCGACCATCTTGCATAAATCGAGCATCAGTTTTTGAGTGGCATAAGAGATTCAAGGAAGGCAGGTAGTCTGTGAGGGAGGATAAGAGGTGTGGGATGGGTAAGGAAGTCAGAACACCAGAGATGATTGGCCAAAGGGTTAGGGTTACTATCTTGAGGTTTTAAGGTTGTTCAGGAAGAGATACCTAGGGAAGAGGCAAGCACTCTTCAAATCGGGTCAGTGGCAATTCCACTAGGACAATTCACCTGTCCACAACTCCATCCTTTTCACCGACTATTTGACCAAGAAGGGCGTGAAGACACTTTCTCAACCTCCCTATAGTCCAGACCTTGCTCCCTGTGATTTTTGGTTATTCCCGAAGCTCAGAGGCTGTCGTTATGAGACAATTGAGGAGATGAAAGAGGCTGTGACGAAGGTCATTGACAAGAGGATTTCCATGGAGCCTTCCAGATGTTGCTGGAACGGTACAGAAGTGCATTGCAGCCGGAGGATATTACTTCGAACGTGACTAGAGTTTCATGTATGTACTATCAATAAAAGTGCCCATACGAAAA
This sequence comes from Sepioteuthis lessoniana, assembly GCA_963585895.1. NCBI lineage: Eukaryota > Metazoa > Mollusca > Cephalopoda > Myopsida > Loliginidae > Sepioteuthis > Sepioteuthis lessoniana. Next base: position 12,731,486 of record OY757931.1, on the reverse strand, counting down.
AAGTCTGGAAACTTATCGTATGCACCTCGTATCTCTCTCTATATATATATATATTGAGCAAATTATGTTAGTGTTCGTGTGTCGAAGAAAGTCGTTTCTGTTTCCCTGTGTACACACGTGCGAAAGTGTGTCTGGAAAAAGGTATTTGCCTGTGTATATGCTTATACACCTCTGTGTTCGTTTATTTGCTGTTTAAGATAAAGTTGGGTTTTTTTTTTATCATTCCAAAAACTTGTAAAGTGTTGCTGTTCAGATGAGGTATTGGAAATCTTCTTGCGTGAGAGAATATTGAAATAAAATAAGTGAGGATTAAACAGTACATAATTTTCTAAAAAATACTCGATTGAGCCGGAAGTTTATTTCGGGCGACCATCAGAAAAATTTTCTTAGTCATCAAGTTTTGCTTCCTCCCCAGATTACACGCCTTGATAACGATCTATGAAAGCCAGCTTTTATTTTATAGTGCATTCAATTCTGAGACAAATAAATATCATTAAAATATGCCACCTAGTGTCTGCGCAGGAGGTGATGAATCTAATTTTTGCTATTCGGTATATCTATGTGTAGTAGTCTATAGAAGAACATGGCTTAAGAGTTCGTCATTACTTCGGTATATCTATGTGTAGTAGTCTATAGAAGAACATGGCTTAAGAGTTCGTCATTACTTCGGTATATCTATGTGTAGTAGTCTATAGAAGAACATGGCTTAAGAGTTTGTCATTACTTCGGTATATCTATGTGTAGTAGTCTATAGAAGAACATGGCTTAAGAGTTCGTCATTACTTCGGTATATCTATGTGTAGTAGTCTATAGAAGAACATGGCTTAAGAGTTCGTCATTACTTCGGTATATCTATGTGTAGTAGTCTATAGAAGAACATGGCTTAAGAGTTCGTCATTACTTCGGTATATCTATGTGTAGTAGTCTATAGAAGAACATGGCTTAAGTGTTCGTCATTACTTCGGTATATCTATGTGTAGTAGTCTATAGAAGAACATGGCTTAAGAGTTCGTCATTACTTCGGTATATCTATGTGTAGTAGTCTATAGAAGAACATGGCTTAAGAGTTCGTCATTACTTCGGTATATCTATGTGTAGTAGTCTATAGAAGAACATGGCTTAAGAGTTCGTCATTACTTCACCAGCTATTCTTAACATGTCTTACTTCTCTTATTTAGATTATTGGTTAGATCGGAGTAAGTGGTCGTATAACTGCAGTTTTCTTGTGTATTACTTCCAGGATTTGTTCAGAAAGGAACACAGCATTCTTGTTCCCATTTAGCTTTTTCACGTACAGTTTAATTAGTGTGGTGAAACCATACAGTGGCACAGACACGGCTACAGCCAAGAAGAGTTCCCATTACGCTAAAAGCACCGGTGCATACTAGATCACAGATGTTAAGAAGCGCTATGTCTTCAAAACTGTAGCCGCGTCACTACTATTGTATAGCTGCACCACAGTGTGCCCTGAAGCACTTGGAGAAAATGCTACATGGGAATTACACAATGACACTACATGCTATTTTGGAATAATCCTAAATGCAAAATAATCTGGGTGATTAATCAATTATATGAATTAAATTATTTATTTGGTAAAATTGTAAGTTAGCCAAGGACTTTGAATGTAAGTATAGCTCCTCGCAAAGGTCAAACGCGTGTACAGGAGGCGACCAGGTTTAACACCTCACATCAAATTAACGTTGGGGAAAACAGGATATGGATAATAAACAAATCATGGCTTGTCAATCGGCATGAGTAAATAAATGTCTGTGACTCATATGACAATTCTTGAAAGTATGACGCGATAAGGCTCCCTTTTCGATAGCTACTACACCAAGATGTAGGGGAGGGCGCTACTCCATTCCCTGGATTGCTCCACTTTATCCTTGATCCTTGCCTTATAATGCTGAGTGTCAAGCAAGGTTGCATCAAATACGATTTTTTGAGTCTTTGTTATGACTCGACCTAGGATTGAACCCAAATCTCCCGGGCCATTGGCGAACACTCTAACCATTGTGCCGAAATATATTTAAAAAAAGAAAAGAATTTTGAAGATTATGGCAGTTGACTTATGAAATCCAAAGAGAGAAGTTGATTTTTGGTCGGCGTATGGAAAAAACAGGGTGCGTATGTGTGAGGTAGCTGAAAGTGAAATTTGCTGCTAAATCCTCTTCCTCTCTCTTCGTGTTTGTGTCGGTTTGCTATAAAATATAGACAGTTTCGTATTCTGAATAACAGAGTCGTCTATCATTTTGAACTTTAAATACACAAACTGCATCTTACAAAATAGCAGCTCTTCGGCCTCTTACCTCCCATCCCACAAAGCAATTAAGCAAGACAAACAAGACATAGTGAGCATTGCTGGAGAAATAAGGACAAGCACATTGGTGACATTTTTGCGTGCACTCTTAAACATGTGTTAGCCGGTCAGATAGGACTTACATTCATCAGGTGCCCGTGGTGTAATGGTTATGGTCGTAAGAAATGGACACGGAGACACGAGTTCAAATCCTGGACGAGACTGGTTGCATTTCACATAGCACTAATACCCTTGGGAAAGGTATGAATCCAATTATTCTCCCTCCAGCTATGGGTAAATAGTAGGGCAGACTGGGTTCTTCAGCCTTGGTGAGGCAACTAGTCTAGAGAAGGAAAACTCTGAATTCAAACCTGTTAAACTCCGCTTAAAAATTAACCTTGTTTCATATCCTGCCCGAGCGGAGGGATTGGGTAAGTAGGATCAGCTCAGTGTGGACACTGTCTACCGTCTATAATGACTTACCAAGAGCGTTTAACGATAGGAATGGATGGCAAAAAAGAAGGTCATGGGAATGTGATGAGTTTGGTTTGGTTTCGTTTCTTTGTTTTATTGACATGTCAACCTTCATGGGTCATTTAATGCCGAAGGCATCCTAGTAGTATAACTAGTGCTACGATCTAACCCACATCTGGAGGTGATAAGGAAGTGCATACCTTTCTCAAGAGAATCAGTCTGAAAGTGAATGTAATAGACCGACTGGAGTTCGAACTTGCTTGCTACGATATCGCAATTCAGAACGTTAGCCTCTACGACATTGAAAATATCCTTGTGACCAGTTAGGAACAGTAGGTATCGTAAACATTCTGAAGCCTGCATGCCTGTCTGAAAATATGAATTTTCATCAATCGAAAAATAAGGACATTTTAAATTTTTTGAGCCGGAATGGTATTTTTGACCGATCACTTTTTGTGACATTCAGTGACTTAGTTGGTGCACCAAGTCAAATCAATATTCATGGAAATCATCAGATCCCTGAAATTCTGTCTGGCGCTGATCCCAGAAAATGCATTTAAATGTAAAAACTTCAGTCCAGTAAATAGATAAATAAATTTCGCACCAAAACTGAGCCAAAAAAATACCTACAAAAAAAAATTATTCTCCTTAAGTTGATCAATCGATATGATTGAAAGCGCTTGGGAACAGAACCTGGGGCAACTTATTTAAACAACTGGACTCTGATACAAAAAAAACTAGCAAAGCTTGAAAAAAAACTTAAGATCATAATAAAGATAGTTCAGTGGGCTTTAACCAAACTTGTCTAAGCAGTGACTTGGTGCCAAAATATAAACTATATATATATATACACATCCATTCCCTAAACATTATTCCATGATATGTATGTATGTATGTATGTATGTGTGTGTGTGTGTGTGTGTGTCTTTATGAAAATGTATAAACTCTTTTTCGCATAACAATTATATATATATATATACATGAATAAATGCAAACTCTATTTATATATATATATATATGTATGGGTGGATGGATGTATGTAAAGAAATTTCGTTGTAGGTCCAAAGAGAGGAAAAATATTTCAAAATGAATAGGTACACGAAGGGATTTATATTTTTAAGATTTGTTTATTCATTTCGTTCTTACATATAGATATGTTTCCAGCTTGTTGCTTTCGTCAGAGAACATATATGGTACAAGGCCTTGTGAATGGGGTACTCAATGAGACTTGAACTCACTCGTGTTTGAAGTTTGAAAGTTTTTCAGGTCGTTTTGGCTTTTATGGTGGTCACTCTCTTCTTTTCTTTTCTCTGAGTGACGAAAGCAACTAGCTAGAAACATACACGAACGTAAGAACGGAATAAATAAATAAGCCTTAAAAGATATAAATCCCTTCGTGGACCTATTCATTTTAACATATATATATATATATATATATATATATATGTATACATATTACATCATATTGATATCTATACATTTCCAACGTCGGTAAAAGTTATCCCATGCGTATGTATGTATGTATGTATGTACCTCTATCAAAGAATATAAACTCTATTTCACACCAATTAGTGTTCGCCAATTGTCCGGAAGACCTGGGTTCAATCCCAGGTCGCGTCACTATTTTAAAATAGTACTTGATACCTCCTTGTTTAACACCCAGCAATACAAGGTACTATCAAGGGTAAAGTAGCGCAATCCAGGGAAAGGAGTAGCACTCTCCCCTACACTGCGGTGTAATAGCTATTGAGAAGGGAGCCTTCTGGTCGCCTTCGACTAAAGGGAGACAACTTTACTTACTTATATGTGTATGTGTGTATACGAGTGAACTCATTTTTACAACCGAATTGTACATATATATATATATATATACAAACACATATAAATGCACTCGCACACATACATACACACACACACACACACACACACATATATATATATATATATATATATATATATATATATATATATATCGTCATCCACAGACAAACTGTTTCGTTCAGTCACAACTCTTCTGTGTGGCTAAAAAAGTAGGATGCTTGAAGCTGGGATCGAAACCCCGCCCACCTTTACGTAAGACTTAGTATCATACCACTTAGCCTGCAGACTAATGGGGGTGTAAAACAAGTGATTTTTTACCGCTGATATATATATATATATATATATATATAGGGTAGAATTTTGGATTGGCGTTTGAGTCAACCGGGATTCGATCCTAGCTACGGGAATCTAGTACGTCTTGCCACACTGATGAGTTCTGATAGAACGAAAGAGATCTGTCAGTGGAAGACTATATATATATATATATATATATATATATATATATATATATATATATATATATATATATATATATATATTTATATATATAGCAGCGGTAAAAATATATATAGATAGATTATAAATAATAATAATAATAATAATAATAATAACTCAACAAAAAAATGAGAATCTACAAAATTATCGACTTTGCTGTCCCGGCGGACCACAGAATAAATCTGAAGGAAATTGAAAAGAAGGATAAGTACCTCGACCTTGCAAGAGAAATGAAAAAAGCTGTGGAACATGAAAGTAACGATTGTGCCAATTGTGATTGGTGCGTTAGGCACAGTAACTAAAGGATTATTAAAGGGCCTGGATGACTTGGAAATTGGCGGACGGGTAGAGACTATCCAAACGACAACATTTCTGAGGACGGCCAGAATACTGAGACTAGTCCTGGAGACTTGAGGAGATTTGCTGTCACTCAAACTCCGATGAAAAACCATCACCTAACACTGATGTGAAAAACACATAACGATAATATATATATATATATATATATATATATATATTCGACCATACTTCTAAAATTGTGTGAGTATTTGTGTTGTATGAGCATGTATGCTTGTGTGCGTATTTTTATGTGTGTAGGAGGGGGTATTTACAATGTTTATGAATGTCAGTGTCTTTTCGATATTACCGGGTTTTATGCATTTGGACGTGAACGTTCAAATGAATGTATCACACCATTTTAAAAAAAAAGAAATCTTGAAATATAAAAGAAAAATCCGCACGTGGTAGATATGCCATTCCGAAGAATCAAAGATATTATGGGCGGTCTTGTGGAATGACATTAGACCATACGGCTACAAACAATGCTTAGGATCTCTCACTCTCTCTTTCTCTGTCTCTCTCTCTCACACACACACACACACTCACATACACTCACACAGGCCAATACAAACATAGATTTTTTCTACCGATCAAACAGCCTGTCACTTCAATCAATCAATCAATATATATTTCTATTCCGGTCTGTCTCTAAAGAAATACATGTGTTTGTATGAAAAATTACGTTAGCGTTTGTGTGCATCTAATTTATGAATATATTCATTGGTTCACTGTCTTGCTTATATATATATATATATATATATATATGTTTGTTATCTGTGTCTGTACATATATATATATATATATATATATATATATATATATTGAACTAATTTTTTTTCAAATAATCTATTCTAACTATCATTGTTTTTAGCATCTTCCATTTTATCCCTTAGAAACCCAACAAATTTCAAGCATCTGTCCATGTGACAAAAACGTAATAATATCTTTTAAAATAAGACCACTGAATATGATGTTATGAATCTTTCATTTAATATGCACTTTCTTTTCGCCTGTTATTTCATCAAGCATCCATCGCTGTTTAAAGAACATTTTTTATGACTTTAAAGTCCTGAAGAAGGTTATTACAGCTGTGACGGTGCATAAATATTTATCCCACGACGGGAGTTTATTTTACGCACGTGTGACGTCGGGGCAGTCTGGCACTTGACCCCTCGCAAAATAAGTCCTAGTTAAGATTCCTTTTTCGGGCATATGGGAACTGGCAAATAATGAGGGGGTTAATTTGGGGCTAGACTGACCGCCGCTGGCAAGGGGGTTTCCAAATTTCACGTTACACACACCCACCAAGCCACTTCGTCTTCCTACCCCCTAGGATAACGGAAGACATGGACTTCTAGGTTGAGATAAAATACTATTCACTGTAGTCGGCAATTCCAATTTCCCGTTTAATGTTTTTGAGGCGAATGAGACATTTAGCGAGAATAAATTGAAGCGAATGAAACTGAAAAAGATATACATGCAAAAGAAGGCAACTCGCTGGGTAAATAACACAACAAATAAATTTCAACGAGGCGACATTTAAAATATAACCAAAATTTTAATAGTCGAGGTCCAAACAAATATTTATGGGGGCCGGCTAAATTTCCCCTGCAAACAGTCTCCAACATAAATGACTTTCTTTCTTTTTTTTTTTTTCTTTTCTTTGTACTTTTCTGTCTTTACTCTTGAACCTTGAAAAGGTAGCAAAGTCCACTCATACGTTTACAGTTTATGAAATTAATATTTTCATTCTATTTCTCTTCTTTTCTGAATGCATATAATTCTTTATATGCTTCATTCTTTAAATTGAGAGAAAAGGCATCTAATTGCAATGGAGAAAACGGTTTTAAGGTTTACTTAGCTTTTTCGACGGGTTTCTTCAGAGATTTCTTTGTTTTACGGGCTAGCGGGTTTCTGTAGAGCTTATCTTCTTGTCCAAGAATTCTGCTCCGCTCTTTTCCCGGAGTTTCTGGCTACAGCTTGAACACATCTTGTGACGCCGACTGCTGTTCCAGAACTCCCATTTCTTTTCACCGGTTAGGTACCCGGGAGATTGTTTGGCATCAGGTTAGCACGTCCTCTCACGGCAACCTCCTTCCTAAAAAAATGAATTCTTTTCCTCTGACAAAAAGGGTACAACTTCCGGTGCTAAGGCTTCGGCCAATCATTTGGCTTCTTCTTCCTCCTCCACATCACCCGTCATTCTACTCAATAACCTACATTCCTTCTCCGTCCACCCGGTCACAGAGTGTAGGCAGCGCTTGGTTTTCATTCTGATCTGGATTCCTTACTTCGTTCAACAGGCAGGCCGTAAGGAGTTGACCTTCATTCATATTCTTCTTTTAACGGTCAATCTTTGGGGCCTGTTAATTCAAACACAGAAGGGTAGGGGAAATTTATCTTACTTCTCCCCTCTCAGTAGCATATCACGTGACACAACTGAAACGTGCAATGTCGACTTTCATAATAAATTCATCAAATATTCGACTATTTTGTTTTTTCAATTTTTCCTCATATATATATATATATATATATATATATTTATGTATATATATATATATATACGAGGTGCATACGATAAGTTTCTAGATTTTTTTCGTATGGGCAGTTAAAATTGTCGTAGACTCTTGAAAATTCACTATGTTATTTCAATACATCGTATGAGATGACTGATTAATTTTTATGATTTCAGGTTCTAATGAAGAGCTACAGCAGGAATTTGAATACACCCTACTAAAGCCTGATTATCACAGCTGGTGAATTTCAGAAAAGGCAATCTGACACATTAGAAGAACGATATGCAATAAAATTCTGTTTTAAACTTAGAAAAAATGCCAAAGAAACGTACGGAATGCTTCAGACTGCTTTTGAAGCATCTTGCATAAATCGATCATCAGTTTTTGAGTTACATAGGAGATTCAAGGAAGGCAGAGAGTCTGTGAGGGATGATGAGAGGTGTGGGCGGAGTAAGGATGTCAATACACCAGAGTGTATGGGCCAAAGGGTTAGGGTTAGGGTTATTATGTTGAGATTTTAAGTGGGCTCAGGAAGAGATTCCGTCGTAAGAGGTCAGCACTCTTCAAATAGGGTCAGTGGCATTTCCAGCAGGATAATAACCAGTCCACAACTCCCTCCTTGTCACAGACTATTTGACCAAGATGGGCACCAAGACAGTTCCTCAGCATCCCTATAGTCCAGATCTTGCTCCCTGTGACTTTTGCTTATTCCCTAAGCTCAGAGGCTGTCGTTATGAGACAATTGAGCAGATGAAAGAGGCTGTGACGAAGGTCATTGACACGCTCACACATGAGGATTTCCATGGGGTCTAGAAGTTGCTGGAACGGTACAACAAATATATTGCAGCCGGAGGAGATTACTTCGAAGGGGAATAGAGTTCCATGTGTGTACTATCAATAAAAGTGCCCATACGAAAAAAGTCTGGAAACTTATCGTATGCACCTCATATATGTTATATATATATATATATATATATATATATATATATATATTTATAAGTGGAAACTGAAATGTTCATTGGCTCGAAGCTTTATATGATAACGTCATATCATCTATTGATGACTCTTTTACCAACAGGTATCATGCGGAGTATCCCTTCATTGGTATTGCTCTCAGGTCAACTCTAGCCCAGCGTGGGAGCACCTGATAGGGCTTTGCGTGCTTATGCTAAACTGAATTATTTCAAATGGAACTGTTTTTGACATTGAAACTGAACTTACACTAAACTGAATAGTTTAATATAGAACTCTTTTGACAATTTAACTCTGTGTAAACAAAATGTCTACTTATACTAAACTGAATAGTTTAATATAGAACTCTTTTGACAATTTAACTCTGTGTAAACAAAATGTCTACTTATACTAAACTGAATAGTTTAATATAGAACTCTTTTGACAATTTAACTCTGTGTAAACAAAATCTCTACTTATACTAAACTGAATTATCTGAATAAGAACTGATTGACTAAAGTGAATAGCTTGAAATAGAAATGTTTTTTACAGTTAAAATGTACTTACATTTAAACAGTGTACTTATGCTAAACTGAATTGTTTGAAATAGAACTATTTTTATGAAAATGGTTTTTGCGATAAATAACATACAAAGGTTGATATGCCATAAAACCCAATCAACCAACCAACCAACAGGTATCCAAGCACTGCAATATCAATGAAAGAAGTCTAAAATTAATCCTTATTTACTCACGTTCGATGAGGGGAGCAATCCCTCTGGCATAAAGGTTAAAGTTCTAGACTTCCACAACAAAGTAAGCAAGTTTGAATACAAGTCACATTATTGCGTTAACTTTCAGACGAATTGTCTTGGGGGAAAAATATGAACCCTTTTCCCAGCGCCTATATGTTAAATAGAAACACTGTTGTTCTTCTAAAAGGATAGATTTGGCATTAGATAACCCATAAAGATGGATATGCCATTAAACAAAGAAATCGAACCGAAAATTTCCATAATTAGCTTACGAACCTTTCAAATGACCCTTGTATATATATATATATATATATATAGTTATCCACAGACAGACTGTTTCGTTCTATCAGAACTCTTTAGTGTAGCTAGACACGCAGGATGCTCGATGCCGGGATCGAAACCCGTCCAACTTTACGTTAGATTAAGTCTCAGACCTCTGGGCCACCAAGCGGACTACGTTGGCTAAGCGAATTTTTAAGGTAATTATTTAGCCGTTTGTTTACATTTTTTATACCCTCTCGGCTACCAGAGTGCTCAATTCTTTCGAAGAGCTTTGCATTATGCGAGCGGCGGCCGACAATTCCTTCGCCTGGTCAGTTAGTACGCACACATTTATATATGTAACAAGTCGTTTTAAAAACGTTTTTTCTTAAATCATTAAAGTACTCAAATATTTAAAAGTCTCGGGTGACTTGTCCTGCATCCTAGTTTATCCTAGTGGGTGCTAATTATGTTGTGTGTCTTGGGTAAAAAAAAAAAAACCTGAAAAAAAATATCCTGTTATGACTCTTAATGATCTGATGTCGTGACTCCAAATACTGGAGTTTTGCGGGATGCAGAGTACTCTTCATTGCCATCGCTCCCACGTCCACTCTGGCTCTGGTTGGTAGCACATAATAGGGTCCTATTTGTTGGTCAAATAGAAATGTTGGACATTTAAATTGTGTACTTATGCTAAAATGAATTGTTTGAAATAGAACTGTTTGAACATTAACTGATGTTTAATTGAATTGTTAATGATCCATAGCAATACTTGGAACTATTTAATTTTGTTGACATGCTAAACTGAATTGTTTGAAATAGAACTCTGTATGAACAAATGAGTGATGTTTAATTAGAAATCATATATCTAATATATATGTATAAAGAGGATTTGACATTAGATAACCTACAGTGGTTGATGTGCCATAAAACCAAGCTAAACCAAATCATTTATATCTAATACATATGTATAAAGTGCATTTGGCATTAAATAACCTACACTGGTTGATATGCCATAAAACCAAATCAAACCAAATTATATGTATTTGATATATATGTATAAAGAGGAATTGGCATTAAATAACCTACAATGGTTGATATGCCATAAAACCCAACCCAACCAAATCATATATATCAAATATTCATGTATAAAGATGATTTGGCATTAAATAACCTACAATTCTTGATATGCCATAAAACCGAACTAAACCAATCCCTCCAGGTAGGCTTTTCCCCCATTTTTGTGTGTTTTTCTCCCCACCCCCATTTCATCGTTGCCTTCCCCTACTCATTCTTTTCTACTACTTGCTCTTACTGTTTTTCTCTGAAGAAACGTGACCTAAAAAAGAGTCTTTTTTTTAACTCTCTGCTTAAACCTATTCTAAAATGCTGTACGTATGTAAGGTTTTTCAGATTCTTCAAGCGCTGGTACGATGAGAACAAAGTACGTGCCCTTAACAATATTATCAAACTTTGGAGTATCTACATATATAAACTGATGAGTATAAACAATCGTTCAAAGAGTGTTTGAGAAATCAAAAGTGCTTAAATGCTATCCAGTAGAGCAATATAAGTAAAAACTAAAGATCTTCATAAAACCTCGTACACGTATTTAATGAAAAAAAACCTAAAGCACCGTAAGTGCCATTTTCCTCCTCCTACCATCACACAATACACCCATACGCCTCAACTATTTAAACTTTAAGTTTTTACGAGCATCAGAATAGACCTCAACCCTCCACTTTCACCTTACCGACCAAATTCACTCTAAACTTTTCTACAAGTGTATATGTACCAACCATCAACAAATAATATGGCTATTAAAAAACAACCCCAACCTTCAAACCCGCTATCTAATCAATTTCTTTAATTTTCCATGACGACACCCTACCCCTCAGTTATAATCATCTTCGTACACAAATACATTATCTATTATTTAAACCCTTTCATTTTATCTTTAGTTGGAATCATTTTGAGATGAGGCTTCTTAATCTGAGAATTAATTTTTATTTATAACGGACTTTTTATCCTCATCTTGGTAGTTTTTCTGTTGTTTCTTCTTTCACTGTGTTTCGGCCAAATTTCACCTCTGGCCTTCTTCAGGTGATTTACTGCGACCTCGGATAAGAATGCTGAGTCTTGTAACCGTATCCCCAGTAATTACTGCCTTCCATAGTTGTTGTCTATCGCACCACGTTTTTGACCAAGTTTAGTGAAAGAAGAAACAACACAAAAACTACCAAGATGAGGATAAAAAGTCCGCAATAAATAAAAATTAATTCCTTTCATTTTATTTTATTTCATTACACACACACCACCTATAAGACCCACAATATATAATATGTACGCAATATTTCATTCATTTATTATTAGCATTACAACAATTTATTACGCACATATTTATTATTTAACCCCCTTAATATTATTTACCCCTTTATTATTTTATTTTATTGCATACATACCACCTAGGAGATCCATAGTATACAATTCTTACGCTAGATCGCATTTAGTTATTGTTATTATTATTATTATACAACCCTCCGTATATATTACACCAACATATTTACGATACAATATAACCTTACTTATACCCATTACAACTCTGGCCCCTCTCATACACGTTTACAAATCAGATTCTCACTCATTCCCCACAACTTGGAGTGATGATAATTTGTCCCACTGTCAACGAAACAAATGTATACACATTCGTTACCCATTACCGCGATAACCAACGCTTTAAGTTCCTGGCCAGACTTAACTTAAAAACACGCATCCACAGGCACACACATACACCCACACCAATATACACACATATACTTACAACCACACATAAACGAAATCTTAACGGCTTTTTGTCTGTATTTTGTCGCATTTTCGATTTTGTCTGTATTTTGTCGTATTTTCGATTTTCGATTTTTAATTTCATTCCATCTTCTTAACTGCCTGACGAATGTTGTTATTAACTTCGTGAAACCTTGGGTTGCAGAACAATATTTTCCAGCAATTAAATATTTATATGATATATATTTATCTATTATCCGTATTATTATAATAGCTCTATCATAGATATTGAGCACTCTCCATATTATATTGCACTTGGTTCGACACATAACCACATAGTGATTTGCTGACGACCAACACTCTTATAATATGATATTAATACGTACATATAGTTTAGTTTTTTTGTTTAATGGCATATTAAGCTTCCAGGGTTATTTAATGCCAAATCCATCCTTGTAGAAGGACAGCAGTGGCACTAAGTATTAGTTTTATTGCGGACTTTTGTCCTCATCTTGGTAAATTTTTGTGGTTTTTCTCATTACGTTTCGGCCAAATTTTACCCCTGGCCTTCTTCAGGTGATTAAGCGCGACTTCTGATAGGAATGCTGAGTCTTGTAACCACTTTGTTAATTTTGTTAATCACCTGAAGATGGCCAGGGGTGAAATTTGGCCGAAACGCAGTGAGAAAAACAACTAAAAACTACCAAGATGAGGACAAAAGTCTGCAATAAAATTAATACTTAGATTAAGAAGCCTCATCTTAAAACGGATTCCCTATAAGACAGCAGTTGTACAGTTTAACCAGTAGCTGGGAGGAAAAAAAGGTTTATATATTTCCCAAGGGTATAAGTGTGAAGGTTAACGTAATAGCATAACTGTAATTCGAACTCACACCGATATTGCGGTCCAGTACTACGCCACGAGGACTTTATATATATATATATATATATGTGTGTGTGTGTGTGTGTGCGCGCGCGCGCGCGCCAGTTGCGTTCAAAAGCATCGACATTGATACTCTTTTTACCAAATGAATAAAACTTAATTGTTTTGTAAATAGTACTCTTTGTATTCAACGCACATGTCAAACACACACGCACACACACACGCATATATATATATATATATTAACGAATTATGTAATTCGCTTTCTTTTCTTTTTTGAAAGCTGTGGCGAGAGCAGACAACTGTTTGCTGTGAATAGAAAATTAGAAACAAAGATACCAGAAGAGTCCTGTTGCAAGAAAAAATAAGGTGCTAACCACGTGGTATTCGTTGTTCATTTCTTCCTATTTCCGTTGCTACGGAGACTGAACAGGGAGTATCCAACTGCGAAATGTCCTAACGCCAAAAGTGTTTTTGTGTATTCTCCTCCCGAGCCGACGAATAGCAATCACGCGTCATAGTAATCCCACGACGACTAAGGAACAATTTTCGGATTTCTTTAAAGCATTATCAATATTTAAGACCTTTATGATTGAGAACAAAAGAGAAAAAAATCTTTTTATAGATTTTAATCGTTTCTAAACTTCGATTTTTAAACAAGGGCGTTTTAAGATTTTTTCCATAACTATGTCGTCATCTGCTTCGTAAATTTTTTTTGTTAGCGTCCAAGTGGTGCATCCATACAGTAGTATCGACACGACCGCTGCTTGGAAGAAACTGCGTTTCATTTTATCGGTCAGGTCTGATTTCCATATGACCGATAGCTTATCGATTGCTGTCCATGTCTTCGTTAGCCGCGTGTCGATGTCTTTTTCGGTTGATGAGACACTGCTTCCTAGGTAGGTGAATTTGTCAACCAGTTTCAGAAAGGTTCCCTCCAGTGTGGAAATGTCACCTGCTTGATTAAAGCACACGTATTCAGTTTTGTGTGCGGCACGACATGATGATGATGATGATGATGCTTCGTAAACTTAAAACGAAATAAACGCATAATCAAACATTCTCACTCCCAATTCTTTTGATGTATTTTTACATTTCACACAAAAAAAATCATCTTAGTTCACCTGTACGAAGTTTGAGTACAAACATCTTTTTTTAGAAATACATTGTACATTGTATCTAATCAAGCGTAAATATTTGTAAAATATATAGGTTAATTACATATAAATAACTTATCTCGATGTATAAATCAATATTATGCATTTTATCGACTCCAAAGTCAGTCATATACTTAGAACAAATTAAAATTGCATATATTTCATTTAATGAAATAAATATGATTGAATATTTATACACTGACGCATGCGTACTGATGGATTTAACATCGCTACGAATGCAAAATTGTGTAAGTGCATATGTGTATCTAGATATCAGTTTTCATGTGAGTGTATTCACACACACACATACACACACACAAACACACACACAAACACAAAAACATAGATAAAAAAAAAGAAATTTTTTTTTTTTCTTTTTTTTTTTTTTTTTTACTACCGCGTACACATGGGAAGCAGCATGCTGTACGTGTGAGTCTTGCGGCTTAACGCTCAAGATTGCCAGTTCGATCGGGGAACTACTGCTGCTCATCTATAAGAGTGGCTTCTATAGATGAGAACAAAAACAGCCATCGAAAGATAACCATGACTAGTACTCAAACCAGATCCATAAACCGCATCGCTCTTCGCGCGGGTAAAAAAGGGGCGCGTCCTGCTGAGGTTGGAGCCCTGGCCTCGGTGTTCGAAAAATCAGCTACAGAGCTCAAACACAAACATAAACTACTAAAATGCAAACAAACAATACAGATAGCGACATTTAACGTGAGAACCCTAAATAGAATAGGTCAACTATCAGAGCTAACTGCATCAGCCGTAGAACATAAGATAGATATAATTTGCATACAAGAGCACCGATACACGCACACCGAAGATATCAAGTATCACGAAACTGGAAATGGATGGATGCTGGTGACTGTATCGGCATGGAAAAACTCTGTCAATGCATCGGTAGGAGGGGTGGGAATACTTCTAGGACCGAGAGCGTTAAAAACACTGAACAGCATTGAGAGAATACAACCTAGGATGATGGCCGCAACGTTTAATGGCAACCCCAAAGCAACAATTATCTCCTGCTACAGCCCTACCAATGTTAGCGAAGAAAACGAAATAGCCACCTTCTACGAAGATCTATCCTCCCTAGTACGTAGCATTCCGAAACACAACATGCTAGTCATTGGCGGAGATATGAATGCACAAATCGGGAAAAACAGACACAACAAATACAGCCTACACTACGCGTCTAACAGGAATGGACAGCATTTAATAGATTTCATGATAGAAAATAGATTAACCTGCCTCAATACAAACTTTCAAAAAAGGGAGGGGAAATTATGGACCTACACATACGCAAATAAGAGTAAAGCACAGATAGACTACGTCCTTATAAACAGGAAATGGAAAAACAGTGCGATGAATTGCGAGGCATACTCCTCCTTCGAGGGTGTGTCCTCCGATCATCGAATAGTTACGGCCAAAGTACGACTAAGCCTAAGAAAAAACGCCACACGTAAAGCCACGACCAAGCACTATGACTGGGCCCTACTCAACAACAGAGATATTAGAGACAAATATGCATTAGAATTAAGAAACAGATTCGAAGCACTACAAGAGAAGGTAGAAATAGGCACCCCAAATGACGAATATGAAAATTTTGTAGAAGCACACCTGGAGGCGGCAGAAAAGTGTATTCCAACAAAACCTAGAACTAAATATAGAGTCCCTTGGGAAACGCTAGCGGCTAGAGAAAAACGTGCACTTGTGAAGACTGCCTCCAAAAACTATCAACAGAACCCAACAAATACAAATGCACGAGAACTAGAAAAGGCGCAACATCAATTAACAGGAATATACCTAAAAGAACAGGCAGAATACGTACAAAATCAGATAGATAAGATTAGAGACTCGGTGGAAGATAGGCAATCCAGGATAGCCTGGCAAACAATAAACGAAGTAAGTGGAAGAAAGAGCACAGCCAAAGCAAAATTGAAAGCTGCAAGCCAACAAGAAAGAGTAAAACTGTTGGAACAGCATTTCAAAAATCTACTAGGAAACCCACCGGAAATAACGGATGAACCGATCACCAGAATTATTAGTAAGCAATTAGACGTAAAACTAGGTCCTTTCACCAAAGAAGAACTCGACACGGTTCTCAGAAGAATTAAAAATAGGAAAGCGGCGGGGCTAGACGAGATCCCCCCAGAAGTGTGGAAGACGAGACAATTCGACGATATACTGCTCCGGCAATGCAACGCAGTCTATAGTCAAAATAGGATAGAACGATGGACGAAGGGATGCATCCTTCCATTCCCTAAAAAAGGCGACCTCGGACTAGCCAAGAACTACCGAGGGATAACACTTACATCCATAGCAGCCAAAATCTACAATGCCCTACTACGAAACCGCATAGAACCCAAAATGGAAAACATCCTTAGGAAAAACCAAAATGGCTTCCGGAGAAATAGATCCACAACCTCACAAATACTGACCATCCGTAGAATCCTGGAAGGCGTTCGGGCAAAAAACTTACAGGCGACATTACTATTTGTCGACTTTACCAAGGCCTTCGATTCCATACACAGAGGGAAGATGGAGCAAATCCTACTAGCTTACGGCCTACCAAAAGAAACCGTAGCAGCGATAATGATTCTCTACAGAAACACCAAAGTAAAAGTACGTTCACCAGATGGAGACACGGAATACTTCGACATTGTTGCAGGAGTACTACAAGGAGACACACTAGCCCCGTACCTCTTTATCATCTGTCTAGACTATGTGCTTAGGACTTCGATCGACAAAATCAGAGAAAATGGCTTTGAGCTGACTAAGAGAAGAAGCAAAAGGTACCCCGCAAAAACAATCACGGACGCCGACTACGCTGATGACTTGGCGTTACTAGCGAATACGCCTAATCAAGCAGAGACACTACTACATAGTCTGGAACGAGCTGCAGCTGGCATTGGGCTACATGTCAATGCAAACAAAACCGAATATATGTGTTACAACCAAACAGGCAACATTGCCACACTAGACGGAGCCTCTCTGAAACTAGTCGACAAATTCACCTACCTAGGAAGCAGCGTCTCATCAACCGAGAAGGACATCAACACACGACTGACGAAGGCATGGACAGCTATCGATAGGCTCTCGATCATATGGAAGTCGGACCTAACTGATAAAATGAAACGCAGTTTCTTCCAGGCAGTGGTTGTGTCGATACTGCTATATGGATGCACCACATGGACGCTTACGAAGCGGCTGGAGAGGAGGCTGGACGGAAATTACACAAGAATGTTGAGAGCAGTATTAAACAAGTCCTGGCGACAACACCCCACGAGACTCCAACTATACGGACACTTGCCCCCCATCACAAAAACTATACAAGTTCGACGAACCAGACACGCGGGACACTGCTGGAGAAGCAAGGACGAGCTCATAAGCGATGTACTCCTGTGGACCCCCACTCATGGATGTGCAAGTGTGGGACGACCAGCACGAACTTACATACAGCAGCTATGTGAGGACACGGGTTGTAATCCTGAAGACCTGCCGGAGGCGATGAGTGATAGGGAGAAATGGCGAGAGACGGTCAGGGATATCCGCGCAGGCGGCGCGACATGATGATGATGATATATATATATATATATATAACCGGCTCATTGGTCTAGTGAGTAGAGTGTTTGCCAGTACGGGAAACCTGGGTTCAATCCTAGGTCGCGTCATACCAAAGATTTTCAAAATGGTACTTGATACCTCCTTGTTTAACACTCAGCAATATAAAGTACGTATCGAGAGTAAAGTGGAGCAATCTCAGTAGTAGCTATTGAAAAAGGGAGCCTCCTGGTTGCCCACGACTACGACTATATATATATATACGAAGATCATTCTGTGTAAGTGTATCCACACACACACACACACACACATACACACACAAAAAAACACACACATATATATATATATATATATATATATATATATATATATATATCTGTGAGAATACGGGTTGTAGCCCTGAAGACCTGCCGAAAGCGATGAACAATAGGAAGGAGTGGCGAGAGAGGGTCAGGGATATCCGTGATGATGGCATGACAAGGAGAAGAAGATATATATATATATATATATATATATATATAGTACAATTAAATGGAGACTCAAACTCGGTTAAGCCGTCATAATACATCTATTTCGGCGGAGAATATTGTTGGTATATTCTCCGTCTTGTCAGATGACTCTTTTACATGCTCTGTATTGTCCCAGAGAAGCGAATGAGGAGTTACAGTTCGTATTCAGAAGATAAAATAAGGAAATTAAAGAAATTAAAAAATAAATTAAAAATCAGAAAATATAGATAAAAATAAAAATAAAGATAAAAATAAAAAAAACATAAAGTGGAAATCAAATTACAAAGTTACAAATTCTTTCGTTCATAGGCGTGAGCAGGGGGTGTTAACATGTTATATGTTAGAACGATTAAGAAACAGGAGTGGAATTAATCTACTGGTTAGTCCCTTCTAATTTTGTGTTCTGTTTGTGGTTTCTTCTATTTGGCAGGTGTGCTTTTCTAACCAAACTAAAAACGTTTAACAAATGGCTATCTCATATATGATTTACATTTATTTCTAATATGTCTGTTAATTAACCCAGCTGTTGTCATCCTAGATATTCCTCTTGTTTCAATTAGGATCGACATACTTAAACCAGATAAGGTGGGGACATTTATTATAGTCGTCAAGTGTTTGTTTTTTTAATTACCCTAAAAATGGTCAAGGGGAATTAACCACTCCAGAATCACAGGCCCTATTTTTGGATTAATATTCCGTGTTCATCCGGCCCTTATCTATCTTTATCTTTCCCTGTCTTGGTGATATCTGCTGTTGGGTTGATCTCTATTATTTACTAATATTTCTTTATCATAGGCCTTGCGATGATTTATTTACAGTGACTCCCAATTAAGATAATTTAAATTTTCCTCTATGTCTACACTTAAAGACAAGCTCATTTCTCTCGTTCAATAAAAGTTTTCTTTTTTTGAAATTAATTATGCTAATTTTTTCGTCTAAGCATAGGTTACATCTACCGTTGAAGCTGTTGGCGGCAGATGAGTGCCTTAATATTTTGCACTTAATTTGTGGGGATATTCCCTGATCCTTAAGGCCCCGAAAGTATTTTGATAAAGCAGTCTGGTATCTAAGTTTTGGTTTGGAAAATGAGTGTCTGTGGCTGTATCATCTTTGTGTCCAATTTCCCGCGGAGATTCCTATATAGACTCTCTCCCCGTCCTTTTGCTGTTCCATAGGAGAAATGTATGCTTGGTATACGACATTCCTCGTGGTGCAGCGTCCGCCTAAGGGGCATTCTTCCTTATTCCTACAGTTACAAGACTCCACGTTTGGGTTCCTATCCCTCGTGGTTAGCTCATTGAATAGCCTCCTATTATGGCTGCTTAGTATGCTGTACATATTTTTAGTGCAGGAGTAGCTAATTTTCACTGTATTTCTATTAAAAATCCTACTCAATGGGTTGTCTCTATTAAAATGTTTATCTAGGAGGTGTAGGAAGTATCTACCTATGTTAATGTTAGTGAGCTTACAAAATGGCGGATGGAACCAGACTACTTTTCTATTTCTATTCTTTCCTCGTCTATTTCCGTGACTACTATTATTAATAATCTCACCTACCTTGTGGGGTGTGTGGGTCGCACCATTATTCTTCCTAGCTCTCGAATTGAGGTCCACCGGGGTTAAGTATTCCAGTCTACCTTGGAATCCACTGTCCTTCAGGGCGTCATCATATCTACTCTTGTTTTCCTCGAAAATTTTCCTACCTGAGGACAGAATTGTAGTTCAATTAATAAAGGGATTTTTTTAAAGCAAAATATTTTTCAACATAAATAGAAACCCCGCATTGTTAAGAATTAAGTTTTTTTTGTTTTTGTTTTTGTTTTGTTTTTTGTTTTTTCAGAAATCATTTAAATCACACAAAATTTTTGTTTTGAGGCTTTTCAAAATTACAGTAAATCAAATAGAGTTATTCAGGCTTGAATAGAGATCTGTCATCAAATCTTTGGTGGTTGAAATGTAGTAAGTACGTAAAGTTGGCGACCGTAGTCGAGGGTGACCATAAGGATCCCTTTTCAATAGCTACTACACCGAAGTGTAGGGGAGGTCGCTACTCCTTTCCCTGGATTGCTCCACTTTACCCTCGATACGTACCTTATATTGCTGAGTGTTAAGCAGAGAGGTATCAAGTATCATTTTTTAAAGTCTTTGGTATGACTCGACCTGGGATTGTACCCAGGTCTCCTGGAACATTGACGAACATTCTACCCACTAACCATGAAAAATTTACAAAATAATGTGTGATATCTACGGAGTAGGATGTTTTAGTTTTTAAAAAAGTGTTACAAATGAACTAAATATGGATTTGCCACTACAAGCCGGTGTCGAAAAGACTGTTTATGGAATTATTATACACTGATGTTCTGGTAAAAGAAAACGTTCGGTTATCTGGTGTCAGTAAAGAAGGTCATGCTGACAATATTCTGGGACAGGAACAGACACATTACTACTGCTTTCCATAAAATAAATGGGCGACTATAAACAGTCCTTCTTATGGCTAACTACTTTGTCAAAAGTCACCTTATTTACTATTTGACCGTTGTCTATATATGTGTGTGTGTGTGTGTGTGTGATCTTTTTCCCCAAGTCTTTCCAGATACTCACTCCAGTATAAATTCTTCTTGTGCATTGATGTCATGTTTATCTTTCTGTTTTTAGAGAAGCCATAAAAATATTTTCCTATCAACTTCATGTACCTCTGCTAGTACATATTTTTCTTATGAGTTAACGTCATATTCATATTACTGTATGCATACTATCTAAAATATATATCCTAATTATTTCTTTAAAAATCTTCTTTTCCCCAAGCAACTTCGAGTACATCCACTACTGCACATTCTTTCTATCTATTTACGTCATGTTCCTATAACTGCAAACATACTTACTAAAATATATATCAAAATTATTTCTCAGAATATCCTCTTTCCCCAGGCAACTCAGAGTACCTCCACTACTATACATTCTTCTTATCTATATACGTCATATTCATATTTAGCCCAGTCGGCAGGGGATGTACAATACATCAACTACTTCTCTGCAGAGCGGTTAGACCTCCCCCAAGGAGTGTCCTGAATATGACACTAAAAATCTGATGGTGAGGCAACAGTAATGCTGGAGCTTTGGGGAATGCGTAACACCCCTTTATTGCCATCCCTCCCAGGTTCACTGTGGCCCGGAGTGGTAGTACCTGATAGAGTCCTATCTATGGGTTAAATAGTCCTTAACAGTGCATGTATGCTAAACTGAATTGTTTGAAATAGAACTATTCTGACATTTAACTATGTGTGAAAGAAAAACTGTACGTTATTGTGCCAAGGGAAGACTTTATTTTATTCTATTTTATTTTACGTTGTTTTTTGTTGTTTATTTAGAAGGTCGGTATGTTTCAGTTCTATTACTGTCGAGAATATTAGATCTTACTTTATCAAAAATCTGTCTGTTTTACACAAACGACTTTCGCATTTTTAACCATTTTTCATTTTGCTTCCTGATTCTCAATTACAGACAGTCGCCATTACAAACTGTTATTTCTATATTTAAAGCATCTGCTGCAAGTAAAGACGTAATTATTCATTTTTATATTTTCTAAAACCTTTTTCATATAGTTTGAAATTACTGCATTGTTTGAAATAGAACAGTTTCTGGATTTGGCATTAAATAACCTACAATAGTTGATATGTCATAAAAACACATTAATCAACCAACCATATTCATATTATTATATTCATTCAAACTTGCCAAGCTACATAACCTAATTTTTTCATTAACAAATCTTCTGCCCCAAACCAGTCTAGGTATCTCCACTACTATCAGAATTATTTCCTGAAATCATTTTGTTTCGTATCTTTTCATTTCTTGAGTGACGTCGAATACCTCTGCTAGTATCCGACAGCTTTTATATGCACTATCTGCGATGTCACGCAATAGATGCTCTTACTTATCAAGCAACTCTCGTATATATCGACGCAAATATGTTGTGACGGGTTGGGGAAACAGGGTAACTTTATCTTTATTGTGCCAAGAGAAGACTTTATTTTATTCTATTTTATTTTACGTTGTTTTTTGTTGTTTATTTAGAAGGTCGGTATGTCTTAGTTCTATTGCTGTCGAGAATATTAGATCTTACTTTATCAAAAATCTGTCCGTTTTACACAAACGACTTTCGCATTTTTAACCATTTTTCATTTTGCTTCCTGTTTCTCAATTACAGACAGTCGCCATTACAAACTGTTATTTTTATATTCAAAGCACCTGCTGCAAGTAAAGATGTAATTCCGAAACCTAGTCACCCAGGAATTATTCATTTTTATATTTTCTAAAACTTTTTTCATATAGTTTGAAATTACCTCGAAAAAATTTGAAAACCCAGTGAAAGAGTCGAGAAAAAGTCTAACATTGTTTGCTCGAAGGCGTCTTTTAAAAAGTATCGAGACTACGACTGCACTAACCGAAATAAGAAATGAACAATAAAATGAAAAGTTCTTTGTCTTCACAATAGTCTCATTTGTTTATATCCAAGGGTCATTCATTAAATAAGGTGATTTATGCCTAAGAAGTTGGGAAATAATAAGGAGTGTTAAGTCGCACATTTTTAATGGAAATCAATAGTGATGTATCTTTCTATGCCCCAGAAGATTATCAGCATGACCTTATTTACTGTAAACTGCACCTGGAGCCTTTGTTTTTTATTAGAGAATCAGTGTATAGCCACTCCATGAACTGTCTTTTCGACTCATGTTCGCAATGGCAAATCCATATTTTTACCCATTTGTAAACATTTTTGACTAAAGCATACGACTCTGTTCACATTGTTTTGTAAATTTCACATGTTTTGCACTTCTCAACAACCAAACATTTGATACCTGACCTCTGTTCAAGCCTGGAGCAATCTGTTTGATTTGCCACCATTTTGAATAGCCTTCATCATCATCATCATCATGTCGTGCTGGTAGCACGGATATCCCTGACCCTCTCTCGCCACTTTTCCCAATCGTTCATCGCCCCAGGCAGGTCTTCAGGACAATACTCCGTATCCTCACATAGTTGCTGAATGTATGTTCGTGCTGGTCATCCTGCTTTTGAATGGCCATGTGTGGGGGTCCATAAGAGTACATCACTTATGAGTTCGCCCCTGCTTCTCCAGCAGTGTCCTGCATGTCTGGTTCGTCTAACTTGAATAGTTTTCGTGATAGGAGTCAGGTGGCCGTACAGTTAGTGTCTTGCGGGGTGTTGTCACCAGGACTTGTTCAAGATTGCTCGCAGAAATATTTTTGCGAGATTAAAATAATTCTTACTGAGAACCAATTCCAAGCGATGCAGATAATGAATTTATGGAAAAAATGCTATAATAAAAATTTATTTTGCATTTTTTCAAAAAAAAATCTTTTTATTTGTAAAATTATTAGGGTGATTATCACTTACTTTAATTACATTTATTGATAATTGATAATATTAATTATTTTATTGATAATATTAATTATTTTGATGTTTAGTTTGGTGAGATTATGGACTGATTACAAATCTTTGACTGTTAGTGTAGTTCCTCGCAAAGGTCAAACAAACGCACAGGTGGTGACCAGGTTTAAACTTATCACGTCAAAATTACATTGGTTGCCCAGGGTGCAGGGGCTGTAGAATACACCAACTGCACTTCTGCAGAAGGGTACCCCCCCCATGAGTGTCCTGGATTTGACACAAAACGATCTGATGGTGAGGTTCCAGTGATGCTGGAGCTTTGGGGAATTCGGAGTACACCTTCATTGACATTGCTCCCAGGTCCACTCTGGTCCGGAATGATAGCACCTGATAGGGCCCTATCTATGGGTTAAATAGAACTAACTACATACTTATGCTTAACTGAATTGTTTGACTAAACTGAATAGTTTAAAATAGAAATGTTTTGACAATTAAACTGTACTTACATTTAAACTGCGTGCTTATGCTAAATTGAATTGTTTGAAATGGAACTGTTTTTGACATTGAAACTCTACTTATGCTAAGATGAATTGTTTGATATAGAACTGTTTTGACATTTAACTGTTTGTAAACAAAGTTTGTACTTATACTAAACTAAATTAACTAAATTAGAACTGTTTGAATTAACAGAGTTCATCTCTGCTTCTCCAGCAGTGTCCTGAGATGTACTCTTATGGATCCCCACACACGGCCGCGCAAAAGCAGGACGACCAGCACGAACGTACATTCAGCAGCTATGTGAGGATACAGGTTGTTGTCCTGAAGACCTACCTAGGGCGATGAACGATAGGGAGGAGTGGCGAAAGAGGATCAGGGATATCCGTGCTGCCAGCACGATATGATGATGATGATGATGATGATGAATTAACAGAATTGCTTGAAAGAGAAATGTTTTTGACAATTAAACTGTGTACTAATGCTAAACTGAATTATTTGACATAGAACTGACTATTTGTATAAAAATGGATTTGGCTTTATACTACAAAGGTTGATATGCCTTAAAAACCAAACAACCAACCAACCAAAATTACATTGTGGAAAATAGAATATAAATAATAAACAAATCAAAGCTAGTCGACTGGCGTGAAGAAATAGAAGGTAATGAAGGGAGTTCTAATATGACTTGCTGGTGCAATGATTATTATATAAGAAAAGATAATTTTGGATTCAAGGGGGAGTTCAGTTTTGAAAGCCAAAGGTTGGGTTAGACGCTGGTGCGAATCGGTCGGGATGTGCAATGGGTGCCTCTTTGTAGCTACAAGCGAGATACATTCATACACTCTTAGAAGGTCTTCCTCTCTCCCTCGTGTTTGCGTCTGCCAACTAGAATTGCGCACAGTCAAAATAAAGACTTTTTCGTATTCCAGATATCAGTGTCACCTGTTGTTATTTTTAAATTTCAGCATTCAACTCTGATCCATCGTTTTACTTACTGAATAGCTATCCTATATTAAAGTATTTACCATTTTATGAGGTTACTTAATACCATTTAAGGGCCAACCTTTTGTATAAATAATAGTTACTTGAAACTATAATAGGAATATTATTGGTTACTTGAAACTATAATAGGAATATTTTCAGTTACTTTTAAATATAATAGGAATATTATTAGTTACTTGAAACTATAATAGAAATATTATTGGTTACTTGAAACTATAATAGGAATATTTTCAGTTACTTTTAAATATAATAGGAATATTATTAGTTACTTGAAACTATCATAGGAATATTATGAGTTTCTTGAAACTGTAATAGGAATATTATTAGTTACTTAAAACGGTAATAGGAATATTATCAGTTACTTGAAACAATAATAGGAATATTATTGGCTACTTGAAACTATAATAGGAATATTATTAGTTACTTGAAACTTTAATAGTAATATTATTGGTTACTTGAAACTATAATAGGAATATTATTGTTTACTTGGAACTATAACAGGAATATTTTTGGTAACTTGAAACTATAACAGGAATATTATTGGTTACTTGAAACTATATAACTGTTTGAAAACAGGACATTTTATTTATAAGAATAAAAAAGAGTCGCGATGTGATACGTCTTCAACTCTTTAAGTCTGATTCACCGGTATATCGGTGATGCATTTACCCCACCACACACACACACACACACACATCGTAGAATCGGTTTACCGATGCAGAGATCCTGCACAAACGGTATAAGGTAAATTTATTTTCGGGAGCTCAGGGCTGAAAGGGTTAAAAATAGGATAGTTTTCTGGGTGAAAATTTTTGAATATACCTAATACATACGGTTCACTATTATCTGCGGTTTTGAATTTATCTACCGCAGTTAACGAAGTACTCACAATAGTACATCCATATACGACTGCTTGCACACCATCTTCCTCAATTTCCCCGTTTGTTGTTTAAAATTTTCATAGCCAACCAACACACACACCCCCACACACAGACACACTTACTCACCCACACACACATACAAACACACCTAACGCGACCTATCACAATCAACAACAAACTGTATCTTTATATTTCGATTACTCTAGCCACTTATCACATCATTCATCTTTCATCATCACCTTTGGTCCTTGTCCGCCTTCCTGCCATCTCATCCGCATCCATCTTTCTTCCTTGTGACTCATCGCTCGGACCACGTGACGTCAGCAGGCCAAACGTGATGTATATATTCAAGTATTATAGGCCTCCAAGGACTGCAGCATAAGGAATAAATACGTTCGCCAAACCGTTTCAATGTTAGTCTCTTGTCTTGCTGTCATTGGTTAGTCTTTGCTTAAATACTTCACGCGTTGTTTCGTAAATACACGATGTTTACGCGAGGGACAGATACGCAGAGATATGTTTCCAATTACTTAAATTATATTATTAGGAAGTATAAACACAGAATTCTATGTAATGGCTTCGATAAAGAGTTAGTTTCTGCAAGCCAATACGTGTACACGCCATCTAGTAATATCATCATCATCATCATATCGCGCTGGTAGCACGGATATCCCTGACCCTCTCTCGCCACTCCTCCTTATCGTTCATCGCCCTAGGTAGGTCTTCAGGACAACATCCCGTATCCTCACATAGCTGCTGAATGTATGTTCGTGCTGGTCGTCCTGCTTTTGCACGGCCATGTGTGGAGGTCCATAAGAGTACATCTCTTATGAGTTCGTCCCTGCTTCTCCAGCAGTGTCCTGCATGTCTGGCTCGTCTAACTTGAATAGTTTTCGTGATAGGTGTCAGGTGGCCGTACAGTTGGTGTCTACGTGCAATCTTAAACAAGTCCAGTAATATATATATATATATATATATATATATATATATATATATATATATAGTCATCCACAGACAGATCTGTTTCGTTCTATCAGAACTCATCAGTGTGGCTAAACATACTAGCTTCCCGTATATATATATATATATATATATATATATATATATATATATATATATATTGAACGCAGGTCTCCGAGATCAGTGGCGAACACTCTACTATATATATATATATATATACCGGCTCATTTACCTAGTGGGTAGAGTGTTCGCCACTGATCCGGGAGACCTGCGTTCAATCACAGGTCGCGTCATACCAAAGACTTTAAAAATGGTACTTGATGCCTCCCTGCTTAACACTCAGCAATATAGGGTATGTATCAATGGTAAAATGGAGCAATCCAGGGAAAGGAGTAGCGCCCTCCCCTACACATCGGTGTAGTAGCTATAGAAAAGGAAGCCTTCGGGTCGCCCTCGACTAAGATCGCCAACTACTTTTTTTTTTTTCATCATACAACGTGTGAAAGCACGTGCGATACCCTAACCTCATCAGCCGCCATCCAGGGTGATAACACAGTTTCGGTAGCTCAAGGCGTTACTGCCACTCCTGGCGCTACCAAGCAGCTTTTGCCACCGGACAGGGTATTTAAAAGAAATACATATCTATATATACAGAAAATCAATTAAAAGCAGACATTACATGTCAGCTTTTAATTGATTTTGTGTATATATAGATCTTGTGTATATATAGATCTTGTGTATATATAGACTAAGGTCGCCAACTACTTTTATATATATATATATATATATATTAGAATGAATAGGTTCGCAAATGAATTTGAAAGTGGTACTTTGCGTATTTATTTCGTATAATTATACTCTACACGTGTTTTAGACTCTATGGTCCTCTTCAGGGGACCAATAATGGTCAGGGTAGCCTTTATTTCAAACTTTTTATAGTGAAGACTGTTTCGATTGGTTTTGTGCGAGTGAATGCCCAGTTAACTGTTTATGGAAAAACTTTGGCCCCAGCCAGTATGTAAATTGAGAGACCTTGTTTTGTTTAACTTATCTCTTAAGTCAAATTAAAGCTTAAAAAATTACAAGATTCCTAATTTGAATTAGTGAGATTTCAAGAATTATTTATCACTTTTTTAAAATATTTTTCGGTAATATTTCTAATTATAACTCTTTTTATATTACAAATAACAACATTATCTTTTTAGATAATAATGCATCATCATTATCATCATGTCGTGCCGCCAGCACGGATATCCCTGACCCTCTCTCGCCATTTTCCCTATCGTTCATCGCCTCTGGCAGGTCTTCTGGGCTACATCCCGTATCCTCACACAGCTGCTGTATGTATGTTCCAGCTAGTCGTCCTGCCTTTGCTAGGCCATATGTGGGGGTCCATAGGAGTACATCACTTATGAGCTCTTCCCTGCTCCTCCAGCAGTGTTCTGCGTGTCTGTTTAACTTGGATAGTTTTCGTGATGGAAGGCAGGTGGCCGAATAGTTGGTACTTTGTGGGGTGTTGCCACCAGGACTTGTTTAGTATTGCTGGCAGCATTCTTGTGTAGTTGCCGTCTAGCTTCTTCTCCAGCCGTTTTGTTAGCGTCCAAGTGGTGCATCCATACAGCAGTATCTACATGATCGCTGCTTGGAAGAAACTGCGTTTCATTTTTTCGGTCAGGTCTGATTTCCATATGACCGATAGTTTATCAATAGCTGTCCATGCCTTCGTTAGCCGCGTGTTGATGTCTTTTTCGGTTAATGAGACACTGCTTCCTTAAATTTCTAAAAATTCTTAAAATCCAGAGCAAATAGGTTATGCTTTAAAATAAATTTCGAACTTTGATTACGTTTTAAAATATAACGCTATTATATCATGCTAAAACTTCACTCACTTTTTCGTTTCATTTTAAAATCAAATGATTAAAAAGACACAAAACTACAATAGTAACATTGCCCAGATGATGGTTTAATGTAATAATTGGAAACTTTGAGGTTGACAGCAGCCAAATCGACTAAGGAAGTAAAATATGCCAACTGCATTTCTGCACAAAGGTAACACCTCCCCAAATGAGTGTTCTGGATATGACAGTAAAACATCTGATGGTGAGGCTCCAGTTATAGAGCTTTGCAGAATGTAGACTACTCTTTCATTACCATCACTTCCCATATTTACCAACCCCTCCACTCGGGCAGGATAGGACACAAGGTCAATTTTTTAAGCGGAGTTTAACTCTGAATTCATTACCATTACTTCCAGGTCCACTGTAACCCAGAGCAGTGGTACCTCTTAGAGTCCCATCTATGGGTCAAATAGAACTTTTTAATCATTTACTAGACATGAAACCATTTATGTTAAATAGAATTACTAGTGTTAAATAGCAATATTTGAAGACATTTAACTGTGTGCAAACAAATGAATAGTGTTGAATGGAATAATTAGTGTTAAATAGCAATATTTGAAGCCATTTATCTGTGTGAAAAGAAATTAACTGTTGCTCGGTTATGAATATTACCTTCGAGCTATTCGTTTAAAATCATACGTATTTAATAAATATGTATAAATAGGATTTGATATCAAATAACCTAGAAGGGTTGATATGCCTTAAAAACCAACCAACCAACCAGCTTTATGTTAGCAAATTATTCAACAATGAATAAACTCATGCTCTGAATACCTTGTTTCTCTCTCTCTCTCTCTCTCTATATATATATATATATATATATATATATATATGTGTGTGTGTGTGTGTGTGTGTATGTATCCGTTAAGCGGAGGTATGTAAACAATAGTAATTGTGATTCATAACCGTTTAAAATTTATTTCGATGCTATTGGTTCCTCGTGGCTGAGGGGTAGAAGTTTGAATTTGCGTTTGAATCAACCGGGTTTCGATCCCAGTTACGGGAAGCTAGTATGTCAAGCCACACTGATGAGTTCTGATAGAACGGATCTGTCAGTGGATGACTATATATATGTGTATATATATATATAAGGGTTTGGTTAAATACCGCGAGTTATTTTTTTTTTTAATTTTCAAGTGAAGACGTTCAGGTCTCCCCATTAGTCTTCTTACTTCTGGGTCAAGTTGGTAAAGAAAGAACCCTATATTAGCCTAAGCGCTTTCGACCATTTCGCAGGTCATCTTCCAGGGTGGTGTGAGATCGTTTGGTGCTGTGAGTTTTATATTTATTCGGAGTGGCTTTTTTTTATCATATATATATTATACAAACAGTAAAATAACAATAAAAAACGTTTACAAATACTCGAAGCACTAGATATAAAAAATTAAAAAAAAACACTATAAATGAAATAGCATTCACTAAAAGTATAAACATATTAAATGTATTCAATAACTAATCACCCATCCTAACAGAATGAACCAAACCCATAGGTAATTTATATATATATATATATATATGTGTGTGTGTGTGTTTCCAGACTTTTTTGTACTGGCATTTAAAATTGTCGAGGACTCTTGAAAATTCACTATGTTATTGCTATACATCTTATAAGATGACTGACCAGTTTTTATGATTTCAAGTTCAAATCAACAGCTACTGTAGCAATAGGAATACACCCTAAAAAATCCTGATTGCCACAGCAGATGGATTTCAAAAATGCAATCTGACAATTTAGAAGAACGATATGCTATAAAATTCTGTTTTAAACTTGGAAAAATACCACAGAAACATATGGAATGTTTCAGACTGCTTTTCGACCATCTTGTATAAATCGAGCATCAGTTTTTGTGTGGCATAAGAGATTCAAGGAAGGCAGGGATTCTATGAGGGATGATGAGAGGTGTGGGAGGAGTAAGTAAGTCAATAAACCAGAGTTGATTGGCCAAACGGTGAGGGTTGGGGTGACTCTGTTGAGGATTTAAGGGAGTTCAGGAAGAGATTCCTAGGGAAGAGGCCAGCACTCTTTAAATCGGGTCAGTGGCATTTCCAAAAGGACAATACACCAGTCCACATCTCCATCCTTGTCGCAGACTATTTGACCAAGATGGGCATCAAGACAGTTCGTCATGCTCCCAGTGACTTTGCTTATTCCCTAAGCTCAGAGGCTGTCGTTGAGGAGATGAAAGAGGCTGTGACGAAGGTCATTGACACGCTCACACAAGAGGACTTCGATGGGGCCAACCAGAATTTGTTGGAACGGTACAAGAAGTGCATTTCAGTCGGAGGGGAGTACTTCGAAGGGGACTAGAATTTCATATGTGTACTATCAATAAAATTGCCCATACGAAAAAAGCCTGTAAACTTATTTAATGATCCTCGTTTATATATATGTATATATATATAAAGCCACTCTGACATTCAATTCTTGGATCAAGATATATCAATATTTGAATTCTCTTTCCTTTTCACCTATTTTAAAAAATAGCAAACAAACTTTTATCCTATTTACCCAAACCCTCCGCTCGGGCAGGATATGACACAAGGTCAATTTTTAAGCGGAGTTTAACAGGTTTGAATTCAGAGTTTTTCTTTCTCTTAGACTAGTTGCCTCACCAAGGCTGAAGAACCCAGTCTACCCTACTCTTTACCCATAGCTGGAGGGAGAATAATTGGATTCATACCTTTCCCAAGGGTATTAGTGCTATGTGAAATGCAATCAGTCCAGGATTTGAACTCGTGTCGCCGTGTCCAATTCCTGTGACGATAACCATTACATCACGGGCACTTCCTAACAAACTTTTATACCCAATAAAGAAGATAAGTAAATAATATTAAATGAAGATATTCAATATAATATTTTATAATATAATTTTAAATTTTAAATGTTATATTTATTAAAAGGTTGTTAATTCCCTTGTAAGTTGTTTATAGTTGATAATTTTCTCTCCCTAAATCAATTAAAAGATAATCTTTGTCATGTAGTAAATAGTTGTAAAATATTTACTTTAAAAGGAATTAAAGTTTCATGCAGAAATGGAACAATCTTTTTTAGACTTAATTTAGTTGTAATACTTTGTGAGAGTACATCACTGTTCGAAAGAAGGTATATTTATGCGTTGATATATAGCGGTAACATGTATATATATATATATATATATATATATATATATATATATATGTGTGTGTGTGTGTGTGTGTGTGTGTGTGTGTGTGTGTGTGTGTGTGCGTGTGTGTGTGTGTGCACGCACGCCTTTGCTCAATCCCTCTACCATGTGTAGGAAGTCACACAAGGTCAAATTTAAAGAAGCGTACAGCTGAATTTTCCTTCTCCTTGATTAGTTGCCTTTTCGCGGCTAAAGAACCCAGCCTGTCCTATTTTTATCTACTGATGGGGTACATCACTGTTCGAAAGAAAGTATATTTATGCGTTGATATATAAACGGTTGCAACTGAAATTTTCATCAGCTGGGGAAAGATTGAATAGCAGTACGAATATCTATGTCAACAGTATTTTTATTCATTTTAGAATCATCATCATCATCATCATGTCACACTACCAACACGGACCCTCTCTCGCCACCCCTCCCTATCGTCCATTGCTTCCGGCAGATCTACGGTACATAGCTGCTGTATGTAGGTTCGAGCTGGTCGTCCTGCCTTTGCTCGTCCATGTGAAGGGTTCCACAGGAGTACATCACTTATGAGCATACCTCTTTATCATCTGTCTAGACGACGTGCTTAGAACATCTATCCATAAAATCAAAGAAAATGGTTTCAAGCTAACAAAAGAAAAAAGCAGAAGGTACCCTGCAAAAACAATTACCGACGCGGACAACGCCGATGATATAGCGCTTCTGGCAAATGCACCCGCCCAAGCCGAAACCTTGCAACATAATCTGGAACGAACCACTGCAGGCATCGGCCTCCATGTCAATGCACACAAGACGGAATATATGTGCTTTCAAACAGGTGACATCTCCACACTAAACGGTAGCTATCTTAAACTAGTTGACAAGTTCACCTACCTAGGAAGCAGTGTCTCATTAACCGAGAGAGACCTCGACACGCGACTAGCAAAGGCATGGACAGCTATCATAGGCTTATCGGTCATATGAAAGTCAGACCTGACCGATAAAATGAAGCGCAGTTTCTTCCAAGCAGCAGTCGTGTTGATACTGCTCTATGGAGGCACAACATGGACACTAACTAAACGTATGGAGAAAAAGCTTGACTTTAGAATAATCTAGCGATATTGAAATTAACTACATGATTGAGGGAACAGAATGCTATTTTTTTTTTCACTCAAATGAAATAAAAACCGTAATTTTGAGGTGGCTACAGAATAAATCCGTGAAATTTATTGGCTGGTGTATTATTTTTATCGCTTGTTGATAATATGGAAGTAGGCTCGAAAAAATTTGATTTCTCCTTGATTCGAATTAGTTAAAAGTGTATTTTAAACAATCTAGATGGGAAAAGATTTCTTGAATTATTTTGGGTTTTGATCCTTGAAATATTGTCGTCAGCTAATCTGAAAGAAATTTTCGAATTTAAAAAAAAATTATTTTTTTTTTAATCATCAATTGGTCAATAAATGCAAAAATACATTCAAACACTTTTTAGCATAAAAATCAGTTGGCTTTATATATATATATATATATATATATATAAAGCCAACTGATATATATATATATATATATATATATATATATATATATATATATATATATATATATATATATATATATATTCTGTACATTGCAAGGTACAAGTAGATCTAATATAATACATTTTAACACTTTTCAGCATGGAAATCAGTTGACTTTTATGTATATATATATATATATACATTGCAAGGTACAAGTAGATCTAATATATAAGTCGACCATAATATTTCTACCTCAAATTTCTTGGTATAGGTCGACCCCCAAACATTCAATCACTTACTGGTATGATATACAAAACATAGAAACCTTATACCCAAAAGCTTATATTCGAATGAATCCACAATCTATTGCAATATCATCAAATTGCATAGATAAACAAATTACCGTAGAGGTCTGACTGGCCGCTTATGTGGTGTGACGTTCCGGTTAGTCTATACAGTCTGTGCCTCAGCTGTTGGAAACAGCGTGCGATATAGCGTTAGTATAACACTTAATTTCTATTACGGTTTTATCATTTTTTTTATTAATCCCTGTGTTAATTTGTCAAATATGTTCATTAAACACAAACTGGAAATGTTTGTGGCAGACTGCTAAAGTAACGGTAAGTGATGCATATCAAATCTTGAGAGAACTGTTCCATTAACTGGTAACTTTAGGATAAAGGTCGGTATTTTAGCCATGCCGTAAAAGTCAACTTCTAGTTTTGTTGAGATTTTTTCAGCTTTAAAAAGTCGACTTGTGTGACGGAATTTACATGAAATATATGAGACATGCAAATCTTACACATTAAAGCATATATTCATACGAATTCACAATCCATTATACTATCAATAAATTGCACAGACAAAAAACTTACCGTACATACATATATATATATACATAGATGGTTGTTGTAGGTTCAAAGAAAAAATAAGGATATATTTTAAAATTAGAAGGTCCAAGAAAAGATTTATATTTTTTGAATATTTTTATTTTGTTCTTACATACGTGTTATATATATATATATATATATGTATGTTTCCAGCTTGCTGCTTTCGTCAGAGAACATATGTGGCACAAGGCCTTGTTAATGGAGTACTCAATGAGACTTGAACTCACTCTTGTTTCCAGTTTAAATGACCTTTGGTTGGTCAAGTGGCTTTATATAGCGGTAACATGCATATATATATGTGTGTGTGTGTGTGTGCGCGCGCACACGCCTTTACTCAATCCCTCTGCCATGTGTAGGAAGTCACACAAGGTCAAATTTAAAGAATAGTACAGCCGAATTTTCCTTCTCCTTGATTAGTTGCCTTTTCGCGGCTAAAGAACCCAGCCTGTCCTATTTTTATCTACTGATGGGGTGGAGAATAGATAAAGGTCAATGTACGCAATTTCAAAACCTCAAAGCATAAAATAATCCCAGACGGGTTGATATGCTATTCATATGCCCGTCTGAAGATCGTGGAAAACACGTGAAACTTAAGTAACGGTGTTGTATAGCCATAATAATATCAATCACAACAGTAATACAAATACAGGCAGACTCTTTCGCTTCGGATACGAACGGGTTTAGTAATTTCTGGCTTTGGTCCATGGCGACACGAGAAGAGAGACACAATTCTTAAAAGCCTATGCTAACCATTCTATGCTGACCCCACCCCAAAGTGCGGCGCATCTTGTGATGTTTAAGATCTCAATTATTCTCTGCTGGTCGAGGTCCGAAAAACTCAACCGCGCGCCTCAACGGTCGAATCGCAACTGCTATCTTTTTAAAATCCTCAAATTCCCAGAACCATCTCTTCTGAGTTTAATATCATCCACGCTACAGCCCCATATCCTGTCTGGGATTTATCATGACTGATGATGATTGTCATATCAAATGTCTTTCCCTGGTCGAGACATACCGAAGACTCAAAAAATAGAATTTTATACCTCCTTGCTTATCACACAGCATTATAAGGTACGGATCAAGGGTAAAGTATAGCAATCCAAGGAAAGGAGGAGCACCCTCCTCTCTACCTCAGTGAAGTAGGTATTGAATACAGGGCCTTCGGGTTGCCCTGGACAACGGTCGCCAACTTTACTTTATATATTTATACTTTATAAATTCGTTTTTGGAGGTGACCGTGGTGTAATGGTTATCTTCGTAGGAAATGGACACGGCGACACGAGTTCAAATCCTGGACGAAACTGATTGCATTTCACATAGCACTAATACCCTTGGGAACGGTATGAATCCAATTATTCTCCCTTCAGCTATGGGGAAATAGTAGAGCAGACTAGGTTCTTCAGCCTTGGTGAGGCAACTAGTCTAGGAGAAGGAAAACTCTGAATTCAAACCTGTTAAACTCCACTTAAAAATTGACCTTATGTCATATCCTGTTCGGGCGGAGGGGTTGGTAAATATGTATGAATTCGTTTTAAAGTATTTTCCTCTCATTGGACATATATGTATATATATATATATATATATATACTGTATGTAGTCCTTTTCTAGAACCAGAGTGTGGTATCTATGCACTCTGTTTAGTTATGAAGTGTGTTCCCCTAATTCTAAATTCTAATAAAATTTTGAACGGTTTTCTTGAATTATTGCTCGCAGAACATTTTGAAATTCAGGTTCAAGAAAGTAGGAATTTGAAATGTCATTAAATTCTACAAAGGCGCAGTTCAATGTGCAGCCTTTTTATCGTCTTTGTAAATTGAATCACGATTTTCAATTGAAATTAAATGACATCGGAAATTACATCCTTTTACAAATGGTAAATAAACATTCCTTCTTTTTTGAAAAAGAAATCCCTAATTGAGGAAACGAAATTCACATAGCCCGCCTTAACAGCAGAATATCAGAGAATTTAATATTGTGCAGTATTAAAAAAAAGATTTCTGTATTTGATCTCTTATCAAACATTTTAAATGACACGGAATAATTAACTGATGTAAATGTAAATGTTTCAATAAAACAAACTTCCTGGAAGAGACTCATTACAAAATGTATATAAATTGATAAACACGACATGAATATCATTGAATACAAGAAAAATTGAATTACTGTATAGCATGATCTATTTTATATACGATGGTCGATCAAAAAGTTGTTAGCCTCACCCAAAAAGAAGAGCATAGCTGAAAATTATTTGTTGTATCAACACATTATCATTTCTTAAAAGTAAGCAAAGTTGGCGACTGTAGTAGAGGGCGACCTGAAAGCTCCCTTTTCAATAGCTACTACACCGAGGTGGAGGGGAAGGCGCTACTCCTTTCCCTTAGAGTAAAGTTGGCTACTGTAGTCGAGGGCGACCTGAAGGGTCCCTTTTCAATAGCTACTACACCGAGGTGGAGGGGAAGGCGCTACTCCTTTCCCTGAGAGTAAAGTTGACGACTGTGGTAGAGGGCGACCTGAAGGCTCCCTTTTCAATAGCTACTACACCGAGGTGGAGGGGAGGGCGCTACTCCTTTCCCTGGATTGCTCCACTTTACCCTTGATATATACCTAATTATGCAGAGTGTTGAGCGAGTAGGTATCAAGTACCATTTTTAAAGTCTTTGGTATGACCCGACCTGGGATTGAACCCAGGTCTCGCGGACCATCGGCAAACACTCTGTCCACTAGGTCAATGAGTCATTTCTTATAAAACGAGGAAACTATTTGATATTTTGACTCAGAATTGTTCCGAAGATCCCTAGATGAGAAGGTAGTTTCAGGCGCTTTTAGGTATCATATATATATATTTGCCAACCCCTCCGCTCGGGCAGGATAGGACACAAGGTCAATTTTTAAGCGGAGATTAACAGGTTTGGATTCAGAGTTTTCCTTCTTCTAGACTAGTTGCTTCACAAGGGCTGAAGAACCTAGTCCGCCCTATTATTTGCCCATAGCTGGAGGGAGAATAATTGGATTCATGCCTTTCCTAAGGGTATTAGTGCCATCTGAAATGCAATACCAAAATAATAAGGTAATTTCAATCAAACCTGAATTCCGTGATCTCCTTAAGGCTGTAGCCATCAAAAATAGATACAATAAAAAACAACCTATATTACTAACACATCAACTAAAAACTGCTGCTAAAGAATTACGCAATCACTCCAACATCACCATAAAAAAGTAGATAAAACAAACATTTTTTCAGTACACAATAAAACAGATTACCATTCTAAACTACAAAATATTCTCGATGACCATAAAAAATTCAAAAAATTAGATAAGAATCTCACCAACCAACTAAAATCAAAAATTAATAAACTGATCACTGCTAATAATGCTGAACTTAATAGCACAAAACTACCCAAAATAATTTGTGATTATAAACCCGGTTATCTTTACAGACCGTAAAAATACATAAACCTAATCATCCTCTATGCCCTATTATATCACAAATACCTACACCAATTTATCAACTCACAAAAACAATAAAACAGCTTATTTCACCATACTTGCCTTGCAAATACAACATAAAATCTACACATGAATTAATTCAAGTTCTTCATACAATTAAAACCAATAATGTTATATCAGCCTCACTAGATGTAGGAAATTTATTCACTAATATATCTTATGAAACAGCTGATATTATCATAAATGATATTTATAATAACCCATCTTTTCCTCCTCTTAAAATCAACCCTAATATACTTCGGAAACTACTCCTAACATGCACTACTGAAGTTCCATTTCATGACCATCTTGGTAATATTTACGTTCAGACAGATGGCGTATATATGGGGTCTGTCCAGGGCCCAATTTTCAGTAATTTCTGCATGTCCGACCTCGAAAATAGAATTTTTAATAGCATGAAAAAGAAACTCCTATATACCTAAGATATGTTGAAGATATCCTTATTCTTGCTAATAATATTAACGAAATCAACATACTACAAAAAAAAACTTCCAAAAAAATTCACTTCTTAACTTTACTCATGAACTAAACAGAAACAATAAAATTTTCTTTTTATATGTTCTCATTGATACGAACAATATTAATAACTTCACTACCACTACTTACAAAAAACCCTTAAGTAATAACTCCTGTACTCTCAACATTAAAAGTGAATGCCCCTTCAGATATAAAAAAAGCAATTATTAATAATCTGATATCCCGTGCCAAACTGATCTCCTCCTCCGCCAAAACAATATTTTATAAAGAGGTAGAAAACATAAAACAGGCTCTCATCAATAATGGGTTTCCTAACTATATTGTTGATGAATAAATTAAACATACGATTAAAAGTGTCAACCAACAAAATAAACAGTGTACTACTCCACCCAGTCAACAAACATATATCAAACTTTTTTACCGTAACCAAATGCACTGAAAAAATATTAAAAACATTGATTTATAGAAACATACTCCCCACAGATCCTAATAAAAAGATAAAACTTATATATTATAACAAATTTAAAACCTCCAACTTAGTCATTAGAAAATTATATATATATATATATATATATATATATATATATATAAAGGAAGAAGTTAATTCCAAAGTTGAAACTGGAGACGGAAGCTTCAGCATTAAGCCTCTAATGACTTGCAGGGATCCTTTGACAGCTTGAGTATAAAAGATACCCTGAAATAAAAACTCCAGTTTGAATATATCATCAATTATCTTGCTATACTTGTCAATAGACAGTAGCTATGGAGACCCAGAGAGTGACCTAAGTGTCGGACAAGAGTTGTCATTATAATCCAACAACACACAGATGTATTACTACTTTATCAAGTCACTCGTCTTGAATATTTTTACAAGTTGAATTAGTAATTATTAAGAACATTTGAGTTGTAATTTATGTGGTAAAGACAGCTATCATCTGTCAAAATGTGGCGGTTATTATATATATATATATATAACCTGTTAAACTCCGCTTAAAAATTGACCTTGTGTCATATCCTGCCCGAGCGGAGGGGTTGGTAAATATGGTTATTATATATATATATATGTGTGTGTGTGTGTGTGAGAGAGAGAGAGAGAGAGAGAGAGCGTGTGGGGTGGATAAAGGCGTAAATGATAGAATAAAACACAAGTTAAGGATTTTTATTTATTAAATAGGGTAAAAAAATGTTGAAAAATAGAAGTCACAGTTTTTTCTTGCAACAAAAATAATATAAATCAGAGCGTAGATATCTTACAAATATTAACGTCATGAGAAAATTAAATTTCTGGCATGAAATGTGGCAATTTGGTTTAGCGTTGATCTAGTTGTTATATTTTGTGCGTGTAAAAGAACTGTGTGTGAGTGTGTCACTGTGCAAGAGACAAAGTATGTTTATGTGCAATATTAA
The DNA here is from genome assembly GCA_963585895.1 of Sepioteuthis lessoniana. Taxonomy (NCBI): domain Eukaryota; kingdom Metazoa; phylum Mollusca; class Cephalopoda; order Myopsida; family Loliginidae; genus Sepioteuthis; species Sepioteuthis lessoniana. The sequence goes on along the minus strand of OY757931.1, from coordinate 12,691,100 downwards.
ATTCATCGTCGAAAGAACAGAATAGTAGATTTTTTTCTACTCAAAAGAAATCTAAAACATTACCGAATAAATCTGTAAGACCGACTGAAGGCGAATCTATTTTATTCGCTTATTTATAAGATTGAGGTAGACGCAAAATTAGATTATAAAAAAGGTCCTGATTTCTCTAGGATTCGAATCGGTTACAAATCTATTTTTAACCATCTTGGAGGGAATAGATTTTTCAAATTTTTTCGGATTTTGAACCCTCAGATTATTTGCTATAAATCAAATAATTTCGTCGCTGAATCAAAGAATTATAATTAAAAAAACACTAGCGCTGATTAGTCAATAAAGGCAAAAACGCTGAAAAAAAAGTACAGCTTCTATTTTTGTACATATATTAACACATTTTAATTGTGGAAATCAGTTAATTTCACACACACACACACACACACACACACACACACACACATATATATATATATATATATATATATAGCATGCAACGCTGCTAGCGCAGATTTTCCTGACTCTCTCAACATCGTCCCTATGATCCATCACTTCTGGAAGATCTTCTAGTCTACATCCTGTGTCCGTACAGAGCTGTTGTAGATACGAGGTGCATACGATAAGTTTCCAGACATTTTTCGTATGGGCACTTTTATTGATAGTACACACGTGAAACTCCTGTCCCCTTGGAAGTAATCTCCTCCGGCTGCAATGCACTTGTTGTACCGTTACAACAACATCTATAAGGCTCTAAGGAAGTCCTCATGTATGAGCGTGTCAATGACCTTCGTCACAGCCTCTTTCATCTCCTCAATTGTCTCATAACGACAGCCTCTGAGCTTAGGGAATATGCAAAAGTCACAGGGAGTATGGTCTGGATTACAGGGAGGGTGACGAACTGTCTGGATGCCCATCTTGGTCAAATAGTCTGTGACAATTATGGAGTTGTGGACTGGTGATTGTCCTGCTGGAAATGCCACTGACCCGATTTGAAGAGTGCTGGCCTCTTCCCTTGGAATCTCTTCCTGAACTCCCTTAAAAATTCAACATAGTAACCCTAACCCTAACCCTAACTCTTTGGCCAATCAACTCTGGTGCATTGACTTCGTTACTCCTCCAACACTTCTCATCATCCCTCACAGACTCCCTGCCTTCCTTGAATCTCCTATGCCAATCAAAAACTGATGGTCGATACATGCAAGATGGTCGAAAAGCAGTCTGAAGCATTCCATACGTTTCTGTGGCATTTTTTCCAAGTTTAAAACGCAATTTTATTGGATATCGTTCTTCTAAAGTGTCCTCACGTCCAGGTTGCATTTTTGAACTTCACCAGCTGCGACAATCAGGCTTTAGTAGGGTGTATTCCAATTGCTGCTGTAGCTGTTTATTTAAACCTTAAATCATAAAAATTGATCAGTCATCTCATAAAATGTATACCAATAACATACTGAATTTTCAAGAGTCTACGCCAATTTAAAAGGCCCATGCGAAAAAAGTCTGGAAACTTATCCTATGCACTTCGTAAATAGATTCTTGTTGGTCAGCCAGCACTGGCCCGTCCGTGGGAAGCGATTCATTGGAGAAAGTCAATAATGAGTTCGTTCTTGCTCCTATCTCGCATGTCTTGTTCGTCTTATTTGAATGATTTTAAAGATAGGAGTTTGGTGGGCGTACAGTTGCTGCTGTTTCGTGGGATGTTGCTTCCAGGATTTGTTCAATATATCTCGCAGCATTCTTATGTTGTTCCCGTCTAACTTTTTCTCTATACACTTTTGAGTTTGATATATATATATATATATATATATATATGAAAACTGCTTCTTCATTACAGACGATAGTTATCGTAACGAGAAAGTTCATTAATCAAATATCCTGACTAATAACTAATTACCATTCTTGAGCTCACAAATGACTCTAAGCCCAACTGCTGACTTTGAAACTTAAGGCAGACATGACAAACGTGGTTTGAATTTTATAAAACGTCAATGAGATCAACATGTTGAATTTTTATTAATCTTCGCGTGTCTTTTTAATTCTGGACTTGATTCACACACTTTGCTATAAACTGCACATGTGTTACCATGAGGACGAGGTAGCAACGAGAGATAATAAGTTTATTCAGTTTTTCAATTATGTGATTCAACATGGTTAATATATTTGGCTTTTGATGACGAGTGACGATGGCAGAATTCGAATTCCCACTTCTCAGCTCCGCATCACAGGAAAATTCAGATAAATTATCCATATGTAAAATAAGCTTTGGTTCTTCATGTTGCATCTTTCTTTTAATGATCTCAGGAAAATCACTAATAATAATTCGGCGCCCATTATTTCTATATAATGTTTTTCAGACATATTCTTTAATATTTATTTTTATTTCTATTTCGAAACCCATCAAGTTTTTTTTAAGAAAATCCGCATATCTTTTTCTTTGCTAATGTTGAGAAAGTTTTCTATGAGCAAGCTCACTATAAAAGGAGATTTATCATCGTTATGCAGACGAGGTTTCTTAATCAGCGCATTTGATACCTGATCACCAGACATCGATTTCTTTAGATTTTCATTATCAGGTATATATATATATATATATATAAACAATTGCACAAACAGTTTTTTTATGAAAATATAATTTACATCCCATCTAAAAATAGTTGGATTTTATCATTTCTGACAGAGATAATTTAATCAAAAGGGGTATTATTAGGTACAGTTCAAAATATTAGAATATGCAACGATGTCAAAGGTACACCCCTGCTATATATATATATATATATATATATATATATATATAAATTCTATCTAATTTTATCCATTTTTTATGCATATATGTATAATGTTTAGAAGAAAATTAAGCTTTTATATATATATATATATATATATATATATATTCCCAATCCCGCTGCAGGAGCAGGATGCCCCACAAGGTAATTTTTTTTCAGTGAAGATTAAAACGCCAAAATTCAGAGTTTTCCTCCTCCAAGACCGATTGCGAAATCAAAGTTAAAGAAGCTCAGTCTGCCCTACAATTTACTCATAACTAGAGGGAAAATAATTGGATTCATTCCTTTTCCAATTTAAACAGCACTACGCGAAATGCAAACAGTCTCAACTAGGATTTGAACTCGAGTTGCCGTGTCCGTTTCTTAAGACGGTAACCATTACAGCACGATCACTTCTAATGGATACGCTCCTTGTATATATAAAAACAATTTTATTTTTGTCAATATGAGTTTAGTATTGTTGAACTTGTTCATAAATTCTATCTAATCTTATCCATTTTTTTATGCATATATGTATAATGTTTCACTAGAAATACAAAAATCCTGGTATATCTGATTTAGAAGAAAATTAAGCTTTTATATATATATACATATATATATATATATATATATATACGAGGTGTATACGATAATTTTCCAGACTTTTTTCGTATAAGCACTTTTATTGATAGTATACACATGAAACTCTAGTCCCCTTCGAAGTAATCTCCACCGGCTGCAATGCACTTGTACCATTCCAACAACTTCTGAAAGGCCCCATGGAAGTCCTCTTGTGTGAGCGTGTCAATGACCTTCGTCACAGCCTCTTTACTTTTGTATGATGCAACTAAAATGAGTCAAAAGTTTTGCAATGTTTTAGTTACATGAAGCATAATTTGGCAGCTTCGTGTGCTTTTGCCAAAAGTGACAGACTAGGCTGGACTGTGAGATGCCAGACCTGCCTGATACTCTTCAAGTGCTTCTATGGTTTGAAACTCGGCCTCGGAATCTACCGTATGGAAAATCAATTGATTGTCAAACTAAACGAAACTTTATTTTAATGCAAAAAAAAAAAATTAGGCAACTAAACAAGAATGCTGCGAGCAATTTTGAACAAGTCCTGGAGGCAACACCCCACAAAGCACCAGCTGTAAGGCCACCTGCCTCCCATCATGAAAACTTTCAAAGTTAGACGAACCAGACATGCAGGACACTGCTGGAGCAGCAGGAACGAGCCCATAAGTGATGTTCTCCTATGGACCCCCTCACATGGCCAAGCAAAAGCAGGGCGACCAGCTCGAACCTACATACAGCAGCTCTGTGAGGATACGGGATGTAGCCCTGAGGACCTGCCAGAAGCGATGAACGATAGGGAGGGGTGGAAAGAGAGAGGGTCAGGGATATCCGTGCTGGTGGCACAAGCTTATGATGATGATGGTGATGATGATGATAACACTCAAATGTGCATAAAAAGAGAAGAAATAATTGACAGGCAACTCAACAAAAGCATAAGTATTTCATTCAACCGATATATTACATTAACAGACAATAAGACAATCAAAAAATTGTTACTATCTGCAACACTTTCGGCCAATTTATTACTGAAAGTCTTTCTTTCGCTGAAGTCCATCCGACTATTTCTCCTTTCGACTAATGGTTATTTGATTAACATCCTACCATGAAAAGTGTAACACAAGGCCTTTTTAACGCGAGTACCGGATGCAGTGCCTTAATCTAGACATGCCCAGCGGCTCCAAAAATCCCTTGAGCCCTGTCAGCATTCCCCTGAAAAGAGGTGCCTCATGTACAAGGCGATGAAACCAAGTGCTTCTGAAGCAGGGGAGAGACCAAGTAGTATCCTTCTTAGCCACATGACACGAATACTGGACTTCCCTGGTACCCATGACAAGTGGCCTGGACCGACTTGCGTCCTTTTGACTAATGTCAACCCAAAGAGCACCGTACCTCTATCTATATAATCTGCAGACACGCCACTTCCGTCCACAAGTGATCAATCGTCAATGTCTCACTTTATTCCTATATATATATATATATATATACCAACCCCTCCGCTCGGGCAGTATATGACACAAGGTCAATTTTCTAAGGGGAGTTTAACAGGTTTGAATTCAGAGTTTTCCTTCTCCTAGACTAGTTGCCTCACCAAAGCTGAAGAAATCAGTCTGCCCTACTATTTATCCATAGCTGGAGGGAGAATAATTGGATTCATACCTTTCCCAAGGGTATTAGTGCTATGTGAAATGCAATCAGTCTCGTCTAGGATTTGAACTCGTATGGCCGTGTCCATTTCCTACGACGATAAACATTGCACCACGGGAACCTTTATTCCTATAAGACGAAAGAAAGAATTGAAAATATACGAGATGTAATACGCGTAGATAGACAGTTAATGTTTGAGGAGATATTTACTTCATTGTCTACACCTATTCAATATCTCATTTGGGCACCTTTGGTGGTGTAACAGTTAGCAAGCTTGACTAGAAAACCTACACGAGTGAGTTCGAGTCTCAGTGGGTGCCCCATTCATTCGGCCTTGTGCCACATCGAAGCAAAGAGCTTCGTAAATTACTATTCAATATCTCACTTTTTCAATTTGATAATTCTTTAGAATTGTAATATTTTGCAATAAGCGGTTTTTCTTAAATACAAAGAAGGCAATTTTTTCTCCGGCTTTATTACTCCGCGTTCATTTTACTACATGTATATATATGTATGCATGTGTATGTATTTATTTGTGTGTATGAATGTGTATTCATGTGTATATGTATGTGTGTGTATGTATGTGTGTGTGTATGCGTATATATATATATATATATGTGCATGTGCGTGTATGTATGTGTGTATGCATGTGTGCGTGCATGAATATATGTGTGTGCGAAAGCGGACTTAGTGAGACGGTTATTATCGTATGATATTATCGTAGGAGGTGCCGGTGGTGTAATGGTTATCGTCCTAGGAAATGGAGACGCCGACACGTGTTCAAATCCTGGACGAGACTGATTGCATTTCACATAGCACTAATACCCTTGGGAAAGGTATGAATCCAATTATTCTATTTCCAGTTATGGGCAAATAGTAGAGCAGACTAAGTTCTTCAGCCTTGGTGAGGCCACTAGTCTAGGAGAAGAAAAACTCTGAATTCAAACCTGTTAAACTCCGCTTAAAAATTGACCTTGTGTCATATCTTGCCCGAGCGGAGGGGTTGGTAAATAGGATTATCGTAGGATATAGACACGGTGAATTCAGTTGACGTGGCTGTTTCTACTTCTTATAGCGCTAAAACTCTTGGGAAAGGTATGAAAACAACTATTCATTCCCCTTACAGTTTTGAGTAAATAGTAGGTCAGACAATTTTCTCTAAACTTGGTATTGTTACATTTTTGACCCCGGCCAAGCTGTCAAAAGAAGAAATATACCAGTGTAAATAACAGGTACATGCAGTCGAAGATATCAGGGGACAAAGGGATAACCTTGGCTGTCGATGGGTTGAATTGAGTATAAATGTGACGCTCGCAAACAGTAGGTGGATGTCAAATTATTATATAACCCCGGCGACAGGAAGTTCAGATCAGTTGGAGAGAAGATGCTGGAATGAGAACCATGTCCCAGCAGAGGCTGGGCCCCCAGGCCCCTGGATGAGCAATCCAGGAGAACGGGAAAGAAAGGCTGTGATAACCAGAAGAGTTGGGGGGTCAATATGTTGCAGTCTTTGTTCGGTCTCCAATTCCCTCTCACACACAACCCTTTCAATAAAATGAGAGGTATAGTTTTCTAAAGAACTGTGTCTGCACGTCTTTATTGTGTTGAATATGTTTCTGCACGCATATGTGTATGTATACTTGTTCATGGCTATACAACAGTATGTCAACCACTTTAAGAAAAAAAAACACTGAATTCAAATCTACTGAACTTCGGTTAAAAAACTTACCTTGAGTCGCATTCTGCTTGTGTAGAGGGTTTGGAGCGACCATTGTCACTTGATTAAGTTCACTTGTAAGACACAAATGACAGTTTAAAATCTGGCTGGTATTTCTGTCGTACTCTGTATAATGTGAATATATATACATATGTGCATGTGCATGCATGTGTGTGTGTGTGTCTGTCTGTGCATGTGTGTGTGTGTGTGTGTGCACAGTCAGGCATGTACTGTTTTCTATGTAGGCCGATTTTATTGTAATTTTAATTGTATTTAAAGGTTGATATGTTATTGTATCTTTTGATTTTTGATGAAATACTTGCGCAGAGTCATTTGATTCGTTAATGATTCCTAATTAGCAAATATCTTCGTCTCAACTAATTACTTTCATCTCCTCTTTCACACCCGACCTTCACCAATCTCTTTATCTCCTGATGTTAGTTATATGTTTTATTAGTATATATATATATATATATATATATATATATGCTTCTGATTTCCAGCTATATATATATATATATATATATGTCATTTTAGTTCTTGCGGGTTTTTCATAGCAGCGTTTCACTGGAGTTTGAGTGACTGCAAATTTCTTTTGGTCTCCAGGACTCTTCTCAGTATTCTGGCCGACCTCAACCATGCAGTTCTCTGGATGATCTTGATTCTTCCTGAAATTTCCAATTCCACTGGTCTTTTTTCTGTGATTCTGGGACCGTTCCAGGTGTACCTATTACAAGTGGTATCACCGCCACTCTCAAGTTTCATAGATGTTTTGGTTCTCCGGCAAGGTACAACTATTTATTTATCTTTTCGCTTTCTTTTATCTTTCCCTCTGTCGTCCGCCGGAATAACAAAATCCACTAGACGGCAAGTTCTCTTTTTGTTGTTGTTGATTTTAATCAACACAAGGTCTGGTCGTCTGGCCAGGATTTGGTGATCCGTTTTATCTCAAAATCACAGAAAATTTATGCGTCTAAGACAGATTCTTGTTTTGCATATACCATTTGATATTATGGTCAAAATTTAATCTCTTGCACAATTCCGAGTGGATCACCATTCCTACCCAGTCGTGCCTAGTCTAGTATTCTTTTTGTGCTAGTTTCCTAAATTCGTTTAATATGTGATAAATTGTATTATTATTATTATTGCTTGCGAGTCTTTTTTATATTAGCCTTAGCCGATGGTTTTTCGCTGGAGTTTGAGAGACAGCAAGTCTCCTCAGGTCTCAAGCACTCTTCTCAGTATTCTGGCCGTTCTTAGTAATGTTGTAGTTTGTATAGCCTTGGCATGTCCTTTGATTTCTCTTCATTTTTTCTTCTTTTTTTTTTTTTTTTCGCTCTTGTTGATTAACACTAAGTTTGGTGTTCTGGCTGAGATAAGGTGATCTGTGTATATCTCAAAATCACAGAGAATGTTTTGCGACTTAATATTGGTTCTGGTTTGTAGACTCTTTTGCTCAATTCTTAGTGGATCACCATTCCCACCCATCCATGCCTAATCCTCACTTATTACCACGTAACCTACACTATTATCATTATTATTATTATAGCACTTCTGAGAGTTTTTCCCATCAGCTAATACTGATGAGGGTGTCCCCGTGGTGTAACGGTTAAAGCGATGGACTGCGGAATCGTAGTAAGCGAGTTCGTACTCCAGTTGCGCTATTACGTTCACATTTGGGCAAATACCTTTGGAAAAGGTATGATCCCCTTATCCTCTCAGTTATGGGTTAAATAGTACCACTACTGTTCTTCTAGGAGAATGGCTTAAGCTTTAAATAACCTGCAAAGGTTGATATGCCATTAAACAAAGAAACCTAACCTATACTAATACTGATGGTCTTTCCCTGGAGTCTGAGTATTAGCAAGTTCCTCAAGTCTTCAGGACTCTTCTCAGTATTCTGGCCGATCTTTATAATGCAGTAGTTTGGATAGACTCGGCTCGTCCTCCGATTTCTAACTATACCAGCCCCCTTCTGCGGATCGTTCCAAAGGCACCAATTACAATTGGCATCACCGTCACTTTCAAGTTCCATAGCTTCTTTGGTTCTCTGAAAAGGTCAAAGTACTTTTCTCTCTTTTCGTTTTCCTTGATTTTCATAATGGTCTGTCGTGACGGCAAAGTCTACTATTCGACAGGTTCTCTTTTTTCTTTTTCTTTTTTTCCGATTTTTTTTTTTTTGGGGGGGGGTTGTTTATTATCACTAGATCTGGTCTTCTGGCCGAAGTGAGATGATCTGTTAGTTCATAATCCCAAAGGATTTTCTGTCTCATTTTCCTTGGTGATTTCAGGTTTGTGCAAATACCATTTGATAGTATGGTCAAATTTTGATTTCTTGCACAATTCCCAGTGAGTCACCTTTTCTACCCAGTCGTGTCTAGTCTTATTCTCTTCTTGCGCTAGTTTGGTGCATTTGCTCCTGTGAATAATCGTTTCGTCACAATCGCCACATAACCTACTCTTGCTGTAGCGTCTAATCTATTTTCGCCTTAGCATGGTTGGTCCTTATGGGGTTGTTGTGTGCTACTATAAGAAGAGATTCTGTTTCTCTTTCTAAACAATGTCCAGGTCTTCTCGTATGAGATTTTACCAGTTTGTCCTTTGACGTGTCTATTCAGTTGTTATTGTTGTTCTGTTCATCTTTATTTTGTTTCTGCTTCTTCTGGTCGTTGTAATTAGTCATTCTTGCCTCTTTTTTATGTAATCTTTGAGTCATCTTATCAGTGCATCTGCGCTATCTTCAATGCTGGCGAGTCCTCTTTCGGCTTATTTTCTTGACAAATATTGTCTCTCTGTGTCATCTATTAAAGCATTTGCTAATATCTCCCAAGGGGAGAGCCCAGGTATTTATCCCTTTGATGAGATCCTGCTATAAAGGGTGGTTTCAAGAAGCTTTCTCGGTCATCTGAGAGAGTCTTTTGTTATTTTTTTCTTTCATCTGCGCTTTTTCGATGGTGTCTGCTTCCAATATTTCCATTCTCGATTCTTGATTTAGCAGTTCTATTCCTTCCGTTGTTTGTCTTTTCTCGTTTCCTATTATTAGCATAGTATATTTTCTATGCCAAATTCCATTCCTATATCCTGACTGTATATTCTTATTATTCGTATTAGAGTCCCCAATTCTTTATCACTTTTAGTAAACAGCTTGATGTCGTCCACGTACATTAGATAGTTGATCGTTTCTTACAGTTAAGTAAATTTGTAGTCCCCTGTGAATTTCTAAATATATAATTGAATGATATCATCGCAATTACAAATAGTAATGGTGAAAGAGCATCTCCAAGAAAGATGTCTCCCTGGATTTTCACCTCAACTAAAGTTTTTCCTCCGGCTATCAATTCCACTTTACAGTTATTCATTTGCTCCGAGATGAACTTTATGACTTTGTAGGATAAATTATACATTTTCAAACTGTCCATTATCCAGTTTGGCAGGACCATATCGTAGAATTTTTGTTGTCAATCTCCGCATTTTACAATACATTTTCCCGTCACGTTTCGCTCTACATTAGGACGTGTACTGTAAATCCTCTGTTCCTCTTGTTCTGTTTTTTCTCTTACTCTCTCCCTCTCTCTCTCTCTCTCTCTCTCTCAATTTTTTGCTCTATATTTTTCTGTCATATGTCCAATTATTATTTTCATTTCCTTTTGCTAATTTCCCCCTACCCCTCGAACACACACTTTCTCTTTCTCTCACTCTCTCTCTCTCCCTCTCCCTCTCTCTCTCTCTCACACACACATACACACACGCTTGCATACCTTTATTTTGCTCGATTTTTTGTCATATTTTCTATTATTCTCTCTCTCTCTCTCTCTCTCTCTCTCATTCACTCTCTCTCTCTTTCTCTCTCACCTTTTTTTTTTGCTCTATATCTTTGCCATATTTCCTATTTTATTTTATTTAGTTATGTTCAGTTATTATTATGCTTTCTCCTCTTCCCTTTCCTCCTTCTTCTCCCCCTGTTTTTTTTTTTTTTTCTTTTCTCTCTCCCTTTTTCTCTATGAATTTCCTTCTCATCCAACTCCATATGTATCTCTTCTTTTTTTTCTTCCGAATTTTTTCCCTCGTTTCTTTCTTGTCTCTTTTCTTCGTTCAAGTTATTCTTCGCATATTTATTTACCATCTCTGTTTTACAGTTGCCATTCCATTTAGAATATAAAATACTGAGTGTGATCGGAAAACTGTCGTCTAAATTTCACAAAATGAAAATAACATGAACATCGCACTTTATCAGATACATTTACTGAAAATTACATAAAAATATCTTTAAAATACTGTAGATTAAATTCATCCAAAGAAATCGCCATTAGTTTCGACTACGGCCACAAGACGACTGTACCATATTCGCAATTAACGCTATGTGCGAAATGGACATATAATGTTCATTACTATAGAATATAAAAAGAACATAGGAATCTCGAAATTCGAAAACACGTAACGACTTCTTGTTCAGGTGCGAAACCTTTTTATTAACTTTGAGTTAAAGGTTTCGACGTAAGGAGGAGAGACACAATCTTCTATGCTGTCTTATTCATTTGGCCCCCAACTCGAGCGGCCCCCGCCTGCGAGCTCCAAAATCGATCCTTCTCGTTTGGCGTCTAGTACCCGACTCTTTCTGTCTTCAAATTCTCACATAAACCTCTGCACACTTCCGGTGCGTGACGTCACCCGCACCCTGTCACCCAGTATCGTCTCGGACTATTATGACATCTGAGTGACACCTCCATCCACCCGCGCGCACCCGTGTTAACACCTGCCTCAATTGCCTCTAACTAACCCATGTGCTGAGCCGAAAGGTTCTCAGCCTAACTAAACTCAAAGGCATGAACCGAAATCCCTCGGCTATTTTATAACACGACTTCGGAATCTCCTACAAGTCTTTTCGACGGTCTCCGAGTTTAAATTTATAAATTCTGCTGTTATGTAACATACTGACCTCCGACCCAGCCCTCGATCAAGGAACAGGTGCATCCGGTCGAAGATATCAAGGTATAACCTTGACTGTGGACGGGTTGAATTGGGTGCCCACAAGAAGCAGGTGGATGTCAAACAATTACATAACCCGGTGCGACAGACAGGTTCAGTCAGTTGGAGTCAGTTAGTTGGAGATAAGATGCTGTAGAGAGAACCAGCACCCAGCAGAGGGCTTTGGGCCCTCGGGACCCCCGATTGAGCAGCCCAGCAGAACGAGAAAGAAGTACTGCTAAAGACAAAGGAACTGGGGGTCAATATGTTGCAGTTTGTTCAGTCTCCAACTCACCTCTCACATATAACCCTTTCGCAACCCCTTCGCAACCATTTCGAATAAAGTGTGAGAGGTATATTTTTCTATAAAAGTGTGTTCGTTCGTCCTCATTATAGTTGATTTTGCTTCCGCATGTATATGTATCATGGTTGTGACTATGCAACAGTTATCTTTGCCTTCAATTCATCTTTGTATTTGCACAAGGTTTTGCTAGTTTCTTGCTCAACCAAACCCCACACATAATAAAAATGGAATTGCAGTCGGAGGAGTTAGGCGGCCCGGTGTTTGAAATAATGTAATCACAGAAATTTTCTTCCAGCCAACACTAAGTTCTCCTGCATGTGGGGCAAGGTACGAAGTTCTGTTGCCGGGTGTAGAATCTTCTAGCAGCCACTCTCACGATCCAAAACAGTACGACCTCCTCCAAGAACTTGATTTAAGCCTCCGTGTTGAGTCTGAAACCAGGTGAGATGAATGAAGCCATAGGGTCTCTATCACTTGTGACTACTCCAAACAACGTGATGTGGATTTGGGTGTCTGGTTTTCATCAGTATGATTATGAATTTGACCTCAGATTGACACCCAAACATTCAGAAATTTTCATACTGGAACTGCCGCCGTAAATGCCAAGCAGTACAGCATGCTGTTTCAGAATTACTGGAGGAATGAATTGCGTCATGGTGTTCCCTTACCCACGGATAGTCTTCAACTAACTCTAGTTTTCTACACAGTAGACAAAGCCTGAAACAAAATGTATGCTCGAAATTGATAATTTAAACTGGTGACAATTTATCCATTTCACCCAGCAACAGTGGCCTAAAAGTTGCTTAACCTCAGTAAGATTCTATTAACACAATTACATTTCAACTAAATAAAATGTACATCAATTTATATTTTCAATAAATTAAATCAAACATCACGTTAAAGCAAATGTTTGAAATGGACTTTTTTTTTTCTTTAAACAGATATGACATCTTATCGATACATTGTGACGTATTCTTTTTCTCATCACATGATCACGTATCAAATTTTGTTGATATTCTTTCTTTCAATTAGGCGTTGTATTTTTCGCTCCTCTCTCCAATAATCAGAGTTAAAAGAGAAATCATTGAAATTAAAGTTACAACTAAAATATACCTTGTTTCAATTGAAATATAACTGTCTTCATTAATGTGTGTGTTTATATCTATGCTTGAGTATGTATGTCTGTGTATTTATGTATATGCGGTTATATATGTGTGTGTGTGCGTGGGTGAGTGAGTGAGTTTTTAAAGGCATTTACCCAACCCCTCCGCCACGGAAAGGATGTGAAACAAAGGTCGATTTTTCCTTTTCTTTGACAGGTTAACTAATAAAAAATAATTTTGAAAATAAATGAAATTAAACAAACTAAAAATTAATCTATATGCGGACTGAAATATTTTTATGTTTCGACTGAAATGTGATAGTGTATAGTAGTTATGCATTTGCGAGTGTGAGAGTATATATGTGTATGTGCGTACGTGCGTTTGTGTGAATATTGATCCTCCCTCTCTGTCTCGATGTAACACAAGGCCAGTTTCTCAGTGGAGTAAATCTAGTTTGAATTCAGGTTTTCCTTATAGACTGGTTGATTAACTAAGACTAAAGACTTCAGTTTTCCCTATAATCTACCCACTGCTCAGTTTGCCTAATAATTTACTCAAAGCGCTATTTGTCCTATAATTTACACAATAACCCTATAATCTACCCTAAGCTCAGTCTGTCCCATAATTTTACCCAAAGCTCAGTTTGTCCTATGATTTATCTACGGCTCAGTTTCTCCTATAATTTATCAACGGCTCAGTTTGTCTTATAATTTACCCAAAGCTTAGTTTGTCTTATTATTTATCCAAAGCTCAGTTTGTCCTATAATCTTACCCAAAACTCAGTTTATCCTATATTCTATCCAAAGCTCAGTTTGTCCTAAAATTTACCCGATGCTCAGTTTGTTTTATGATTTATGTGTGGCTCAGTTTGTCCTATAATTCTACCCAAAGCTCAGTTTACCCTATAATCTATCCAAAGCTCACTTTGTTCAATAATTTACCCACTGCTCAGTTTCCCCAATAAGTTTGACCAAGATGGGCACCCAGACAGTTCCTCACCCTCCCTATAGTCCAGATCTTGCTCCCTGTGATTTTTGGTTATTCCCTAAGCTCAGAGGCTGTCGTTATGAGACAATTGAGGAGATGAAAAAGGCTGTGACGAAGGTCATTGACACGCTCACACAAGAGGACTTCCCTGGGTCCTTCCAGAAGTATATGGAACGGTATAACAAGTGCATTGCAGCCAGGGGAGATTCCTTCGAAGGGGACTAGAGTTTCATGTGTGTACTATCAATAAAAGTGCCCATACGAAAAAAATCTGTAAACTTATTTAATGATCCTCGTACATTAGATATGCCAGAAAGTCGCAAGTATAAGGCACCTAATTAGGATCCAACCCACTTCTTACAGTAGTTATCTAAGCTTGGCTTAGTGTAGTATAAGGTTCGATTGATGGAGTACTCAGTTTGAAACTAAATCACGAACAACAGTCTGCAAATCATTAATCCTAGATTAGATTCCATTTGAGTCTTTTACAGGGTGTCCCGATATAATTGTGACCCATGTGACTGCTAATAACTCTACTGATAATAATGTAGTATTCTTTTTTGTTTCAGATTTGAAAATAGTGTAATATAATGGCCGAGGGATTTCGTTTTATGCCTTTGGGTTTAGTTAGGCTGAGAACCTTTCGGCTCAGTGCATGGGTTACTTAGATGCAACATTAACGCAGGTGTTCACGGGCGCGAATGGAACAGACGTGTCACTCAGAGATGTCACGATAGCCCAGATGAGAAACGGGGCTACAGAGTGCGGGTGACGTCACGCACCGGAAGCGTACAGAAGATTTTGAAAAAGTCAGTTATTTGAGTTGAGTTCTGCCGCGGGAGAAGACGGTTGGCTTTCGCTTGCTCGCCGAAGCCAGGCCAGTGGCCTTGTGGTGGGTGCCACACGAGTTGGGCGGGGGAGGCAAAAGGAAAAGTCATCTTAGAAAGATTGTGCATCTCTCCTCCTTATGTCGAAGAATCTTTAAACTCAAAGGTAATAAAAAGTTTCGTACTTGAACTAAGAAGTCGTAAGTGTTTTTCGTGTTTCGAGATTCCTATGTTCTATGTATATATGTTATGAACATTCTATGTACGTTTCACACGTAGCCATATCATGACTATGTAACAATAGTATACTGTATCAACTATTTATCCTTGATCACAATGCCTTGGACAAGAGAGGAAAAATATTTTTCTTCACTACTTATTTGGGAACAAAATCATTCAAAACCGTGCCAGCAAAATTTTGCAGGAAGTCACCTTTAACAATTATCCCCAGAAAAGACAAATTTATCGTTGGGTACACAAATTTCAAGCCACAGGGTCAGTAGACAAGTTCAACAAGAAGGTAGAAAATCCCAGATCTGGAAGAAAGTTGACTTCAAGATTTCCTGACAATGTAGATGTGGTGAAAGATTCTTGTTGGAAGGAGTACGAGATAGTCCCTCCGAATACGTTCGCAAGAACTTGGTCTTTCACGTGCACTGTAGGGTAAAGTCAATCAATTTTTGCCCTTGTTATCTGGTTTGACCTTTCTGAAGTGATATGATTGCTTTTTAAGACTCAGATGAAAGATGACTTGATGCAATATGAATTATCATATCCATGGGTTGCATCTATTGCGAGACGTGCCAAGCACTTAGTTTTTTATACAATGCTCACCCAGTGAGAATCGAACTCACTACCAATGGTCTACTAACCTAGCTCGCTAACCATACAAGACTTCCTCGAAGAATGTATCGTTTATTCATTTAAAAGTTTGTAAGCGTTAACGTTTTTGTTATTATTTTGAGGTTTCTTATCGGTAATTTTAATTCCATTTTCTTGGATCTTTTTCTTTTTTTTTTTGCAAATTTCTGACGCGCAAGATTATTGCAATTTCTTAATATTCAATATGCATTTGATTATGTATCTTTCCTCTCCACCTTTCTTTCTAACACTCCCTCCCCTTCTCCGTCTTACCCTCTCTCTCCTTTCTTGTCTCTTTCTCTCTCCTTCTTACTTCCTATCTCTCCCTCTTACTCTCCATCTCTCTCCTCACACCCTATCTCTCCTTCTTACACGCCGTCTCTAACCTTCTCTCTCTCTCTCTCTCTCTCTCTCTCTCTCTCTCTTCTACTTCCTTACTCAAAACTCCCTCTGTCTGTCTTACTCTTGCACTCAATCTCTTTCTTTTTTACGTTATATCTCTCCCCTCTTGCACTCCTTTCTACTTCTCTATTAACTTCCTCTATCTTCTCTTAAATCGTACTTCTTACTACCTCTCTCTATCTCTCTCTCTCTCTATATATATATATATATATATATATATATATATTCTCTTCAATCGTACTTTTTATGTTTCTCGCTTTTCTTTTCCGAATAATTTGTATATTTTATTAAAATTTTCTTTGCTGCATTTTCTTTTTTGTTTTATGGCGAATGTCAACAAATTTTCTTTTTAATTTTGTGACGCAAAATTTCACGAAATTCACAAAATCTGTTGGATATTTTGTAAAATATTTCCTGAATTTATTAAATGACTTCGTGACTATTAACTGGGGTTCCCGATTATTATTATTATTATTATTATTATTATTATTATTATTATTATTATTATTATACAAGAGTTCGTTGATGGCTCATCTAGTAAAGACGGAGCTTCTCTCCAAAATCTGGTCGACAGAAACAGCATTTTTCTTCATATTAAATTTGCTTCTTATATATTATCATAACCCTTTTTAGATTTTTTTACACCAGCGTTAGCCGATGGTTTCTAACTGGAGTTTGAGTGACAGCAAATATCCTCAAGTCTCCAGGACCCTTCTCAGTATTTTGACCGATCTCAACAATGTCATAGTTTTTTATGGTCTTCCCTCGTCCTCTTATTTCCAAATCCTCCAGTCCCTTAAATAATCATTTGGTGACTCTACCGAGAACACCAATAACAATTGTTATCGCCGCTGCTTTCATGTTCCACAGTTTTTCCAGTTCTCTAGCAAGGCCCAAGTACTTATCTTTCTTTTCACGTTTTTTCAATTTTACTCTGTAGTCAACAAGGACAGCAAAGTCATTATTATTATTATTATTATTATTATTATTATTATTATTTACTCCTTAAGAGTATTTTTTACATCAGTATTAGCTGATGGTTTGAGTGGCAGCAAGTCTCCTCAAGTCTCCAGGACTCTTCTCAGTGTTCTGGCCGTTCTCAGTAATGTCGTCATTTGGATTGTCACTACACGTCTGCCAACTTCCAAGTCCTCCAGGCCTTTTAATAATCCTTTAGTTATTGTGCCAAAAGCACCAATCACAATTGGTACAATCGTCACTTTCATGTTCCACAGCTTTTTCAATTCTCTGGCGAGGTCGATGTACTTATCCTTCTTTTCATATTCTTTCAGTTTTATTCTGTGGTCAGCTGGGACAGCAAAGTCGACAATTTTGCAAATTCTCTGTTTATTATTGTTTACTCATTAGAGTTTTTCACATCAGCGTTAGCTGATGGTTTTTCACTGGAGTTTGAGTGACAGCAAATCTCCTCAAGTCTCCAGGACTCTTCTCAGTATTCTGGCCGTTCTCAATAATGCAGTAGTTTGGACGGTCTCCACTCGTTCGCTAACTTCCAAGTCCTCCGGTCCCTTTAGTAATCCTCTAGTTACTGTTCCAAACGTACCAATTACAATTGGTATAATTGTCACCTGCATGTTCCATAGTTTTTTCAATTCCCTAGCAAGGTCGAGGTACTTATCCTTCCTTTCACATTTTTTCAGTTTTATTCTTTAATCAGCCTGATTAAAGAATAAGCAAAATCGACAATTTTGCATATTCTGTTTTTTTTTTGTTGATTATTATTATTATTATTATTATTATTTAATCCTTTAAAGTTTTTCACATCAGTGTTAAACTGATGGTTTTTCACTGGAATTTGAGTGAAAGCAAGTCTCCTCAAGTCTCCAGGACTCGTCTCAGGATTCTGCCCGTTCTCAGCAATACTGTCATTTGGGTAGTCTCTACCCGTTCGCCAACTTCCAAGCCCTCCAGGCATTTTAATAATCCTTTAGTTATTGAGCCTAACGCACCTATCACAATTGGCACAATCGTTACTTTCATGTTCCACAGCTTTTTCAATTCTCTAACAAGGCCGATGTACTTATCTTTCTTTTCACTTTCCTTCAGATTTATTCTGTGGTCCGCTGGGACAGCAAAGTCGACAATTTTACAAATTCTCTTTTTTTTGTTGATTATTATGAGATCTGGTCTTCTGGCCGGGTTTCGGTGATCCGTTTGTATGTTAAAGTCCCACAGGAGTTTATTATTATTATTATTATTATTGTTATTATTATTATTATTTGTACTCTTTGAGTTTTAACACAAATAAGAATTTGGATAGCGCCATGTTTACCAGCCAAAAAAATGGAATCGGCGAACTGAATTCAAATCTCAGCTGTCTGCGATCACTTTGCAATAATTCCCTCGGGAAATCTCTTAATGTACTTATCTATTTAAGCAGAATTCTTTGTTGCTGTGAGTTGAACGTGTCCAGAATTATGTGTGTAAGATTTTACATTTTGTTTTAAAACAAATAGTGTTTAATGTGAAATTTGTATTTGAATCTATTAAAAAAAGATGTCCCCAGAGTAGTAAACATCGCATCTAGTCTCTGGGATTGACTGATCTTCACGCTTTTTTCTTTTATACCTGCGTGGATTGATAGTTTTTACTGGTCATGCGAAGAATCTGTTACAGAAAAGAGAAAGTTTATTCGACAAAATTTGTCTGAAATCTTCGTATGCTTATTTTTTTTTCTTTCTGGGAGTTTCAATCTTGCTTATATTTATTTGTTTTAACTTATCATATTTAAATTGCCCAGTCGGCTGGGCGGGGTAGAATACACTGTCTGCACCTCTGCAGAGGGGTAAGACATCCCGCAACGAGTGTCCTGGTATGACACTAAACAATCTGATGGTGAGGTTCCAGCAGTGCTGGAGCTTTGGGGAATGCGGAGTACCTCTTCATTACCATCGCTCCCAGGGCCACTCTGGCCCGGAATAGTAGCACCTGATAGGGCACTATCTATGGGTTAAATAGAACTAACAGCATACTTACGCTAAATTGAATAACTTGAAATAAAAATGTTGTTGACAATAAAACTGTACTTACATTTAAACTGTGTGCTTATGTTAAACTGAATTATTTGAAATGGAACAGTTTTTGACACTGAAACTGTACTTACATTAAACTGAATTGTTTAATATAGAACTCTTTTGACATTTAACTGTATGTAAACAAAATATATACTTTGGGAACTTAAAAAAATCACTCTAAACTGTCCAGAAGGACACATAGCGTAACGGTTATAGGCGTTGATTCCCTAAGCTTCTAAGGAGACAATCTTCTTGAGGTGGCAGATTCAATCCTGACTGCAGGCAAGTAACAATACAGGAATACTTAACACTTGTACCTCGTTATGGCTAATGGAATCAGAATAGGTGACCCCCGTGGATTTAATATAGAACGTAGTTCGAAATTCTGTGTTGGTTCCCTGGTAGCACCTGATAGGGCCATATCTATGGGTAATATGAACTAATAGCTTTCTTATGCTAAACTGAATTGTTTGATTAAAAAGAATAGCTTGAAATAGAAATGTTTTTGACAATTAAAGCCTATTTACATTTAAACTGCATGCTTAAGCTAAACTGAATTATTTGCAATAGAACTGTTTTTCGACATTAAAACTGTATTTACACATAACTGAATTGTTACGTATAACTGCTTGAATAGTTTGAAATAGAAATGTTTTAAACAATTAAAATATGTACTTATGCTAAACTGAATTGTTTTAAATAGAAGAGATTATTTACATAAAAATGGATTTGGCGTTAAATAACCTACAAATGTTGATATGCCATAAAACCCACCAAACTAAACCAAACTAAACTTATCTTATTTAAAGATTAATTATCTTTTTCTTCTTCTTCCTAAGCAAATAGTAAAATAGTTGCGTAGCCTATGATTCCTAGAACTAGTTGAGCCGGCTTATTGGTCTAGTGGGTAAAGTGTTTGCCAGTGGCCCGGCAAACTGGGGTTAAATACCAGGTCGAGTCGTACCAAACACTTAAAAATCGGTACTTGACGCCTCTTTGCTTAACACTCCGCATTATAAGGTACGGTTCAAGGTTAAAGTGGAATAATCCAGAAAAAGTAGTGGCGCTCTCTCCAACATCTCGGCGTAGTAGCTAATGAAAAGGGAGCCTTCGAGTTACTCTCGACTACGGTTGCCATCTTTACGTACATTACTTATACATATATATATATATATATATATATATATATTGTCATCCACAGACAGACTGTTTCGTTCTATCAGAACTCTTCACTGTGGCTAGATACACAGGACGCTCGAAGCCGGGATCGAAACCCATCCAACTTTACGTTAGACTAAGTCTCAGACCACTCGGCCAACAAGCGGACCGCGTTGGCTAAATGAATTTTTAAGGTATTTATGTAGCAACAGCAGCAGCGTCCGTTTCTTTACATTTTATACCCTATTGGCTACCAGAGTGCTCAATTCATTCGAAGAGCTTTGCATTATGCGAGCGGCGGCCGACAATTCCTTCGCCAGAGTGCTCAACCCCCATGGGGGAGCATATATATTGTCATCCACACACAGACTGCTTCGTTCTATCAGAACTCTTCAGTGTAGCTAGACACGCAGGACGCTCGAAGCCGGGATCGAAACCCATCCAAATTTACGTAAGACTAAGTCTCAGACCTCTCGGCCAACAAGCGGACCACGTTGGCTAAGGGTATTTTTAAGGTATTTATGTAGCAACAGCAGCAGCGTCCGTTTGTTTACATATATATATATATATATATATATATATATATATATAATTTTCTGTACTGTTAAAATTTACTTTTTGTTTCATGAGTCAGAAATAATTCTCTTCCAAAACTTCTTAAATTTCTTAATCTATCTAAAAAGGAACTTGACAGGTGAAGCATATGTTATAGAATAAAATATGATTAATATAAAAGTATACAGTTTTTCAGATGGGGGGTATGTGGCTGTACAGCTGCTATTTTGGGAGTTGTTGCTTCCAGGATTTGCTAAAGATAGCTCGTAGCATTCTTGTGCTGTTTCCATCGGTTTAATACTAAGTCTAACGTAAAGTTGGGCGGGTTTCGATCCCAGCTTCAAGCATCCTACGTGTCTAGTCACACTGAAGAGTTGTGATACAACGAAACAGTCTGTCTGTGGATGACAATATATAATTTTCAGTTCCGTTCAAATGAGCAATTTATTCCGGATGACACATACTAGTATCGAGTATTTGGAAATTTTAAGGAATTATTTTTAATAGCTTTTAAATTGTTTATATGCTTATTGAATTTGGGTATTAGAAGGAAAGGAGGCTATATCTGGTTTTACGGCCCAAAATTGTTTTAAGCCTTTCAAAAGAAGTGACCTATCCCTTAAAATAAAGCCCAGATATGGACAACAATGGAAATATTATCGGTTGTAGATTTTTATGCTTTAAAATGAAAAGCAAAGAAAAAACCCAACCGCTAACACTCTCAAACTTTCAATCGGATTAGAGCTATCAAAAGATTATGAACATAAATTCAGTTGATTAAAAATGAAAGTACGTTTGAGCCACCATGATTGTATATTGGTTTATATATATATATATATATATAAAAGAAAGAGGGAAATAACATCGACGAAAACGAAAATTTATCACGGACAATTAACTCGAACTGGACACTCGCAGACACAAATCCTAGAATGAAAAAGAATCACCATAAAACAGCTGCCACCATATAAAGAGAACAGAAGAACAAACCATTTATTTCTTGAAGACAATGTAAGTAAGTAAAGTTGTCTCCCTTTAGTCGAGGGTGATCAGAAGGCTCCTTT
>OY757931.1:12576652-12664152 GCA_963585895.1 Sepioteuthis lessoniana | reverse complement strand
GTTCTCTATGAAAGATTCTGGTTCGTGCAATTACCATTTGATAATATTGTCAAATTTTAATCTCTGGCACAATTCCCAATGGATCACTTTTTTTCTATTTAATCTTACCTTGTCTTATACTCTTTTTGAGATTGCTTCCTGCTTTCCCTTATTATGTGATTAAATGTCTCATGTCAACATAAAACCTACGCTTATTATCCTGCAGCGTATTAACAATTTCCGCTTCAATATCATAGTCTCTTATGACATTATTTTGTGCAGCGATTTAAAGACATGTATTTACTCTCTTGACGTTTTTCTTTCTTAACCATGTCCAGGCGTTCTAGTTAGCATTCTTGGCAGGTTGTCGCTTGAAGTATCCACTCAGTTGTTTTTCTTCCCGATATCTGTTTTCTAGTTTGGGTTGGGTTTTTTTTTTTCTGTTTGCTGTAATTGGCTGCTATAATAAATCTTTTTTCCTTGCTGTGGGTTAAATAGTACCACTACTGTTCTTCTAGAAGGACGACATTGGCATTAAATAACCGAAAAGGTTGATATGCCAATAAAAAAAAAAGAAACCAAACCATTTGAAAGTTTTTTACACCAGCGTTAGCTAATAGCTTTCCATTGGAGTCTTGAGTAACAGCAAATCTCCTTAAGTCTCCAGGACTCTTCTCAGTATTCTGACCAATCTCAGTAATGCTGTAGTTTGGATAGTCTCCACTCGTCCTGTAATTTCCAAGAGGATGAGTGTAGACCATCCAAACTACGGCATTGGTGACTGTTGCGAGCGCACCAACTACCATTGGTATCACCGTTACTTTCATATTCCATTGTTTTTTTTCAGTTCTCTAGCAAGATCTAGATACTTATCTCTCTTTTCGCTTTCTTTTATTCTTATCCTTCGATCAGCCGGAACGGCAAAGTCAACCGTTAGGCAGGTTCTCCTTTTTTGTTGACTATCACTAGGTCTGGTCGTCTAGTCGAGATTTGATGATCCGTTTGTAATTCCGAAAATTTTGTGTGTCTCATTTTCTAAGACAAATTCTGGGTTATGCATATACCATTTGCTCGCAAGATCAAATTTAAACTTCTTGCTCAGTTGCCAGTGGATCTCCCAGTCGTGTCTAGTCTTATATTCTTTTTGCGCTAATTTACTGCTTTCGCTTATTATGTGATTGATCGTTTCGTCTCTCTCACCACATAATCTACATCTGATATTTTGTTGCGTCTTGTCTATTCTTGCTTTGACATAGTTCTTATGCAAATTTACCCAACCCCTCCGCTCGGGCAGGATATGACACAAGTTCAATTTTTAAGCGAAGTTTAACAGGTTCGAATTCAGAGTTTTCCTTCTCCTATACTAGTTGCCTCCCCAAGGCTGAAGAACCTAGTCTGCCCAACTATTTACCCATAGCTGGAGGGGGAATAATTGGATTCATACCTTTCCCAAGGGTATTAGTGCTATGTGAAATGCAATCAGTCTTGTCCCGGATTTGAACTCGTGTCGCCGTGTCCATTTCCTAGGACGATAACCATTACACAACGGGCACCTCCGAGTTCTTATGGCGTTGTTTGTGCTGCAATCAGAAGAGATTATAATTATTATTATCTTTCTCTTTTAAGAATTTTTCACACCAACGACAGCTGATGGTTTTTCACCAAAGCTTGAGTGACAGCAAGTCTCCTCAAGTCTCCAGGGGGTGTCCTTCTGGTGTAATGGTTAAAGCGATGGACTGCGGAATCGTAGTAAGCGAGTTCGTACTCCAGTTGCGCTATTACGTTCACTTTCGGGCAAATACCCTTAGCAAAGGTATGAACCCCCTTATCCTCCCAGCTATGGGTTAAATAGTACCACTACTGTTCTTCTAAGAGAATAACTTTGGTATTAAATAACCTACAAAGGTTGACATGCCATTAAACAAAGAAACCAAACCAAGTCCCCAGGACTCTTCTCAGTATTCTGACTGATCTTAATAATGGTGTTGTTCGAATTGTCTCCTCTCGTCCTCTAATTTCAAAGTCCTCCAATCCATATATCAATCCTTGGGTGGCCGTACCGAGAGCACCAGTTATAACTGGTGTCACCGCCACTTTCATGTTCCATTGTTGTTGTTTTTTTCAGCTCTCTAGCTAGGTCTGGGTTCTTATCTTTCCTTTCGTCTTTTTTTCAATTTTACTCTCTGGTCAGCCGGGACAGCAAAGTTCACAATTCAGCAAGTTCTGTTTATTCTTTTTTTGTTTTTTTACTTGGTCTGTTCGTCAAGCCGACATTAGGTAATCTGTTTGTATCTCAAGATCTCAGAGGAGTTTGTGGGTGTCATTTCCCAGGACACATTCTAGCACAATTCCCAGTGAATCACTTTTCCCACCTAGTCACTTGTAGTCTTATACTTTTTCTGTACTAATTTGCTGCATTCGCTTATTAGGTGACAGCAAGTCTCCTCAAGTCTCCAGGACTCTTCTCAGTATTCTGGCCGTCTTCAATAGTGCTGTTGTTTGGATGGTCTCCACTCGGCCTCCAATTATTATTTTCATTATTATTATTATTATTGTTATTATTATGAGAGTGTGTCAAAAGATTAGAATGCATATCAAAATATATTCGTCCACACACACACACACACGAGAATGAGAGAGAGAGAGGGGACTACAACAATTTTAATTCAAAATGTGTGTGTGTGTGTGTGTGTGTGTGTGTGTGTGTGTGTGTGTGTGTGTGTGCGCGTGCGTGCGCTTGAAAGTGTGTGAGTATGTGACTTTGTGTCTTTTTTTCTTCTGGCCGAGATTAGGTGATCCGTTTGTATGTCAAAATCCCATAGGAGTTAGCGTGTTTCATTCTCCAGGACAGATGTTGTGTTGTGCATATACCATTTGTTCATATGGTCAAATTTAAATTTCCTGCACAATTCCCAGTGGATCACTTTGCCCACCCAGTCGTATCTAGTCTTACACTCTTTCTGTGCTATTATTATTATTATTATTATGAGAATGTGTCAAATGATTTGTATGCTTAATATCAAAATATACTCATCCACACACACACACACACACGCACAAATGAGAGAGAGAGAGAGAGAGAGAGAGAGAAATATAGGAGAATTACAACATTTTTTAATTTAAAATGTATGTGTGTGTATGAGAGAGAGAGAGGGAGAGAGAGATTGAGAGGAAGGGGGAAATATGAAAAGGAAATAATAATAATGAAAATAATAGAAATATGACAGAAAAATATCAAGCAAAATAAAGGTGTGGGTGTGGGTGTGCGCGCAAAAGTGTGTGAGTATGTGACTGTGTTTTTTTTTTTCTTCTAGCTGAGATTAGGTGATCCGTGTGTGTGTGTGCTTGAAAGTATGTGTGTATCCTATTTACCAACCCCTCCGCTCGGGCAGGATATGACACAAGGTCAATTTTTAAGTGGAGTTTAACAGGTTTTAATTCAGAGTTTTCCTTCTCCTAGACTAGTTGCCTGACCAAGGCTGAAGAACATAGTCTGCTCTTTTATTTACCCATAGTTGGAGGGAGAATAATTGGATTCATACCTTTCCCAAGGGTATTAGTGCTATGTGAAACGGAATCAGTCTCGTCCAGGATTTGAACTCGTGTCGCCGTGTCCAATTCCTACGATGATAACAAGTACACCACGGGCACTTCCACAAAAGTATGTGTGTATATGTGTCTATGTGTCCACATGTTTGTGTGGGTAGAAAATCGTTATTGAAATTAAAACAGTCACTTGCTCTACATCCCACCCCAACCCTAGTCAAACCTAATATAGAGCGAAACATTATTTAGGTATGAAATGGGGCACACAGAATTATATATCATGAGCCGACAGAATGAAAACTTTGCTGTCATTTTCATTTTTCAACGTATTTCTATTTGCTTATCTCCTCGAGTTTTTCCACGATACATTTTAATCAGCATTTGTGAAAACACGTGGCTTCAACCAAGAGAAACATTTTTTTTTCATCTATTTAGTTTACAATACGTTCAAGGATCGTTCAAAAAGTTCTAAATCTCCTCCAAAAGAGGTCGGAGTATCTCGGAAATGTCAACCCTTTTAGGCATGTTCTCTGGCGTCAGCATTCTTGAGGTCCAACTTGCATACAGCTTGGTCATCCTCACGATCTGTGTTTTAAATATTCGGAATCCCAACTGCATAGCCTAGAAAAAGCAGCAGAAGGCATTAACGTCAACGTGAACGCACTTTAAGAGAGTTCATGTGTCTCGAGGTGTCATCTCAACTCAAAACGAAAAACCTCTAAGATTAGTAGAACAGTTCACATAACTTGGCAGCAATATCTCATCTACTGAAATTGATGACAACAGACACCTATCGAAGGCCTGGAGTGCAATTGACAAATTATCGATCATGTGGAAGTCAGATGTAGCCGATATAATAAAACGAAATTTCTTCCTGGTTTTGTCAATACTACAGTATAGATGCACCTCATAGACGCTTACAAAACGCACCGAGTAAAAGCTAGATAGGAACTACACATGCTGTTTTAAACAAATCCTAGAACCAACACCCCACAAAACCAGCAGCTGTACAGCCACTGACCTCCCATCTCACAAACCATCCAAGACGAACAAAACATGCTGACTTTCTTTTATGGACTCCAACACATGGACACACCAGTGATGGCCGACCAGCAAAGACTAACATACATCAGTTCTGTGCGGACACTGGATGCCGTCTAGAAGATCTTCCAATAATGGAGGACGATACTGACAGATAACCGGAGAAAGATAAAGAATTTCGTGCTTTCAACGCGACTCAATGGTCATGATGGCTCTTCATTCTTAGTGACGCTTAAAACTTTTTGAACGATCATCGTATTTCTCTTTGCGGTTGATCAATGGCGTCAAAACGTTGAGGAAGTACTCGAATCACTCGCGTAGTGTAATAGTTAGCAAGCTTAACAAGTAAAGAGCAGCCAATGATTTTAGTTCTCACTGGGTGTCTCATAATTTTGGCCTTGTACCTCAACTAAACTAAATAACTACCACCGGAAGTACTCGTCTACACCGGCTAGTTTGTCAATGTTTGACAATGCTTCATCTAAATAAAAAGTTCATTGCCGATATTAAACAAAGAACACTCGTTGTCTAAAAGATAGATAGATAGATAGATAGATAGATAGATTCGTTGGTTATCTATCGGAGACAAACTCTTACCAATTATGAATAGAAATGTATCAGTAAGATTTTTTTTTATAATCGATGGCAATACTAACTTTTCTGTTGGTATCTACAACTAAATTCAATCAGGTTTCTTTTTTTTTTACTTTGGTTTTCATTGTTGTTCTTATTGTTGATTGTTTGTGGGGGGTGTTTGTTTGTTTGTTTGTTTATTGGTTGATTGGTTGGTTCCTTTTTTTGTTTTATTTTCTTTTTTCTCTTTTTTTTTTCTTTTTGGTTATTCGCCTTTTTGTTCTACTTGTTTTTCTTTTTTCGTATTTTCATTTTTTTTTTTTTTTTTTTTTTTTGCTTTTTGTTTTATTTGGGTTCTATTTAGTTGGGGTTTTTTTTAGTGGGGAGGTTCTTTGCATCGTCCGCAAAATGTTTTTTTCTTTAAACAGTCGCTTTCAACGGGACCACATGGTTTGGTTTGGTTTGGTTGGGTTTTATGGCATATCAACCGTTGTAGGTTATTTAACGCCAAATCCATTTTTATGTAAATAATCAGTTCTATTTCAAACAATTCATTTTAGCATGAGTACACAGTTTAATTGTCAAAAACATTTCTATTTCAAACTATTCAAGCAGTTATATATAACAATTCAGTTTAGTGTAAGTACAGTTTCAATGTCAAAAACAGTTTTATTTCAAATAATTCAGTTTAGCATAAGCACACAGTTTAAATGTAAGTACGGTTTAATTGTCAAAAACATTTCTATTTCAAGCTATTCAGTTTAATCAAAGAATTCAGTTTAGCATAAGTATGCCGTTAGTTCTATTTAACCCATCGATAGGGCCCTATCAAGTGTTACCACGCCCGGCCAGAGTGGACCTGGAAGCGATGGCAATGAAGGGGTACTCCGCATTCCCCAAAGCTCCAGCATTACTAGAACCTCACCATCAGATTTTTTAGAGTCATATTCCAGGACATTCGTTGTTGGGGGGAGGGGTCTTACCCCTCTGCAGAGGTGCAGTCGGTGTATTCTACAGCCCCAGCCAACTGGGCAAGGGACCACATGGTATTATTGTAGCCTTAGAGTTTTTATCTCCTCCAGCGACAAGTTAAATTGTGTCATACCGTTTTTCTACGAGGATTGCATTGGTACTGAATAACGTTCGAATGTTGATATGCCGTTAATCAAAGAAACTAAACTATCGTGCTTTCTAAAGGATATTTTGACTTAATTTCTACATAGATAGATAGATAGATAGATAGATAGATATTTTTTTAATTTTTCAACAGTATTGCACCATTGAATATGGTGCATAATTATGGCATTCAAGTTTTCTTTTTGTACTCTCCTTCACATCAGGCGAACACTGCTTAAAAAAGTTGCACCTTTGGTGTGTGTACGCATGAGTATAAAATTGCGCCCGGATGTTTATTCAAGTATATGCATATATGTTAGCATTCATTTTAATTGTCATAACAAGATCACATCTTTCTCTTAATTCAAAACGTCCCATTGGTGGGGCTTAGAAAGTACTGACTGTATCCTCAGCAGACGGGGTGCCTTGGATATGACAATAAACTGAATTTGATGGTGAGGTTCTAGTCCTAGATATAAAGGTTGTATGTAGTATCGCTTCATAATCATAACTCCCAGGTCGACTCAGACCCGGAATGATAGTACATTTTATATATATATATATATATATATATATATATATATATACAATGTACTATCATTATGGGTCTGAGTCGACTTGTGAGTAATGATTATGACGAGGTACTCCATACAACCTTTATATCTAGGACTAGGACCTCACCATCAAATTCTGTTTATTGTCATACTCAAGGCACCCATCATCATCATCATCATCATATCGTGCTGGCAGCACGGATATCCCTGACCCTCTCTCGCCACTCCTCCCTATCGTTCATCGCCCTAGGTAGGTCCTTCAGGACAACAACCTGTATCCTCACATAGCTGCTGAATGTACGTTCGTGCTGGTCGTCCTGCTTTTGCGCGGCCGTGTGTGGGGGATCCATAAGAGTACATCTCTTATGAGTTCATCTCTGCTTCTCCAGCAATGTCCTGCATGTCTGGTTCGCCTAACTTGAATAGATTTCGTGATAGGGGGCAGGTGGCCGTACAGTTGGTGTCTTGTGGGGTGTTGCTGCCAGGACTTGTTGAGGATTGCACGCAGCATTCTTGTGTAATTGCCATCTAGTTTCTTCTCCAGCCGTTTTGTTAGCGTCCATGTAGTGCATCCATATAGCAGTATCGATGTGACCGCTGCCTGGAAGAAACTGCGTTTCATTTTATCGGTTAGGTCTGATTTCCATATAGTCGATAGCCTATTGATAGCTGTCCATGCTTTCGTTAACCTCGTTTCGATGTCCTTTTCGGTTGATTCGACGCTGCTTCCTAGGTACGTGAATTTGTCTACTAGTTTAAGAGGGGTTCCTTCTAGAGTGGAGATGTCCCCCGTTTGGTTATAGCACATATATTCCGTTTTGTGTGCATTAACATGGAGGCCTATGCTTGCTGCTGCTCGTTCCAGTCTGTGCAGAAGTGTTTCGGCTTGGTCAGGTGTATTTGCCAGTATCGCTATGTCATCGGCGTAGTCGGCGTCGGTAATTGTTGTTGCGGGATATCTTCTGCTTCTTTTCTTCGTCAGTTCGAAGCCATTCTCTTTGATTTTGTCAATCGATGTTCTAAGTACGTAGTCTAGAAATGATAAAGAGATACGGAGCCAGCGTGTCCCCTTGTAGTACTCCTGCTACAATGTCGAAGTATTCTGTGTCTCCATCTGGTGATCGTACTTTTACTTTAGTGTTTCTATAGAGAATCGTTATTGCCGCTACGGTTTCTTTAGGTATGCCGTACGCTAGTAGGATTTGTTCCATCTTTCCTCTGTGAATGGAGTCGAAAGCCTTGGTAAAGTCGACAAATATTAATGTCGCTTGTAGGTTCTTTGCCCGTACACCCTCAAGGATTCTGCGGATGGTTAGTATTTGAGAGGTCGTAGATCTATTTCTTCGGAAGCCATTTTGGTTTTTTCTAAGTATGTTGTCGATTTTGGGTTCTATGCGGTTTCGTAGTAGGGCATTGTAAATTTTGGCAGCTATGGATGTAAGTGTTATGCCTCGGTAGTTTTTGGCTAATCCGAGGTCCCCCTTTTTAGGGAAGGGGAGTATGCATCCCTTCGTCCATCTATCTATCGGATTTTGATTGTATACTGCGTTGCAGTGTCGGAGCAGTATGTCGTCGAATTGTCTGGTCTTCCATACTTCCGGGGGAATTTCGTCCAGTCCTGCAGCTTTCCTATTTTTAATTTTTCTGAGAACCGAGTCGAGTTCTCCTTGTGTGAACGGTCCAAGTTTAATGTCTAATTGTTTGCTAATTATTCTGGTGATTGGTTCATGCGTTATTTTTGGTGGGTTTCCAAGTAAGTTTTCGAAGTGCTGTTTCCACAGTTTTATTCTTTCTTGTTGGTTTGCTGCTTTAAGTTTTGCTTTGGCTGTGTTCTTTCTTCTGCTCACTTCGTTTATTGTTTGCCAGGCAATTCTAGATTGTCTATCTTCTACCGAGTCTCTGATCTTATCTATCTGAAGGCACCCATATTTATATATATATATATATATATATATATATATATATATATATATATATATATCGTTCTCAGGTTTCACTTAACAGATCTTCAGAATAATTCTAACTAAAGATATATATATATATATATATATATATATATATATATATATATATATATATATATATATATATATGCAAATTTCATTAAACATAATAGATATTTTATGCCTACATATTTTCTTTTGGATCCGTTCGAATTCCCGTATTACTTTTATCGTATTCGGGGGGAATTGATTTAGGTATTGTCCATAGTTGTATGTATCCCTAGTACTTTCTGCCCGACTTTGGGCCATCATCAGGGGAGAATCTGTTACAAAAGTGATGTAACTTTTGTTTTAGCAAATTACGACTGTGTAAGGACGTCTTTAAGTGAAACCTGAGGATGATATATATATATATATATATATATATATATATATATATATATATATATACGTGTGTGTGAAGGGTGTAATGGTATTTGTAACTTCAAATAAAATTTATTTCTACTTTCTTTATATCCTATACATCTCGTTTCTCCGGCGCCATTTTTAATTTCATCCTTTGAGTTTAGATTAAGGACAACAGCCAAGTCAAAACAGGAACGATATGCTACTACGAAGAATTGCACTGAAAATTATCAATCATTGTATCTATCAGTTATTTAACGTCTACACTACAGATCATACAAGACGTGAAATAAGCGCTATAAGCCAACTTGCCGCCATAACACAATCTGACAGGTTCAAACGAATTATAACTAAGTAATCATTTAATTACACTCCATTGCGATTGAAAAGTAAATATACATTTTGAATGCACATCATTATTCTTAGAAATATACACATATACATATATAGATATGCTTATTTACATATATACGAGGATTATTCAATAAATTGAACTATTATAGCATTGTTTACAGTTACGCCTTTTAAAAGGAAATCGATAAGGAGAGGTCCTTTCATGTCCGAGAAAACTGTCAGTATGGCCTTCTTTACTGACCGCTACGCCCAGAACTTTTCTTTACTGGATAGTCAGTTGTTTCCAGCCCATGAACAGTCCTCTCATCTCAGGCTCGCAATGGTAAACCAATCTTTAGCTCAAGTGTAAAATTATTTTTATAAAACATGCATCCCCATAAACATCACACTAATTTAGTCAATTTCTCATAAATTGCACTTTTCAGCCATCAAAGATTTGATGACAGACCTCTTTTCAAGCTTTGAGCTTGATTTTCCGTCATTTTGAACAAACAAAACATAACAACGTAACAAAAAAAATATGTACACAAAAGACGATACACATATTTGCTTAAAATCAAATATCAATGATAAAATACTGCCCAAATTCATATATATATATATATATATATATATATATCATCATTCCTCACAGACTCCCTGCCATCCTTGAATCTCTTATGCCACTCAAAAACTGATGCTCGATTCATGCAAGATGGTCGAAAAGCAGTCTGAAGCATTCCATACGTTTCTGTGGCATTTTTTCCAAGTTTAAAACAGAATTTTATTGCATATCGTTCTTCTAAAGTGCCAGATCGCATTTTTGAAATTCACCAGCTGTGACAATCGGGCTTTAGTAGGGTGTATTCGAATTTCTGCTGTAGCTGTTCATTTGAACCTGAATAAAAATTGGTCAGTCATCTCATAAGATGTATAGCAATAACATAGTAAATTTTCAAGAGTCTACGACAATTTTAAATGCCCATACAAAAAAAAAGTTTGGAAACTTATCGTATGCACCTTATATATATATATATATATATATATATATATAACGATGAAAATAGTGTTTGGACAAACAGAAATAGTATTTCTAGATATTCACTTTTTTTTTTATCTAAACTATTCCAACCTTATATCATTGTCAGCAGAAATATTTTTACCAGTTTTTAAGTTTTTAAATAATCAATACATCACAAAAGAAACTTTAAAAAAAATTAACCGAACAACGTGACATTTTTATGTGTAAAAAATATTAGAATATACACATACACCAGATAATCTTCAATCTGTATGTTTACAAATTAATATATATATATATATATATATATATATATATATATATATACGTATCCATGTGTATGAGAATGATATATTCAACTTGTTGAACGTAAATTGATACTATAACATTGTAATAGACACACACAAACACACATAAACACACACACACACACACAAACACACACATATATATATGTGTGTGTGTGTGTGTGTGTGTGTGTGTGGCTTTATGGATGGACACGTTGCCAAATTTTTATATTTACACGCATAACTTCATACATATATTTAAATACGTAAACGTGACCTAAGATATTAAAAGTGCCAGAGTGGATGTTTGTTTGCGTGTTGGTTTTCATAAATTCAGGATGAACTAACAATACATAAACGCATTCAAATATTCCACATACAGATAAATATTCTTCTATTTGATTTGTATACATGTAAATCGATTCCGCTTTCAATTTCTTCTGTGTACTTGTGTCAAAAAGATTATATCATAAATGATTCATTTCTTTTCATATCTATCATTTTATTTATCCATTCATCTACCGAATTCTCTGGACTACTCATGGTCCATTTCTCTTCATATATACATCAATATAATGTGTATATATATATATATATATATATATATATATATATATATATATGTATATATGTATAATTAATATATATATATATATATATATATATATATATACATGGGGGGTGTACTGAGAGAGAGAGAATTTTTTTAAATTGATACTATTTGAGATGAACTGGCCGTTTATTCCTAATAACTTGACCAATTCATATTCAAAAATCTCAAGTTTTAACAATGTATATACAGGGTAGAACGATAAAATTGTCGCCCTAGAAAAGACGACATGAACCCATTTCCGTTTAATTAAAACCGGTTTTCTTTTTTTGTTGCAGATCATCTACTAGTTGGCCAGTTGTGTACAAATCCCAAGAGTGATAGGAGCATTCTACAGGGTAGAACGATAAAATTGTCGCACTAGAAAAGACATGATTCCATTTCCGTTTAATGAAAACCGGTTTTCTTTTTTTGTTGCAGACCATCTACTAGTTGGCCAGTTCTATAGAAATCCCAAGAGCGATAGGAGCCTTCTATCATGTCTAAAAGTGAAACAATGTTCCCCGAGCAAGATCGGAGATGCGACGCAGTACAACTGATGCTCTCTACCGATTCAAGTTATGACAACAGGACCATTGCCAGCACCCTCAAAATGAAAATCTGGATTGCCACGAATAACAGGGACGTGCCCAGGGTGATGAAAACAAAGTTTCCAGCTATGGTTATGGTCTTTGGTGTGGTTTCAAGTGAGGGCCACCTCATGCCACCTCACACCTTCGAAGTCGGCTTGAAAGTCAACACTAAAGTGTAACTGGATGTGCTGAAGTGTATGGTGATCCTCTGGTGCAATCAGGTGGCCGGTGGCAGACCCTGGGTGTGGCAGCAGGACTCGGCGCCGACCCACAAGTCCAAGGAGACCCAGGTTTGGCTTCAGAACGAGTGCTACGACTTTGTACCCTTCTCTCACTGGCCCCCTCCTCCCCCGACCTGAAGCCGCTGGACTACTTCGTTTGGTCACACGTCGAGAACATCACCAACATGACCTCCCACAACACCAAAGCCAGCCTGATCGCCGCCATTCGCCGAGTAATCGCCGAGCTCCCGCCGGCGCTTGTGGAAAAGGCATGTTCCCAGTTCTGGATCCGTATCGAGGCGATGATTGAGACTGAAGGCGGCTACATTGAATAGATGTCAGCTCTACTACATAATCAAGTTAGCTGAATTGATTTTTTCAATAAAATTTTTAAAATAAAGCTGTAACGTTGTTTTCTTTAGGACGACAATTTCATCGTTCCACCCTGTACACACACCTCAAAATTATGTCTAATGTTTAAACGCCTTTTCTCATCCAGTGAATGGCATTTTTATACCTGAAACATTAAACTTAGAATTTTGATTTGTTCCTACGCATGTGGCTAAATTTTTAGATCATTTAAACTGCAATTTCTCAAGTTATCAGATTACGAAATAATTTCAATGGATACAAACGGATCAGTAAGTACTGGCCAGAAAGTCAGACCAAGAGTTAATTAAAAAGAAAAAAAATCGTCATCTTGTAGATTTTGTGGATCATTAAATGAAAGTGTACAAAATAACGAAAGATAAACAAGGACTTGGATCTTGTTCGAGAGCTGAGAAAGCTGTGAAGCATGGAGGTGACAGTGATAACAATAACAGTTGGTGCAGGAGGTATGGTCCTTAGAGAGACTGAAAGAAATGGTGAATCACCGAAATTGAGATTTTGCAAACCACAGTATTGTTGAGATCGACTAGAATACTTAGAAGAACCTTGGAGACCTAAAGAGAATTGCAGTTTCACTCCAGTGAAAAGCGACTAATTAAAACTAGTGTGGAAAAATCACAAGGAATGAAATAATAATAGTAATATTAATAGCAATTATAATAATAATAATAATGATAATAATAAAGTTTTTTTCATATTGAGTATTCAAAATAAAAGAACAAAGAAATGTCTCTTCTTTCTGTGGGAAAACTTAGAACTTTTTGAACGACACTCATATATATATATATATATACTTGTATATATATATATATATATATATATATATACAAGGTGTATACGATAAGTTTCCAGACTTTTTTCGTATGGGCACTTTTATTGATAGTACACACATGAAATTCTAGTCCCCTTCGAAGTAATCTCCTCCGGCTGCAATGCACTTCTTGTACCGTTCCAACAACTTCTCGAAGGCCCCATCGAAGTCCTCTTGTGTGAGCGTGTCAATGACCTTCGTCACATCCTCTTTCATCTCCTCAATTGTCTCATAACGACAGACTCTGAGGTTAGGGAATAACCAAAAGTCACAGTGAGCAATGTCTGGACTATTTTAAAAGCCCATACGAAAAAAGTCTGGAAACTTATCGTATGCACCTCGTATATATATATATATATATATATATATATATATATATATATATATTACTAAGATGAAATATATAATCTTCAATATATATATATATCTATATATATACTGTAATTTTGCGTCATTCAAGGTGGCCTTTTAAACATACCGTGACTCCAGCTGACATATCTAACTTAATCTTGTATTTGGTGAACATATTTAACAAATTAATACAGATATTAATATAAAACAATAAGACCGTAAAACGAATTAAGGAGTATATTGACTCTATATTATACACCATTCCAACAGCCGATACACTGAATAGCTCCACATGGGTGTCCTGGTGGTGTAATGTTTAAATCGATGGACTGTGGAATCGTAGTAAGCGAGTTCGTACTCCAGTCGCGCTATTACGTTCACTTTCGGGCAAATATCCTTGGGAAAGGTATGAACCCCCTTATCCTACTAGCTATGGGTTAAATAGTACAACTACTGTTCTTCTAGGAGAATGGCTTTGGCATAAAATAACCTACAAAGTTTATATGCCATTAAACAAAGAATAGCTCCACCTTACCCTTGACACGTACCTTATAATGATAAGCGTTAAGAAAGGAGATATTAAGTACCATTTATTGCGTTCTGGGTTTGACACGACTGGGAATTGAACGTCAATCTCCTTAGCCATTGGGCCGGTATATATATATATATATATAGATATGTATATATATGAATATATATATATATACAATTTCTTAGTGAACAGTTTGTGGGTATCTTTATTTTTAAACGATTTATTACTCTTGTTTA
Organism: Sepioteuthis lessoniana; assembly: GCA_963585895.1. NCBI lineage: Eukaryota > Metazoa > Mollusca > Cephalopoda > Myopsida > Loliginidae > Sepioteuthis > Sepioteuthis lessoniana. The sequence goes on along the minus strand of OY757931.1, from coordinate 12,649,631 downwards.
CACAGTTTAAATGGCTTCGAGTATTTCAATCAAACACTAATAATTCTATTTAATATTAATCCTTTCTTGGCTCTATTGTGTAAATAACTTCAAGAATATGCTATTTAACACTAATAGTTTTATTCAATATTAATCATTTGTTTGCACATAGTTTGAATGGTTTCGAGTATTGCTGTCTATCGTTGATAATTCCATTTAATATTGATCATTTGTTTACACTGTTTGAATGGCTTAGAGTACTGCTGTCTATCATTGATAATTCCGTTTAATATTAAACATTTGTTTGCACATAGATGGAATGGCTTCGAGTATTGCTGTCTATCGTTGATAATTCCGTCTAATATTAATCGTTTGTTTACACAGTTTGAATGGCTTCGAGTATTGCTGCCTATAGTTGATAATTCCGTATAATATTAATCATTTGTTTACACAGTTTGAATGGCTTCGAGTATTGCTGTCTATCGTTGATAATTCCGTTTAATATTAATCATTTGTTTACACAGTTTGAATGGCTTCGAGTATTGCTGTCTATCGTTGATAATTCCGTTTAATATTAATCATTTGTTTACACATTTTGAATGGCTTCAAGTATTGCTGCCTATAGTTGATAATTCTGTTTAATATAAATCATTTGTTTACACAGTTTCAATGGCTTCGAGTATTGCTGTCTAACATTGATAATTCCATTTAATATTAATCGATTGTTTACACAGTTTGAATCGCTTCGAGTATTGCTGTCTATCGTTGATAATTCCGTTTAATATTAATCATTTGTTTACACAGTTTGAATAGCTTCAAGTATTGCTGTCTATCGTTGATAATTCCGTTTAATATTAATCGTTTGTTTACACAGTTTGAATGGCTTCGAGTATTGCTACCTATAGTTGATAATTCCGTTTAATATTAATCATTTGTTTACACAGTTTGAATGGCTTCGAGTATTGCTGTCCAACATTGATAATTCCATTTCATATTAATCATTTGTTTACATAGTTTGAATGGCTTCGAGTATTGCTGTCATTCGTTGATAATTCCGTTTAATATTAATCATTTGTTTACACAGTTTGAATGGCTTCGAGTATTGCTATCTAACATGGATAATTCCATTTAATATTAATCGTTTGTTCACACCGTTTGAATGGTTCCGAGTATTGCTGTCTATCGTTGATAATTCCGTTTAATATTAATCATTTGTTTACGAAATTTGAATGGCTTCGAGTATTGCTGTCTATCGTTGATAATTCCGTTTAATATTAATCATTTGTTTACACAGTTTGAATGGCTCCGAGTATTGCTGTCTATCGTTAATAATTCTGTTTAATATTAATCATTTGTTTACACAGTTTGAATGGCTTCGAGTATTGCTGCCTATAGTTGATAATTCCGTTTAATATTAATCATTTGTTTACACAGTTTGAATGGCTCCAAGTATTGCTTCTTATAGTGGATAATTCCTTTTAATATTAATCATTTGTTTACACAGTTTGAATGGCTCCGAGTATTGCTGCCTATAGTTGATAATTCCATTTAATATTAATCATTTGTTTACACAGTTTGAATGGCTTCGAGTATTGCTGTCTATCGTTGATAATTCTGTTTAATATTAATCATTTGTTTACACAGTTTGAATGGCTCCAAGTATTGCTGCCTAACATTGATAATTCCGTTTAATATTAATCATTTGTTTACACTGTTTGAATGGCTTCGAGTATTGCTGTCTATCTTTGATAATTCCGTTTAATATTAATCATTTGTTTACACAGTTTGAATGGCTCCGAGTATTGCTGCCTATAGTTGATAATTCTTTTTAATATTAATCATTTGTTTACACAGTTTGAATGGCTTCGTGTATTGCTGCCTATAGTTGATAATTCCGTTTAATATTAATAATTTGTTTACACAGTTTGAATGGCTTTGAGTATTGCTGTCTAACATTGATAATTCCATTTAATATTAATCATTTGTTTACACAGTTTGAATGGCTTCGAGTATTGCTGTCTAACATTTATAATTCCATTTAATATTGATCATTTGTTTACACAGTTTGAATGGCTTCGAGTATTGCTGTCTAACATTGATAATTCCATTTAATATTAATCATTTGTTTACATAGTTTTAATGGCTTCGAGTATTGCTGCCTATAGTTGATAATTCCGTTTAATATTAATCATTTGTTTACACAGTTTGAATGGCTTCGAGTATTGCTGCCTATAGTTGATAACTTCATTTAATATTAATCCTTTGTTTACACAGTTTGAATGGCTTCGAGTATTGCTGTCTAACATTTATAATTCCATTTAATATTAATCATTTGTTTACATAGTTTGAATGGCTTCGAGTATTGCTGTCTATCGTTGATAATTCCGTTTAATATTAATCATTTGTTTACACAGTTTAAATGGCTTCGAGTATTGCTGCCTATAGTAGATAATTCCGTTTAATATTAATCATTTGTTTACAGTTTGAATGTCTTCGAGTATTGCTGTCTATCATTGATAATTCCGTTTAATATTAATCATTTGTTTACACAGTTTTAATGGCTTCGAGTGTTGCTGTCTATCGTTGATAATTCCATTTAATATTAATCATTTGTTTACATAGTTTGAATGGCAATACTTGGAGCCATTCAAACTGCTTATAGTGGATAATTCCGTTTAATATGTCTAACATTGATTATTCCATTTAATATTCATCATTTGTGTTACACAGTTTGAATGGCTTCGAGTATTGCTGTCTAACATTGATAATTCCATTTAATATTAATCATTTGTTTACACAGTTTGAATGGCTTCGAGTATTGCTGTCTAACGTTTATAATTCCATTTAATATTGATCATTATGTTTACAGAGTTTGAATGGCTTCGAGTATTGCTGTCTAACATTGATAATTCCATTTGATATTAATCATTTGTTTACACAGTTTGAATGGCTTCGAGTATTGCTGTCTATCGTTGATAATTCCGTTTAATATTAATCATTTGTTTACACAGTTTCAATGGCTTCGAGTATTGCTGCCTATAGTCGATAATTCCGTTTAATATTAATCATTTGTTTACACAGTTTTAATGGCTTCCAGTATTGCTGCCTTTCGTTGATAATTCCGTTTAATATTAATCATTTGTTTACACAGTTTGAATAGCCTCAAGTATTGCTGTCTATCGTTGATAATTCCGTTTAATATTAATCGTTTGTTTACACAGTTTGAATGGCTTCGAGTATTGCTACCTATAGTTGATAATTCCGTTTAATATTAATCATTTGTTTACACAGTTTGAATGGCTTCGAGTATTGCTGTCCAACATTGATAATTCCATTTAATATTAATCATTTGTTTACATAGTTTGAATGGCTTCGAGTATTGCTGTCTATCGTTGATAATTCCGTTTAATATTAATCATTTGTTTACACAGTTTGAATGGCTTCGAGTATTGCTATCTAACATGGATAATTCCATTTAATATTAATCGTTTGTTCACACCGTTTGAATGGTTCCGAGTATTGCTGTCTATCGTTGATAATTCCGTTTAATATTAATCATTTGTTTACACAGTTTGAATGGCTTCGAGTATTGCTGTCTATCGTTGATAATTCCGTTTAATATTAATCATTTGTTTACACAGTTTGAATGGCTCCGAGTATTGCTGTCTATCGTTAATAATTCTGTTTAATATTAATCATTTGTTTACACAGTTTGAATGGCTTCGAGTATTGCTGCCTATAGTTGATAATTCCGTTTAATATTAATCATTTGTTTACACAGTTTGAATGGCTCCAAGTATTGCTTCTTATAGTGGATAATTCCTTTTAATATTAATCATTTGTTTACACAGTTTGAATGGCTCCGAGTATTGCTGCCTATAGTTGATAATTCCATTTAATATTAATCATTTGTTTACACAGTTTGAATGGCTTCGAGTATTGCTGTCTATCGTTGATAATTCTGTTTAATATTAATCATTTGTTTACACAGTTTGAATGGCTCCAAGTATTGCTGCCTAACATTGATAATTCCGTTTAATATTAATCATTTGTTTACACTGTTTGAATGGCTTCGAGTATTGCTGTCTATCTTTGATAATTCCGTTTAATATTAATCATTTGTTTACACAGTTTGAATGGCTCCGAGTATTGCTGCCTATAGTTGATAATTCTTTTTAATATTAATCATTTGTTTACACAGTTTGAATGGCTTCGTGTATTGCTGCCTATAGTTGATAATTCCGTTTAATATTAATAATTTGTTTACACAGTTTGAATGGCTTCGAGTATTGCTGTCTAACATTGATAATTCCATTTAATATTAATCATTTGTTTACACAGTTTGAATGGCTTCGAGTATTGCTGTCTAACATTTATAATTCCATTTAATATTGATCATTTGTTTACACAGTTTGAATGGCTTCGAGTATTGCTGTCTAACATTGATAATTCCATTTAATATTAATCATTTGTTTACATAGTTTTAATGGCTTCGAGTATTGCTGCCTATAGTTGATAATTCCGTTTAATATTAATCATTTGTTTACACAGTTTGAATGGCTTCGAGTATTGCTGCCTATAGTTGATAACTTCATTTAATATTAATCCTTTGTTTACACAGTTTGAATGGCTTCGAGTATTGCTGTCTAACATTGATAATTCCATTTAATATTAATCATTTGTTTACATAGTTTGAATGGCTTCGAGTATTGCTGTCTATCGTTGATAATTCCGTTTAATATTAATCATTTGTTTACACAGTTTAAATGGCTTCGAGTATTGCTGCCTATAGTTGATAATTCCGTTTAATATTAATCATTTGTTTACACAGTTTGAATGTCTTCGAGTATTGCTGTCTATCATTGATAATTCCGTTTAATATTAATCATTTGTTTACACAGTTTTAATGGCTTCGAGTGTTGCTGTCTATCGTTGATAATTCCATTTAATATTAATCATTTGTTTACATAGTTTGAATGGCAATACTTAGAGCCATTCAAACTGCTTATAGTGGATAATTCCGTTTAATATGTCTAACATTGATTATTCCATTTAATATTCATCATTTGTGTTACACAGTTTGAATGGCTTCGAGTATTGCTGTCTATCGTTGATAATTCCGTTTAATATTAATCGTTTGTTTACACAGTTTGAATGGCTTCGAGTATTGCTACCTATAGTTGATAATTCCGTTTAATATTAATCATTTGTTTACACAGTTTGAATGGCTTCGAGTATTGCTGTCCAACATTGATAATTCCATTTAATATTAATCATTTGTTTACATAGTTTGAATGGCTTCGAGTATTGCTGTCTATCGTTGATAATTCCGTTTAATATTAATCATTTGTTTACACAGTTTGAATGGCTTCGAGTATTGCTATCTAACATGGATAATTCCATTTAATATTAATCGTTTGTTCACACCGTTTGAATGGTTCCGAGTATTGCTGTCTATCGTTGATAATTCCGTTTAATATTAATCATTTGTTTACACAGTTTGAATGGCTTCGAGTATTGCTGTCTATCGTTGATAATTCCGTTTAATATTAATCATTTGTTTACACAGTTTGAATGGCTCCGAGTATTGCTGTCTATTGTTAATAATTCTGTTTAATATTAATCATTTGTTTACACAGTTTGAATGGCTTCGAGTATTGCTGCCTATAGTTGATAATTCCGTTTAATATTAATCATTTGTTTACACAGTTTGAATGGCTCCAAGTATTGCTTCTTATAGTGGATAATTCCTTTTAATATTAATCATTTGTTTACACAGTTTGAATGGCTCCGAGTATTGCTGCCTATAGTTGATAATTCCATTTAATATTAATCATTTGTTTACACAGTTTGAATGGCTTCGAGTATTGCTGTCTATCGTTGATAATTCTGTTTAATATTAATCATTTGTTTACACAGTTTGAATTGCTCCAAGTATTGCTGCCTAACATTGATAATTCCGTTTAATATTAATCATTTGTTTACACTGTTTGAATGGCTTCGAGTATTGCTGTCTATCTTTGATAATTCCGTTTAATATTAATCATTTGTTTACACAGTTTGAATGGCTCCGAGTATTGCTGCCTATAGTTGATAATTCTTTTTAATATTAATCATTTGTTTACACAGTTTGAATGGCTTCGTGTATTGCTGCCTATAGTTGATAATTCCGTTTAATATTAATAATTTGTTTACACAGTTTGAATGGCTTCGAGTATTGCTGTCTAACATTGATAATTCCATTTAATATTAATCATTTGTTTACACAGTTTGAATGGCTTCGAGTATTGCTGTCTAACATTTATAATTCCATTTAATATTGATCATTTGTTTACACAGTTTGAATGGCTTCGAGTATTGCTGTCTAACATTGATAATTCCATTTAATATTAATCATTTGTTTACATAGTTTTAATGGCTTCGAGTATTGCTGCCTATAGTTGATAATTCCGTTTAATATTAATCATTTGTTTACACAGTTTGAATGGCTTCGAGTATTGCTGCCTATAGTTGATAACTTCATTTAATATTAATCCTTTGTTTACACAGTTTGAATGGCTTCGAGTATTGCTGTCTAACATTGATAATTCCATTTAATATTAATCATTTGTTTACATAGTTTGAATGGCTTCGAGTATTGCTGTCTATCGTTGATAATTCCGTTTAATATTAATCATTTGTTTACACAGTTTAAATGGCTTCGAGTATTGCTGCCTATAGTTGATAATTCCGTTTAATATTAATCATTTGTTTACACAGTTTGAATGTCTTCGAGTATTGCTGTCTATCATTGATAATTCCGTTTAATATTAATCATTTGTTTACACAGATTTAATGGCTTCGAGTGTTGCTGTCTATCGTTGATAATTCCATTTAATATTAATCATTTGTTTACATAGTTTGAATGGCAATACTTAGAGCCATTCAAACTGCTTATAGTGGATAATTCCGTTTAATATGTCTAACATTGATTATTCCATTTAATATTCATCATTTGTGTTACACAGTTTGAATGGCTTCGAGTATTGCTGTCTAACATTGATAATTCCATTTAATATTAATCATTTGTTTACACAGTTTGAATGGCTTCGAGTATTGCTGTCTAACGTTTATAATTCCATTTAATATTGATCATTATGTTTACAGAGTTTGAATGGCTTCGAGTATTGCTGTCTAACATTGATAATTCCATTTGATATTAATCATTTGTTTACACAGTTTGAATGGCTTCGAGTATTGCTGTCTATCGTTGATAATTCCGTTTAATATTAATCATTTGTTTACACAGTTTCAATGGCTTCGTGTATTGCTGCCTATAGTCGATAATTCCGTTTAATATTAATCATTTGTTTACACAGTTTTAATGGCTTCCAGTATTGCTGCCTATCGTTGATAATTCTGTTTAATATTAATCATTTGTTTACACAGTTTGAATGGCTTCGAGTATTGCTGTCTATCGTTGATAATTTCGTTTAATATTGATCATTTGTGTTACACAGTTTGAATGGCTTCGAGTATTGCTGTCTATTGTTAATAATTCCGTTTAATATTAATCATTTTTTTACACAGTTTGAATGGCTTCGAGTATTGCTGTCTATCGTTGATAATTCCATTTAATATTAATCATTTGTTTACACAGTTTGAATGGCTTCGAGTATTGCTGTCTATCGTTGATAATTCCGTTTAATATTAATCATTTGTTTACACAGTTTGAATGGCTCCGAGTATTGCTGCCTATAATTGATAATTCTGTTTAATATTAATCATTTGTTCACACAGTTTGAATGGCTTCGTGTATTGCTGCCTATAGTTGATAATTCCGTTTAATATTAATCATTTGTTTACACAGTTTGAATGGCTTCGTGTATTGCTGTCTAACATTGATAATTCCATTTAATATTAATCATTTGTTTACACAGTTTGAATGGCTTCGAGTATTGCTGTCTAACATTGATAATTCCATTTAGTATTAATCATTTGTTTAGACAGTTTGAAGGGTTCGAGTATTGCTGTCTAACATTGATAATTCCATTTAATATTAATCATTTGTTTACACAGTTTGAATGGCTTCGAGTATTGCTGTCTAACATTGATAATTCCATTTAATATTGATCATTTGTTTACACAGTTTGAATGGCTTCGAGTATTGCTGTCTAACATTAATAATTCCATTTAATATTACTCATTTGTTTACATTGTTTGAATGGCTTTGAGTATTGCTGCCTATAGTTGATAATTCCGTTTAATATTAATCATTTGTTTACACAGTTTGAATGGCTTCGAGTATTGCTGCATATAGTTGATAACTCCATTTAATATTAACCATTTGTTTACACAGTTTGAATGGCTTCGAGTATTGCTGTATAACATTCATAATTCCATTTAATATTAATCATTTTTTTACATAGTTTGAATGGCTTCGAGTATTGCTGTCTATCGTTTATAATTCCGTTTATATTAATCATTTGTTTACACAGTTTGAATGGCTTCGAGTATTGCTGCCTATAGTTGATAATTCCGTTTAATATTACTCATTTGTTTACACAGTTTGAATGGCTTCGAGTATTGCTGCCTATCGTTGATAATTCTGTTTAATATTAATCGTTTGTTTACACAGTTTAAATGGCTTCGAGTATTGCTGCCTATAGTTGATAATTCCGTTTAATATTAATCATTTGTTTACACAGTTTGAATGGCTTCGAGTATAGCTGTCTAACATTGATAATTCCATTTAATATTAATCATTTGTTTACACAGTTTGAATGGCTTCGATATTGCTGTCTATCGTTGATAATTCCGTTTAATAATAATCATTTGTTTACACAGTTTGAATGGCTCCGAGTATTGCTGCCTATAATTGATAATTCTGTTTAATATTAATCATTTGTTCACACAGTTTGAATAGAACGTGTATTGCTGCCTATAGTTGATTATTCCGTTTAATATTAATCATTTGTTTACACAGTTTTAATGGCTTCGTGTATTGCTGTCTAACATTGATAATTCCATTTAATATTAATCATTTGTTTACACAGTTTGAATGGCTTCGAGTATTGCTGTCTAACATTGATAATTCCATTTAATATTAATCATTTGTTTACACAGTTTGAATGGCTTCGAGTATTGCTGTCTAACATTGATGATTCCATTTAATATTAATCATTTGTTTACACAGTTTGAATGGCTTCGAGTATTGCTGTCTAACATTGATAATTCCATTTAATATTACTCATTTGTTTTCATTGTTTGAATGGCTTTGAGTATTGCTGCCTATAGTTGATAATTCCGTTTAATATTAATCATTTGTTTACACAGTTTGAATGGCTTCGAGTATTGCTGCCTATAGTTGATAACTCCATTTAATATTAACCATTTGTTTACACAGTTTGAATGGCTTCGAGTATTGCTGTCTAACATTGATAATTCCATTTAATATTAATCATTTGTTTACATAGTTTGAATGGCTTCAAGTATTGCTGTCTATCGTTTATAATTCCGTTTAATATTAATCATTTGTTTACACAGTTTGAATGGCTTCGAGTATTGCTGCCTATATTTGATAATTCCGTTTAATATTAATCATTTGTTTACACAGTTTGAATGGCTTCGAGTATTGCTGCCTATCGTTGATAATTCTGTTTAATATTAATCATTTGTTTACACAGTTTGAATCGCTTCGAGTATTGCTGCCTATAGTTGATAATTCCGTTTAATATTAATCATTTGTTTACACAGTTTGAATGGCTTCGAGTATAGCTGTTTAACATTGATAATTCCATTTAATATTAATCGTTTGTTTACACCGTTTGAATGGCTTCGAGTATTGCTGTCTAACATTGATAATTCCATTTAATATTAATCATTTGTTTACACAGTTTGAATGTCTTCGAGTATTGCTAACACGAATAATTCTATTTGATATTAATTGAGCACAATTAAAAGAAGTTTTACTGCTTGTATAAAACTATAAACAAAAGTAAGTACAACAAAGATTAATCATAATTAAAGTTTTCTACGATGTCGCTTCGCTAATTGAGAAGATAAAAAATATGTGATTATCCGTTGAATCATAGAAGGAGTTTGTGCAAAAACAAAAAATACTCGATGCTTTGGTTTCTTTGTTTAATGGCATATCAACTCTTTTTAGGTTATTAATTCCAAATCATTCTCCTAGAAGAACAGTAGTGGTACTATTTAACCCATAGCTAGGAGGATAAGGGGGTTCATACCTTTCCCAAGGGTATTTACCCGAAAGTGAAAGTAATAGCGCGACTGGGGTACGAACTCGCTTACTACGATTCCGCAGTTTGTGACGTTAACCATTAGACCACGAGGACACCCCGAAAAAATACTCGAGGCGACACTCTTGTTCGTAGATTTCCACAGGCATTTGATTCCATTTGATGATAGTGCAAATACGTTTTGCGTATGGTGTCTCCAAGGAAACTATCACAGCCATAGTGACACGAAATTTAAGATCCTTTCACCGGATGGAGACCCAGACTTCTTTGACATTGTTGCAGGAGTTCTGCAAGGTGATATATAAGCCTCATGTCTGTTCCTAATCTCCCTAGATTACATACTTCAAATGTCAATTGATCTTATGAAGGAAAATGGCTTTACACTAAAAAAAGGAAGAAACAGAAACTATAACCAATACAAACGAGACAGATGATATAACGCTTCTCGTAAATACACCTACCCAAACTGAATCCCTGCGGTACAGTCTGGAGCAGGCAGTAGGTGACATTGGCCTCCACCTAAATTCAAACAAAACGGAATACACGTGTTTTAATCAAGAAGGACACAACGGTTCTCTGAAATTAGTAGGCTAGTACACGTACCTCGGAAGCAGTGTCTCATCTACAGAAAAGGACATTAATATGTGCCAAACGAAGGATTAGACTGTTGTCGATTGGCCATCGGTCACATAGAAGTCTAATATATCCGATGAAATAAAAAGCAATTTCTTCCAAGCAGTGGTCGTGAAAATTCTACCGTATGCATGCACTAAAAAGGTATTGAGAAAAAGCTAGGCAGTAACTACACAAGAATGCTCCGAGCTATATTGAATAAATCCTTGAGGCAACATCCCACAAAACAACAGCTGTACTGCCACCAAACTCCCATCACTAAAAGACATGCAGGACACTGCCGGAGAAGCAAGCACGAACTCATAAGCGACGTTTTCCAATGGACCTCTGCATACAGACGAGCCACTGTTTGAAGAAGAACTTAACATTCGAGGTGCATACGATAAGTTTCCATACTTTTTTCGTGTGGGCTTTTAAAATTGTTATAGACTCTTGAAAATTCTCTATGTTATTGCTATACATCTTATGAGATGACTAATCAATTTTTATGATTTCAAGTTAAAATGAACAGCTACGGTAACAATTGGAATACACCCTACTAAAACCTAATGGTCACAGCTAGTGAATATCAAAAATCCAATCTGATACGTTAAAAGAAAGATATGCAATAAAATTCTGTTTTAAACTTGGATAAAATGCCAGAGAAACATATGGAATCCTTCAGACTGCTTTTCGACCATCTTGCATGAATCGAGCATCAGTTTTTGAGTGGCATAAGAGATTCAAGGAAGGCAGGGACTCTGTGAGGGATGATGAGAGGTGTGGAAGCTGTAAGGAAGTCAATATACCACAGTTGATTGGCCAAAGACATATTGTTAGGGTTACTATGTTGAGGTTTTAAGGGAGTTCAGGAAGAGATTCCTTGGGAAGAGGCCAGCACTCTTTAAATCGGGTCAGTGGCATTTCCACAAGGACAATACACCAGTCCACAACTCCATCCTTTTCACAGACTATTTGACCAAGATGGGGATCAAGTCACTTCCTCACCCTCCCTATAGTCCAGAACTTGCTCCCTGTGACTTTTTCTTATTCCCTAAGCTCAAAGGCTGTCGTTATGAGACAATTGAGGAGATGAAAGAGGCTGTGACAAAGGTCATGGACTCGCTCACACAAGAGGACTTCCATAGGGCCTTCCAGAAGTTGTTGGAACGGTACAGCAAGTGCATTGCAGCCGGAGGAGATTACTTCGAAGAGGACTAGAGTTTCATGTGTGTACTATCAATAAAAGTACCCATACGAAAATGTCTGGAAACTTATCGGGTGCTCCTCGTACCACGGCTCTGCGTGGACACAAGAGGTGGTCTAAAAGACCTGCCTGGAGCGATGGGTGACAGAGACAAATAGAGAGAGTCAGGGAAATTCGTGCTAAGAGCATGACTTGATGATGATGTATTCCGTAGTCTAAAAAATCCTGTTCAAAAGTGCTTCGATTGAGTAATTGGTTTTAACGGATGAACCTGTGGTGTAATGGTTATCGTCGTAGGAAATGGACTCGGCGACACGAGTTCAAATCCTGGACGAGACTGATTGTATTTCACATAGCACTTGGGAAAGGTATGAATCCAGCTATGGGTAAATAGTAGGGCAGACTAGGTTCTTCATCCTTGGTGAGGTAACTAGTCTAGGAGAAGGAAAACTCTGAATTCAAACCTGTTAAACTCCGCTTAAAAATTGACCTTGTGTCACATCCTGCCCGAGCGGAGGGATGGGTAAATATGGGTAATTGGTTTTAATGATATATGAACTCGTGGGTGGGTTTTTTTTATGCCTAGAGGTTAAAGAATCGCGTTCATTGTATGTTTATATTTATGTCACTGTTTCTTAAGATTTTTTGTACACAAGTATATATCAATTATTCCTATTTGATACAAATAATTTTTACATTGTGGTATGATTTTAATCTAATTCTAATTATCATAGGGTTTCAAGTAATTAATTCTGGTTAGTAATAATCTTTTGTTGGACATAGTTATATGATTTCAAGTATAGGGTGTCTCAATATACATGCGACCCATGTGACTGCTTGAAACTCTACAAATAATAATGTGTTTTGTTTTGTTTTGTTTTTGTTTCAGGTTTGAAAATATATTATAACAACTAATAATCCTCGATCACAATGCCTTGGACAAGAGAGGAAAAATATTTTGCATCTCTACTTACGTGGTGCATTTAATAAGTTTCCAGACTTTTTTTGTACAGGCGTTTAAAATTAAAATTAAAACCAACCCAACCCAACCCGCAGTAAACGAATCAATGGTAAGAAGCCTGACTACTGAGGCCGGAACTTCTTTCTTATCGAAGAGTCAGTGTGTTTCCACTCTATTGACTATCTTTTTGACTTAGACTCGTAGTGGCAAACCCTAGTTCACCCCACTTGGAAACATTTTTTACTAAAACATGCTTCTCCTAACACATCACACATTCGTCTATAAATTTCACATGGTTTTCATTTCTCAGCCAACAGAAATTGGGTGCTTGACCTCAACTCAAGCCTGGAGCACTCTGCTTTATTTTCCGCCATTTTAAATAGCCTCAAAACATTTTTTGGATTAAAAGGATTTTTGCAGGGTTTAAGGAAGCAAATAAGGGGGAAAAAATTTGCTTTTTATAAAAATGTCTTTATTTTATTATGACCCTCCTACCTAGCAATCTATCTATCTATCTCAGTCTGTTCATATCTATCTGTCTATCTATCTATCTCAGTCTGTCCATATCTATATATCTATCTATCTCAGTTCGTTCATATCTATCTATCTATCAATGACAAAACATAAAATGCACACACATATAAATAATAATAATAATAATAACGATCACCTAATCTCGGCCAGATGACCAGACCTTATAATAATCAACAAAAAAAGAGAACTTGCTGAATTGTGAACGTTACTGTCCCGGTTGACCACAGAGTAAAATTGAAAGAAAGCGAAAAGAATGATAAGTACCTTGACCTTGCTAGAGAATTGAAAAAGCTGTGGAACATGAAAGCCACGATTATACCAATTATAATTGGTGCTCTTGGCACAATCACCAAAGGGTTAATAAAAAGACTGGAGGACTTAGAAATAGGAGGACGAGTGGAGACTATCAAAACAACAGCATTGTTAAGATCAGTTAGGATAGTGAGAAGAGTCCTGGAGACTTGAGAAAACTTACTGTCACTCAAATTCCAGCTAACGCTGATGTGAAAGACTCTCAAGGAGTAAAGATAAGAATACGAACCACCTAATCTCATTCAAAAGCGAGACGTAGGTGATAACGAAAAAAAACTTGCAATCTTATGGGTTTTGGCGGCGGACCATTGAGTGAAAATAAAAGAAAGTGAAAATATTGGCAAATATTTCTACCTTGGTGCGTTTTGGACGGTCCCAAAAGGCTTGGAAAAAATGTAACATACTGACCTTCGACCCAGCCGTCAATCAAGAAACAGGTGCATCCGGTCGAAGATATCAAGATATAACCTTGAATTCGGTTGAATTCGGTACAATTGCGACGCCCACGGGAAGCAGGTTGATGTCAAACAATTATATAACCCGGTGCCACAGACAGTTTGAGTTAGTTGGAGTCAGAGATTTGGAGTTCGAGGCAGTGAGAACCAGCTCCAAGCAGAGGACTTGGGCCCGGTTGAGCAGTCCAGCAGAATGAGAAAGAAGTGCTGTTATAGTCAGAGGAACTTGGGGTTAATATGTTGCAGTCTGTTCCGTCTCCAACTCACCTCTCACACACAACCCTTTCACAACCCTTTCGCAACCCTTTCGAATAAAGTATGAGAGTTATATTTTTCTAAAGTACTGTGTTCGTTCATTCATAATTGTTGATTATGTTTCCGCATGTATATGTGTATAGCTGTATATGTATCACGACTATACTACAAAAAGACTGACGAAACTGCAAATCAGAGGATGAGTCCAAACCATCCCAATCAGAGCTTTGTTAAGATCAGCCATAATACTGAGAAGAGTCCTGGAGACCTGAAGAGACTTGCTGTTAGTGGTAAAAAAAAACGTGAAAGACCTCCGAATAATGCATGCTTGAAAAACTTGCCTTGAGTAAAATAATGATAATCTGGACCTTGCCAGAGAGTTAAAAATTGTTGTAAAATATGAATGTAACAGTAATATCAATCATAGTCAGAGAACTCAGAACAATGACCAAAAACAGAAAAATAATGAGGTTGTTGAAAATATAAAAAAGAATTAAGAGTGATCAGACCGGAGCCCTGTTGAAATCGGCCAGAATATTTAGAAGAGTTTAAAGGTTAGCATTCTTTATTCGATGTCTACGTTAAAACATATGAGACATGGAATCAAGGTAACCCCGAAACCTTTTTCACTGATGAAAATGATATCTAGCATTAAATAATGGCTATGTTGCGGCGCTCGAAATGTAACAGTTATGGTCATTGCAAGGGGACTCATCAACCCGAGTCCAAAAACCTGGATGACACTGTTTACATTTAACAAAACGCTAACACCTTGGAAAAGGTATAATCTAATTATTCTCCTTCCCGTTAGGGAACATTGGGCACTTTAACTTTGGTATGTCAACCAGTCTAGAAAAAAGATGATTCTGACTTGAAACTAGTTGTAGACCTGGAGAGGGATTGGCTCCACTCGGCTATTCCTGTCCAAGACATGCTACATGACTAGTGTCTCCATGACCAAACCAGGTTACAGAACCAATAGACCTGGAGAGGGATGGGCTCCACTTGGCTATTCCTGCCCGAGATAGGCTACACGAATAGCGCCCTCACGGCCAATCCAGATCTCGGTACCAGTGAAGAAAATGTTAAAAAGTACGATTCCAATTTTGAAAGGAAATAAATTTTTTTGAATACTAAGTTTGATTTTTTTCAATCTGGTCTGACACTTGTTCGATAAGATCGGGGTTGGGACCTCTCTACACATCATCACAGAAAAATTTTAAATTCTAATTTTTTAAATTTACAAATTCTAAGAAAGAAAAATCACGAATTGGGTCTGACTGAGATGCAATTCGTCCATCTATGAAAAAATATTCTGTATTCTCGGAGGAACAGTCATGATTTTTTCCTGTCACATATGTCAAAATAATCCGTCGCTGACCTTTGACTTTCCCAGTGATTAATCCAAAGTCAACGGATATCCTCTTAGTGGGCCTACCAGCTCCGTAGCCATTAAGAGGTTTGATTTCAGGCCGAGGTCAGCAAGTTTTAAAACCTCGGGTTCCGTCTCTTTTCCTTTTGATTGACGGGACCTAAACCTTGACAAGGGGGTGTACGGCGGAGCTGACGCTGAGTGGGCAACGATTGACGACTGTTTTTTTTTTTTTAGACTGTCACGACGATGGTTGAGCGCATCCAATCCGAATGAAAATACCAAAGGGAATTGAGATGTTTCGAGCTAACAGATTCTGGTAATTGTAGCAGTCTGACAAGAGCAGTATTGTAAATGTTTTCATTAAATAGTGAGATAATATGTTGTATTTTTTTCTGTCTTTCTATCAGTCAATCTCTATGTCATACACACAATTCTTTTTCTCGGGTTGTATGTGACCCAGTCGGTGGAACTTTGAATACGCGGCAGAGAGGAAAGACCCAAAACCACTCCCAAAAATTGCATATGACACTAAACTCAACTGGGCATCTATATATATATATATATATATCATTAGCAGCAGTATATCTTGTTGCTCGTACGGATTTCCCTCTCTCTCTCTCTCTCTCTCTCACACACACACACACACACACCAACCGTCGCTACCATCCATCGCCTCCTCCTCCTAGCCACATCCCGTGTCTGTACTGAGCTATTGTAGACAAGTTCTTATTGGTCGTCCAACACTTTCACGTCCTTGAGAAGGGGTCCGTAGGAGAACCCCGCTTTTGAACTCGTCCTTGCTCCTCCAGGAGTATCAAACATGTCTTGTTCGTCTAATTTGGATGGTCTTCGAGATGGGTGGTCGGTGGCCATACAGCTGCTGTTTTGTGGGATTTTGCTTCCAGAATTTGTTTAATATAGCTCATAGCAACCTAATGCAATTGCCGTCAAGCTTTGTCTGTGTACGCTTAGTCAGCGTCCATGTGGGCCATCCATACAGTAGTGTGGATACGACCTCTGCTTGGAAAAAAATCGCGTTCTTTTTTATCGGATAGGTCTGACTTCTTTATGACCAATAGCCTACCAATAGCTGTCCATGTCTTTGCTAGTTGCGTATTGATATCATTTTCGGTAGATGAGATGCTGCTTCCAAGGTAGGGGAACTTATCCGCTAGTTTCTAAGAGGCACCATTTAGTGTGGAGATATCACCTCTTTAATTAAAGCACATGTACTCCGTTTTGTCTGCGTTCTGATGGAGGCCTATGCTGCCTGCTGCTCGTTCTAGACTATACAGTTGGGATTCAGCCTGTGCCGGTGTGTTTGCTTAAAGCGCTATATTCTAACCTAAAATAAGTTATTTTCCCAGTTCCTTATGTGACTTTTGTAATTAAAAATTTCATTTGAAGATTGGATTTTTTTTCCAACATATACAACTATGACTTACGAAACTGACCAGATGAAGTGCGAAAACAATTTATTTTAAATTCTATCAGGCACTACTGGCCAGCATTTGAGCCCTCTTTGGATTTTCTCTTTATATATATATATATATATATATATATATTAACGGGGTTTTTCAATAAAGAAGGTATATTTGGTCAAAAAACAATCCATATTTCACATACATACACACGTAACATATTGACCTCCGACCCGGCGTGAACTGTCAAATAAGAAATGCACCTGTGTAAATAACAGGTGCATCCGGTCGAAGATATCAGAGGATAACCTTGACTGTGGACGCGTTGAATTGGGTGCAGATGTGACGCTCACTGAAGCAGCTGGACTACAAACAATTATATAACCTGGTGCCACAGGAAGTTCGAGGTTAGTTTGGAGTTTGGGGGCAGTTGTTGCAGGTTCGAGGCAGTGAGAACCAGACCCAGCAGAGAACTAGGCTCTCAGGGCCCCCGGTTAAGAAGCCCACCAGAACGAGAAAGAAATGCTGATAAAGACGGGGGAACTGGGGGTCAACATGTTACAGTCTTTGTTCAGTCTCCAACTTACCTCTCTCACATAACCCTTTCGCAACCCTTTCCGAATAAAGTGAGAGGTATATTTTTTCTAAAGAACCGAGTTCGTTCGTCTTTATTGTGTTGACTATGTTTCCGCATGTATGTATATGTGTATGGTTGTATATGTATTATACGGCTATACAACACACACATATACTCCGCGGAAAAAAAATTGCTAATTCTTTCAATGCAATCTACATTCTTTCAAATACATTTTCCCCCTTGAAAACCATGCTTTTGTACCCCTTCAGCATAGGAATCTGTGGACTGAGTTTTTATTTAGTTGCTCAAAGTACTATTCACTTTATTATCGCTTGAAAACTTTGTTGTCTGTTGAATATCTTTAAAGTGGGAGAGCCAAACAAGTGTAAATCACAATGGGTTAGATCTGGACAGTAAGGAGGGTGCGGTAGTTGTTCCCGACCAAACTGACTAATGCTTCCACTGGGCGTTGGCGTTAACATTTTGGGAACCCAGCGACAACTAACCAGGTTATCATACTCATTTTTGTGTGCTGTATCCATAGAAATTCCGTTGTTTAGAAATACCATCTACTATAGCCTTTCTGTCACCCAAAATGATTGCATTAACTGAATTCACCATTTCAGGTGTGCTCGGCATTGTGGGTTTCATCTTAAATACTATTTAGACTTCCTTTAAATAGTTTATATCCTTTTGTAAAAAAGCATGTATACATGTGTGTGTGTGTGTGTGTGTGTTTACCAACACCATAGCACGAACAGGATGCGACTCGAAGTCAATATATATATTTGACACCTAGCCTTAGGGTAATGTGCTACGTCACAAACGATTATTAATACAGAGTTCGTTGCTCGGAAATTCATTAAGTTCAAAACCTGGGCTACACTTTTTGCGTTTACTTCGCTTGCGTTTACTTAAGAAACGTATGAATCCATCTTTTTCAACCTGCAATGGGTAAATAATAGCAAGTACTGGGTTCCTTAGCTGGGGGATAAAGTGAAATCTGACAAGCAGTCAGACAAACAAGCAGTGCTCAGCTTAAAAATTGACCTTGTGTCACATCCGGCCCATGGAAGAGGGAATGGGTAAACTCTAACATTCTGATATAAATTTAATTTCTTGTGCGAGGTTTATTCAAGAAATAAAGGGAATTTGGGGGCTTAGAAGGGCCTATTATATATACAAGGGTCATTCAATAAATAAAAGGAATATTTTTGAACTGAGATGATACCTATTATATATACAAGGGTCATTCAAGAAATAAGAGGATTTGGGGACTGAGGAGAGACCTATAATATATACGAGGAACATTCAATAGATAGGAGGAATTTTGAATTTAAAAGGGCCTATTATACATACGAGGGTCATTCAATAAATAAGGGTATTATGAGACTGAAGAGAGATATATAATATATACGAGGGTCATTCAATAAATAAAGGGATATTTTTGGACTGAGAAGAGACCTATTATACACACAAGGGTCATTCAAGAAATAAGAGGATTTGGGGACTGAGGAGAGACCTATTATGTATACGAGAATCCTTCAATAAATAGGAGGAATTTTGAACTGAGAAGGGCCTATTATATACACAAAGGTCATTCAATAACTAAGCGGAAGTTTTAGATTGAGGAGAGACCTATTACATAGATGAGGTTCATTCAATAAATTACTGAAACCTTTTGATAATAAATAAAATACTTTTTTTAAAGAATTTTTTCAATAAATGTAAACACTGCGTCGTTTGGAATTGCTTTATAGCTAAAAATATTTCAATCTCGCCAAAATACTTATTTTGAGGCTATTCAAAATGGCGGCAAATCAAATAGGCCTACATGATTAAAAAGAAGTTTGTTATCAAATTTTTGGTTGTTAAAAAAGCAAACCATGTGAGACGCACGGGAAAATATGAGACGTGTACGGAGAAGCATATTTTAATCAAAACATACTTACACATGGACAAAACATAACTTTGCTATTACGAGCCTGGGGTGAAATGCACTGACTTTCCGGTAAAGATTACTTAGGGCCTTCAATAAGTTTCCAGGCTTTTTTTTTTTTTTTTTGTACTGGTATTTAAAATTATCGTAGACTTTTGAAGATTCGGCATGTGATTGCTATGCATCCTATGAGATAACTGGACAATTTTTATGATTTCAGGTTTAAACGAACAGCTACAGCAGCAATTGGAATACACCCTACTAAAGCTTGATTGTCACAGCTGGTGAATTTCAAAAATGCAATCTGGACATGAGGACAATTTAGAAGAACGATATGCAATGAAATTGTGTTTAAACTTGGAAAGAGATGCCACAGAAACGTATTGAACGCTTCAGACTGCTTTTCGGCCACCTTGCATGAATCGAGCATCAGTTTTTGAGTGGCATAAGAGATTCAAGAAAGGCAGGGACTCTGTGAGGGATGATGAGGGGTGTCGGAGGAGTAAGGAAGTCAATACACCAGAGTTGATTGGCCAAACGGTTAGGGCTACGGTTAGGGTTACTATGTTGAGGTTTTAAGGGAGTTCAGGAAGAGATTCCATCGGAAGAGACCAGCACTCTTGAAATCGGGTCAGTGGCATTTCCACCAGGACAATGCACCAGTCCACAACTCCTTTTTTGTCACAGACTATTTGACCAAGATGGGCATCAGGACAGTTCCTCAGCCTCCCTATAGTCCAGACCTTGCCCCCTGTGACTTTTGCTTATTCCCTCTCAAAGGCTGTCGTTATGAGACAATTGAGGTGATGAAAAAGGCTGTGACGAAGGTCATTGACACGCTCATACAAGATGACTTCCATGGGGCCTTCCAGAAGTTGTTGGAACGGTACAACAAGTGCATTGCAGCCGGAGGAGGTTACTTTGAAGGGGACAAGAGTTTCATGTGTGTACTATCAATACAGTACGAAAATTCGTCAAGATATCAGAATACCAAATAATATAAATTTTTCGTAAACACTATACAGCTCAAATGATATAAATTTTTAACACCCAATATATATATATAAACATATATATATATATATATATATGTGTGTGTGTGTGTGTGTGTAATGGGTGTTTTTAAAAATTGAAATATGTATGTATATATCTATCTATATATATATATATATAGAGAGAGAGAGAAAGAGAGAGAGACGGTTGGGGAAAATGAGATAATTTTACATGTGTATTTTGATACATGAGTAACGTGTGTGGCAGATATAAACACAATAAGTACGTGGAGGGAGAGCCTGCACACCCAAAATATACACACGCACATAAACACATATATGTGTCTGTGTGTGTATGTTTCTGTTTTCGTGTGTGTCTCTGTCTGTGAATGTGTGTGCGTGTAAGAGTGTGTGTCACGACGATTTGATGAAGGTATTGTCAAGTGTTTCAAGCCGAAATGGATCACGGTGAAATCAAGATCGAAATAGAA
Source organism: Sepioteuthis lessoniana (assembly GCA_963585895.1). NCBI lineage: Eukaryota > Metazoa > Mollusca > Cephalopoda > Myopsida > Loliginidae > Sepioteuthis > Sepioteuthis lessoniana. The sequence continues at coordinate 12,628,280 of OY757931.1, read as the reverse complement.
ATTCATTGTGACCAGTGATGTGTAAAACAACATGGCATTAAAGGAATCACGGAATATATATATATATATATATATATATCCAAATTATATATATATATATAGTCATCCACAGACAGATCTGTTTCGTTCTATCAGAACTCATTAGTGTGGCTAGACAAATTAGCTTCCCGTAGCCGGGATCGAAACCTGGTTGACTCAAACGCCAAGCCAAGCCTCTAAACCTTCAGCTACGAGGAGCAATTAGCTGCGAAGTAAATTTTAAACGGTTATGAATCACAATTACTCTTGTTTACATACATCCGTTCAACGGCTGCCGAGACCTCGATTCATATAAATGAAGAAACTTGCAATAAATGCTAATGGCAACACGACTACTTCATTCGCCATAGAACTCAACCCCACGGGGACAGGGGAGTATATATCTCTATAGTCATCCACACACATATATATATATAGTAAGTAAGTAAAGTTGGCGACCGTAGTCGAGGGTGACCAGAAGTATATTGCCATTATGGTTAGAGTGTTCGCCAGTGACCCGGAAGACCTGGGTTCAATCCCAGGTCGAGTCATACCAAAGACTCAAAAAATGGTACTTGATGCCTCCTTGCTTAACACTCGGCATCATAAGTTATGGATCAAGGGTAAAGCAGGTCAATCATGGGAAAGGAGCAGCGCCCTCCCCTACACCTTGGCGTCGTAGCTATCGAAAAGGGAACCTTCTGGTCACCCTCGACTACGGTCGCCAACAACTTTACTTATATATATATACAAATTATATATATATATATATATATATATATATATATAATGTTTAAATCCTCCTTTACCTCAAATTAAAACCTGTGTTTGACACAGAAACTGATTAATGAAATTATAGGTTTTCTGATTAACGCAATATTTGCACACACAGCACGATTTTTTTAAACTTCGGATCACATTCGTCTCCATAACTTCAAAGTGTAGCCATTCACCTTCCATCATTAAAATTCAAATCAAACTCATTTCCATACTGTTTCCTTTTTTCTTTTTTTCTTTTTTTCTTTTTTTTTTTTTCATTGTTGAACTTTGAATAAATCTACGTGATTTTCTCTAAGCAGCTTAAATTCTCCAATTTCTTATATAAAATTCGACCAAACCAAATGTTCATTCCCTATCTTACTCTCTTTCCTAACTCCTTAAATGTCCCTCTTGTCACGTGATGGCTCACGGAGACGAAGAGGTAGGACTGATACTATCCTCCCGTATTGAATGAGAGTATCAAGCAGTCAAAAAGTGACCGTTAGGAAGGAATGTGGGTCACACAGAAGACCAGATGTTCACACTTAGTGAACTCAGGTCGCCGGACATCGGAAGGGGAAAGAGAGAGAAGCCAAATGATTGGCTGGGACCCCAAAACGGAAGTGGGGTTCCCTTCCCCTCAGCAGAAGTAAATAGTAAATAAGTCAGTTTTTTGAGCAAGGCTCGTGGCAGTCGGACCATAGCCATTTTACTCCGGGCTAAAGACAAAAGACTAACTGAGACACGAAGGACCCCAAGTCCTTCAAGCCAGTATTAAAAACAGTACAAAGTCTAGTAGCCCGTGAAAGAAGAAAATTCTCCAGTGGAACCCTGTCGAAAATAAGATAAGTAACTTTGGGACATTTTTCCTTTACACCCAAATTTTGTTTACCACTCTCTCTCTCAATTTGAAAAAGGATAAAAGCCAAGAAAAGACATTCATATTCATGGACTATCCAATTATATGTTTTGACACTTTGAACGTATATATATATAACCGTAGTAAAGAACCTATGTATTTTCATTTTACCATGTGGTCTATGTTGTTATTCCATGCTTTCCTTTCAGCTTCTATTCGCCTTATATTATCTTGCTTAGAACTGTCCTATTAATTCCTAAAGTATCACACGGGAAACCGGAGTTGCCGACTACAACAATATTAATATTATTACGACTAAGACCTATAGGCCCGTATTCTTCTATTATCTAAGGGAAAGAAGTTTAGCGGCCTGGTGGGTGTGTGATAGTGTGAAATTTGGAACCCCTTTGCCAGCGGTGGTCAGTCTGGCCCTAAATTATTCCCTCATGTAATATGCCAGTTCTTATATGACTGAGAGAAGAACTCTGAACAGGACTTATTTCTGTAGGGGATCAAGTGCCAACCTGCCCCGTCTTCACACGTGCGAAAATAAAGTCCCGTTTTGGGATAATAGTTCAATTTCGCGTCACACTCTTGAAATTTAAACCAAAATATTTTTCATTCTTTTGTTATTAGTATTGGAATCTCTGTTTAGTTGTGGGGTATGTTCTCGTGGTGCAATGGTTAACACGACAAACTGCGGAATCGTAGTAAGCGAGTTCGTACTCCAGTAGCACTATTACGTTCACTTTTTGGCAATACCCTTGGGAAAAGTATGAACCCCCCCTTATCCTTCCAGCTTTGGGTTAAATAGTACCACTACTGTTCTTGTAGGAGTAATGAAATAAAGTAATTAAATAACCTACGAACGTTGATATGCCATTAAACCAAACCAAACCTTTGTTTAGTTGTTTTATGACATATCAACCCTTGCGGATTACTTAATGCCAAATCTTGTTTATCCATATGAATATTATAATCATATATTTATAATATTTACGCGATTAATATATAGGTAATATTTTAAATGAGTCAGAGCTCATTTGTTTGTACACAGTTGAAATGGTTTCAAGTATTTTAATCTAATATCAATAATTCTGTTTAATATTACTTTGATTGCACACAGATTAATCCTTTGCCTAATCAAATGGCTTCAAGTATCCCTAACTGACACTAATAGTTTTATTTGCATACAATTAAGTTTTTTCAAGTGTGCTTTAATCGAAGAGGTGACATCTCCACACTAAATGGTAGTTCTCTGAAACTAGTGGACAAGTTCACCTACCTAGGAAGCAGTGTCTTATCAACCGAGAAAGACATCAACATGCCACTAGCAAAGGCATGGACAGCTATCGATGGGCTATCGGTCATATGAAAGTCAGACCTGACCGATAAAATGAAACGCAGCGGTCGTGTCGATACTGCTATATAGATGCACTACATAGATGCCAACTAAACGTATGGAGAAAATTACACAAGACTGCTGCGAGCGATATTGAACAAGTCCTGGAGGCAACACCCCACAAGACAGCATCTAAACGGCCTCCTACCACCCATCACGAAAACTGTCCAAGTTAGACGAACCAGACATGCTGGACACTGCTGGAGAAGTAAAGACGAACTCATAAGCGACATACTCCTATGGACCTCTTCACATGGACGAGCAAAGTTTGGACAACCTCTGTGCCGATACAGGGTATAGCACTGAAGACCTTCCGGGAGCAATGGACGATAGAGATGGATGGTGAGAGAGGGTCAGGGAGATCCATGCTGGCAGTGCAACATGATGATGATGATGATGATGATGATGTAACATAAACAATTTAATTTAAAATCAATCATTTGTTTGCACACAGTTATGTAGTTAAACAGTTTTACTAGAACTATACATGGGACTATAAGTACTACCACTTCGGGTCAGAGTAGACCTGGGAGTAATGGTAATGAAGGAATTAGGATAGAAACTTCACGACCAGATGGTTCAGTGTTTAACTCTTTCACAGAACCTGAAAAGCCCCTTTTTAAAATTTGAACCAACCCTATTTTCATTCTTTTATTTTTTTCTTTTATTTTTTATGTGCTTTCACAAGAGTCTGAGCGACAAGTCTCCTCAGATATCCCGGCAATTCTCAATATTCTGACAGTTCTCAACAATGCTCTCGACTGGATGAACTGGATTTTTTCTCTGATTTCCAATCCTACCATCTTTTTTCTGAGCATTTGAGAACCGTTCCAAGTGCACCAACTACAATTGGTATCACCGTCACTCTCAAGTTCCTCAACTTTTTTTAGTTGTCTGGCAAGGTCCGAGTACTTGTCTATCTTTCAGTTTCCTTTCATTTTTGCTCAATGGTTGACAAGATCCGCAAAATCCACAAGACAGCAAGTAGGGTTTTTTTTTTTGCTTTGTTGTTTTTGGTTGTTGTTGTTTTGTTTTTTTTGTTGTTAATTAGTACTTGATATTGTCATCTGGCTGCTATTAAGTGATCCGTTCGTATCTCAAAATCCCTGACAATTCAATAAGTCTCATTTTTTGGATGGATCTTAGTTTCAGCCTATACTATTTGGTAGTATCGTCAAAATTCAATCTCTTGCACAATATCAACCTTCCCACCCAGTCGTGCCTTGTCTTTTGTTCCTTTCGTACCAGCTTCCTGCATTTGCTTAATATGAGATTAATCGATTCATATTTTTCACTATATATGCCTTAACTTGCTATTCTGTTATATATTATCAATTTTCGATTTAACCTAATTGGTCCTTATGGCGTTGTTTCGTGCTGCTATTAGTAAAGATTCAGTTTCTCTATATAGATTTCCATTTCTAACCTATGTTCACCTTCCACGACATGATGATGATGATGATGACCTATGTTCATGTCTTCTCGCGTCTAATACCGCAAGTTTGTTGCTTGAAATATCCGTATAGTTGTTCTTCTTCGTATTTCTGTTTGCCCAGTCGGTTAAGGCTGTAGTATACACCAACTGCTTCTCTGCAGAGGAGTAAGACTCCCCCAATGAGTGTCCTGGATATAACACTAAACGATCTGATGGTGAGGTACCTGTGATGCTGGAGCTTTGGAGCACCCCCTCATGCCATTGCTCCCAGGTCCACTCTGGCCCGGAATAGTAGCACCTGATAGGACACTATCTATGGGTTAAATAGAACTAACAGCATACTTACGCTAAACTGAATAACTTGAAATAAAAATGTTTTTGACAATAAAACTGTACTTACATTTAAACTGTGTGCTTATGTTAAACTGAATTATTTGAAATGGAACAGTTTTTGACATTGAAACTGTAATTACGCTAAACTGAATTGTGTAATATAGAACTCTTTTGACATTTAACTGTGTGTAAACAAAATATATACTTTTGGGACTTTAAAAAATCACTCTAAACTGTTCAGCAGGATACATAGCGTAACGGTTATAGGCGTTGGTTCCCTAAGCTTCTAAGGAGACAATCATCTGGAGGTGGCAGATTTAATCCTGACTGCAGGCAAGTAACAATACAGGAATACCTAAAACTTGTACCCGGTTATGGCTAACGGAATCAGAACAGGTGACCCCTGTGGATTTAATATAGGACGTAGTTCGAAGTTCCGTGTAGGTTCTCGAGTTCAACAAACACCTGAAGAAGGCCGGAGGACATATCGGCCGAAACGTGGAAATAACAATAAAGATGAAGAAAATAGTCCAAAAACCCTTAATGTTAAAAATCAAGCTTCGTCTCAGAAATTTAGACAAGTAATTAAACTGTGTACTCATGCTAAACTGAATTGTTTGACATAGAACTGATTATTTGTATAAAAATGGGTTTGGCGTTAAATAACCTTCAAAGGTTGATATGCCATAAAACCCCAACAACCAACCAACCATCCTATTTCTGTTTCTTCGTTTATCTATCTGTACTTACGTTGGTAATGTTGTTATAGGCTACTGTAATTGATCTTTCTTGTTCATTTTAATGTAGTCCACGAGTCCCTGCATTAATGCATCGACTCAATCCCGAATACTGACAAGTCCCCTTACTCCTTCTTTTCTTGACACATACAGTCTGTCTTTGTTATCTCTCGGATGCCTTATCGATAGTCGTTAATTTTCTTGTCCTTCGGTCAATTTGTCTTAGTTCCTCTGGTTCTTAATAAGAGTCTCACCATCAGATGAAGTTAACTAATATACCTAAACCCCTCCTTTTGGGGGGGGGTAGTAAAATCAGCGTAATCTTCGTCCCACTGACAGGGCAAAGAATCTGCCGGACAATATTTATATGAAACTGAACCAAAATTCGGTAATCTTTCTAGACGGCAAGAAAAAATCTCGAACCATCCGAGTAAAACGAGCAAGACACTGGGCTCATAAGCGACTTTCTTCTATGGAATTCTACACAAGGACACATCAGAATTGGTCTGCCTGCAATTCTTTGGAATATGGCAAAAATACAGGCAGCAAAGTTCAGTATTCAAAATAGGGATACAGTAACATCATAACATAAACATTTTAATGGTAATTGTCTGTATCTTGTTTTCACGATTATCACGTGATAATGAAGTTTCATTATCGATTGATGATCATGAAACGTGAAAATGTTAGCCAGAATTAACAAAATCTTATAGGTATAAAGATATATTCTGTCATATCAGGACACTCGTTGGGGGAAGGAGCTTACCCCTCCGCAGAGATACAGTCGGCATATTCTGCAGCCACAGCCGACAAAGCTGAGTATATTTTGTAAACACACACATATATATATATATATATATATATAAACCGACTGCATCTCTGCTGAGAGTTAACCCCCCCCCCCACTAACGAGTGTCCTGGTTATGACAGTAAACCGCATCTGATGGCGATGCTTAAGGGCTGGAGCTTTGTTTGGTTGCTGTTTTTTTTAATGGCATATCAACATTCTTAGGTTATTCAATGTCAACTCTCTCCTTCTAATAGAACAGTAGTGTTACTATTTAACCCATAGCTGAGGGTGCATAAGGGGTTTCATACCTTTCCCAAGGGTATTTGTCTTAAAGTAAACGTAAAAGAGCTACTGGAGTTCGAACTTGATTACTACGATTCCGCAGTCCAACTCTTTAACCATTACACCATGAAGACACCCCCTCTGGAGCTTTAGGGAATGTAGAGTAAGCGAAGTGGTAGTACCTGTTAGGGTTCCATATATGGATCAAATAGAACAATTTGACAGAGTGAAAACAGATGGTGGATGTTAAACTGAATTCTTAGTGTCACACAGCAATACTTGAAACCATTTAACTGTGTGCAAATAAAATTATTGGTGTTAGATAGCAGTGCCTGCAGCTATTTGAGTATGTGCAAACAAACTATTGATACTAGATAGGATTATTCGTGTTAAATAGCAATACTTGGAACCATTTAACTGCGTGAAAAGGAATGATTCGTGTTGTATAGAATTATTTGTGTTAAATAACAATATTTGAAATCATTTACTTGCGTTCAAAGAAAATTGTTAGCGGTTTGGTTTGGTTTGGTTTGGTTAGGTTTGGTTAGGCTGAGTTGGGTTTTATGGCAATTAACTATTGTATATTATTTAAAGCCAAATTTCTTTTATACATGCCTATTAAATATTTATGATTTGGTTTTGTTGCGTTTTGTGGCATATCAACCACTGGAAGATATTTAATGCCAAAGTCTGTTTATACATATATATTAAACATATATGATTCGATTTGGTCGGGTTTTGTGGCATATCAAACATTGAAGAATATTTAAAGCCAAATCTTCTTTATACATATACATTAAATAAGTATGAGTTGGTTGGGGTTGTTTTTTATGGCATATCAACCATTGTACGTTATTTAATGCCAAATTCTCTTTATACTTATATCATAAATATATATTATTTGGTTTGGTTGTGCTTTATGGCATATCAACCATTGTAGGTTATTTAATGCCAAATCCTCTTTATACATATATATTAAATATATTTGATTTGGTTTGGTTGAGTTTTATGACATATCAACCATTGTAGGATATTTAAAGCCAAATTCTGTTCAAACGTATATATTAAATATATATGATTTGGTTGGGTTTGGTTTTATGGCATATCAACCATTGTAGTTTATTTAATGCAAAATCCTCTTTATACATATATATTAAATATATTTGATTTGGTTTGGTTGGGTTTTATGGCATATCAACCATTGTAGGTTATTTAATGGTAAATCCTCTTTATACATATATACCAAATGCATACGATTTTTTAACAGATTTTATTAATAACATTTCTAAACGAGCCTATGCTCATTTTTTGCACAAAATTAAATGGTTTCAAGTATTCCTATGTAACAGTAACAATTTAACGTCAGGAATGTGTTTGCGCATATTTAAATAAATATAAATGTTTAATTTATTTGAGAATAGTAAGTAATTTCCTTTTTAAATGAGTAAGAACTAATTTGTTTGCATAAGAGTATAACAATTATTTCTTGATGGCAATAACCGAAACTACTTAACAATCTAACACTGATATTTCTTTTCATCATTAATCATTTGTTTGTAGACAGAGAAGTGGTTACAATTATTGCTATTTAACACAAATAATTCAATCCAACATCAGTTATTCATTTGCACTCAGTTTATAGGTTCCAAGGATTGATATATAACACTAAAAATCCAATTAAACATCAGTCATTTTTTTACTCACTGTTAAATGGACTAAGGGTTCCATTTCTAACAATTCAATTCAACATAAATCGTGTGTTTTCATAGAGTTTAATTGTCTAACAATTCTATTTAACGCATAGAGAGGACGCAATCAGCTGCTACCTCTCCGGTTCAGAGAGGACCTTGAAGCAATGGCAATATAGGGGCACTCCGCATTCCCCAAAGCTCCAGAGCTGGAGCCACGCCATCAGATGTTTTAATATCTTATCTAGGACACTCGTTAGGAGGAGGTTACTCCTTTGCAGAGATGCAGTCGACTGGGCTAAAGTTGTTCGCGTGAGCAATACTTGAAACCATTTAACCGTGTACCAACAAATGATTAATATCAAATAGAATAATTAGTGTTAGATAGAAATACTTGAAACTGTTTAACAATAGCAAAAACTAAAGCAATTCTTAATTGTGCGCAACAAATTATCTCTATGTCATGTAAAAACAAAATTACCTACAAACTATTCATTTACAAATCATATATATATATATATATATATATACTTCAAAATGGAAATTTTTACCACAAATTTTTTCGTGAAAAACATACCATTTGCATCGAAAAGTCAATTTGTTTTGTCTTTAACAGATAAAATAGTTGATTTGATTTAGAGAATTCGATGGAAGACGTTCTTGTTCTACAACCCCGGGAAGTAAGTTAGGAGTGTTTACATCGTATTCAAAGCGTTAATGAATTCAATTCTATCTGATGAAAATTATTTTTGTTGACCTGAAATGAATTTATTATGGAACTGCTGAAGTGAATTTTTTCGTTAAATTTATAAAAGAATGTTTCAACTCTGCACGTGTGTTCCGATATATTTTTGATCTGAAATGATATTCGATAGCCATTGAAATTGAGCACTCAACCGAAATTTCCTATTCACCTTGGATTACTACTTAATAGTCTAACCCTTAGATTATTTTCCTCAGGTTTGGTTTGGTTTCTTTGTTTAATGGCATATCAACCTTTGTAGGTTATTTAATGCCAAAGCTATTCTCCTAGAAGAATAGTAGTGGTACTATTTAACCCATAGCTGGGAGAATAAGGGGGTTCATACTTTTCCCAAGGGTATTTGCCCGAAAGTGAACGTAATAGCGCGACTGGGGTAGGAATTCGCGTTCTACGATTCCGCAGTCCATCGCTTTAACCATTACACCACGAGGACAACCCCTATTTTCCTCTGAATATATATATATATATATATATATATATATATATATACTAACCTACTATCTGTCAGCATTCACGGTTACCAGGCAAAAAGAAAAAAAATGCCAGGAACAAGAGATAAAAATATCTCGAATCACCGCCCGGGGAAAAAAAGAAAAAATATCATTGGACAAAAAAAAAGAAAAGGCCAATTTCGTCACACCAGTTGAAAAAAATCAAGAGATATGCCGTCCGTTGGTCAAAAGAAAAATAAAACCCACCGTAAAATGCCTCAATGCTACAATTACAAAAGTGCTCAATACGAATAGAGCCAATTACAAAAATTAACTTAAATCGCGAGTCGGAATTCTCCTACTAAAGTTTCACCTCAACGGATCATCAGGGAGTTTAGCTCCGACCAACGACTCCCTGATGATCCGTTGAGGTGAAACTTTAGTAGGAGAATTCCGACTCGCGATTTAAGTTAATTTTATATATGTATATATATATATATATATAAACAAAGAAATTACTGATGCTATATTAAGTTGTTAATGTTTCATAGCAATACTTTAAACCTGTGAGCAAACAAATGATTAATACAAAATAGAATTATTCGTGTTAGATAGGAATACTTGCAACTATTCAAGTCTGCCCATACAAATGATTAATGTTAAATAGAATAATTGGTTTTCGAAATATTCGAAACAACTCAACTCTGTACAAACAAATGAGATGGGGCTTGCTTAAATCGTACCTTCAACTATTCGTTTACAAATCATATATGTGAGTGTGTGTGTGTGTGTGTGTGTAAAGAGTATTTGGCATTAAATAACCTATAAGGGTTGGTATGCCATAAAACCCAACCAACCCAAATATACTCCAATAATACTTCCTTATACGAAGACGAGATCTGTACTTCAAACTCAGTAACATACATATATATTCACACGTGTACATATACAACATTCATTTAACATTGCATCCATATTAAAAAATCTTTTTTTCTTTTTTTTTTTTCTCCGCCATCTTTGCTTCTTTCTTTTAAAGCGATTTCAAGTTACATTTTGCAGTCGTTAGATAGTATCCTTCGCCCTCCTCCTATTCAAACTGCTCTAAAAGCTATCTCTCTTGTCCGGAACACCCTAACCCTTCACCAAACGTGTGCTCACCTCCCCCACTCCCCGCTTAAATGACGCGACCCCAACCCATCCTAACGTGAATGGATGAAAAGCTTTGCTTGAATGAGAATCAAACGCCGCGGGCCCACGAGATAGTTTCCGCCATTTTTACGCTGTTATCAAATGCCAGAAAAGAAATCCCACAAATAAAACCTAAATTTATAAACAAACAATAATTATTGCTGTTTTTAAGATTTCGGTGATTGGTCGTTTGGAAGGAGATTTTCGTATTAATTTTTTTTTTTTTTTCGTGTGTGTGTGTGTGTGTGTGTGCGCGTGTGTGCGTGTGTGGGTGTCTGTGTGTGTTTATGAAAGATTTGCTTTTCTAACACGCTTGTTTAGGAATCAGATAATAATTTTTTTTTAATTATTTTTCCTTCCTATCTTTTACTTTTTTCTTTTTTCTTTTTTTTTTTTTTTTTTTTTGGTTCTCCTGTTTTATTTTTGCAATCACAACATCAGTTAAGGACACTTTGTCGAACAAAAAATAACAAAACAAATAATCCTGGTAAATAGATTTTTTTTTTTTTCGCTTCTTATTCAAAAATATGCAAATAAAAACGTTTCATTTAAGGAAAATGGCGATCGTGTTCATTATTATTTGCAATTATCGTTACCATGGTTGTCAGCACAAGTATCATCATTATTAACATCATCATCATCGATCTGCAACGCTTATTATCAACTTATATTATCATTATTATTCCATCACCATGATCGAGGTATGCTGACAGGACGAATTCCTTTGACACACACTCTCTCTCTCTCAATCTCTCTTTCTCTATCTCATATTTCTCTATCCTTCTCTCTCTCTCAATCTCTCCTTCTCTATCTCCTATTTTTCTCTCGCTCAATCTCTCCTTCTCTATCTCCTATTTCTCTCTCCTTCACTCTCTCTCTCTCTCTCAATCTCTCCTTCTCTATCTCCTATTTCTCTCTGCTTCGCTCTCAATCTATCACCTATTTCTCTCTCCTTCACTCTCTCTCTCTCGCTCTCAATCTCTCCTTCTCCGACACCAATTTTTCTCTCATTCACTCTGTCTCTCTCTCCCCCTCTCTCTCTCTCAATCCTCCTTCTCTATCTCCTATTTCTCTCTCCTTCACTCTCTCTCTCTCTCTCTCGATCTCTCCTTCTCTATCACCTATTTCTCTCTCCTTCACTCTCTCTCTCTGTCTCTCGCTCTCAATCTCTCCTTCTCTATCACCTATTTCTCTCTCCTTCACTCTCTCTCTCTGTCTCTCGCTCTCAATCTCTCCTTCTCTATTACCTATTTCTCTCTCCTTCACTCTCTGTCGCTCTCAATCTCTCCTTCTCTATCTCCTATTTTTCTCTCCTCCACTCTCTCTCGCTCTCAATCTCTCCTTCTCTATCTCCTATTTCTCTCTCCTTCACTCTCTCTCTCTCTCAATCTCTCTTTCTCTATCTCCTATTTCTCTCTCCTTCACTCTCTCTTTCTCTCAATCTCTCCTTCTCTATCTCCTATTTCTCTCTCCTTCACTCTCTCTCTCTCTCAATCTCTCCTTCTCTATCTCCTATTTCTCTTTCCTTCACTCTCTTTCTCTCTCTCTTTCTCAATCTCTCCTTCTCTATCGCCTATTTCTCTCTCCTTCACTCTCTCTCAATCTCTCTCTCTCTCAATCTCTCCTGCTCTATCTCCTATTTCTCCCTCCTTCACTCTCTCTCAATCTCTCTTTCTCTATCACCTATTTCTCTCTCCTTCTCTCTCTCTCTCTCTCTCTCTCTCAATCTCTCCTTCTCTATCTCCTATTTCTCTCTCCTTCACACACTCTCTCTCTCTCTCTCTCTCTCTCTATCTCTCCTTCTCTATCTCCTATTTCTCTCTCCTTCACTCTCTCTCTTGCTATCCGTTCCCATCAGCCATCGCTGTGCCGCTAGATTTAAGTTCTTGCAGGTCGCCCAACACTTGTGTGTCTTTACTTTACCAACAGTATCCAATACGTCTTGCTCGTCATACTTGATTGATAGTTTGTTTGTTTAATGGCATATCAACCTTCGTGGGTTATTTAATGCCAAATCCACTCTTCCAGAAGAACAGAAGAGATAAGAAACCAAACCCATAGACGATGATAATGTTAAAGATTCAAAAGAGCACAAAACATTTTACAAATGGCCGCCAACACAAAAAAGAAACACGCAAAACAGCACAACGTTTTTGCTTTATGTTAGTGAAAATCATCACTATATATATATATAACTTAGCCGACCCTAACCGAGGGAGATCCGAAGGGTCCTTTTTCAATAGCTACTACACCAAGATGTAGGGAAAGGCGCTCCTCCTTTCCTTGGATTGCTCCACTAACCCTTGATCCTTACTTTATAATTCTGAGTGTTAAGCAAGGAGACATGAAAAAACATTTTTTGAGTCTTTGGTTCGACCTGACCTGGGATTAAACCCCGGTCTCCCGAGCCATTAGCGTTACACTTGTTTTATATTTAAGATTTCGCTTCTTATCAGACGATCATTTTCGAACACAATGGAAGGATTTTGAAACGTTGAAAAAGATACCTTTTCAAAATTCTTACATGAAGAAAAGTCGAACCTTACACAAGAAATATATCAAATCTTTTGTTTGGTTTGATTTAGTTTGGTCTTCTTAACGACATACCAACTTCTTATGGGTTATTTAAAGCCGAAATTTAATTCTTTTTTAAATGTTTTATCATGATTATAACTATTTATATTTACATCGGTCTTGTGAAATCAGTTTTAGTCTATAATAAATGATTATTTATTTGCACACAGTTATATGGTTTCAAGTATTCCTATCCAATAGGAATAATCTTTACTCATACACGGGCATCTAACAGGTACTACCGCTCTGGGTCATATTGATCCTTGGCAATGAATGGGTACTCTACAGGCCCCAGATTTTCAGAACGATGTAAGTGTCATGCCCTAGATATTCCATTTTGCAATGTGGGTTTTAAAATCTTATTTTAAATTATTTTTACAGATTGAATGAGTGAATCATGCGTAAGCTTCATTCTAGCATTCATTTCATTATGTTGTGTCATTTTCCTTCTCTTAGACTGGTTGCCTAACTATGGCGAAAGAGCCAAGTCTGTTCTATTATTTATCTATTCCATTATGCCAACTTTTTCAAAGAAAGAATTACGTATTTACCAAACTCTTTCCTCACAAGCAGGACATATTACAATGTCTGTGGTTTAACGGATAACGTCGTCGGAAATGGACACGGTGACACGAGTTCAAATCCTGGACGAGGATGATTGCATTTCACATAGCACTAATACCCTTGGCAAAGGTATGAATCCAGTCACTCTCCCTCCAGCTTTGGGTAAATAGTTGGACAGACTGTGTTCTTTTGCCTTGGTTAGGCAACCAGTCTAGGAGAAGGAAAACTCTGGATTAAAACCTTTTAAATTCTGCTTAAAAATTGACCAAGTGTCACATCCTGCCCGAGTGGAGGGGTTGGTAAATATACACGAAGTCAGTTTTTTAAGCGGAGTTTTCAAATTGGTTTGAATTAAGAGTTTTCCTTTCCTTAAACTGGTTACTTACCCAAGACTAAAAACCCGGTCGATTCTACTATTTACCAATTCCTGGCAGAAGAAGGGACTGATTTAGGCCTTTCTTAATATCATGAGCGCAAAGTGAAACGCAAATAATTTGGGGAAGAGTTTCCTTGACGTTATGGTTAAAGTGCTCTACTGCGATCTCGCAGTAAGCGAATTCGAACGCCAGTCGCACAATTACATTCACTTTCGGACTAATACCCTGGGAGAAAGGTATAAACCCCCTTATCTTCCTTACATTGGTTAGATAGAACCATTACTGCTGTTCCGCTTCAAAGATGGATTTGGCATTAAATAACCAACGAAGGTTTATATGCCATTAAAAAGAGAAACCAAACCGTTCTGGTTTAATAATTCGATAAAGAAGTAACTATTCCAATAAAATACAGTGTTGTTTGCATGGTCATCATGTCTCCAGAGGAAACGGGAATGCATGGCCATGTTTTGCGTATGCGTCTTGACCACTGTCAATGCACTGAATAGTAAATTCTGCTTACTTCTGTCTTTAGAAAGCATTTCTGCCTTGACAAAGGGCATCTTTTTTATAATCCAGACTCAATTATAGAATAATGTTGAGACGAAGAATGAGTGATAATCCACTTTTAACCGATTAAATTTTAGCAGATGTCAAGTACTGGATTTTCTTCCAGACAAAGTGGAATACAACTCAACATAAACAACTGAGTAACCAGTTATCTTGTACAAAAGCGCACAGCAACAGGTGGCTTAAAATGTGTTTCAAGAACTGGAATTCTAAGAAAAACATTGATATTTAAACCCAGCATAAGTAGTACACCATTGCCCGTGGGAAATGGACACGGCAACACGAGTTCAAATCCTGGACGAGACTGATAGCATTTCACATAGCACTAAAACCCTTGGGAAAGGTATGAATCCAATTACTCTCCCTCCAACTATAGTGGGGCAGACTAGGTTCTTCAGCCTTGGTGAGGCAGCTAGTTTAGGAGAAGGAAAACACTGAATTCAAACCTGTTAAACTCCGTTTAAAAATTGACCTTGTGTCATATAAAAAAGGAGGTGCCCGTGGTGTAATGGTTATCGTTGTAGGAAATGGACACGGTGACACGAATTCAAAACCTGGTCGAGACTGATGACATTTCACATAGCACTAATACCCTTGGGAAAGGTATGAATCCAATTACTCTCCCTCCAGCTATGGATAAATAGTAGGGCAAACTGGGTCCTTGGTGAGGCAACTAGTTTAGGAGAAGGAAAACTCTGAATTCAAACATGTTAAACTCCGCTTAAAAAAATTGACCTTATGTCATATCCTTCCCGAGCGTAGGAGTTGGTAAATATGATAAGTAGCACATCATCGCTAAATATTTTCATTTGAATTATACATTAAAATGCTCTCACTGAAAAAAGCAATTTTCAGTCCAACGTACAATTCCGTCCTATCGGCTGGGGTCATAAAATACGCGGATTTCATCCTTGCAAACGGGTAAGATTACCCCCAACGAGTGTCCTAGACATGACACTAAACTGTGTCTGATGGTGAGGCTCCAGATCTAGAGCTTTGTGAAATGCGAAATGTTCTTTCATTGTTTTCGAGGCTACAAAGTTAGAATACTTCAAAAACAGACGGTTGTATTTTTTTAAACAGCCTGTAAGTAGAGTTCGCTTGGACTGAACGGTGTCCTAGACAAACTGTTCCAGAGAACTTTGTTGTGAAGGCTATTCAGATTGAAATAGCTGCATCGAGTGGTATTCTTGGAGTGGTGCCTGAAACTTGCATGTTCAATTCTAAGAACGCAAAAACAAAGACGCGAAATCAGTTCGGGCCAATATATCTGATAAATGTCGATCGTGTTTAGCGTGTTGTGCGCCAGATTGACTACTTTCGAGGTAGCGAACGGAAATGTCAATTGATCAGAACAAGAATTTCAACTTTATGATGTTGGCTTGAGAATGACACTGAAAAGAGACGAAAAACAAAGAGAAAGGATTACCAAGTAATTCAGCCTGTAGTATTTGTTGTCTAAATTTCTGAGACGAAGTTTGACGATTTTATCATTAAGGTTTTTCGTACTATTGTCTTCATAGATATTTCCACAACGTTTGGGCTGATATGTGCTCCGGCTTTCTTCAGAACTCGGAATTAAGTCCTTTATTGAATCCACTGCCTATTCTGATTCCGTTAGCCATAACTGGGTACAAGTATTAAGTATTCCCGTATTGTTATTTGCCTGCAGTCAGGATGGAATTGAACCTGCAACCGATAGATGATTGTCTTCTTAGAAGCTTAGGGAACCAACGCCTATGACCGTTACGCAATGTGTCCTACTGGACAGTATACAATGAATTTTTGGGACTTACAAACTTAATGTTCTTACTTGACTAGGATTACGACTCTTATGTATGATTTTTTACCTGTGTTCATATTCAGATTTTTTTGTAGCGTGGAAGCACTACTTGGACGCTTACTAAACGGCTGGAGAAGAAGCTGGATGGCAATGACATAAGAATGTTTTGAGCAATATTGAACAAGTTCTGGCGGCAACACCCCACAAGGCACCAACTATACGGCCACCTACCTCCCATCACGAAAACTATTCAAGTTAGACGAACCAGATATGCAGGACACTGCTGGAGAAGCAGGGGCGAGCTCATAAGTGATGTACTCCTATGGACCCCCACATATGACTGAGCAAAAGCAGGACGACCAGCTCGAACATACATACAGCAGCACTGTGAGGATACTGGATGTAGCCCTGAAGACCTGCCGGAGGCGATGAACGATAGGGAGAAGTGGCGAGAGAGGATCAGGGATATCCGTGCTGGCGGCACGACATGATGATGATGATGATGATAGAGTCCCTCTGGCGTAGTGGCTAATGTGGTCGACAGCGACATCGTATCAAGTGAATACGAACTCCAAGCGCGCTATGACGTTCACTTTCGGACTAATACACATGGAAAAAGTGTGAAGACCCATATCTTGCCCAGCAGCTGTTCATCAAGAATGGGTTGGAATTAAATAACCCACGAAGATAGATACCCCATTTAATAAAGAAATGAACTATCAGGGATATCCGTAATAAGAAGAGTCTTCTGTATTTCCTAGCCGTCACCACTTCCGTCTTTCTGTAATTTAAATATTCACCTATAAAAAGAGCGAAAACTTTATTAAACTGAGCTCAAATTTTTGGTGTATTAAATTTAACAAGAGAATGAATATCATTTTAACGTTATTCTTTCGCTCTGAGCGAATCCAGATTGGTTTCTTGGTCTCTTTGTTTAATGGCATATCCATTTTTGTGGTTTATTTGATGTCAAAGCCATCTTTGTAGAACAGTTGAGCTGCCACTTAAACCATAGCTCGGAGGATAAAAGGGTTCATGCCTTTCCCAAGAATGATAATCTGAAAGTGAATGCAATAGCGTGACTGTAGTTCGAACTCGCTTAAGACGATGAAACAGTCTAGCTCGTAAGCTACAACACTACAGGGACAATCACTTTACAGCTATCAATAGATAATAATGCACAGCAATATCACAAAATATTTTGATTGTGTCTTAAAGAAAAAATCTGTACAGTAGAACCTCAGTTATCGAACAGCTCTCAAGACGATCAATTCAGAGTTCGGCCAAAAATTTTTATTTAAAATACCTCGGTGATCGAATAATTGTTCAGAGTTCGAACCCACGAGTCGAGCCGATGAAAACGGAATGGCGTGCGAATGACTGACGAGGTAAACCGAACACGGCCGAACGACTGGCCAAGGCAAACCGAACACAGCCGAACAACTGGCCGAGGCAAACCGAACACAGCCGAACGACTGGCCAAGGCAAACCGAACACAGCCGAACGACTGGCCGAGGCAAACCGAACACAGCCGAACGACTGGCCGAGGCAAACCGAACACAGCCGAACGACTGGCCAAGGCAAACCGAACACAGCCGAACGACTGGCCAAGGCAAACCTGAATGCGTTTCAAATTGCAGACAACTTAATAAATTTATTTCCAGGCGTTTAGCACCAAATTATGTTTAAGATGTTTGATTTGGTTTAATTTGGAGTCGTAGTACCTTAGTTTGGTTTCTTTGTTTAATGCCATATCAACTTTCGTGGGTTGTTTAATGCCAAATCTACCTATATAAAAGGGAAGAAGTAATGCTATTTAACACATAGCTGGGAGGATAAAGATGTTATTATCTTATGCATTAGATGTTATTACCTTATGCATTAGATGTTATTACCTTATGTCATCATCATCATCATCATATCATGCTGGCAGCACGGATATCCCTGACCCTCTCTCGCCACTCCTCCCTATCATTCATCGCCCTATGTAGGTCTTCAGGACAACATCCTGTATCCTCACATAGCTGCTGAATGTACGTTCGAGCTGGTCGTCCTGCTTTTGCGCGGCCATGTGTGGGGATCCATAAGAGTATATCTCTTATGAGTTCATCTCTGCTTCTCCAGCAGTGTCCTGCATGTCTGGTTCGTCTAACTTGAATAGTTTTCGTGATAGGGGGCAGGTGGCCGTACAGTTGGTGTCTTGTGGGGTGTTGCTGCCAGGACTTGTTTAGGATTGCACGCAGCATTCTTGTGTAATTGCCATCTAGTTTCTTCTCCAGCCGTTTTGTTAGCGTCCATGTAGTGCATCCATATAGCAGTATCGATGTGACCGCTGCCTGGAAGAAACTGCGTTTCATTTTATCGGTTAGGTCTGATTTCCATATAATCGATAGCCTATTAATAGCTGTCCATGCTTTCGTTAACCTCGTTTCGATGTCCTTTTCGGTTGATTCGACGCTGCTTCCTAGGTACGTGAATTTGTCTACTAGTTTAAGTGGGGTTCCTTCTAGAGTGGAGATGTCCCCCGTTTGGTTATAGCACATATATTCCGTTTTGTGTGCATTAACATAGAGACCTATGCTTGCTGCTGCTCGTTCCAAACTATGCAGAAGTGTTTCGGCTTGGTCAGGTGTATTTGCCAGTATCGCTATGTCATCGGCGTAGTCGGCATCGGTAATTGTTGTTGCGGGGTGCCTTCTGCTTCTTTTCTTCGTCAGTTCGAAGCCATTCTCTTTGATTTTTTCAATCGATGTTCTAAGTACGTAGTCTAGACAAATAATAAAGAGGCACGGGGCCAGTGTGTCCCCTTGTAGTACTCCTGCTACAATGTTAAAGTATTCTGTGTCTCCATCCGGTGATCGTACTTTTACTTTAGTGTTTCTATAGAGAATCGTTATTGCCGCTACGGTTTCTTTAGGTATGCCGTACGCTAGTAGTATTTGTTCCATCTTTCCTCTGTGAATGGAGTCGAAGGCCTTGGTAAAGTCGACAAATATTAATGTCGCTTGTAGGTTCTTTGCCCGTACACCTTCAAGGATTCTGCGGATGGTTAATATTTGTGAGGTCGTGGATCTATTTCTTCGGAAGCCATTTTGGTCTTTTCTAAGTATGTTGTCGATTTTGGGTTCTATTCGGTTTCGTAGTAGGGCATTGTAGATTTTGGCTGCTATGGATGTAAGTGTTATGCCTCGGTAGTTTTTGGCTAATCCGAGGTCCCCCTTTTTAGGGAAGGGGAGTATGCATCCCTTCATCTATCTATCTATCGGATTTTGATTGTATACTGCGTTGCAGTGTCGGAGCAGTATGTCGTCGAATTGTCTGGTCTTCCATACTTCCGGGGGAATTTCGTCCAGCCCTGCAGCTTTCCTATTTTTAATTTTTCTGAGAACCGAGTCGAGTTCTTCTTGTGTGAACGGTCCTAGTTTAATGTCTAATTGTTTGCTAATTATTCTGGTGATTGGTTCATGTGTTATTTTTGGTGGGTTTCCAAGTAAGTTTTCGAAGTGCTGTTTCCACAGTTTTATTCTTTCTTGTTGGTTTGCTGCTTTAAGTTTTGCTTTGGCTGTGTTCTTTCTTCTGCTCACTTCGTTTATTGTTTGCCAGGCTATTCTAGATTGTCTATCTTCCACCGAGTCTCTAATCTTATCTATCTGATTTTGAATGTATTCTGTCTGTTCCTTTATATATATGCCTGCTAATTGATATTGTGCCGTTTTTAGTTTTAAGGCATTTGTGTTTGTTGGGTTTTTTCGATAGTTTTTGGAGGTTGTTTTCACTAGTGCACGTTTTTCTCTCACCGCTAAAGTTTCCCATGGGACTCTATATTTAGTTTTAATTTTTGTTGGAATGTATTTTGCTGCTGCCTCGAGGTGTGCATTGACGAAATTTTCATATTCGTCGTTTGGTGTACTTTTTTCCGTCTTTTCTTGTAGTGTTTCGAATCTGTTTTTTAATTCTAATACGTATTTATCTCTTATATCTTTGTTGTTTAATAGGGCCCAGTCATAGTGTTTGGTGGTCGCTGTTCGTTTGGCGTTTTTTCGTAGGCTTAGCCGTATTTTCGCCGTGACTATTCGGTGATCGGTGGACACACCCTCAAAAGAGGAGTATGCCTCGCAATTCAATGCACTATTTTTCCATTTCTTGTTTATAAAGACGTAGTCTATCTGAGCTTTAGTATTGTTTGCGTACGTGTATGTCCATAGTTTGCCCTCTCTTTTTTGGTAGTTTGTATTGAGGCATGCTAATCTATTTTCTATCATGAAATCTGTTTTTGGAGGTGCCCGTGGTGTAGTCGTTATCGTCGTAGGAATTGGACACGGCGACACGAGTTCAAATCCTGGACGAGACTGATTGCATTTCACATAGCACTTATACCCTTGGGAAAGGTATGAATCCAATTATTCTCCCTCCAGCTATGGGTAAATAGTAGGACAGACTAGGTTCTTCAGCCTTGGTTAGGCAACTAGTCTAGGAGAAGGAAAACTCTGAATTCAAACCTGTTAAACTCCGCTTAAAAACTGACCTTGTGTCATATCATGCCCGAGCGGAGGGGTTGGGTAAATAGTATCATGAAATCTGTTAGATGTTGCCCATTCCTATTTGACGTGTTGTGGAGGCTGTATTTGTTGTTTCCGTTTTTCCTGATATGGGCATTCATGTCTCCACCAATGACTAACATGTTGTGTTTCGGGATGCTACGCACTAATGAGGATAACTCATCGTAGAAGGTGACTAGTTCATTTTCTTCACTAACATTGGTGGGGCTGTAGCATGAGATGATTGTTGCTCTGGGGTTTCCGTTAAATGTAGCTGCCATCATTCTAGGTTGTATTTTCTCAACGCTATTAAGCGTTTTTAGTGCTCTAGGTCCTATAAGTAATCCTACCCATCCTACTGCGGCGTTGACAGAGTTTTTCCATGCGGATACAGTGGCGAGCGACCAGCCATTGCCAGTTTCGTGATATTTGATATCTTCTGTGTGCGTGTATCTGTGTTCTTGTATGCATATTATGTCTATCTTATGTTCTTCGGCCGATGCGATTAGCTCTGGGAGTTGTCCTATTCTATTTAAGGTTCTTACGTTAAATGTGGCTATTTGTAGTGTTTGCTTGCATTTTAGTAGTTTTGATTGTTTGAGCTCTGTAGCTGATTTTTCGAACACCGAGGCCAGGGCTCCAACCTCAGCAGGACGCGCCCCTTTTTTACCCGCGCGAAGAGCGATGCGGTTTGTGTAAGTGGTTTGAGTGTGGGTCATGGTTATCTTTCGATGGCTGTTTTATTCTCTTCTATAGAAGCCACTCTTATAGAGGAGCAGCAGTAGTTCCCCGATCGAACTAGCGATCCTGAGCGAAAAGTCGTCAAACTCACGTCCAGGACCCGTTTGGGTATTGAGTTTGGTCGTCCATGGGTTTATTCAAATACCTTTACGTACATCATGCTGCTTCCCATGTGTACGCAAAAAAAAAAAAAAAAAAAAAAGGTGGGTGGGGGGGAATTTTGGTTTAAGTTTTAAGTTTTAACTTAGTTAAAGTCCAACATTAAGGTACTTTCGTATGACTTTCACTGGTAGTGACTTGTGCTTTTTTGCTGTATTGGGACTTTTCCTAGGTTTTTCATTTTTTTTTTTTTTTTTACTACAGTTGGGAACCTAGCAGGCTTCAGGAATTATAGAGCTTAACAATTTTTTTTTCTTCTTGGGGGGGGGGGCTGTGGTAGCATTAGGTGTTTTAGGCTTTTTCTTTTTCTTCTAAACTACTGTTAGGGCTTTCTTTACGTATTTTTAAATTATTCGATAGAAGAGATTCAAAAACATTCTGCCTTGTTCGCTGACATGTGGAAAGGCT
This sequence comes from Sepioteuthis lessoniana, assembly GCA_963585895.1. NCBI lineage: Eukaryota > Metazoa > Mollusca > Cephalopoda > Myopsida > Loliginidae > Sepioteuthis > Sepioteuthis lessoniana. Next base: position 12,605,884 of record OY757931.1, on the reverse strand, counting down.
AACATCAATTTGGCTTTATAGTAGAGTAAGCGTGTCTTTACATTTAAAACTCATAGTTTAAGCATTATTTCACAAACAAAATACAGCAGAACCTTTTGTAAAATTCAGCATTTTAAATTGATAGGACTTAAAGACATACTGACCAATATTGACAAAACACCTAATGCTACCACAGGCCACATTACCTTATGTATTAGTCCGAAAATGAACGTAGTAGCACAACTGGCTTTCAAACTCACTTGGTTAGTGTTTTGTCTTAAGGCGTATCAACCCTTTTCGGGTCATTTAATGCCTAATTAGATTTTAAACAATTCAGTTTAGTGTAAGTATTGTTTTTGTTTAGAAATAATTAAATGTAAAAATAGTTCAGTTAAATGTCAAAACCGTTCTATTTCAAACAATTCAGTTTAGTGTAAGTATTGTTTTTGTTTAGAAATAATTAAATGTCAAAATAGTTCAGTTAAATGTCAAAACCGTCCTATTTCAAACAATTCAGTTTAGCATAAGTACACAGTTTACTTCTATTTAAAAACAGTTCTATTTCAAACAGTTCAGTTTAGCATAAATACATAGTTTAGTTCTATTTGACTCGTAGATAGAACCTTATCAGGAGCTACCACTCCGGGCCAGAATGGACCTGGGAGCGATGGCAACGAAGGAGTACCTCATTTTCAACTAGCATATATATATATATATATATATATATATATATACCTGGTCTAATGATTGCATTAGCGGGAAACTAACAATGGTCTGTTTGGTTTGGTTTTATGACACTTCAACCATTGTAAATTATTAATGCCAAATCGATTATATATACATATATATATATATATATATAAACAGTTCTGTTTTAAACAATTCAGTTTAGTATAAGTATAGTTTTTTGTTTACACACAGTTTAAAATTCAATAACAGTTCTATTTCAAGTAATTCAGTTTAGCATAAGTACACAGTTGAGTTCTATTTGATCCATAGATAGGAACCTATCAGTTGCTACCACTCCCGGCCGGACAGAACCGGGAAGAGATGGCAATGAAGGAGTACTCCGCATTCCCCAAAGCTCAAGTATTACTGGAACCTCACCATCAGATTGTTTAGTGTCATGAACAGGAGACTCATTTGGGGTCTTACCCCTTGCCAGAGAAGCAGTCGGTGTATTCTACATCCCCAGCCGAGGAGACAACGCTTACTATGATGTCACAGTCCAGCACTTTATCAGCTACGCGACTGGAATTACCCACACGCTGCCACAGAGTCTCTTCCCACTACCCCATGGGCTCAGCCCCCGCCCTGGATTGAATGTAGAAAACAAACAATTGATTGATGAACGTGAGAAGGATTCAGTTATCAGACTTATCGAAAAATTATCGTTTCGGTTTTAATGAACCTTTGTCAGGACTTTAAAATAGTGAAACGAGTGTTGACTGATTGATTGATTATCACCTTTCTAACAAGTAATCTTGTCATCTCGCCTATTATCCTTTAAAATTAAAGGTTCCTAGTTCGCTTCTTAATACCCGTATAACTAATAACTGTCACAGCATAACTATAACCAATACCCCTGTATTGACCCGTTTTCTACCTTTTCTCTCGGGCGTTCTGCTCCAATATGACCTTCGTTTCTAATGGTGTAGTCACCCGTCCTTATTATTCACAGGGATAAACTCGACAAGTGAAATCAAAGCTTGGTCAATTGGTCACGTCTTCCAGTGGATTTTGGTATTTATTGTGTACTCGCCGAAAAAAAGAAAAGTGAATTTTTCTTTGATTTTCGGCGAGACGCGATATTTTGAAACCTCTGATCGAAGCTGAAGAAAAGAGTTTTACTTGCCGAAAAAAAACGAAGAATACCAGTGATTAACTTGATAAATAATTTAATACAAATAAAAAAAAATCTACCCAAAGTTCGAAGATGGTAACACATTATTCTTTAGAATGACGATAGGCCGTGGATAGGAATCAAGCTACTACCTCGGCAAATCATATCTTTGATTAATGTAGGGGGAATTGCAACAACGCTTCTCTTCAGCATCTTATCGTCGCCTCCGCGCGTGTTAAATCAGATAAGTATATATACTAAATTCAGCCCACTTAATCTGACATCAAGTCAGATTTCATGGCTGAATTAAATATATATCATGCTAAGCATAGAATTATGTTGATTATTAAAATCAACATAATTTTATACTTTAGTTTAGATTATAAAAAAAAGGGCTTTGTCGACATAGAAATACTTTCTAAAGACATAAGTAAACGGAATTTAGCATACGACATATTGACAGAAGTCAAGACGCATGCGCAAAACTTAGTCGTGCATTTCCATTTCCTTTGTAGACACGATAACCATGCAAACAGCAGTGTATTTCACTGGAATAGTTCCTTGTTTATCACATTCCTTGATAATAAAATAGGCGATGCTTAACATTTCAGTATATATATATATATATATATATATATATATATATATATATATATATTATTCCATATTTTGTTTTTGCACCATATATATATATAGTGCAAAAACAAAATATGGAATAATTTTAACTTTTTTTGTCTGATTAGTTCAGTTTTTGAAAAAACGTGATAAATGTAGATTTTCACGATTAGTTCTATCATTCAAGCACTTTTTAAAGTTAGTATTATAATATATTAATGAGCAAGCAAGAAAAGAAACTATAAAGAATCTATGATTTGCTTAACGCCGAAACCTAGCGAAAGTTTTTTCTCTATCGTATACATAGCAAAGGATACTTTTTACCGAAAAGGAACTTCTTAAGGAAAATGGAGAGTGTAGATTAAACAAAAAACGAAATGTAGGCTTTTTAACTGCTCTCCCTACAGCAATTAAGAAAGATCCACAACGTCAATAAGAAAGCACGCTAATGAATTGAAAGTCCATGAGAAAACTGTGAGAACAACAATTAAACAAGATTTAAGCCCAGACCTTAAACCCCTTGATTACGCTATGCGTTTTAGAAAACAAAACAAATGCAAATTCCCATCCAAATATTGGTTCGCTTAAAACTGCTGTTGAGGAGGATTGGAATAAAATGACTGAAGGATTTGTTTTGTAGGTATGCAAGTTGTTTCGAAGGCTTGTTGACACAAAAATTGAAAAAATGGCGGCCACATTGAGTAAATCTATTGTTTTGTGTTTATCTTATTTTGTTGTTTATCTTTTTTTAATTAAAATTAATCTTGTTTTATAATAGAGTAGTTTATCATGATACTAGAATATTCCTAATTTTGCTTCCACACCCTATATATATATATATATATATCGCTTATCCATCAATCTGATATTCATGCTACTGATTGTGGGGCAATATTTAAGACGTGATTTAATGAACTTTCCCTGACGATCGGTAACGTTAAACTTGTTGTCGTAAATTAATAGTACTAAACTTTTTTTTACTATCATATAATAATTTTTTTTTTTTTTACAATTTTGGACGCAATGAATAAAGACGAGCGAAGATTTCTTTAAAAAAATATACCTCTCACTTTATTTGAAAGGTTGCGTGTAAGAGGGAGTTGGAGACCGAACAGAACTGCAATATATTGACCCCCACTCTTATGGCCATCAGCGTTGTGTCTTTCTCGTTCTCCAGGGCTGCTCAACGGGAGGCCTGGGGGCCCTCTCCGCTGGGTGCTGTTCTTTCTACCGCATCTAGTCACCAACGGGTATCCAAACTCTCTGACTTCCTGTCTTCACCGAGTTATATAATAGTTCAATCGCCCACTCAATATCTTTGGAATGGCATGTTTGATCGTCATCAAGCAGAAATAACTGTCATGCAGTTCACAGGTCACTCTCTTCCGATGCATCAGTCTATGACTGTACCAAGGGATCTTACCTTGTCCCATATTGTCAGCCGATTTCTTCCCATAACTGCCATCGGAATGTGTCACTTCCTTCCGGTTCATCACTTTAGAATGGCACTGTTGGTCGGGTCGAAGGTCAATATACAACAATAATATATAGATGAAGTCATAAAAACAGTTCGATTTAACTAGCTTTAACTCATATCTCAAGGATAGTTGATCTTCTGCTTTTAATTTTGAAATTGATAATGGAATATGAAAATGACATCTTCTCTAAATTAAAACACGTGCAATTTAATGGCTTTTTAAATTCATTGTCTTTAACATAGTATATGAATTGTTAAATTTGTTGTTAAATTTATTTCATATTCAAAAGGATTTCACGTTGACTAGTTGTTCTCTTTTCAATTTGGCCCAGTCGGCTGCGGCTGTAAAATACACCGACTGCATCTCTGCAGAGGGATAAGACTCCCCCATAGAGTGTCTTGTGGCCCAGTCAGCTTCGGCTGTAAAATACACCGACTGCATCTCTGCAGAGGGATAAGACTCCCCCATAGAGTGTCTTGTGGCCCAGTCAGCTGCGGCTGTAAAATACACCGACTGCATCTCTGCAGAGGGATAAGACTCCCCCATAGAGTGTCTTGTGGCCCAGTCAGCTGCGGCTGTAAAATACACCGACTGCATCTCTGCAGAGAGATAAAACTCTCCCAACCAGTGTCCTTATTATGACACTAAAGAATCTGATCGTGAGATGTCAATATTGATGGACTTTGGGGGAATGCAGAGTATTCCTTCATCGCTCCCTGGTCCACTCTAGCCCGGACTGGATGCCCCCTTTTCGGGTCTTATCTATAGGTCAAATAGAATTGTTTGAGATTTAAACTGTGTACTTAAGCTATACTGAATTGTTTGAAATAGAACGGTTTGTTCATTTAACTGCGTGTAAACAAATTATTAATGTTTAATTAAATTGTTAGTGATACATAGCAATACTTGAAAACATAAAACTATGAGCAAACAAACGATTAATAATAAATAGAATTAATCGTTTTGGATATAAATAAGTGAAAGCATTTAACTGTCTGGAAAAGAATGAGCTCAAGTTCGCATAAATATGTTATCTATGCATATATATATATATATATATATATATGCATAAAGAAGATCTGGCATTAAATAACCTACAAGGGTTGATATGCATTAAAACCAAACGAAACCAAGCCAAATCCTATATATTTAATATATATATATAAAGAGGATTTGCCATTAAATAACCTACAATGGTTGATATGCTATAAAACCCTACCCAACCATATCATATATATATTCAATATATATGTGTAAAGACGATTTAGCATTAAATAACCTACAAAGGTTGATATGCATTAAAACCAAACCAAACCAGGATTGTCAATCGTTTCTTTCGCTATACTCTTCACAGTTGTTTCACTTTCCTCAAAATCTTGCCAGTAATTTCATTTTCGTTATTCTCTTGTTGTTTATTTCGCTTTCACTATTATTTTGTCAGTCGTTTCGCTTTATTTCTTTTTTTTTATCGTTAGTTTTTCCGCTTTCATTGTTTTCTAGTCATCTGTTTTGCTTTCCTTGGCAATTCTCTAGTCAGCTGTTTAGTTTTGTTATTCTCTTATCATTTATTTTGTGTCACTATTCTTTTGATAGTTGTGTCGCTTTCACTATTCTTTTATACGTTATTTCGCTTTCACTATTCTTTTGTTAGTCGTTTCGCTTTCACTATTCCTTAATAAGTTGTTTCGCTTTCTCTATTATTTTGTTAGTTGTTTTGCTTTCACTATGCTTTTGTCATTTGTTACGCTTTCACTGTGCTTTTCATAGTTGTTTCGCTTTCACTATTCTTTTGCTAGTTGTTTCGCTTTCACTATTCTTTTATGAATTGTTTCGCTTTCACTGTGCTTTTGTCAGTTGTTTCACTTTCACTATTCTTTTCTAAGTTGTTTCACTTTTAGTATTCTTTTGTTAGTTAATTCGCTTTCACTATTCTTTTCTAAGTAGTTTCGCTTTCACTATTCTTTTATTAGTTGTTTCGCTTTCACTATGTTTTTATTAGTTTTCTGGCTTTCACTATTTTTTGTCAGCTATTTCGCCTTCTTTATTGTTTTGTCAGTTGCTTCGCTTTTACTGTTCTTTTATCTACTGTTTTGTTTTCGTAATTTTAATGTCAGTTGTTTCACTTTCACTATTCTTTTCTTTGTTGTTTCGCTTTTAGTATCCTTGTCTGTCTTTGAGCTGTTTCCTCTTCTTTATTGTCTTGTCAGTTGCTTCGCTCTTACTGTTCTTTTATCAACTGTTTTGTTTTCGTAATTGTAATGTCAGTTGTTTCACTTTCACTATTTTCGTGTCAATTGTTTCGTTTACATTATTTTCTTGTCGTCTGTTTTGCTTTCTTTTTGACAATTGTTTCTCTTTCAAAATTCACTTAGTAGTTGTTTTGCTTTTGTTATTATCTTGCCACTTGTTTCGCTTTCACTATTCACTTGTTAAGTGTTTTGCTTTCACTATTCACTTGTTAGGTGTTTCTCTTTCATTATTCACTTGTTAGGTGTTTCGCTTTCACTATTTTTTATCAATTATTTCGCTTTCTTTATTGCCAAGTCAGTTGTTCTGCTTTTGCTATTATCATGTCAGATGTTTCTCTTGTCCCTTATTGCACTTTTCTTTAGTTTGTTAAAACTTTTTGAACTTTCACAATTCTCTTGTCATTTGTTTCGCTTTTCTCAGTCTGTTGTCAGTTTTTTCGATTTCCCTATTCTCTTTCCAGTTGTTTCGCTTTCAATAGTCTTATGTCAGTTGTTCCCCTTGCCTTATTCTCTTGTCAGTTATTTCGCAATCCTTATTTTTTTGCTTTTTTTGTCAGTTATTTCGCAAACGCAGTTTCTTCCAAGCAGCGGTCGCGTCGATACTGCTGTATGGATGCACTACTTGGACGCTAACAAAACCGCTGAAGAAGAAGCTAGACGGCAATTACACAAGAATGTTGCGAGCAATATTGAACAAGTCCGGGCGGCAACACCCCACAAGGCACCAATTATACGGCCACCTACCTCCCATCACGAAAACTATCCAAGTTAGACGAACCAGACATACAGGACACTGCTGGAGAAGCAGGGACGAGCTCATAAGTGATGTGCTCCTATGGACCCCACATATGGCCGAGCAAAAGCAGGAAGATCAGCTCGAACATACATACAGCAGCTATGTGAGGATAAGAGATGTAGCCCTGAAGACCTACCAGAAGTGATGAACGATAGGGAGAAGTGGCGAGAGAGGGTCAGGGATATCCGTGCTAGCGGCACGACATGATGATAATGATGATTTCGCTTTGACTACTCTCTTTTCAAGTATTTTTCTTTCCTTTTTGTTTTCTAATTTTTTGTTGGCTTTCGTTATTTCTAAACGATAAAGTGCGGCTCGAAACCATATTTTATTATTGGTAATTGGGCCTGATAAAACGCATATTGTTTTGGGTTAAAAAAATTATTTGCATTTTTTATTCAAAAATCAGTTCGTTAACTGCAACCTATTCTAAATATTTTGTTGTCGAACGTTTGATTTTTTTCTTGCAATTGATTTGAAAATAATGATATTATATTTACTGACATCTTTTAATTAACAACGTTTACTTGTTTTTGTTTGCTTTTTCTTTTCTTTTTTGTTTTTTCTTTAGATAATTTTTTTTCTTTTTCTTTTTTCACCTTTATTTGATTGCGTAATTTATTTAGCAAGTTTTATTATTTTATTCAATTCAAGAGAGGATAGTTAAGGAAATGTAAGTCAGATAAAATTAGTTTATTGTTATTATACTGCCCTTTGCAAGATTTTTTTTTATGCCAGCAGAGATTTTTCACTAAAGACTGACATCAAGTCTCCTCAAATCTCCGAAACTACTAAATATTCAAGCTGATTTAGGCAGTGCTGTGGTTTGGACGGGCTCGATTCTTACTCTGATCTCCTGTCTTTTTCCAGGTTCTTGGAGACTTTTCGAAAGCTCCAACAATGATTGGTATCACCGTCAACTTTCTCAGCTTTCTGGCAAAAGGTCCCATTATTTGTCTGTCCCTTATGTTTTCTTTGATATTTACTTAGCGATCCTCTGGAACTGTAAAATCCACCAAATAACAATTTTTTTTTCTTGTTAAATAACACTTGGTCTGGTTCTTTGGCCAAGATTCGGTGATTCGTTTGTATCTCAAATTCCTTACTAAGTCAGGTGGGGTTGTAGAATACACCGACTGCGTCTCTGCGGAGGAGTAAGACCACTCCCAACGAGTGTCCTAGATATGACACTAAATAAACTGACAGTAATGCACGAACTTTGGGGAATACGGAGTACACTTTCATCGCTCCGAGGTCCACTATGGCTTGGAGTGGTATCACCTGATAGGGTCCGATCTATGGGTTAAATAGAACTAAACTATGTACTTAGGCTAAATTGAATTGCTTTAAATGTAACTGTTTTTGTATGCTAAACTGAATTGTCTGAAATAGAACGGTTTTACTAAACCTAATAGCTTGAAATAGAAATGTTTTTCACTATTAAACCGTGTACTTATGCTAAACTGAATTGTTTGAAATAGAACTGTTTTTTATATAAATGAATCTGGCTTTAAATAACCTAAAAAGGTTGATATGCCATAAAATTCAAACAAATTAACAACCTCAAACTCCATGAAATTGTATGTATCATTCTCTTGGACAGATTCTTGTTGTTATGGTCAAATTTCAATCTCTTGAACAATTAACAGTGGATCATCTTCTCCACTTGCACTCCTTCTATGCCAGTTAGCTGCATTCTATTATTACTTGTGTGCTAATCTTTTATAACCTGTTAAGAACAAATACAAAGCTTATGTATCAAAATATAATCTGCTTTTTTACTTTTCTTTTTATTACAAGATGTACAAAATAGTGGAGTGAAGGAGAAAGTCGAAGACGGCTAAGATATACTCACAGAGGGAGATACGAATCTTCAGTGAACAGCCTTTTCTTCGTTCTGCTATCACGAGACTGGTAGAGGGCCAACTAAAAACATTTAATCATCTTAGCTTCTATATGATTTCGACTTTAGGGCCTTCTCAAGGCACGTTTTCTTTCTTATGAGATCATAGCTGTTTTCTACTTTTGCAAGTCTATTTCTTCACGCTTCTCTGCATCATGCGTCTAGCATTATCTTAATCATCTTACGTTTCATAATTTTAGCGAGACTAGTACTGCTCACCCTTTCTCTACCTCTCCATCCTGGACCGTCTGGCACGCGGCCAGAGTCCATAGCAGCGTGATGCCTAGTGAATCTTCTGTCGTCTCCTTCGTTATTACTTTGGGTTGAAAATTTTAAGTGGTTATGTCATTTTCCGGACGCCCACGTAATCCTCGCGGTTACACTTCTGCCACCCACGCAATTCACGTGGCATTTCTGCGATGTTTTGTTTACCTTAAGACACAGGTGCATATCCTGTTTTGCCATCAACGGAGCTTACGCTGCCTTCCAAAAGCATCTTCCTGTCGCTATTTACAAGTTTTCTGCATTTTCTTATTAATGTTGTCTGGGTTCCCCGTTGATTTAGATTTGGATTTCTCATTTTTCAGAGATAGTATAATGTAGCTATCTCAAGGCCTGGATTATCATCTGTGTTCCCGTTTCAGATGTGACTTGGTATTCTTAAAAGAAAGAGGACGTTTAAGCAGGCCACAAAAACTGCAGTTTAAAACTTACTAAGTTTTAACTGAGTAAAAGACTAATGGTCACCTTTTTAAAATAATTTGGTTTTAAATCTTGATTTGTTTCTTAAGCAGAGACTTGTGTGTGGATAAGCATATTACTGATACTAGTGTTTAGTTATTTAAACACCAGCCTGGTTGGTTGGTTGGTTGGTTGGTTGGTTGGTTGGTTGGTTGGTATTTTATGGCATGTCAATCTATGCAAGTTATTTACTGTCACATACTGTTTATACAGATGAATATTAGATATAAGATTTGTAAAAAAATTAGTTTGTAGGTAACATATCAAACAAGGTAGAGCCGTTTTTTTATGGATGTTTTCAAGTTGCTATGTAATACTAACAATTCAATTCAACACTAGTCATTTGTTTGCACGCAGTTAAATGGTTAAACAATTTTATTTAACCTATAGATGGGACCCCATCAGGTATTATCACTACGGATCAGTTTCAATCAGGGAGTAATGGCAATGAACGGTTACTCCACATTCCCCAAAGCTTCAGAACTGGAGCTTTTAATCAGTTGGTTTAGTGTCATATCCCAGGCATTCATAGGAACAGGGAGCAGAAATGCAGTCGGCGTATTCTACGTACCAAGTGTTGTGGGAGCCTCACCCATCTCACCATAATGGACTCTTCTCACCGTTATTAGTACTGAGAGATTTCGCTGCCAGCCGTACAATACCGGAGTAATCCGAAACAGTACAAGACTTATTACCTTTTCTATGTAACTCTATCTTTCTTACGTAAAATAATCTGTTTACCTAATATCCGTGTCTGTGTTTTCATTAGTGATCCTTTCTGGGGCCACAACACCCAGCCGACTGGGCTAAACCATTTTGGGGTATTACCGAGTGCCTGATCTTTCAGTGTTATATTCCCTACTTCTTTCCAAATTATTCCGATCCTCTCTTTTCTTGTTAACGACTTTGTATCTAAAAGTTTTAGCTACGTGACTTGAAGTGGGGGCTACAACTAAATTTTTCTTATTCTTCAATTTTTATGCTTTATTATTATTATTATTTACTCGTTTAGAGTTTTTCAAATCAGTGTTAGCTGATGGTTTTTCACTGGAGTTTGAGTGACGGCAAGTCTCCTCAAGTCTCCAGGACTCTTCTCAGTATTCTAGCCAATCTTAATAATACTGTAGTTTGGATAGTCTCCACCTGTCCTGTTATTTTTTAAGTCCTCCAGTCCTTGTACCAGTCCTTTGGTAACTGTACCAAGAGTAACAATTACAATTGGTATAATCGACACTTTCGTGTTCCACAGTTTGTTTTCAAAACCCTAACAATGTCGAGGTACTCATGCCCTCTTTTCACTTTCTTTCAATTTTACTCTGTGGTCCACTGGGACAGCAAAGTCCAAAATTCTGTAAGTTGTCTTTCTTTTTTTTTTAAAGGTCTATTAGTATTATTAGTATTATTTATAATATTTGGAACTACTTCTTGTTACCACTTTTGTAATGTTCCGGTGAGGGTGGTAATTTTTGGCCGATACTTAAAAATCTTTGCACTCTCATACCATGCCGAATATTGAGAATGGAATGTAACATAGCCAAATACGAATAATACGAGTACGTAAAATATACGGATATGTAAAACGTTCATATGCATAGGAATCGCGAAATACTGACGACTTTCTTTAGTTCAGGTACGAAACTTTTATTACCTTCTTGACTTTTACATTTTAAACACGAGGAGTGAGAGAGACACAATCTTTACTATGCTGACTCTTCCATCTGATCCCAACACGTGCGGTGCATCTCGTAGACCCAACTGGACTGGCCTCGCCCAGCTCAAAAATCCACTAGCCTCCTCTATATTCAAATCTCAACTAACTGCTTTTTTTCAAAAATCACCCAAAATCCTCAGCCCATCGCTTACGGGCATGACGTCATTCACATCCCCAGTTTTATTTCCAATCCGGGGTTTTTATTATGACATCTGTGATTGTCACATCCTCTCCGCGTGAGCGCTAAGCCGAATAGTTCTAAGCCTAACTAAACCGAATGATAAGATATAACCAACGAAAAATGATAATATAAAAAAATCATTCCGCAATTATATAACAGGAAGATGTTTATTAGTCGTTTCTCCCATTTTTGTCTCCTAGTTGTTGTCATTCTATCGTCTATCGTGTTGTCCGTATCGTTTCTGATGGCTGTAATTAGTCCTCGTACGTGTTTTTTCTATGTAGTCTTTGAGCGGTTGTATCGATGCGTCATCGATACAATGTCTTCGATGCAGGCGAGTCCTCTTCCTCCCTCTTTTCTTGGTACATATAGTCTGCCAGCGTCGTCTTTGGGATGTAATGCTTTATTCATGGTCATTAGTTTTCTTGTTCTTGGATCCATTTGTCTCAGTTCATCTCTGGTCCATTTGAGGAAGGGGCCCGAATATCTAATGAGGGGCACAGCCCAGATATTCATTCCTTTGATGAGGTTTCTGCTGGAGAGTTTTGTCTCGAGTATTTTTCTAGTTCTCCTGAGATATTCTTTCCAGATCTTGTCTTTCATTTCCATTTGTTTGATGGCGTCAGCCTCCAAGATACTTAAGTATTTGTAGGTTTCCTTTTTTCCAAGCGTTACAATTTTATAGTGATTTGGTAGTTCCATTTTGTCTGTCATATGTCGTTTGCCACTTTTCATGACGCGCATGGCACATTTTTAATGCCAAATTCCATTCCTATGTCCTGCCTGTATATTCTAACTGTGTATATGAGAGTTTCCAGTTCTTTTTTATTTTTTGCAAATAGTTTAATGTCATCCATGTACATTAGATGATTTATCTTCTCTTGCGTTCTGCTGAGTTTGTCTCCGGCTTTGCATTTTCTGAGTATGTGGTTAAGTGGCATCATGGCTATTATGAATAGTAAGGGTGATAGTGCATCTCCTTGGAAAATACCTCTTTGGATCTTTGTTTCAGCTGAGCTTCTTCCTCCTGCTGTTAGCTCCACTCTCCAGGTTTGCATGGTGTTTTCGATGAAGTTTATGATTTCATGTGATATTTTGTACATTTTGAGACAGTGTATTATCCAGCTTTGTGAAACTATATCATATGCCTTTTTGTAGTCAATCCAGGCCATAGCTAGATTTTTCTGTCTTGTCTTGCTCTCATTTAGAATGTGTTGATCTATGTAAAGTAATTCTGCTGTGCCTCTGAGTCCTTTGCAGCATCCTTTCTGTTCGTCAGGGAACAATCCGCGGCTTTTTAGCGGGTATTAAATCTTTTCCCTTATTTATGCTGTAAGTATTTTCCACATCATTGGTCGGCAGATTATCGATCTGTAATTGTTTGGAACAGTTCCTTTGCTTAGGTCCTTTTGGATTAATGTAGTCTTTCCTTTGGTCATCCATTCAGGTACTTGCGTGCCTTGTAGGCATCTGTTCATTTCTAGTGCTAGTCTGCCGTGAATGGAGGTGAATTTCTTGAACCAGAAACCTTGTATTCCATTTATTATTATTATTATTTACTCCTTGAGAATTTTTCATATCAGCGTTAGCTGATAATCTTTCACTGGAGTTTGAGTGACAACAAGTCTCCTCAAGTCTCCAGGAAATTTCTCAGTATTCTGGCCGATCTCAATAATGTAGTAGTTTGGGTGGCTTCCACACATCCTCTTATTTCCAAGTCCTCGAGTCCTTGCATCAATCCCTCAGTGACTGCACCAAGAGCACCAATTACAATTTGTATAACCGTCACTTTCATGTTCTTCAATTCCCTAACAAGGTCCAGGTACTATCCTTCTTTTTTCTTTCTTTCAATTTTACTCTGAGGCCAACCGGGATAGCAAAGTCCCCAATTCTGCAAGTTGTCTTTTCTTTTCTTTTTGTTGTTGTTGTTGTTGTTGATTATTATATGGTCCGGTCGTCTGGCCGAGATTAAGTGATCCGTTTGTTTCTCAAGTTGCCTAGGGAGTTTGTGCGTCTCATTCTCCAGGACATGTTCATGGTTGTGCATATACCATTTGTTCGTATGGTCAGATTTCAATTTATTGCACAATTCCCAGTGTATCAATTTACCCACACAGTTGTGTCTAATCTTATAATCTTTCTATGTTAATTTGTTGCATCCACTTATTATTTGATTTATCGCTTCAACCTACATTTGCTGTTTTGTAGCGTTTGTTGTATATTGACCTTCGACCCGGCCAAACATGCCATTCCAAAGACAGCAGAAGTGACACATTCCAATGGCCAGTTATGGGAAGAAATCGCGTAGGCGGGCTTGGCTGACAATATGGGACAAGGTAAAATCCCGCGGTACAGTCATAGATTGATGCACCGGAAGAGAATGACCTGTGAACTGCAAGACAGTTATTTCCGCTTGATGACGATCAAACATGCCATTCCAAAGATTGAGTGGGCGATGGAACTATTATATAACTCTGTGAAGACAGGAAGTCAGTTAGTTTGGAGATGTTGTAGAGAAAGCCAGCACTCAGTAGAAAGCTGGGCCCCCGAGCCTCCGATTGAGTAACACTGGAGAACGAGAAAGACACAACGCTGATGGCCATAAGAGTGGGGGTCAATATGTTGCAGTTCTGTTCGGTCTCCAACTCCCTCTCACACACAACCCTTTCAATAAAGTGAGAGGGATATTTTTTAAGAAGTCTTCGCTCGTCTTTATTGTGTCGTCGTTATGATTCTGCATGCATATGTAGATGTATATGTATTATGTGTTTGTATAGTTAATCATGGTCAGGGCTATACAACACGTTTTATCTATTCTTGCTTTGATATGGTTGGTTCTTATGACGTTATTATATGCTGTTATTAGAAAAGATTCCGTTTCTCTCATAAGGTTTCCCTTTCTCAGCCTCGTCCACGTTTTCTCGAGCGAGATGTCGATTGTTAGCCGCTTAAAACGTCCATAGAGATGTTTTTCTTCAAATTTTTATTTTCTGGTTATTTCCGTTCTGCTGATCCTGGTGTTTGCAGTATTGTTTCTGGTGGCTGTGATCAATCTTCCTCTGTGCTTTTCAAAATAGTCTTCGAGTCGTTGTTTCGATGCGTCAACGCTGTCTTCAATGCTGGCAAGTCCGCGTCCTCCCTCTTTTCTTGACACATAAAGTCAATCAACTTCATCTCTGGGATGTAAGACCTTATGTATGGTCATTAGTCTTCTTTTTCTTTGGTCCATTTGTTTAAGGTCTTCTCTAGTCCACTTCAAGAATAGCCCTGAGTTTCTTATGAAGGGGACAGCCTAGGTATTTATCCCTTTAATAAGGTTCCTGCTATCTAGTTTTGTCTCAAGTAGCTTTATTAGTAGTATTATTCATTCTTTTCGAGTTTTTTTACACCAGCGTAAGCCGCTGGTTTTACACTACAGTTAGAGTGACAGCAAGTCTCCTCAAGTCTCCACGACTCTTCTCAGTATTCTGGATGATCTCAACAGTACTGTAGTTTGAAAGGTCGCGACTAGTCCTCTTATTATTATTATTATTTGGGTGTTTTTCACACCATCGTTAGCTGATGATTCTTTACCGGAGTTTAAGTGACAGCAAGTTTTCTCAAATCTTCAGGAACTTCTCAGTACACTTGCTGATCATCATAATGCTGTAGTTTAAATGGTCTCCACTTGCCCTATTATTTCCAAGTGTCCCAATTCCTTTACCCATATTTACCAACCCCTTTGCTCGGGCAGAATATAACACAAGGACAATCTTTAAGCGGAGTTTAACAGGTTTGAATTCAGAATTTTCCTTCTCCTAGACTGGTTGCCTCACCAAGGCTGAAGAAATCAGTCTGCCCTACTATTTACCCATAGCTGGAGGGAAATAATTGGATTCATACCTTTTCTAAGGATATTACTGCTATGTAAAATGCAATCAGCCTCGTCCAGGAATTGAACTCGTATTGCCGTGTCCACTCCTTTACCAATTGTTTGGGGATTGTACTGAGCGCACCAATTGCAACTGGTATCATCGTCACCTTCATGTTCTATGTTTTTTGTTCTCTAGCAAGGTCGAGGTATTTATCTCGCTTTTTACTTTCTTTTAATTTTCCCTCTGTAGTCTGCCGAGACGGCAAAGTCTACTATTCGATAGGTTCTCTTTTTGTTGTTGTTGTTGTTGTTGACTATCACTAGATCTCGTTGTCTGGCCGAGATTAGATGATATGTTTGTATCTCAAAATCCCAGTAAACTTAGTGCATCTTATTCTCCAGGACGGATTCTGGGTTGTGCATATACCCCTTGTTCGTCTGGTCACATTTCAATTTCTTGCATAATTCCCAGCGGATCACCTATCCCACCCAGTCCTGTCTAGTCTTATACTCCTTTTGCGTTAATTGGCTGCATTCGCTTATGTGATTGATCGCTTCGTCTCTATCACCGCAGTTATTATTATTATTATTATTATTATTAAATAGAATTTTTAATGTTAGAAACGGATCTCGAAACCATAAAACAGTGGGCAAATTATTTGTATTAAGAACATTTACTTGAAACAATAATTATCACATATTTCCATTAATTTCTTGAATCCATATACCATATGATCCTACAAGAAGTGACATGCCAAAAACCACAAAACCAAGTCTCTATGTCAATATTTTTACTAAAGGACAATATATATATATATATATATATATATATATATATATATATATATATATATATATATTCTGGCATTCAAGTATATTCAACTGGCTTCATAACATTTTTTCAAATTACCAATTATTGATCAAGACAAAGTCTAGATGTCTAGATAGTTGTCTAGTCATAGGTATGCACTGAATATTATCAACTTCATGTTCATCTGTGCGTACTTCTTCATTCAAATTATGTGATTTAAAAAGTAAAACGAAATTGTACCATCAGTTTAGTCTTGATATTTCCCTCTCGCTCTTTCTCACACACACACACACACACACATGTGCACATACACAGACAGACGTAGACACACACATACACACACACGCATATATATATACATATAAATATATATGTGTGTGTGTGTGTGTGTGTGTGTGTGTGTGTGTGTGTGTGTGTGTGTGTGTGTGTGTGTTCTCCTCTGTTTTGGCCTGCAGACAAATAAAAGAAAAAATATGAACAAAAAAGGATATAAAAAGTAAAACGAAATTGTACCATCAGTCTTGATACTTTTTAATCTCTCTCTCTCTCTCACACACACACACACACACACACACACACACGGACACACTTATTTTATATATATATATATATATATATATAATTTCATTAAGAAAAAACACAAAGCGGTCACATTAGGATTTGAACTGTTTAAACTGTTTTTTCTTAATGAAATTATATATATATATATATATATATATATATATATATATATATATTCTTTATTGCTCTGTAATGTTTGTTACATTGAGCTCTTTACCAGGAAAATTTAAATGTTCACTTTTGATTAGTTTTCTTGTCCTGTTGGAATTACTCCCAACTCCGGTTTAACTGGACCAAATAATACCTATATATATATATATATATATATATATTTCATTAAGCAAAAACAAGATATGGAAAAAATAAAAAGGGATTTATTTTACCCATAAGCTCTGAAGAAGTCCTGTTAATTTTTCGTGTTTCTTGATCTTTCGAAAACGCACAACAGGATGGAAATAAATTTATAAACCTAATGTGACCGGTTTGTTGTTTTTTCTTAATGAAATTATTGCTCTGTAATGTTTGTTACATTGAGCTCTTTACCAGGAAAATTTAAATGTTCACTTTTGATTAGTTTTCTTGTCCTGTTGGAATTACTCCCAACTCCGGTTTAACTGGACCAAATAATACCTATATATATATATATATATATATATATATATATGTGTGTGTGTGTGTGTGTGTGTGTGTGTGTGTGTTCTCTTTTTCCGCCTGGAGATAAATAAAAAATAAGAACCAAAAAAATGATACAAAATGAAGTAGCAGTAGGTTTGATTTGTTTCTTTATTTAATAACATATTAACTTCGTGGATAATTTAAAGCTAAAGCCATTTTTGTTGAAGAAAACTATTTGATCCATGATTGAGAGAAGAATAATGGGTTTCACACTTTTCCTGAGGGGTATTAGCCCAAAAGTGACCGTAACTGCGCGACTCAAGTTCGAACTTGCTTACTACGATATCGGAGTCCAATACCTTAGCCACCACATCACAGGGATTCCCGATGGCAATAGGGAGAGACCCACACAATTGTTTATGCCTGTAATTCATTTGATATCTAGAATATCCAATATCTGTTCACTACTGCACGCATACATTTGCATATATATAGCAACGGTCGGGAAAGGGTGCCTCAGTTAGTCTTGCAAGATCATGGACGGTCAGGACAAACAGAAGAAGACAAGGTTTGATGACCGGCAATTACCCATGCAGCAAATGGCCACTACCAATATTGTCCAAAGGAAGGGCAAAGGCCGATACGACTTCGTACAAGTGGTGTTTCATGAGGTGTCAGAGTTAATGAGTTGTCAGAGATTAAAGTCGACGTTAGACTGCCTTAAGGGATCCATCACTTAGTTTTGATTTAACAGTTAACCTTCTACTCCACACACATACACACACACACACACATATATATATATGTATATATATACATACATATACGAGATCTATTCAATAAAAAGAGGTAATTTCAGAGGGGGAAAAAAGCAAAGTACTTTTTTCTAAAAATGTATACGCAGCATTCTTTGGAATTGGTTTATAGCAAAAATTATTTTAAGTAAAAATGGCGACTGCAGTCGAGGGCAACCCGAAGGCTCCCTTTTCAATAGCTACTACACCAAGGTGTAGGAGAGGACGCTACTCCTTCCCCTGGATTGCTCCACTTTACCCTTGATACGTACCTGTGTGCTAAGTATTAAGCAAGGAGGTATCGAGTAATCTCGCAAAAATATTTGTTTTGAGGCTATTCAAAATGGCGGCAAATCAGAGTTCTCCGTTTTTTGATAAGTGCAAACTATGGGAAATTTGCAGAAAAATATGTGATGTTTACGGAGAAAAATGCTTATAAGTGAGCTTAATATTGCTTTGCCTCTACGAGCCTAAGTCGAAAAGACAGTCTATGCAATGGCAACCAACTGACTCTACGGTAAAGTTCTTGATGCAGCAGTCAGTAAGTCATACTGGCAGTCATACTGGCAGTCTTCTAGGATATAAAAGGACCCATCACCAAATCTTTCCTTGAAAAAGGTCCAACTGTGAATAGTGCTTCCTTTAACCAACTATTTTGGTTGCCCAGTCGGCTAGGGCAGTAGAATACCCCGACTACACTCCTGTAGAGGGGTAAGACCCCCACAATGAGTTTCCTGGATATGACTCTAAACAATCTGATGGTGAGGTTCCAGTGATGCTGTAGCTTTGGGGAATGTGGACTACCCCTTCATTGCCATTGCTCCCTAGTCCACTCTGGCCTGGAATGGTAGCACCTGATAGGGCCCTATCAATAGATTAAATAGAACTAACTGCATACTTATGCAAAACTGAATTTTTCGAATTAGAACTGTTAGACTAAACTGAATAGCTTGAAATAGAAATGTTTTTGAAAACTAACCTGGGTACTTACATTTAAACTGCATACTTATCCTAAACTGAATTGTTTGAAATGGAACTGTTTTTGCCATTGAAACTGTACCAACACAAAACTGAATTGTTTGATATAAAACTTCTGAATTAGCTGAATTAGAACTTTGAATAAATTGAATAGCTTGAAAAAGAAAAGTTTTTGACAATTAAACTGTGTAATCATGCTAAACTGAATTGTTTGAAATAGAACTGATTATTTGTATAAAAATAGATTTGGCTTTAAATAACCTACAAAGGTTGATATGCCATAAAATCCAACCAACCAACCAACTATTTTGGAAAAATATACCTTATTTGGTAAAATATCCATATATGTATATGTATTTATTTTTGTTTTATACATATTCTATGATTCTAACAGAGTGAAAAAAAAACAGATGATACAATTTGTATATAAAATGAATATTATATAAACTGATATCTTGGGAAAAAATTTAAGAAAAAAAGAAAAGACTAAAAACACTCGTACTGCTTGAAAATAATCAACCACTATCGTAATGCGTAGTCAAAAAAAAGTAACGACAGAATACCTTAAACGTGCACAGAGTAGAGCGAAATACGAATACCTACAGAGTCAGAAGTAATCTACCAAGATTTATCCTGATTATCCGGTTAGATGAAACTCAGGTAGATTAATTTTGACTTTGAACGTATTCGTATGTATATTTTTGCACTTTTGAACATCCATCGTTGATTTAACATCACTCATATTATCCCTCATAGACCTGATGATGGTTCATTGAATCAAAACGCTATAGTGTCGATTCTGCTTCTCAAAAAATCTCTTTTTCTACTTGGATTACCAATTTTTCTTTATACATTGTCGGATTACACTCCATTATTTTCTTCCATATATATATATATATATATACGAGGTGCATACGATAAGTTTCTAGACTTTTTTCGTATGGGCACTTTTATTTATAGTACACATATGAAAATTTAGTCCCCTTCGAAGTAATCACTTCCGGCGGCAATACACTTGTTGTACCGTTCTAGCAACTTCTCGAAGGCCCCATGGAAGTTCTCTTGGGTGAGCGTGTCCATGGCCTTCGTCACAGCCTCTTTCATCTCCTCACTTGTCTCATAACGACTGCCTCTGAGCTTAGGGAATAACCAAAAGTCACAGGGAGCAAGGTCTGGACTATAGGGGGTGAGGAACTATGTTGATGCCCATGTTGGTCAAATATTCTGTGATAAAGATGGAGTTGTGGACTGGTGCATTGTCCTGGTGGAAATGCCACTGACCCGATTTGAAGAGTACTGGCTTCTTCCGACGGAATCTCTTCCTGAACTCCCTTAAAACCACAACATAGTAACCCTAACCCTAACCCTTTGGCCAGTCAACTCTAGTGTATTGACTTCCATACTCCTCCCACACGTTTCATCATCTCTCACAGACTTATGCCACTCAAAAACTGATGCTCAATTCATGCTAGATGCTCCAAAAGCAGTCTGAAGCATTCCATACGTTTCTGTGGCATTTTTTTCCAAGTTCAAAGCAGAATTTTATTGCATATCGTTCTTCTAAAGTGTCAGATTGCATTTTTGAAATTGACCAGCTGTGACAATCAGGCTTTAGTATGGTGTATTCCAGTTGCTGCTGTAGCTGTTCACTTGAACCAGAAATCATATAAATTGGTCAGTCATCTCATAAGATGTATAGCAATAAGATAGTGAATTTTCAAGTGTCTACACCAATTCTAAATGCCCATACGAATAAAGTCTGGAAACTTATCGTATGCACCTCGTACAATAAGGTAATAAACAAGGATTAAAATTTATTACTCAGTATTTCCCATGGTAAACACTAACATGAACAAATATTAAATATATGTTCAATACCATCTCACCTGAAGATCAAGAACTTAAAACCATGGGTCTCTGTCCTGTTTTATTATCATCTTATTTTATACTTCAAACTTATTCTGTTTCTCTGTCTTTTGTTAAAGATTTTTCGGATTAAAAACGCTTTTCATGGTAAATTTTAATCATATATCTATATATAGTAGAATTAATATAACCGCTGCTTGGAGGAAATTGAGTTTTATTTTGTCGGATAGATCAGACTTCTATATGATCGATAACCTATCGATAGCAGTCCATTCCTTCGCTAGGCATATATTGACGTCACATTCAGTAAATGAGACACTGCTACCGATGTACGTGAACTTGACGGAAACTGCACAAGAATGCTAAGAGCTATATTGAACAAATCCTGGATGCAACACCCCATAAAACAGTTGCTGTACGGCCACCTACCTCCTATCTCTAAAACCATCCAAATAAAACAAACAAAACATGTGGGACACTGCTTGAGAAGTAAGGAAGAACTCATAAGTGACGTTCTCCTCGAGACCCAATCACACGGACGTGCCAGTGTTGGCCGACCAGTAAGAACTTACCTACAACAGCTCAATACGGACACAAGATGTTGTCTAAAAGACCTGTCGGAAGCGATGGATGATAGGGACGAATGGTGAAAGAGAGTCAGAAAAAATCCGTGCTAGCAGCGCGATATATATATATATATATATATATATATATATATATATATGGGGTGGGGATGAAAAATATCCAGACAGAAGGTATATTTTTTTTTTCATTTTCAATTGCAAAAATTGAACGAAGACGTGAGCACAGATAAGCAACAAAGTTATACGATTAAGTGTATTTCTCCCACTAGACTGCTATCTAGACATCTAGACTTTGTCCAATTTGAAAAGAAATATAATGAAGTCAGCTGGAGACATTTGGATAAGTGAATATTTTTCCGGTTGATGTAAAAGTAAATAAGTTTTTTTGTTTGTTTGTTTGTTATTAATCTATGAACATTTATTTATTTATTTATTTGTTTGTTTGTTTATTCATTTATCTTTTTATTTACATATTTGATGGATGGAATATAATTTATTTATTTACTGATATGTTAATCTTCCGGATATACGAAATAATTTCTTAAAATAAGTAACGCAAGGGACTTTATTATTATTATTATTATTATTATTATTATTATTATTATTATCGAATGATTTTGGAGACTTTTTGTCTGAAGGATGTTTGGAGATAACGAATACAAAGAGTTCGAAATAGACAAACTTTCAAAGCTGACAGTTGCGATTAACATGTTTTTATTTTAATATTTAATAGAAAAATAGTTTTATCTTGAACACTGAGTACTGCAATGGAAAAGATTGACAGGCAACGGTTATTTGTCCTTCATTTTTGCAGTACCCTATATATATATATATATATATGTGTGTGTGTGTGTGTGTGTGTGTGTGTGTGTGTGTGTGTGTGTGTGTGTGTGTGTGTGTTATGAACGAAATAATACACACAACGCTAGTACAAAAAAGTTATATATAGATTTATTAATCCCCACTGGTTTTGAGACTTCGGCCATCCTCAAATTATATTTATTTCACGACTGTTTACACTTCAAGAAAGAAAGGCTTATGAATGCCAAAGAATTGGTTTCACATGCAAGTTAAACTTGAACTTTAAACCCTAACGAATCAATCAATCGACTTTAAACCTAATTGTAATATTACTGAGCTTTTTTCCAAGATACCTTTATGCGGCAGGAAGTTCACTCAAAAAAAATTATGACTTTTTACTTAATGATGGTTTAAATATTTTAGTAAACATTTGATTTATTCAACCAAATATAGTAAAATTACGCCTTGGTTAATCTTTAGTGTAAAGACATCTTACGAAACTAAGACTTTTAAGATTGTTCAAGCAAGGGACAGAAGGAAGTCTAATTTCAACACTGTTGTTTTTTCTTTTTTTTATTTTAAGTGTGAGAAATAAAAACAAATGATTTTAATAGAATGTTTTTGTATTAAAAAATTTTGAAGTGGAAACGCGTTGGCATAAAATTAAATGAAGCAAACAAACAATAAAAATAATCAAAACTATATTCATATATATTTTTGGTTCCTTTCGTTTTTCTACGTATATTCTGTCTGATTTATTTCATTCCGTCTCATATATATCTATATATATATATATATGTGTGTGTGTGTGTGTGTGTGTGTGATGAATTCCAGATTTTTTTTGTACAGGCGTTTAAAATTGTCGTAGACTCTTGAAAATTAACTATGTTATTGCTATACATCTTATGAGATGACTGACCAATTTTTATGATTTTAGTTCAAATGAAAAGCTGCAACAGGGATTTGAATACACCCTACTAAAACCTGATTGTCGCAGCTGGTGAATTTCAAAAATGCAATCTGGACGTGACGATACTTTAAAAGAACGATATACAATAAAATTCTGTTTTAAACTTGGAAAAAATGCCACAGAAACGTATGAAATGCCTCTGACTTCTTTTCGGCCATCTTGCATGAATCGAGCATCAGTTTTTAAGTGGCATAAAAGATTCAAGGACGACATGGAGTCTGTGAGGGATGATGAGAGGTGTGGGAGGAGTAAGGAAGTCAACACACCACAGTTGATTGGCCAAAGGATTATGATTAGGGTTATTAAGTTGAGGTTTTAAGGGAAGAGATTCCATCGAAAGAGGCATACACTCTTCAAATCAGGTCAGTGGCATTTCCACCAGGACAATGCACCAGTCCACAACTCCATCCTTGTCACAGACCATTTGACCAAGATGGGCATCAAGACAGTTCCTCTGCCACCCTATAGTCGAGACCTTGCTCCCTGTGACTTTTGGTTATTCCCTAAACTCACAGGCTGTCGTTATGAGATGAAAGAGACTGTGACGAAGATCATTGAGGAGATGAAAAAGGCTGTGACGAAGATCATTGACACGCTCACATAAGATGACTTCCATGGGGCCTTCCAGAAGTTGTTGGAACGGTACAACAAGTGCATTGCAGCCGGGGGAGATTACTTCGAAGGGGACTAGAGTTTCATGTGTGTACTATCAATAAAAGTGCCCATACGAAAAAAGTCTGGAAACTTATTTAATGATCCTCGTATATATATATATATATATATATGTGTGTGTGTGTGTGTGTGTGTGTGTGTGCCTGTGTGTGTGTGTGTGTGTGTGAGTGTGAACACCGAGACAGACATCGACATGCGACTAGCAAAGGCATAGACAGCTATCGATAGGCTATTGGTCATATGGATGTAAGACCTGACCGATAAAATGAAACGCAGTTTTATTTCTAGCAGCGTTATTGTCGATACTGCTATATGGATGCATTACATAGAAGATAACTAAACATATGGAGAAAAAGCTTGATGTCAACTACACAAGAATACTGCGAGCAATATTGAAGAAGTCCTGGAGGCAACATCCCACAAAGCAGTAGCTATACGGCCACCTACCACCCATCACGAAAACTATAGAAATTAGGCAAATCAGATATGCAGGACATTGCTGGAGAAGTAGGGATGTGCTCATAAACGATATACTCCCGTGGACCCCCTTCACATGACGAGCAAAGGCAGGATGACCAGTTCGAACCTCGGAGGTGTCCTCGTGGTGTAATGGTTAAAGCGATGGACTGCGGAATCGTTGTAAGCGAGTTCGAACTTCAGTCGCACTATTATGTCTACTTACGGACAAATACCCTTGGGAAAGGGATGAACTCCTGTATCCTCTTAGCTATGGGTCAAATAGTACCACTACTGTTCTTCTCGAAGGATGGCATTAAATAACCTACAAATGTTGATATGCCATTAAACAAATAAACCAAACCATGCTCGAACCTACATACAGCAGCTCTGTGCCGATATGGGATGTAGTCCTGAAGACATGCCGGAAGCAATGGACGATAG
Source organism: Sepioteuthis lessoniana (assembly GCA_963585895.1). Classification (NCBI taxonomy): domain Eukaryota; kingdom Metazoa; phylum Mollusca; class Cephalopoda; order Myopsida; family Loliginidae; genus Sepioteuthis; species Sepioteuthis lessoniana. Next base: position 12,580,983 of record OY757931.1, on the reverse strand, counting down.
GGAGGAGTGACGAGAGAGGGTCAGGTTTTGTTTGGTTTAGTATCTTTGTTTAATGGCATATCAACTATTGTAGGTTATTTAATCCCAAAGCCATTCTCCTAGAACAACAGTAGCCGGGTGGATAAGGGGTATCATACCTTTCCCAAGGTTATTTGTCCGAAAGTGAGTGCAATAGCGCGACTGGAGTTCGAACTCGCTTACTACGATTCTACAATCCATGGCTTTAACCATTGCACCACGAGGACACACGTAGAAGGTCGGGTATATTCGTGCTGATAGCGTGACATGATGATGGTGATGTATGAACAAGGCTGTCTTGGGATTGCTTGATGCCTACTTTTAGATATTTGAGTTGTATCAATATGTACCATAGCCATATACATGAATATGCGAAATGTACATGGGATGTTCATACATATATACATAGAACATAGGAATCTCGAAACACGAAAAACACATAACGACTTCTCTGTTCAGGTACGAAACCTTTTATTGCCTTTGAGTTTAGAGGTTCTTCGACATAAGGAGAGAGAGGCACAACCTTTCTATTCTGGCTTTTTCATCTGCCCCCCACCCATCTCGTGCGCACCCGCCACAAAGGCCACTGCCCTGGCTTCGGCGAGCAAGCGAAAGCCAACCGTCTTCTCCCGAGTCAGGACTCAATTCTGCTCATTTTCTTCAAATTTCCAAAATCCTCCGCGCGCTTCCGGTGCATGACGTCATTCGCACTCGCTTGAACCTGTTTCCCATCTCGGGCTATTGTGACATCTCTGAGTGACACGTTTGCTCTGCGCGCGTGCGCGCGTGAACACCTGTGTTGATGTTGCACCTAAGTAACCCATGCACTGAGCCGAAAGGTTCTCAGCCTTAGTTAGGCATGAAACGAAATCCCTCGGCCATTATATTATGAATAATAACGGACGTTTTTCTAACATTGTAAGTGTACGTATATGATAAAACTGATAGCCATTTGGTATGTTTAATAAAAACTTCAAACGCCTGTTTTCTTTTCATTCAAGTCAAACCTCTCCTGCCATAACCCCCACCAAAAAAGGGGGATGTCCTGGATATTACACAGCGTTTGATGGCAATGCTCCTGTTCTGGATATCCGGGAAGAGTGAAGTAGATCTTCATTGACATTACTCCCAGGTCCACTCTGACCCGGAGTAAAGCGCCGGTCAGATTACCATCTGTGGGTTGCCCAGTTGGCAGGGGCAGTAGAATACACTGACTGCACCTCTGAAGAAGGGTAAGACCCCCCCTAATGAATGTCCTGTTTATGACACTAAACAATCTGATTGTGAGTTCACAGTAATGCTGGGGCTTTACAGAATGTGGAGCACCCCTTCATAGCCATTGCTTCCAGGTCCACTCTGGTCCGGCGTGGTAGCCCCTGATAGGGCTCTATCTATGGGTTTAATACAACTAACAGCATACTTATGTTGAACTGAATTGTTTGACTAAACTGAATAGCTTGAAATAGAAATGTTTTAGACAAATAAACTGTACTTACATTTAAATTGCGTGCTTATGCTAAACTGAATTATTTGAAATGGAACTGTTTTTTGACATTGAAACTGTACTTACATTAAACTGATTTGTTTGATATAGAACTGTTTTGATATTTAGCTGTTTGTAAACAAAGCCGGTACTTATACTAATCTGAATAAGCAGAAGTAGAAATGCTTGACTAAGCTGAGTAGCCTGAAATAGAAATGTTTTGCATAATTAAACTGTATTTACATTTAAATTGCGTACTTATCCTAAACTGAATTGTTTGAAATAGAACTATTTTCATAAAAATCGATTTGGCGTTAAATAAACTACAAAGGTTGATATGCCATAAACCCAAACAATCAACCAACCAACCAACCATCTGTGGGTCTAATAGATCTGTTGAAAAATCATTCGTATTCGATAGGACCGTGTGCAAAAAAAAAACACATCTAAGGAAACAACTACACAAAAAAATGAATGTGATTCCCTAATTTCTTAGCTGAAAATAGCCCTTCACGTGATGACTTAACGTTAAAATCAATCAATCAATCAATCAATCATATGGTAAATACAAGCATTGATTTGTTCAAAAGACGTTCTGTCTACCCAACTCTTGAAATGCAGAGAACTGAATATAAAAACACGCACTTGCATACTCATATGTAAAATGAAAGACAAAGATTTACACGAAAATATACACACGCATTTGTGAATTAACGATTACACACACACACACACACGTGCGTGCGCGTATATGCACACGTTTAGATTTTCGCATATATTTATAAGATTTGCGTGTCAACCGTTTCCAAAATAAATTTTTTGTCAAATGTTTACTTGTTTTTTTGTTTGAATTTTTTGTTTGTTTTTTTTGTTATATTTTCTACTGTTTTTTATGTTGTTGTTTTTTTGGTTTTTTGGGTTTTTTTGTTTTTGTTTTTTTTACTTGTTTTTTTTTTTTTTTGACATTCCTTCATTTTCTCTGCAAAAAATGTTTTAATCTCTTCACTCCAAACAAAACGCATTTCGTTAATCTTCCTCCGGAACGATCACATTCTCCCTTAATATTCTTCTAAGCAAGGTCATTTATTTTTGAATGACTTTCCCTTTTACTTTTTGCTGCTGTTGCAACTAATGCTGCTACTGCTGCTGCTGCTGCTGTTGTTGATGTGGTGTCTTCTTCTTCTTCTTCTTCTTCTTCTTCTTCTTCTTCTTCTTCTTCTTCTTCTTCTTCTTCCCTTATTTTTACTGTTTTTTTCCTTCCTTTACGATTCTTTGCCTCTTCTTTTGTTTGTTTATTCGTATTGTTGTTGATGTGGTGTCTTCTTCTTCTTCTTCTTCTTCTTCTTCTTCTTCTTCTTCCCTTATTTTTACTGGGTTTTTTTCCTTCCTTTACGATTCTTTGCCTCTTCTTTTGTTTGTTTATTCGTATTGTTGTTGATGTGGTGTCTTCTTCTTCTTCTTCTTCTTCCCTTATTTTTACTGGGTTTTTTTCCTTCCTTTACGACTCTTTGCCTCTTCTTCTGTTTGTTTATTCGTATTCTTCTTCATCTTTGGAAGAGGAGGGGGAAGAAAGTGAAAGGGAGAAAAGGAAGACGTAAAAGAACTAACATAGAGAAAAAGAGGAAAAGAGGAAGAAGTAAACAATAAACAGGGAGAAAGAGAGGAAAAGAGGGCGAAGTAAAAGGAGAGGAAAAAAGAAAGAAGTAAAAGAAGCAACAGAGGGAAGGAAAGAAAAAGGGAAGATGTAAAGAAGAAAAAAAGAGAAGGAAAGAAAGAGAAAAAGGAGAGAAAAAGAAAAAGAAGTTAAATGATTTACATAATAAAAAGGAAAAGAAGAAGAAATAAAAGAAGCAAAACAAGGAAAGAGAAGAAAAGAGGAAGAACTAATAGAATAAAGAGTGGGGAGGAGATGAATAGATACAGAAATAAAGAATCAACAGAGAGAAGAGGAAGAGAAGGAGGAAAAGTAAAGAATTAACAAAGGAAAGGAGATGAAAAGCGAAAGAAGTAGGGAGAATTAATAGAGGGTGGGTGGAGAAAAGAAAGAAGTAAATAAGTAACAGAGAGAAAGGGAGGAGAAAAGAAAGAAGCGAACAATCAAAAGAGGGAAGGAGAGAATAAAAGAAAGAAGTAAACAATTAATAGAGAGAAGGAGATGAAAAGAGTGAGAAGTAAACAGTTAGCAGGGGAAAGGATAGGAGAAAAGAAAGAAGTAGACGATTAACAGAGGGTAGAAGAGGAGAAAGGAAAGATGTAAACAATTAACAGAGGGAAGGAGATGAAAAGAGAAAGAAGTAAACGATTGACAGAGAGAATGAGTTGAAAAGAGAGAGAAGTAAACAATTAGCAGGGGAAAGGATAGGAGAAAAGAAAAAAGTAAACTATTAACCGAGGGAAGGAGATAAAAAGAGAAAGAGCTAAACAATTAATTGAGGGAATGAGAGGAGAAAAGAAAGAAGTTAGACAATTAATAGAGGGAAGGAGTGGAGAAAAGAAAAAAGTAAATAATTAACAGGGGGGAGGAGATGAAAAGAAAGGAGTAAACAATTAACAGGGGGGAGGAGATGAAAAGAAAGGAGTAAACAATTAACGGAGGGAAGGATAGGAGAAAAGAAATAAGTAAACAATTAACAGAGAGAAGGAGGGGAGGAAATAAAGGAGTAAACAATTAACAGAGGGAAGGAAAGAAAGAAGCAAACAATTAACAGAGAGTAGGAGAGGAGAAAAGAAAGAATTAAGCAATAAACCAAGAGGAGATAAAAAGAGAAAGAAGTAAGCAATTAACAGAGGGGAGGGGAGGAGAAAAGAAAGAACTAAACAATTAATAGAG
>OY757931.1:12480256-12576452 GCA_963585895.1 Sepioteuthis lessoniana | reverse complement strand
GGAACTCAGGTTCGTTTAAGAATGTTATCAACGAATTTTGTTTACAAATCATATATATATGCATTTATAGGATTATAACATACCCTTGATACGGATGTGTAAAATAGACATAAAGAATCTAAAAACACAAAACTTTACGAAATTGGTTCAGGTACGAAACTTTTTATTACATAGCCATACATGAATACGTGAAATAGACATATTCATACCGGTACGCAAAACGTTCATAATGTCCATAACGCACATATAGATAACATAGAACATAGGAAACACAAAACACTTACGACTTCTTTGTTCAGCTACGAAACTTTTTATTACCTTTGAGTTTAAAGGTTTTTCGACATAAGGTGAGTGATACACAATCTTTCTATGCTGACTTTTTCATCTGCCCCCAACACCACCACCACCACCACGCGCGGCACCCCGCTGCAAACTAGTGGTCTGATCTCGGCGAGTCCCGAAAGTCAACCGTCTTCTTCGGACGCTAAAACCCAACTAACTGACTTTTCTCAAATCCCCCAAATCCTCCGCGCACGCTTCCGGTGCATGACGTCAATCACATTCCCCGATCAAATTTTCTATCTGGGATTCTTATTTAGACATCTCTGAATGACACATCCTCCCCGCGCGCTCATGAACACCTGTGCTCATGTTGCACCTAACTAACCCATGCGCTAAGCGAAAGGTTCTCTAACTTAACCGAAAGGCAAGATATATAAAACGAAATCCCTCGGCCATTATATTACAGGATTTGGCATTAAATAACCTACTATGGTCGATATGGCACAAAACCCAACCCAACCAAACCAAACCAAAGGGAATTAATGGTAAGTGAATGCCAACTGCCTTTGCTAGGATCGGAACTCTGCTCACCGATTCTTATCTTCATGACATTAACCGCGTTATTCCGTTTCTACTTTAACAAGAAAAAGCCAAATGACAAAACTACTATATGTTGAGCGAACAAAATCCTTTTCAGCAATACAACCCAGGCGATATATTTATATGCCCGTGTGTATTCTAGTAACAGGGTCTCTCTTCGGATATAAACGAAGTTAAGATTGCATTAAAATGAACAAAGGTTGATAAAGCTGTAGGAATACAAATAATAGAACAATACCGCAGACGAATATCGAGAACAAAATGGAAGACTTCAAATTCATAAGAAGACATTTGTACGTGGAATAAATGTGTGCAATACCACAATAGGGATTAACTAGGAGTGAGATAAAATTACATCATACATATACTTTTCTGCAAGAAAGTAATGTCTATATGGCGGAAATTCAATTTCAATAATTCAACATTTTACGCACATAATTAACTACACTTAGGACTCAATTCTGCTCATTTTCTTCAAATTTCCAAAATCCTCCGCGCGCTTCGGTGCATGACGTCATTCGCACTCGCTTGAACCTGTTTCCCATCTCGGGCTATTGTGACATCTCTGAGTGACACGTTTGCTCTGCGCGCGTGCGCGCGTGAACACCTGTGTTGATGTTGCACCTAAGTAACCCATGCACTGAGCCGAAAGGTTCTCAGCCTTAGTTAGGCATGAAACGAAATCCCTCGGCCATTATATTATGAATAATAACGGACGTTTTTCTAACATTGTAAGTGTACGTATATGATAAAACTGATAGCCATTTGGTATGTTTAATAAAAACTTCAAACGCCTGTTTTCTTTTCATTCAAGTCAAACCTCTCCTGCCATAACCCCCACCAAAAAAGGGGGATGTCCTGGATATTACACAGCGTTTGATGGCAATGCTCCTGTTCTGGATATCCGGGAAGAGTGAAGTAGATCTTCATTGACATTACTCCCAGGTCCACTCTGACCCGGAGTAAAGCGCCGGTCAGATTACCATCTGTGGGTTGCCCAGTTGGCAGGGGCAGTAGAATACACTGACTGCACCTCTGAAGAAGGGTAAGACCCCCCCTAATGAATGTCCTGTTTATGACACTAAACAATCTGATTGTGAGTTCACAGTAATGCTGGGGCTTTACAGAATGTGGAGCACCCCTTCATAGCCATTGCTTCCAGGTCCACTCTGGTCCGGCGTGGTAGCCCCTGATAGGGCTCTATCTATGGGTTTAATACAACTAACAGCATACTTATGTTGAACTGAATTGTTTGACTAAACTGAATAGCTTGAAATAGAAATGTTTTAGACAAATAAACTGTACTTACATTTAAATTGCGTGCTTATGCTAAACTGAATTATTTGAAATGGAACTGTTTTTTGACATTGAAACTGTACTTACATTAAACTGATTTGTTTGATATAGAACTGTTTTGATATTTAGCTGTTTGTAAACAAAGCCGGTACTTATACTAATCTGAATAAGCAGAAGTAGAAATGCTTGACTAAGCTGAGTAGCCTGAAATAGAAATGTTTTGCATAATTAAACTGTATTTACATTTAAATTGCGTACTTATCCTAAACTGAATTGTTTGAAATAGAACTATTTTCATAAAAAATCGATTTGGCGTTAAATAAACTACAAAGGTTGATATGCCATAAACCCAAACAATCAACCAACCAACCAACCATCTGTGGGTCTAATAGATCTGTTGAAAAATCATTCGTATTCGATAGGACCGTGTGCAAAAAAAAAAACACATCTAAGGAAACAACTACACAAAAAAAATGAATGTGATTCCCTAATTTCTTAGCTGAAAATAGCCCTTCACGTGATGACTTAACGTTAAAATCAATCAATCAATCAATCAATCATATGGTAAATACAAGCATTGATTTGTTCAAAAGACGTTCTGTCTACCCAACTCTTGAAATGCAGAGAACTGAATATAAAAACACGCACTTGCATACTCATATGTAAAATGAAAGACAAAGATTTACCGAAAATATACACACGCATTTGTGAATTAACGATTACACACACACACACACACACACACACACACACACACACACACGTGCGTGCGCGTATATGCACACGTTTAGATTTTCGCATATATTTATAAGATTTGCGTGTCAACCGTTTCCAAAATAAATTTTTTGTCAAATGTTTACTTGTTTTTTTGTTTGAATTTTTTGTTTGTTTTTTTTGTTATATTTTCTACTGTTTTTTATGTTGTTGTTTTTTTGTTTTTTGGGTTTGTTTTTTTTTTTTTTTACTTGTTTTTATTTTTTTTTTTTTTTGACATTCCTTCATTTTCTCTGCAAAAAATGTTTTAATCTCTTCACTCCAAACAAAACGCATTTCGTTAATCTTCCTCCGGAACGATCACATTCTCCCTTAATATTCTTCTAAGCAAGGTCATTTATTTTTGAATGACTTTCCCTTTTACTTTTTGCTGCTGCTGTTGCAACTAATGCTGCTACTGCTGCTGCTGCTGCTGTTGTTGATGTGGTGTCTTCTTCTTCTTCTTCTTCTTCTTCTTCTTCTTCTTCTTCTTCTTCTTCTTCTTCCCTTATTTTTACTGTTTTTTTCCTTCCTTTACGATTCTTTGCCTCTTCTTTTGTTTGTTTATTCGTATTGTTGTTGATGTGGTGTCTTCTTCTTCTTCTTCTTCTTCTTCTTCTTCTTCTTCCCTTATTTTTACTGGGTTTTTTTCCTTCCTTTACGATTCTTTGCCTCTTCTTTTGTTTGTTTATTCGTATTGTTGTTGATGTGGTGTCTTCTTCTTCTCTTCTTCTTCTTCTTCTTCTTCTTCTTCTTCTTCCTTATTTTTACTGGGTTTTTTTCCTTCCTTTACGACTCTTTGCCTCTTCTTCTGTTTGTTTATTCGTATTCTTCTTCATCTTTGGAAGAGGAGGGGAAGAAAGTGAAAGGGAGAAAAGGAAGACGTAAAAGAACTAACATAGAGAAAAAGAGGAAAAGAGGAAGAAGTAAACAATAAACAGGAGAAAGAGAGGAAAAGAGGGCGAAAGTAAAAGGAGAGGAAAAAAGAAAGCAGTAAAAGAAGCAACAGAGGGAAGGAAAGAAAAAGGGAAGATGTAAAGAAGAAAAAAAGAGAAGGAAAGAAAGAGAAAAAGGAGAGAAAAAGAAAAAGAAGTTAAATGATTTACATAATAAAAAGGAAAAGAAGAAGAAATAAAAGAAGCAAAACAAGGAAAGAGAAGAAAAGAGGAAGAACTAATAGAATAAAGAGTGGGGAGGAGATGAATAGATACAGAAATAAAGAATCAACAGAGAGAAGAGGAAAGAGAAGGGGAAAAGTAAAGAATTAACAAAGGAAAGGAGATGAAAAGCGAAGAAGTAGGGAGAATTAATAGAGGGTGGGTGGAGAAAAGAAAGAAGTAAATAAGTAACAGAAAGAAAGGAGGAGAAAAGAAAGAAGCGAACAATCAAAAGAGGGAAGGAGAGGATAAAAGAAAGAAGTAAACAATTAATAGAGAGAAGGAGATGAAAAGAGTGAGAAGTAAACAGTTAGCAGGGAAAGGATAGGAGAAAAGAAAGAAGTAGACGATTAACAGAGGGTAGAAGAGGAGAAAGGAAAGAAGTAAACAATTAACAGAGGGAAGGAGATGAAAAGAGAAAGAAGTAAACGATTGACAGAGAGAATGAGTTGAAAAGAGAGAGGAGTAAACAATTAGCAGGGGAAAGGATAGGAGAAAAGAAAAAAGTAAACTATTACCGAGGGAAGGAGATAAAAAGAGAAAAGAGCTAAACAATTAATGAGGGAATGAGAGGAAAAAAGAAAAAAGTAAATAATTAACAGGGGGAGGAGATGAAAGAAAGAGTAAACAATTAACAGAGGGAAGGAGAGGAGAAAAGAAATAAGTAAACAATTAACGGAGGGAAGGATAGGAGAAAAGAAAGAAGTAAACAATTAACAGAGAGAAAGGGGGGAAATAAAGGAGTAAACATTAACAGAGGGAAGGAAAGAAAGAAGCAAACAATTAACAGAGAGTAGGAGAGGAGAAAAGAAAGAATTAAGCATAAACCAAGAGGAGATAAAAAGAGAAAGAAGTAAGCAATTAACAGAGGGGAGGGAGGAGAAAAGAAAGAAGTAAACAATTAATAGAGAGAGGGAGATTAGAAGAAAGAAGTAATAATTAACAGGAGGGAAGGATAGGAGAAAAGAAAGAAGTAAACAATTAACAGAGGGTAGGAGAGGGAAGAAAGAGTAAACAATTAACTGAGGGTAGGAGAGGGGAAAGAAAGAAGTAAACAATTAACAGAGAGAAGGAGTTGAAAAGAGAAAGAAGTAAACGATTAACAGAGGGAAGGATAGGAGAAAGAAATAAGTAAACAATAACCGAGGGAAGGAAATAAAAGAGAAAGAGGTAAACCATTAATAGAGGGAAGGAGTGGCGAAAAGAAAGAAGGAAATAATTAACAGGGGGAAGGAGATAAAAGGGAAAGAAGTAAACATTAACAGAGGGCAGGAGAGTAGAAAAGATAGAAGTAATAATGAACAGAGAGAAAGGGAGGAGAAAAGAAAGAAGTAAACAATTAACAAAGGGAAGGAGAGGAAAAAGAGAGAGAGAAAAACACTAATAAAGGGAATTTATAAATTATTTTACTTTTCTCTCGATTTTTCTCTTTCACTTTTACTTTCTTTTCAATAGCATTTTTCTTCTGTTCGTCACTTGTTCTTTCCTCCTCTTTTACAGCTTCATTATTCAAAGATTTTATTCATTTATTTTTACTTAATGGAGTAGCCTATAATCATCGTCTACGCTTTATTTTCATTTTTTTTTTTTCATTCTTGAATATATATAACTTCTCATTCGTTATTCTATTTTCTTTTTTCATTCACCTCATTCATCCCACTCTACAAGCATTTCTTCTTTAATAAATTCTTTCACCATTATTCTTCCCAACTTGTTTTCTTTTAATACTTAATCAACTTCCTCTTCTTCTTATGATGGCATAAGCACCCATACAAGATGGCAGTCAAATAAACGATTCGAAATGCGACGCGAGAAGGCATTGTTTGCTTCCGGTCACAAACGGAAGTTAATTTAATTGAAACGCAATCTTTCATAAAGGAGTCCCCACAAAATGTGATTCCGCGTGGCCAAGAACTACAAGAATAAAATACCAACAATAACTCAATAATTTCTTTCATTTTTTTAACAGAAAGAAAAAAGAAAGTTTTTTTTTATTTTCATTTGAATTTTAATTGATTTTTTTAAGAAAGAGCAATCATTTCTTAATCAGTAAGATTCTCATTATCCCTGTAGTTAATAGAAAGGTTTTCACAAAGCGCTTAAGGCTTGTTATTATCTTTTAGTCAAACGATAGAGACATGTCTAATATGGACAAATCGATCTGAAAATCCTCGAGAGAGAGAGAGAGAGAGAGAGAGAGAGAGAGGTTTGGATTAGTACGTGTGTTGATATTTATGAATATTAATCAAGTCTGTCACAAGACCACTATATTGAGGCACCCATTAAGAATCGAACTGACGTTTAATAGCATGCGAGAAAAGTAATCGAGTTCGCTCTCTTCGGAAGTGTTACCTCGATACATGTGCAATATACATTTTGGTGTGGACAAAAGAGATATCGAGACGGTTTGGTTTAAAAGGTTTTCAGAATACGCCTTTGGAGAAACAATCTACTTGTATATGAAATACAATCGCTCTCTCTCTCTCTCTCTCTCTCTCTCTCTCTCTCTCTCTCTCTGTTGCATATTTTTACTCGGGAGCAGTCTTGCATGCCTAAACACTAAATTCCAAAAAATGGAGGGAAAACTATGGACTTACCCCTACCCAAATACGTAAAAAACAGGTATATTATTTTCTCATGAACTAATGTTTAATTAGTTCAAAAGCACTATTTATACACTAGTTCATGAGAAATCTCTTTTGTCCACACCAAAATGTTTTAAGGGGATGTCCTCGTGGTGTAATGGTTAAAGCGATGGACAGCGGAATCGTAGTAAGCGAATTGGTTCTCCAGTCGCGCTATTACGTTCGGGAAAATCATCATCATCATGTCGCGCTGGTAGCACGGATATCCCTGACCCTCTCTCGCCACTCCTCTCTATCGTTCATCGCCCTAGGCAGGTCTTCAGGACAACATCCCGTATCCTCACATAGCTGCTGAATGTATGTTCGTGCTGGTCGTCCTGCTTTTGCACGGCCATGTGTGGGGGTCCATAAGAGTACATCTCTTATGAGTTCGTCCCTGCTTCTCCAGCAGTGTCCTGCATGTCTGGTTCGTCTAACTTGAATAGTTTTCGTGATAGGAGGCAGGTGGCCGTACAGTTGGTGTCTTGTGGGGTGTTGCCGCCAGGACTTGTTCAAGATTGCACGCAGCATTCTTGTGTAATTGCCGTCTAGCTTCTTCTCCAGTCGTTTTGTTAGCGTCCATATTGAACCCCCCTTATCCTCTCAGCTATGGGTTAAATAGTCCCAATACTGTTCTTCAAGGAGAATAGCTTTGGCATTAAATAACGGACAAGGTTGATATGCCACTAAATAAAGAAACCGAACCACACCAAAATGTATATTGCACATGTATCGAGGCAACACTCCCGAAGAGCGCGAACTCGATTACTTTTCTCGCATGCTATTAAACGTCAGTTCGATTCTTAATGGGTGCCTCAATATAATGGTCTTGTGACAGACTTGATTAATTTTCATAAATATCAACACACGTACTAATCCAAACCTCTCTCTCTCTCTCTCTCTCTCTCTCTCTCTCTCTCTCTCTCTCTCTCTCTCTCTAGGATTTTCAGATCGATTTGTCCATATTAGACATGTCTCTATCGCTTGACTAAAAGATAATAACAAGCCTTAAGCGCTTTGTGAAAACCTTTCTATCAATAACAGGGATAATGAGAATCTTACTGATTAAGAAATGATTGCTCTTTCTTTAAAAAAATCAACTAAAATTCAAATGAAAATAAAAAAAAAACTTTCTTTTTTTAGGCATACTCTTCTTTTGCAGGAGTATATTCCAACAATAGAATTGTTTCGACAAAGATACTCCTGAGTTTACGCAGAAATAAGAAACTACCAATTAAAACCACAAGTTGTCTGGTCCTCACTTATCAATAGCAATATAAGCAATAATATGCGGTAACTGTAAGAAATAAATTTAATACTCTTCAGGAGACATAAGAAAGAATACTAATGATAAAAACTTTTTTACCACCCATATAGATGAGGCGGCAGAGTACATACCAATTAAATCAAGAGCCAAATGGAGAGTTCCATGGGATTGACTTGGGTACAGTAAATGAAGTGAGCGGAAGGAAGACTACCACGAGAACAAAACTAAACGCTGTCAGCCAAGAAGAAACACTTCTGAAGTGGAAAAAACATTTCAAGAATCTACTCGGAGACCCATATGAAATCACCTATCCAAAGAATTATCAATAGCCAACTTGACATCAAATATGACAGTTCACAGAGGAAGAACATGACACGATATTGAAAAAAATTAAACGCAGAAAATATGCAAGTTTCAAAAAAAGAAAAATTGACATATTTCCTCGATTATTCAATGCCGTGTATAAACAAAGCAATGTAGATAAATGAATAAAAGGCCACATCTTTCCCTTTCCTAAGGAAGACAATCTCGGAATCAGTAAGAACTATTGCTATAGCTGCTAAAATTTATTATTATACCCTACTCTCAATCGTATCGAACCCCAAATTGAAAAAATTCTTAGAAAAAATCGCAACGGTTTTCGAAGAAATCGTCCCACAATCTCACAGACTCTGACAATCCATTGAATCATCGAAGAAATACGAGCAAAAATTATCGTGGTAACAGTACTGTTCTTAGATTTCTCCAAGCCATTCGATTCCATACACAAAGAAAAGATGAAACAAATATGACTTGTGTAGCGTAATTGAACGGCTCATAGAAAATTTAAATCGAAAAAATAGATAAATAAATGAATAAAAAAGAAGAAAGTCTCCAAACGGCAAAGTCAAGGCACTTGTTGTAGTTAAAAATGACTTGGGAAAACTGTAGGTCTCAAAAAAGATCTCTATGAAAAAAACACCATGGTACGCACACGTGTTTTTAAGTGGCGCAAGAGGTCCATAAAGTTTGGCTAACAGGTTATCATCTGCTTCTTGCTGTTTTTATTGTGAAACAATTTTCTTTTATTGGATCTATTGGCGTTTGAAATACGTAGTCTAGGCAGAGTATTAACAAAAATGGTACTAATGTATCTCTTTGCAAGACTTCAGCAACAATGTCGAAGAGGTTGGTGTGTCCATCAAATGACTAAGCCATTGCTTCCATAATTTTGTAAAGCATAATTATAGTGGTAACCGATTCAAGCAATTAGTATCCATCTTTCCTTCGTGTATGGAATTGAATGTGCCTGGGAGACATCTAGGTACAATAGTATGGTCCTATGCTAGTCACGTAGCCCAATGTCGTGTGACTATTCGTAACAGTACTGGTTATGGCTATTGTGTTCGTAACTACCACATTAGCTTCCGGTTGTTTGCTTCGTCAAATCCTTCCCTGCCCACGTTGTGTTTGAAAGATCCACGGAGGGGGGTTGATACAATTCAGCAGGATCTTCTTCTGACGGTCAGTTAATATGAGTGGCTAGATTGTCTAGCAACTCAAAGAAGAGAAAAACCCCGTTATTTAACAACAACAACAAAAAATCGTTTTTATTGAAACACGTTTGCAAGACAATAAATAACAAACAAACGAGGTTTGCTTTCCTGGCAAATAGAAGAAAGAATATCGAGTGAGGAAGAGTGACGATGAGGTGTGGTTAGAATAAAACTAACGTCTCTAAAACCTGGGACTTTGAAATTTTATAACGTCTGAAGTTTGTTCGGAATACTTAGGGTCTAGTATGGAAGAAATGCTTCTTTGGCAGTCTTGAGTTTCTTCTTGGTCCTTTTTTCTTATCCTCTCCTGTTGGGGTCTGTATTGGTTTTGCTTGCTTGGGGGTTTCTGAAGGTTCCTCATTAAGAAGACTTTGCTCCTGTTCAGAACTTTTAAGTATTTCTTGTGTAGATTCTTGTGAATCTGAGCTTTCGATAACACTGTCTTTATTTTTGGTTATACATTTTGGAGATTTTAATTCTTTATCTTGTATTTGTCTAATTGGGATTTTTAAGGATTTTGAAACATTATTTTGAATAGAATTTCCTGCTTCCTATACAGGACTTTTCAAAGGCCTCAACCTTAAATCTAAAGCTTTTGGGCTTTTCAATGGTTTATCCTCTTCAGAATAAGGGGTTGAAAGTGTAACATACTCATATGCATGCAGAAACATAGTCAACCCAATAAAGACGAGCGGACACAATTCTTTAGAAAAATATACCACTCACTTTATTCGAAAGGGTTACGAAAGGGTTTATGTGTGAGAGGTGAGTTGGAAACTGAATAAAAACTGCAACATATTGACCCCCACTATTCTGGCCATAGCAGCATTTCTTTCCCGTTCTCCTGGGCTGCTCAACCGCGGGCCTGGGAGCCCAGCCTCTGCTGGGTTTGATTCTCACTCCTCGAACTGGAACACTGACTTAAACTCTGATCTCCAACTGATCTAAACTTCCTGTCGCACCGGGTTATATAACTATTCGACATCCACCTGCTTCTTGTGAGCGTCGAATTTGCACTCAATTCAAACCGTCGACAGACAAGGTTATCCCCTGATATCTTCGACCGGATGCACCTGTTATTTACACAGGTGCATTTCTCATTTGACAGCTCGGCCGGGTTGGAGGACAATATGTTACAAAAGTGTTAATTTTATTTTTAAATCTGAAGTTTTTCTCGGGCTTTGAAGTTTCAGAGTTAGAGTCAACAACAGTGTTATCCAAGATTTTTTAAATAATTAATGAAATTCAATTAACATAAATAAGGGATCGTGTAACAGTTTAACATTAATGTGAGTAAATAAGGAGATATAGTGAAAAAGGTGGTTGTTCTTTGCTAGCATAAAAATTAGAAAAAAAGGTAAATTCAACAATTTTTCTATGTTGTTTATTATGTACATAAACTAAACTTTGGAATCTTTAAAGTTAGAATTGTCAATAGTTCCTAAATTACGAGGATCATTAAATAAGTTTCTAGACATTTTTCGTATGGGCACTTTTATTGATAGTACACGCATAGAACTCTAGTCCTCTTCGAAGTAATCTCCCCCGCCTGCAATGCAGTTGTTATACCGTTCCAACAACTTCTGGAACGCCCCATGGAAGTCTTCTTGTGTAAGCGTGTCAATGATCTTCGCCACAGCCTCTTTTATTTCTTCATTTGTCTCATAACGACAGCTTCTGAGCTTAGGGAATAACCAAAAGTCACTGGGAGTAAGGTGTGGAACTGTGTTGATGCCCATCTTGGTCAAATAGTCTGTGACAAGAATGGAGTTATGGAATGGTGCATTGTCCTGGTGGAAATGCCACTGACCCAATTTTAAGAGTGCTGGCCTCTTCTGACGGAATAACTTCCTGAACTCCCTTAAAACCTCAACATAGTATTCCTTGTTGACTGTCTGTCCAGTGGGAACCCACTGCATTTAGATCATACCAGTGCTGTCAAAAAAGAGATCATCAAAAGTTTTTGGGTGGATTTGCGCTGTCTGGCCTTCTTGGATCTGGGAGAACCAGCATGCTTCCACTGGGAACAGTCTCTTGGTCTCTGAGTCATAGCAGTAGATCCAGCTTTCATCGCATGGCATTTTTTCTAAGATTAAAACAGAATTTTATTGCACATCGTTCTTCTAAAGTCCAGATCGCATTTTTGAAATTCACCAGCTATGACAATCAGGCTTTAGTAGGGTGTATTCCAATTGCTGCTGTAGCTGTTCATTTGAACCTGAAATCATAAAAATTGGTCAGTCATCTCATAAGATGTATAGCAATAACGTAGTGAATCTTTAAGAGTGTATATCAATTCTAAATGCCTGTACAAAAAAGTTTGGAAACTTATTGAATACACCACGTATGTTTCCCTGACGTGTTTTTGTGTCACCAATTTTCATGTCCTCCTTACGTTGATAAATTCATTTTTTGATTTGTGACACTATGTGGCCATTGTGCTGGGGGCGGCGCCGGTCCAATGATCTCTTTGTCTGTTTTGGCGCGAAACCCAAACAAAGGGCTTCATCTCGAGATCTCCCGCGAGACCGGAAGTGGACGAGGAGAGGAAGGTACCAGAAAAGACACAGGGTCAGTTGACGAATGAAGACGGAGAGAAGCAGTCGACAACGAAGGGCAGAAGAGACCAGTCGGCGTGAGATAGCAGTCCAGGAGAAGGACGGTCAGCAGAAGGAGGCAGTGAGGGAAGACAGTCAAAGATGAGTTGGCATTCTTAGTGGCTTTTGGTAGAGGTTTCGCGCAAAATAGACTCCGGTGATAGTCTACAGATGCACGGAGAATGCAGAGTGTCACAAAAATCCCTTACTTGCGCTTGGAGGTGACCCAAGTCCGTGTTTGTTCGTTCGTTCTTTTTCTACCACCCTCTCGCTTGAGTTTCCTGTGGCCTTAAAGTAATGTGCGATACCCCTGTCGGAAACCATTGGATGAATCACAAGTCATGAATAGTATTGGTTTTAAGAAGTTGATAAGCCGGATCCCGGCATGCAGGGGTGTTATCACAGATTGAATCGTGAAGTTTCACACGTATTTTTCATTACATCCTAAGCACTGGAAATAGTAAATGCCCACATCAGAATTGAACTGATGATTATTATTATTTACTCTATCCTTGATTGTTTTTGAAGAGTTTTGTAACTATTTTCATTCAAGGTTTCTTAAGTTTCTTATGAAGTTTCTAAAAAAAACTTTAAAGTCAATAACAAGTACGTTACGCTTTAAAATAAAATTTGAACACTAATTACGTCACATAGATTTGAAACAGAACACTACTAACTGAAATAGAATTCTAAGAATTTTCTTTTTCTTTTTTTTTTCTTTTTTTTTTTTCTTTTTTTTTTTTTTTTGGTTTCCTTTAAGACGCTGCATCACATATTAACAGTGGCCTCATGATGGTTTAATATAAAACAGACTCGAGACGTTTAACTTTGAAAATTGAAATATGAATAAAACTCATCCTCATAATACCTTGTTAGTTCATATTTTTATATTTACATACCGTTAGATTCATTTCTGTTGGATTGTATGCGGGAGAAAGTTCTGTGGGTGTCGGCCGTCTACATATTGTCAGCAAATATTTATAGACTTGCCCATCAGTAGGAGCTAATAAAAGACGACTAAAATAGAAGCAGTAGATAAGCCAATCAGACGCGACTAAGTCACATATCAACAATGGCAAATTAACAGTCCAGCCAGACTTAAAGCAGCCTTGTTACTTAGAACCAGAAACAAGATGGCTACCCGAATTCAAACAATCTCCATTTTTCATATATATATATATATATATATATATTGATTGATTGAAAAGTAGCTCCCTATTTTTAAATTCTTATAATTTATTTCTTAACTATAGTTTTCATAAGTAATAAATAACAGAAGATATTAAATATGTAATTCTTTTTCAATCACCCGGTATATATTCTCCGTATCAAATGAATGTTGAAATTGTCTGATTGATTCAGAATTGTACCTGAATGTCAATTCTACCTTCAGCCATTTTCAAAAATGGCAGAATATATTTTTATAGGTCTTAAACAAGATTAAGTTTGTCCCAACTAATTTAAAGAATAGCGTGAACGGTGTAATTTATTTGTTTTCAAATGTTTCCTTCTTCCAATTCTTTCTTACTTAGTCCAATCGGTTGGGTCTGTAGAATACACTGAATGCATCTCTGCAGAGGGGTAAGACTCTCTACCCTTATCGAGTGTCCCGGACATTAAACAATCTGATGGTGATGTTACAGTAATGCTGGAGCTTTGGGGAATGTTGTGTACCCCTTTATTGCCATCGCTCCCAGGTCCACTCTGGCCCGGAGTGGTAGCACTTGATGGGGTCCTATGTATGAGTTAAATAGAACTGTTTGACATTTAAACTGTGAAAAAAATGACTTAAAATAAACTGAATTGTTTTAAATAGAACTGTTTGATCATTAATTGTGTGTAAACAAATGACTGATATTTAATTGTTAGTTATACATTACAATACTTGGAACTATATAACTTTGACTTGATCATTCTATCATCTCTAGATACCCACTCATAGGCTTTAATTAATTTAGATACCAACTCACATGCATCGAATCATTTTCCCTACAGCTATAAATAGTAAATAGGAGAGCAGACAAGCCCTTTAAATTTGGTATGGCAACCATTCTAGGAGAAGGAAAATTTTGATTTCAAAACTGCTAAACTCAGCATAAAAATTTACCTTGTGTCACATCCTACCCGTGCGAAGGGCTTAGTTTATATATATATATATATATATATATATATATATATATATCTGTGTGTGTGTGTGAGTGTTATGTAAATATATTAGTGGCATGTGAAATTAAAACAGCCTAGTCTCTTATTTGACTTCAGGTTACCGTGTCCATTCTCTACAATGATAATCGTTGCACTACGAGCGCTTCCTGATGTCATATAACTGGAAATTATTTGTATTAAGTTTACATCCAATAGAAATAAATAAAATTATGTAAATTCTTTGTTGAGTTTAAACCAATATTATGGTTTACACGTGTTGCCAATGCGAGAGATGGTTTATCAGTGAACTGAGTCCTAAAGTAACAGAGTAAATCATAAAAGTGATAAAGTAAAAACGACAAAATCTGATTAATATACGCAACAATAAAAACAGTTACTTAACAATACAATAAATATTATATTTCCCCCTTTAGGTGTATATGAGATACGCGAGTGATAATGAACAATTTCGGTGAGGCTTGTATGTCTGTGTGAGTGCCATCAGCTAGTCACCCTGGAGGAAGATGAACGAAAAGAGGTAGACTTCTAACATTTTATCTTTTATATTTCCAGACTGCTGCTACTACTAGTACTGCTGCTGTCATGTTTGTGTTAACACAACAGAAGGAAAGACGATCTTGTTAAATAAAGTTGGCGACCTTAGTCAAAGGTAACCCGAAGACTCCTTTTTCAATAGCTACTACACCGAGATGTAGGGGAGGGGGCTACTCCATTCCCTGGATTGCTCTACTTTACCTTATGATACTGAGTGTTAAGAAAGGCGGTATCAAGTACCAATTTTTGAGTCTTTTGGTATGACTCAACCTGGGATTGAACCCCAGTCTCCCGGACCATTGGCAAACACTCTACCCCAACACAGCCAAAACAAACTATTAAAAGACATAAAGTGTGATCTACCGGATCAAATGTCGATCCAAGAGGCCAGAGTCGACCCGCTTTTTTCCCCAGAATGCACCGCGCCCCCAGATAGGATACTACGCTCTCTAGTCTCACCGTTTATATGATCCAAAGAGACCAAACCTGGCTTTACACCTTCCAGTTTTAGTTCTCAGCTGTACTGATCGCATTTAGGCCAATTCCAGTCTGGCCTTCTCTTACTCCTATTCGTATTCATCTGCATATGGCCCTATTCAGTTCGGTCTGTAGAATACCCTGACTGTATTTCTGCACAGGGGTAAGCCTCCCCCAACGAATGTCCTGTTATGACCCAAAACAATCTGATTGTAAGAATTCAGTACTGCAGGAGCTTTGGGGAATGCGGATCCCTCTTTCATTTCCATTGCTCCTAGTTCCACTGTGGCCCGGAGTGGTAGCACCTGGTAGGTTCCTGTCTGTCCGTCAAATAGAACTAAACTGTGTAATTAAGCTAAACTCGATTGTTTGAAAAGAACAGTTTTTACATTTAACTGTGTGTTAACAAAAAATGTGTACCTATGCAAAACTGAATTGTTTGAAATGGAATTGTTTATATGTATAAAAAAAAGGGATTTAGCTTTAAATAACCTACAATGATTGATATGCCATAAAACCAAACAAGACCAAACCAAATCATCTGCATGGGAAGTGACTAATAATTCAAAAGTGTCCATTAGCTGGTTTAACGGAATTGTTGGTCTATTGTCAGCAACTATATTGTTTCTGGTGTATCCGTAACGTATCTGATATTTCTTTCGTGTCCAGAACTGATTACCAACTTGCACGTCATAGATAAACTGTTCTTTCATTTTGTGGATACTGCCCCGTGCCTAGTTCGGCAGCCTGGACTTCTAATTCCTTGCTAACACTGTACCAACAGGAAATGTCTTTCTTTTATTTCGGTTTGTGTGTTGCCTTTGATGTATTTGTTGCAGCCATAAGGTATTCAATGTGGTACGGAGTTTTCGTCCCATAAGTGTCTCTCCCAGTGACAGGCCATTCTTCACTTTGTCGTTTGGTGTTGTTCAATAAGAAAGGAAGAAAACCAGCAGTATCTCTTCTGCTGCTGTTCCCCCATCGCATGTTTTGAGCTGAACACACTTAAATGTATCCACAAAATGTTCTGTTTGGCCGTTAGATTGTGGATGACATGGTGTCGATTGGACGAACCTGATGCAACACGAACTGTAGAAATGATAAAACGATGCAAACATTGACTATAATACATTGTCCGAGATTAGTGTATCAGGCGGGCCATGTTGACTAAATAGCCATTTAAGTACTGTAATGGTTGAACGGATGTCCGTAAGTTGCATAGGAAAGATTTCTGGCCATTTTAAAATTGGCACCCACAACCGCGAGAAAATTTAGACCATTGATAGGGCTAGCAAAATCCACCTATACCTGAGGCCTTGGTCACTTTGGGTACGACGAATGCAAATTAACAATCTTCTCTTTTTCCAGGCACTAAATGCAATATTTGATTGCATTATAAATGTCTGTGTCCATGTTAGCCCAATAAAACACACTTGAAGATCTCATTATCTACTAATGATAATCATTAGCTTCTCGAAATCATATAATTGCTTGCAAAATAAAAAAAAGTTTTTTACACAGCGAAACCCACAAATCAGATGTACCAGTCTAGACCCATGAAGTTAGAAACTTTCTGAAATTTTCTGAATCAGAAAAGAACAATTCAACCGAAATGGATTTTTGGAATGAAGTGTAAATCAAGATTGTATTGTTATTTGTGTGTGTGTGTGTGTGTGTGTGTGTGTGTGTGTGTGTGTGTGTGTGTGTGTGTGTGAGGAAAAGAAGAAAAATTATTTTATTGTTCGACTGGAAGCAATCAGAAAGATGGTTGAATTGTTTTAACAACAGAAATTAGAAGGGAATTATTGTTTTGATTGTTAATAGCGGACAAAGTGAAATCGGCGGTAGATTTAACTCTGAAAGCTAGGGTCTGTCTATCATCAAAGGTAGCTGAGTACTGAAAAATTTGGCTTTGGAATAATTTTTCTTTTTACTTCGAATGCGGAAAATTTTCTTTAGAACATTTTCTGATGCAATAACACGTCAACATAAAATCATTAGTAATTTTGATTTGGGGAAGACTGCGTCTTTTGGTTGAGAGTAGGGATGAATCAAATATCGAAGAGGTAGAATTAATTGTTGAAATCCCAATTAGATGAAAATTGATATTGTTAACAGCTTCGCCGGTCCCACTTCTCAGGGAGAGAAAATGTAAATATACGATACTTAGAAAGTCCAGACAAAACATGACGAGTCAGCTTGCTGCTTCCACGAAACTGAATTTTTGAGTTTTTACAAGTCTACCCTGGCTAAAAGAAAGCGAAGAAAGCCCAACTTAATACGACTCTTGTTAAAAACTTCTAAGGATTGAGAAAAGCAAAAATAACCGCCATTTGAGATTGCCTTGTACCAGACTATAGAAAGAGAGAATAGGAAAGCCTAAAACTTATACGAAGAAGTATCTGGCTGTTAATTTATTGAACTAGGTTTCTATCTAAACCTTCCCATCTCTGGGATGGGTGAATACATGTACCATTTTAAAGATATTTTTTAATAAATATTGATATTCTTGCAAGCCAGATTTAGTTCTCTGTTGGCTTTGATTTTTTTTTTCTTTCTTAAAAGTACGATCTCATCCGTCTACTCATCGGCCAGCGACTCCAATTAGCGATTTATCTGCTGTGTGGATCACAAACACAACGTGGGCAGATTATGGATTAGTCGTTTTATCCGAAGACATGACCTACCAGCTGAACAGTCAGCGGATTGAAAGCAGAATCACCCCCGTGTTTGGTGAGGGTAACTGCCACACCAGTTCTACCAGGTGTATCAAATGAACAAAGTGTACCAGATATACCAAGTGTGCCAGATGTACAAGATGCATCAGATATACCAAGTGCACCAGATGTATCAGATGAGCTTACGACCTGTGACTCGATGGGTGGCATTCGTTTCTGTGGGTGTGGTGTGGATACCAGACAGATGATCCCTTTGTCTGTTTTGGCGCGAAACCCACACAAAGGGCTTGCATGCAAGATCTCCCACGAGACCCGGAAGAGGACGAGAGAAGGGAGGGCAAGGTCCCCGGACAGAACAGGTCAGTCAGCAGAATAGAAAAGTCAAGAGAAGAGATCAGGCGACTGCTAGGACCTGTGGACCCAGAGGCCGGGTTGGCCAACCTGAGAGGAGAAGTCAGCATTCCTGGCGACTGTGTGGGAGTTTCGCTTGAATACACGCTCGCTATAGCTCACAGAAGCACAGACTGCTGGGAAAGTGTCACAAACTTCTCCCTTCTTGCGCTTGGAGCAAACCTAAGTCCGTTATTGTTTGTTCTTTTTTTCTTCCACCCTGTCGGTTGTGTATACTGTGTCTTGTGTGTCCGAAAAGAAATGTGAAATACACCTGGCCGGAGGTGAGAGAAACCACCCGACGATCGGATGGCCATAAGTGGTTTAGGAGGTTGAGATAGTGGGGTTCGGCCAGCGGTGTATTGTCACATCTGTCACGCTAAAAAACACCGGTTCCCGTCAGAAATATCAAGTGTGCTTGGTGTATCAGTTGTACCAGATGTGCCAGATGTATCAGATAACCCAAATGTACCAGATGTGTTCGGAAAGTATCAAGACTGAAGAGTCATTAACCATAAATAAACAACGAATTAAAGACACTTACTCCAGCATGGTTTTCAATGGTCCAAGCACCTCAAAAACAATTTCATTGGATACGAAACTGCTCTGTTGTATTTCTTTCAACGTTATCTTTATCCTCAAATATTAACTTTGAGGTGAACTTCGGCATTAAATAGCCCAACAAGGATTTCCATGTCGTAAATCCAACCAACCAACGTTTTATCTTTATCTTTAGGAAACAAACGTTAATCTGCCAAAATCCAAATATTTCATGTATTATATTTATTGAGAGACGATTATATTCAGATTTTACAAAGTGACAACTGGCTATAAAAGAAAAGTCGTTTATATTTCATTCATTAAATATCTCATCTAAAAAAGACATGAACTGCTATCGATTGGCTATCGGTCATATGGAAGTCAGACCTGACCGATAAAATGAAACGCATTTTTTCCAAGCAGCGGTCGTGTCGATGCAGCTGTATGGATGCACACGTACGCAAACTAAACGTATGGAGAAAAAGCAAGAATGCTACGAACAAAATTGAACAAGTCCTGGATGCAGCACCCTACAAAGCAGCAGCTGTACGGCCACTTACCACACATATCGAAAACTATCCAAGTTAGACGGACACTGCTGGAGAGGTAGGGACGAACTCATAAGTAAAGTACTCCAGTGGACCCCTTCACATGGACGAGCAAATGCTAGACGCTCATCTACAATCTACACACAACAGCTCTGTGCAGATACAGGATGTAGCCTTGAAGACCTGCCGGAAACGATGGACGATAGAGAAGGATGGCGGGAGAGGGTCAGGGATATCCGTGCTGATGGTGCGATATGATGATGATGAAGTGTCTCAACTTGTCATTAAACCTCTGTGCATTTCTGCCATCGATAAACAAGGTTATTTATGCTTGTACCATTAAACTTTACAGATGTCGATGCCAAGAACTCAATGAATTTCAGTTTCTATTTCTCCTTTGCAACGGAATGTTTTTGGGAGTAAAAAAATATTCAGATGCTTAGAAAAATAGTCGTCGGTGGGTGAGAGATCAACAGAATACGGTGAATGATTTTTTTTTTCTCATCATACAACGTGTGAAAGCACGCGCGATACCCTGCCCTCATCAGCCGCCAACCAGGGTGATAACACAGTTTCGGTAGCTCAAGGCGGAACTAAGTTTCATATCACAAGTCAATGAGTTTCTGCAGTGCCATCCTGACAACATGTGGCCAAGCATTTTCATAACACAATATTATGACCAAAATTGAACTCAAGCAAAGAAAATTCACTCATCACTGCTTTTTGTATGTTCATGATTAGGGGCATATAACGTTCAAAATCAAATTCTAAAAGAAGTGATTGAAAACTAACAAAGAAAATACTTTAATCGCTAGAAATGTTAGTCTTTTATATAACTACTCCTAAAATATGTTAGAATAGAATTTAGACAGTTTATTCTTGGCCCGGTCGGCTAGTGCTGTAGAATACACCGACTGCTTGCCCGCCCCTCAACGAGTGTCCTGATTATGACACAAAATATTCTGACCGTAGGGTTCCAGTAATGCAAGAGATTTGGAGAATGAGGAGTACCTCTTTATTGCCATCGCACCGAGATCCACTCTGGCCCTGATTGGTAGCACCTGATAGAGTCCTATCTATGGATCAAATTGAACAAAACTGCGTACTTACGCTAAACTGAATTGTTTGAATTAGAATTGTTTGACTAAACTGAATAGCTTGAAATAAGAATGTTTTTGAAAATTAAACTGTGTACTTATGCTAAAATGAATAGTTTAAAATAGAACAGCTCATTTGTATAAAAATGGATTTGGCTTTAAAACCCAAACAAACAAACAATTTATTCGAAAATCTGTCAGTGCTTTCAGAACAAACAAATATAACGAATTGTCGTCATAACGTAAGATATGAAAAGTGTATTAAAGGGAAAAAACAAAAGTATTGCAAAGAATGACTTTTTTATTTCAATAAAATACGAACAATAACTTGACGCGACGCTTTATTTAATTATAATTCAACTGTAATTAGTTAAGGTTGAGATCTACGCTCCCCCACGGGGGTTGAGCACTCTGGCTAAGGAATTTACGGCTGCCGCTCGCAAAGCTCTTCGAACGAATAAACCGGTAAGGTATAAAATGTAAACAAACAACCGCTACTACTTAATACCTCATAATTCCCTAGCTGACGTAGTACGCTTGTTGGCTGAGCAGTCTGATACTCAGTCCAACGTAAAGTTGGGCGGGTTTCGCTCCAAGCGTCCAATGGGTCTAGCCACACTGAAGAGTTGTGATACAACGAAACAGTCTGTCTGTGGATGACAATATATATATATATATATAAGGGCTGTTGATCCAGGGGAGATAACTACGGTTGACACAACCATTCTTTCACAGTCTCTCTTCGTTCTTTTTCACTCTTGCCTTCTTCACTAACTCTTTTTTCTTTTTCTTTCTTTCTTCTTTTTCTTTTTCCTCTCTCCCATCTCGTTTTTCTTTTCTCCTTTTTCTTCTTCTTCCTTTTCTCCACCTCCATTTTTCTGATTCTTTCGGTTCCTCTACTTATTCCTCCGCTTATTCTACCTCATTTTCTCCTCCTCCTTTTCCTCCTCCCCTCTACCGCCACCTCCGCCTCCTCCAATCCTCCTCTTTCTCTTCAGCATCTCCTTCTCTTTCTTTCCTCTTTTTCCTCTCGATCTCCATTTTTTTCTTTTTCTTGCTTTTTTCTTTCTTCTCAATTTTTTCTTATAGTACATTTTTTTGTATTTCAAAAAGGGCAGATCTGGAGATGTTCATATTTATCTTATATATATATATATATGTATATATATACACTTTGCAGTGATTATTATTACAATTATTATTCACTCCTTGAAAGTTTTTCACATCAGTGTTAGCAGATGGTTTTTACTGAAGTTTGACTGACAGCAAATCTCCTCAAGTCTCATCAAGTCTCCAGGACTCTTCTCAGTATTCTGGCCGTTCTCAATAATCTAGTAGTTTGGATGGCCTCCATTCGTCCGCCAACCTCCAAGAACTCAATTCCCTTTAATGATCCTTTGGTGACTGTACCAAAAGAACCAATCACGATTAGTATAAATGTTACCTTTATGTTCGATAGTTTTTTGAATTCCCTAGCAAGGTCGAGGTACTTCTTTTCACTTTCTTTCAATTTTATTCTGTGGTCAGCCGGGATAGCAGAGTTCACAATTTGGCAAGTTCTCATTTTTTGTTTTTGTTGATTATAAGGTGTGGTCTTCTGGCTGAGATTAGGTGATCCGTGTGTATGCCAAAGTCCCATAGGAGTTTATGCGTGTCATTTTCTAGGACAGGTTTTGGGTTGTGCATATACCATTTGTTCGTATGGTCAAATTTAAATTTCTTGCATATCTTCCAGTGGATCACCTTGCCCACCCAGTTGTGTCTAGTCTTGTACTCTTTCTGTGCTAATTTGCTGCATTCGTTTATTATGTGATTGATCGTTTCGTCTCAATCACCACATAACCTACATTTTCTATTTTGTTGCGTCTTGACTATTCTCGCATTGATATGATTGTTTTTTATGGCATTATTTTGTGCTGCTATTCGGAGAGATTCAGATTTTTATTCCAAGTTTCCTTTTCTTAACCCCATACAGGTTTTCTCGTGTGTGATATTGTTTATTAGTCGTTTAAAACGCCCATAGAGTTGTTTCTCTTCCCATTTTTGTCTCCTATGTATTGTCATTCTGTTGTTCATCGTCTTGTCAGTATCGTTTCTGATGGCTGTAATCAATCCTCCTTCGTGTTTTTCTATGTAGTCCTCGAGTTGTTTTATCGAGTTGTTGTATCGATGCGTCAACGCTGTCTTCAGTGCTGGTGAATCCTCTTCCTCCCTCCTTTCTTGATACATATGGTCTGTCAACGTCGTCTTTGGGATGTAATGCCTTTTGCATGGTCATTAGTTTTCTTGTTCTTTGGTCTATTTGCTTAAGTTCTTTTCTGGTCCACTTCAAAAATGGTTCCGAATATCTAACGAGGGGTACAGCCCAGGTATTTATTCCTTTGATAAGGTTCCTGCAACATAGTTTTATCTCTAGTAGCTTTCTAGTTCTCCTGAGATATTCTTCCAAAATTTTTTCTTTCATCTCCACTTGTTTGATGGTGTCAGCCTCCAAGATGCTCAAGTATTTGTAGGTTTCCTTTTCTCCGAGCGTTCTAATCTTGTCTTGATTTGGTAGTTCCATTCCGTCCGTCAGATGTCGTTTGCCACTTTTCATTACTAGTATGGCACATTTTTCTACGCTAATTTCCATTCTTATATTCTAAGTGCGTGTATTAGAGTTTCCAGTTCTTTTTCATTTTTTGCAAATAGTTGGATGTCATCCATGTACATTAGGTGATTGATCTTTTCCTGCGATTTACTAAGTTTTTATCCGGCTGTGCATTTTCTGAGTATGAGGTCAAGTGGCATCATAGCAATTATGAATAGTAACGGTGATAGTGCATCTCCTTGAAAAATACCGCTTTGGATCTTTGCTTCAGCTGAGCCTCTTCCTCCTGCCGTCAATTCCACTCTCCAGGTTTTCATGGTTTTCTCGATAAATTTTATGACTTCATCTAATATTTTGAGGCAGCTTATTATCCAGCTTTGGGAAACCATATAATGTGCCTTTTTTTTTTTTTTAGTCAATCCAGGCCATAGCTAGGTTTTTCCATCTGGTTTTGCTCTCGTTTAGGATGTGCTGATCTATGCAAAGTAAATCTGCCGTGCCTATGGATCCTTTTTGGCATCCTTTCTGTTCCTCAGGGAACAATCTGTGGCTTGTTAGCGAGATATAAATCTCTTCCCTTATTTGTGCAATTAATATTTTCTACATCATTGGTAGGTAGGTTATTGGTCTATAGTTGTTTGGTGTGGTTCCTTTGCTTGGGTCCTTTTGGATCAATGTGATCTTTCCTTTAGTCATCCATTCGGGTATGCGTGTTCGTTGTAGGCATCTGTTCATTTCTAGTGCTAGTCTGTCGTGAATGGAGGTGAATTTTTTGAATCAGAAACCATGTATTCCATCATGGCCTGGCGTTTTCCAGTTTGATATTTTTTTAGTGTCATTTTGAGTAAATCAATGTGTATTTCTGCTTCGGGCCTTTTTCGAGCCCTTCTAATTCTTTTGTCATATTGCTTATCCATTCGGCTTTTTCGTTGTTTTTTTGTTGTGTTTTTTTTTTTTTTTTTTTTTTGGTTGCCATATTTTAGTCCGAAATTGTTCGGTTTCTTTTGCATCCGGTTGTTGGTATGTTTTCGTGTTATCTCCTCCCAGTTGTTGGTAGAATTTTCTTTCGTTGTTTTGGAATATCCTGTTTTGTCTGTATTCTTTTACCCTTTGTCTATATCGTTTTAATCTTCCTTCTTTCGCCAGTACTTTCTGGTTTATTTCCTCAAGTTGTACTGTTATTTTTTCTCGTGTAGCTTTTTCCTTTCTGTTCCAACATATTCCAGCATTTTTCCTTTGTTTTTTCATTTTAACCTGTTTGCGTAGATTTTTTTTTATCTACGTTTCCAGTCAAATTTCCCAACCTGGTTTTGATTTTTTCTTCGTGCTTTTTAGGGGATCCCTATTTTCTCACAAACTAATTTCGCCCCTGTATAGATTAGTTCATTTAATTCGGTTATATTATTTGTTGATATAGAAGGTAGCACTTGATTTATCTTATTCGTTTCCGTCTTAACTGTTCTCCATTCTATGTTTCTTAGTGATGGTAAGGTAATCTTTTCCACGTTCATAATTCCCTTTAAACTTTCTAAATTTACTTTTTATTCTTCTGTTAGTGTTTCCTTTGGGTTGTTTGGTTGTGTGGCCTTTCCATTTTCTGAAGTTGGCGGTCCATTTCGGTTTGCTGTTTTAGTTTGTTAATTCTTGATGTGCCTGGTACTGTATCACTATCTTGTTCATTATTTATTTTCTGATGTATTTATAGTATTTCAATGTCAGAAAACCAACCTTTCTTTATTATTGTTCTGACTTGGTCGGAAAGTCTTTCACTTGTTGTTTGAAAACTAGCACATTATTGCCAAATCTTTATCATTCTTTTCCTATATCCTCTTTTGTGTAGAGCTGCTCCTAAAATAGCAGTATAAGTTGGTTGTCTTCCCTAGTCCATGTTTTGAGTTTACGCCTCAGGTTGGTGTGTTTCCTTTAATCGTAATTCGTGTACCTGAAAAATAAGAACAGCCAACTTTTGCAGGATGCTGAACTGATCTCACATGTTGGCTATCAGGAGAGCAACTACCGTTCATGACACTCTAATCTGTTGCCTGGGTCCCACGTTGTGTCATATTTTGATTCAACATTTTTATCATGGGTGGTATATTGTGTTTATAAACGAAGTGAGCAGAAGAAAGAACACAGCCAAAGCAAAACTTAAAGCAGCAAACCAACAAGAAAGAATAAAACTGTGGAAACAGCACTTCGAAAACTTACTTGGAAACCCACCAAAAATAACGCATGAACCAATCACCAGAATAATTAGCAAACAATTAGACATTAAACTAGGACCGTTCACACAAGAAGAACTCGACTCGGTTCTCAGAAAAATTAAAAATAGGAAAGCTGCAGGACTGGACGAAATTCCCCCGGAAGTATGGAAGACCAGACAATTCGACGACATACTGCTCCGACACTGCAACGCAGTATACAATCAAAATCCGATAGATAGATGGATGAAGGGATGCATACTCCCCTTCCCTAAAAAAGGGGACCTCGGATTAGCCAAAAACTACCGAGGCATAACACTTACATCCATAGCTGCCAAAATCTACAATGCCCTACTACGAAACCGAATAGAACCCAAAATCGACAACATACTTAGAAAAAACCAAAATGGCTTCCGAAGAAATAGATCCACGACCTCACAAATATTAACCATCCGCAGAATCCTTGAAGGTGTACGGGCAAAGAACCTACAAGCGACATTAATATTTGTCGACTTTACCAAGGCCTTCGACTCCATTCACAGAGGAAAGATAGAACAAATCCTACTAGCATACGGCATACCTAAAGAAACCGTAGCGGCAATAATGATTCTCTATAGAAACACTAAAGTAAAAGTACGATCACCGGATGGAGACACAGAATACTTTGACATTGTAGCAGGAGTACTACAAGGGGACACACTGGCCCCGTACCTCTTTATCATTTGTCTAGACTACGTACTTAGAACATCGATTGACAAAATCAAAGAGAATGGCTTCGAACTGACGAAGAGAAGAAGCAGAAGATACCCCGCAACAACAATTACCGACGCCGACTACGCCGATGACATAGTGATACTGGCAAATACACCTGACCAAGCCGAAACACTTCTGCATAGTTTGGAACGAGCAGCAACAAGCATAGGCCTCCATGTTAATGCACACAAAACGGAAAAATGTACTATAACCAAACGGGGGACATCTCCACTCTAGAAGGAACCCCACTTAAACTAGTAGACAAATTCACGTACCTAGGAAGCAGCGTCGAATCAACCGAAAAGGACATCGAAACGAGGTTAACGAAAGCATGGACAGCTATCAATAGGCTATCGATTATATGGAAATCAGACCTAACCGATAAAATGAAACGCAGTTTCTTCCAGGCAGCGGTCACATCGATACTGCTATATGGATGCACTACATGGACGCTAACAAAACGGCTGGAGAAGAAACTAGATGGCAATTACACAAGAATGCTGCGTGCAATCCTGAACAAGTCCTGGCAGCAACACCCCACAAGACACCAACTGTACGGCCACCTGCCCCCTATCACGAAGACTATTCAAGTTAGACGAACCAGACATGCAGGACACTGCTGGAGAAGCAGAGATGAACTCATAAGAGATGTACTCTTATGGATCCCCACACATGGCCGCGCAAAATCAGGACGACCAGCTTGAACGTACATTCAGCAGCTATGTGAAGATACAGGTTGTTGTCCTGAAGACCTACCTAGGGCGATGAACGATAGGGAGGAGTGGCGAGAGAGGGTCAGGGATATCCGTGCTGCCAGCACGATATGATGATGATGATACCAGACCCAGAGGTTGTTTATTATCTATGCACCTAACACAGATTGTGACCAAGAACAGTCGCAGTGACTGTTCATGAACAGCGGGTAATAAAAAAGCACCCTAAGTTCTAACTAGGTTAAAGTCCGTTGTCTTGATATTTCATGCCTTATTTCTCGAACTAAGTACCTGAACTAGGTTCAGGCTTTCCTGTATCACATTTATAGTTTATAAATATTGCCCTATTTTGAGACTTTATTCCCTCTAAGGCTGGTCATATTTTAATGAAGATAAGACTCCTGGTGTCTTTCTGGTTGTACTGAGGACGGTTACTGTTCTTACTTAACGCTTCCAGGTACGTATTTTCATGGATTGAAAGAAGTCATAGATGAGCCATATAGAGTTTAGCGTGGTAAATTTAAACAAATCTATTTCGTGATTTCGAAATAGTTTAGCTGAAAATAATTTTGGTAATTAAAGGTCTTCATTCAAAATACAAAATTTCACCAAAAGATTTTACGAGTAACGGAAAATCAATGTTTTTTTTTAATTAAAGACAAATTCTACTGACCCGATTTTCTTCGAAGACCGCACAGAAAAATTCGTTCATCGGCCTTAATAGTTCGATTCCTGTCATCTACCTTTGGAGGGGTGCGTTTTTTTTTATATATTCTAAGAAATAGAGGTCACATGACATTCTAGAATGTTCCATTCTAAAGTCATTCATTTTTGGGGGGTTTATTTGTTTATATTATTTACTCCTTTTCGAGCTTTTCACACCAGCGTCAGCCGATGGTTTCTCTCTGGAATTTGAGTGACAGCAAGTCTCCTCAAGTCTCCAGGACTATTCTCAGTATTCTGGCCGATCTCAATAATGATATCGTTTGGATGGTCTCCACGTTATTTCCAAGTCCTCCTGTCCCTGTTCTAATCCTATGGTGACTGAACAAAAAGCACCAGTTACAATTGGTATAATAGTCACTTTCTTGTTTCACAGGTTTTCAATTCCCTTGAAAGGTCGAAGTACTTATCTTTCTTCTCGTTTTCTTTCAAATTTATAATTATTACCATCATTCTTTTTAAATAAAACGAAAATATGACAAAAAGTTTTATTAGCTGACACAAAAACACACACACTATATATATATATATATATGCTCGATCGAAGACGTATACATCTATCTACCAATATATATATATATATATATATATATATATATATATATATATATATACACACAAGACTTTGAGATTTTATTCAACCGGGCATTTTCTTTAATCATCTATGACTGCCCAACACACAGGGCTTTTTCCTCCACCCATTGGCAATTCACATTCTTTCTTTGCTGTCCACACTTTTGGTTTGGCAATAAAAAAAAAATTAAAAAATGATAAAAAATAGAAAATAAATTTTAAAAATATTCTAGAAGAAATAAGTAAGTATCTATTTATATGATAATCTCCGAATAATCCAGGATTAGCCGCAGGATCTTTCGTGCTTTATTCTTTTATTCTATACTCTCTTTCTCGTCTCTTTTTTTTTCCCCTCTCCTTTGTGTGTGTGTGTGTGTGTATAGGGCGTGTGTGCACGTGGGTGCATGAGGTGTCTATAAGTGCATGTATGCGCCAATGTATTCAAACACACACGCACGCACACATGTATGTGGGTATATATGTTCTTGGAGTTCCTTTGATATTTTTGCCCCCTTTTTTTCACTTCATCTATTTCTTTTGCCACACACACACACACATAAACACACCCACACACACACACACACACATACATAAACACCCCCCCATACACACACACACTCTCTCTCTCTCTCTCTCTCTCTCTCTCTCTCTCTCTCTCTCTCTCTTTGCTCTTTTGCTTGTAATTCCCTTTCTGTATTGCTTAGTATATCTAATTTTTCTCTTTCGGTCTCTTGCTCCACATTTTTGTTATACTTATTCCATTTAATTACTTCTTTCTTTCTCCCGTTCTCTTTCAACCTCTTCTATATTTTATTTTCCCCGCTCTCGCTCTCTCTCTCTCTCTCTCTCTCTACTCTTTTATTAGTCTTTCCTTCTCTCCGTTACTTAGTATCCCTCTCTCTCTCTCTCTCTCTCTCTCTACTCTTTTATTAGTCTTTCCTTCTCTCCGTTACTTAGTATCCCTCTCTCTCTCTCTCTCTCTCTCTCTCTCTCTACTCTTTTATTAGTCTTTCCTTCTCTCCGTTACTTAGTATCCCTCTCTCTCTCTCTCTCTCTCTCTACTCTTTTATTAGTCTTTCCTTCTCTCCGTTACTTAGTATCCCTCTCTCTCTCTCTCTCTCTCTCTCTCTCTCTCTCTCTCTCTCTCTGCCTATTTCTCTTTATATTTTCGTTTTACCTCTTCAATTTCTTTCCTCTTTTTCCATTCTCTTTCAGTCTTTTCTATCTTTCATTTCTCTATTGATTCCAAAATTTTCCTATTTTACTTTTCTCCCTAAGAGTATTCTCACATTACACACACACACACACGCACACACACACACACACACACATATATATATATATATATACGAGGGTAGTTTAAAAAGTTCTAAAACCTCACCTAAATCTTTGATTTGTTGTACACTTCACGCTTTTGAATTGGCCTCACCAACACAGAAATTTTCACAGAAACCTGAATTATTAGTTAAAGTCTAATAAGAAGTCGTATTAAACTATAACTCTTCTGGCAATGCTTAAAAGTTTTTGAACGAAAAACATTGTTTATATATATATATATATATATATATATATAATTTCTTATTTCAAGAATAAAAACAGTATTCTTGAAATAATATTTGCTCTGTGAAATTATTTACATCTTTACCAGGAATATTCAAATATTCGAATTTTGAATAATTTAATTGTCCTTACGGAATTGTTCCCTACTCCGGATTTAATGGATTGACACTGCTGGAGAAGCAAGGACGAGCTCATAAGCGATGTACTCCTGTGGACCCCCGCTCATGGTTGTGCAAGAGTGGGACGACCAGCACGAACTTACATACAGCAGCTATGTGAGGACACGGGTTGTAATCCTGAAGACCTGCCGGAGGCGATGAATGATAGGGAGAAATGGCGAGAGACGGTCAGGGATATCCGCGCAGGCGGCGCGACATGATGATGATGATGATATTTCCCTTAAAAAAAAACAACAATCGGTCACATTAACATGATAAATTCATTTCCATCCTGTTTAAAGCATTGATATAAATCAATGCTCTAACAAAAAATTTTTTAGCATTAATTTATATCAATGCTTTGAATAGGATGGAAATAAATTTATTATCTTAATGTGACTTTTGGTTTTTTGAAGAAAAAATTATTTGCTCTGTAGATTTTATTTTACCAGTACTATCTAAATTTGATAATCTATTTTTGAATATTTTATTTGTCCTGATTGAAATTATTTCCTAGTCCGGATTTACTGGATTGAATATTGCCCAGTCGGCTGGGGCTGTAGAATACACCGACTGCTTGTCTGCAGAGGGGTAAGACTCCGCCAACGAGTGTCCGGGATATGACACTAAACAATATGATGGTGAGGTTCCAATAATGCTGGAGCTTTGGGGAATGCGGAGTATCTCTTCATTGCCATCGCTCCCAGGTCCACTCTGGGCCGGAGTGGTAGCACCTGATAATGGTCCTATCAATGGGTTAAATAGAACCAACAGCATACTAATGCTAAACTGAATTGTTTGATTAAACTGAATATCTTGAAATAGAAATGTTTTTGACAATTAAATCGTACTTACATTTAAACTGCATGCTTATTGCTAAACTGAATTGTTTGAAATTAAACTGTTTTTGACATTGAAACTGTACTTACACTAAACTGAATTGTTATATATAACTGTTTGAATAAATTGACTAATTTGAAATAGAAATGTTTTTGACAATTAAACTACTCATGCTAAACTGTTTGAAATAGAACTGATTATTTACATAAAATGTATTTGGCGTTAAATAACCTACAGGATTTGATATGCCATAAAACCCAACCAACCAACCAACTGGATTGAATAATATATATATAAAGAATCTGAATACCTCTATGAAAGCACCTTCGTTATATAATTTCAAACAATCAATTCATCTTCCCTCTTAACACTTTCCTGGAATCTTCAGTCGCTTGAAATTCTTGTAATTCAATCTTAGTGGCTAATGTGCTCGACTGCAACATTGTAGTAAGGGAGTTCGAACTCCAGTCGAGTTCTTACGTTCACTTTCGGACTTATTACTCCTTATCACCCCAGCTCTGGGTTTAAAAGTAACACTGCTCTTCTTCTTCTTTGACATTAAATAACCCACTAAGGTTGACGTGCTATTAAACCAGGAAACTGGAAACGTATATATATATATATATATATATATATATATATATATATTCGAGGTGTATACGATAAGTTTCCAGACTTTTTTTCGTATGGGCACTTTTATTGATAGTACACACATAAAACTCTAGTCTCCTTCGAAGTAATCTCCTCCGGCTGCAATGCACTTCTTGTACCGTTCCAATAACTATTAGAAGGCCCCATGGAACTTCTCTTGTGTGAGCGTGTCAATAACCTTCGTCACAGCCTCTTTCATCATTTCATTTGTCTCATACCGACAGCCTCTGAGCTTAGGGAATAAGCAAAAGTCACAGGGAGCAAAGTCTGGACTATAGGGAGGGAGAGCAACTGTCTTGATGCCCATCTTGTTCAAATAGTCTGTGACGAGGATGGAGTTGTGGACTGGTGTTTTGTCCTGCTGGAAATGCCACTGACCCGATTTGAAGAGTGCTGGCATCTTCTGACGGAATCTCTTCCTGAACTCCATTAAAACCTCAACATAGTAACCCTAACTGTTTGGCCAATCAACTCTGGTGTACTGACTTCCTTACTCCTCCCACACCTCTCATCATCCCTCACAGACTCTCTGCCTTCCTTGAATCTCTTATGCCACACAAGAACTGATGTTCGATTCATGCAAGATGGTCGAAAAGCATCAGTTCTTGAGTGGCATAAGAGATTCAAGGAAGGCAGAGAGTCTGTGAGGGATGATGAGAGGTGTGGGAGGAGTAAGGAAGTCAGTACACCAGAGTTGATTGGCCAAATGGTTAGGGTTACTATGTTGAGGTTTTAATGGAGTTCAGGAAGAGATTCCGTCAGAAGAGGCCAGCACTCTTCAAATTGGGTCATTGGCATTTCCAGCAGGACAATACACCAGTCCACAACTCCATCCTTGTCACAGACTATTTGACCAAGATGCGCATCAAGACAGTTGCTCACCCTCCCTATAGTCCAGACTTTGCTCCCTGTGACTTTTGCTTATTCCCTAAGCTCAGAGGCTGTCGGTATGAGACAAATGAAATGATGAAAGAGGCTGTGACGAAGGTCATTGACATGCTCACACAAGAGGACTTCGATGGGGCCTTCCAATAGTTTTTGGAACGGTACAACAAGTGCATTGCAGCCGGAGGAGATTACTTCGATGGGAACTAGAGTTTCATGTGTGTACTATCAATAAAAGTGCCCAAACGAAAAAAGTCTGGAAACTTATTTAATGATCCTCGTATATATATTTAAAAAATACATAGACCAGAGAACTTTAAGGATATTTAACTGTAATGGGACATTCGCAGACACAAAATTGGAATTAAACAAATCTCAAATTCTTAACAATCAATTGTGTGTATATGCACATGACAGTACGTGTATGTATACATGTGCACACACACACACACACACACACACACACACATACACAGATCGTACTTTTATATATATATATATAATGCATTTACATCGGCCAGAGGTTTTCACGGACAATTAATTCCAATGGGACATTCACAGACACAAAACTGGAATTAAACAAATCCCAACTTCTTAGTATCAATCGTGTGTATATGTACATGACAGTACGTGTATGTACACATGTGTATACACACACACACACACACGCATACAATTCGTACTTATATATATATATATATATATATATATATATATATATATATATATATGTACAAAAAAATGCATTTACATAGGCCAGAGGTTTTCACGGACAATTAATTCCGATGGGACATTCACAAACACAAAATCTGGCATTAAACAAAATCAACGACCTATCAAAACAATCTTTTCTAATAAAAGAACAGTCGGAATTTGACTTAGCCGTTTAAATCTCCTAAAAAAAGACGTAAAGTCGGAAGCATGTGTAAAGCTCAAGTATATGAAACGATAAAAACCTAAATTGAAATCACTTGCCAACCTATTCCTTTGTTTCGTCGGACCAGCAACAATATATATATATATATATATATATTATTTTCACTTTTTTTCCATCTCAGATTTCTACTTAATTTACTTTCTCCTCAATAAAATTTTTCTCACTCTTCTCTTCTTCCTCCTTCTTTCTTCTTCCTTTTTTTTATCTGTTTCTTCTTCCCCTTTCACCTTTTTTTCTATCCCTATGTCTTCGTGCTTAACAATTTATTGTCTCTTTCTTATGTGACCCTCTAATGATGAACTGCTTTATAAGATATTACACTCTTCCCTCTCTCTCTCTCTCTCTCTCTCTTTCTCTCTCTCTCTCTCTCTCTCAAGGTTCTTCCTTTTCTTCCTTTTTCTCTCTCTCCCTCTCTCTCTCGCTCACCCTCTCAAGCTCCTTCCTCTTCTTCTTCTCTCTCTCTCTCTCAAGATTCTTCCTCTTCTTCCTTTTTCTCTCTCTCTCCCTCTCTCTCTCTTTCTCTCTCTCTCGCTCACCCTCTCAAGCTCCTTCCTCTTCTTCCTCTCTCTCTCTCTCTCTCTAACTCTCCACTTCTGTGTCTTTTTCCTGTTAATATTAATCTGCATTATAATTTCTTTCCACTTTTTCTCTCTCGCTCACTCACCCTCTCAAGCTCCTTCTTCATCCTCATCTCTCTCTGTCTCTCTCCTTCTTCTTCCTCTCCCCTCTCTCTCTCTCTCTCTCTCACTCACTCCCTCCCCACTTCCGTTCCTTTTTCCTTCTAATCTTGATCTACATTATAACTTCTTTCCCCTCCTCATCTCTCTTGATCACCCTCTCAATTCCTTTCCTCTTTCTTCTCCTCTTTCTCCTTCCCTCCTCTAAAACATCTTTCCTTCCCCCCCCCCGAGTTTATTCTTCTGGTTGTTCTCTGTACACTGACTAAATAGTCGATATATTTGTACCCTAATTCTGGTGCCATAATTTGTTCGCTTCAATGAACCTTAATTACAAGAAATGAGTCCTAATCAGCTTTTACCCGCCATTTTTTCTTCTTTTTTTTTAAACTCAAACATTCCCCACAACATAAGAGGAATCAGATTTGAAACAAGCAGATAAAGACTTCAAATCCCCAGAGACTTACTTCATCGTACGGCTATATCTTCAAATCGTTTCCTCCTTCTCTTTTTATTTTATCTATTTATTCAACTTTCTAAAAGTATTGATGGTTTTGCGTCTCAAGATTCTCCATTTTTTTAGTTCCAACAAGAAAAACAATGAATCTGTTTGGTTCGTGTTTTAACATTTGGAGCCCGTTACGCCGTAAGTGCGTTTATCTTCCTCTGTGCAGTATCACAGATCACGCTCAAACGGCAGTGGGTAAATCTACGTACAGCATTTCAGGACTCAAAGAGTTAACAGAAGTCCAAAATTCGACATACACACAGATCACCTAATCTCGGCCAGAAGACCAGACTTAATAATAATAATCATCATCATCATGTCATGCCGCAGGCACGGATATCCCTGACCCTCTCTCGTCACTTCTTCCTATCATTCATCGCCTCTAGCAGGTCTTCAGGGTTACATCCCGTATCCTCACATAGCTGCTGTATGTATGTTCGAGCTGGTCGTCCTGCTTTTGCTCGGCCATATGCGTGTGTCCATAAGAGTACATCCCTTATGAGCTCGTCCTTGCTTCTCCAGCAGTGTCCTGCATGTCTGGTTCGTCTAACTTTGATAGTTTTCGTGATGGGAGGCAGGTGGCCGTATAGTTGGTGCCTTACAGAAACAACAAATACTGCCTACACAACACGTCAAATAGGAATGGACAGACTTAACAATAATCAACAAAAAAAAGAGAACTTGCCAAATTGTTGACTTTGCTGTCCCGGCTGACCACAAAATAAAACTGAAAGAATGTGCAAAGAAGGGTAAGTACTTCGACCTTGCTAGGGAATTGAAAAAAACTGTGGAACATGCAGGTGACAATTATACCAATTGTAATTGGTGCGTTTGGAACAGTAACTAACGGATTACTAAAGGGACTGGAGGATTTGGAAGTTGGCGGACGAGTGGAGACCATCCAAACGACAGCATTATTGAGAACGGCCAGAATACTGGAGATTTGAGGAGACTTGCTGTCACTCAGACTCCAGTGAAAGACCATCGGCTAACGCTGATGTGAAAAGCTCTGATGAGTGAATAATAATAATAATAATAATAATAATAATAATAAGAAGAAGAAGAAGAAGAAGAAGAAGAACAACAACAACAACAACAACAACAACAAGCCCTAATGGCGCTATTTATCTATGTATTTATCAACCCCTCTGCACAAACAGAATGTGACACAAGGTCAATTTTTAAGTGAAGTTTAACAGATTTGAATTCAGAGTTTTCCTTCTCCTAGATTGGTTGCCTAACCAAGACTGAAGAACCCAGTCTACCCAAATATTTACTCATAGCTGGGGGGAGAATAACTAGATTCATACTTTTTCCAAGGATATAAGAGCTATGTAAAATGCAATCAGTCTCGTCCAGGATTCGAACTCAGTTCTCTGTGTCCATTTCCTACAACTATAACCATTACACCACGGGCAACTCCATACCGGTCTACCGTTTATCTTCCTCTTCACCGTATCACTAGTTTACCGATGCGAAAATCAGGTTCAAACGGTAGAGGGTATATCCAGACATAGGAGTTCAGAGCTCAAAGCGTTAACAGCGATCCATAAGAAAACTCTACCGTTACCCAGCATGAATAGAATCTTTCACCACCACGTGTCGAACGGATTTGTGCGTGTAGCGCTACGTCTTAAGTGTCAGTCGGACCCTTGTTGTAACCTCCCTGTGAGAAAAAGTGACGAACGCACAAAAACCCGTCTTGTTTCGTTAATACCAAAGTTTATTCTCTACAACAGTTTTAGTAGTCATCGAGAAGAGAGAAACAGCGTATGGAAACTGAATCGACCGCGTTAGCTAGACAAAGAGAAACAAAATGTCAAGGGGAAGAGAGAACAGACAAAGACCTTGAATTATTAATTTTCACGTTCTCTGTTGTAGTGCTCCCACGTACTTGTTCGCAGGGTCTGTCCTGACCGCTTTGCGTCTGGGCTCAAACTATAGTTGCGTCTCGCAGCCAATTAACTCTTTACCTGCTTTCTATTCCACACTCTCTGCCCTAACGATGTTTTCGTTTGAGTTCCTTCCAGAACTCGTTGTCGATTCGCTTCTGATATGTTTTTATTTTTAGCGAGGGTGTCCACTGCTATCCCAGTGTAGATTTCCCATTCGTTTCTCCTTTTTCGTTTCTTTTCCACCGTCTTATTGTGGACTAACTAGGAAACTGACTTGTACTTAGATCAATCAACCTTCCCAAATTATTTTACACAAAGAAGAAGCCTTATTCCTTATCGCGATATTTATGGTTTGGTTTGTTGGGTTTTATGACATATCAACCTTTGTAGGTTATTTAACGCCCAATCCATTTTTATGTAAATAATCTGTTCTATTTAAAACAATTCAGTTTAGCATAAGTACACAGTTTAATGGTCAAAAACATTTCCATTTCAAACTATTCAAGCAGTTGCATGTAACAATTCGGTTAAGTGTAAATACAGTTTTAATGTCGAAAAACAGTTCTATTTCAAATAATTCAGTTAAGCATAAGCATGCACTTTAAATGTAAGTACGGTTTAATTGTAAAAGTCATTTCTATTTCAAACTATTTAGTTTTACTCAAATAATTCATTTTAGCATAAGTATGCTGTTAATTCTATTTAACCCATAGATAGGACCCTTATCAGGTGCTACCACTCCGGGCCAGAGTGAACCTGGGAGCGATGGCAATGAAGGGGTACTCCGCATTCCCCAAAGCTCCAGCATTGCTGGAACCTCACCATCAAATTGTTTAATGTCATATCCAGGACACTCGTTAGGAGGGGTCTTACCCCTCTGCAGAGGTGCAGTCAGTGTATTCTACAGCCCCAGCTGACTGGGCAAGCGATATTTATGTATGTATTTATCGACCTCTCAGGACGGGTAGAACGTGACACAAGATCAATTCATAAGTGGAGTTTAACAGGTTTGCATTCAGAGTTTTCCTTTTCCTAGACTGGTTACCTAACTAAAGCAAAAGAACCCAGTGTGTCCTACTATTCATGCCTTTCTCAAAGGTATCAGTGCTATATGAAATACAATCAAACTCGTCCGGGATTTGAACTCGAGGGGCTGAGTCCATTTTCACCACGATTACCTCCAAACTATTCATGTACCGTGTCTTAAATACACCCCTCTCCAAGTCTATAGTTGGTTTAATTCAGAGTTTTTCTTCTCCTAGACTGGTTGCAATACTAAGGTTATAGAGCACAGTTTTACCAACTGTTTCTCCAAAACTGAAGGGAATAGTTTGATTCATGCCTTTCCGGAATATATTTTGCACAGGCTTTTATTTAAAGAATTAGAAATTCTAAATAGCATTTCATTAGTTATCTTCGTTATACAAAGAAATTAGATCTTTAGAAATTGACTTTCAGCGCGAACGCCGACCTCACATAATTATCACTATATAACTGAACTAGAAATTTGTTTACTCACTAAAAAAACGTGGTTTGGTTTGGTTTTATCATATATCAACCATCGTTGGTTATTCAATGCCAAATCGTGTTTATATATATATATATATATATATATATATATATATATATATATATATATATATATATATATAAAATATTTTTAAACTCATTTTCTTGATACACACAGTTAAATGATCAAATAGTTCAAAGTTGAATAGTTCGAAGTATTGCTATGTATAAAATTCAATTAAACACCAGTCATTTCTTTACACACAGTTAAATGATCAAACACTTCTATTTTAAATAATTCAATTTATCATAGATTATTTGTTTTCACAGTTTAAACGTCGGCCCATAGACGGAACCCCATCAGTTGCTACCACTCCAGGCCAGAGTTAACTTGAGTGCGATGGCAATGAAGGGCTACTCGGCATTCTCCAAAGCTCCAGAACTCCTGGAGCCTCACCATCAGATTATTTAATGTCATATCCAGGACACTCGTTGTGGGGGAGGGTTTTACTCCTCTGCATAGATACACAGGATTTGGCGTTAAAAAACCTACAATAGTTGATTTACTATAAAACCCAACCAAAACCAAATCATAGATGCCTAATATATATATATATATATATATATATATATATATATATATATATATATATATAGGATTTTGCGTTAAATAACCTACAATGGTTGATATGCCATAAGACTCAACCAAACCAAATCGAATATATTTAATATATATGTATAAAGAGGATTTGGCATTAAATAACCTACAATGATTGATATGCCATGAAACCCAACCAAACCAGCTCGTATATATTTGATATATATGTGTAAAAAGGATTTGGTATTAAATAACCTACAAGGGTTGATATACCATAAGACCAAATCAAACTAAATCCTGCATATTCAATCTCTGGGACAATACAGAGCATGTAAAAAGTCATCCGACGAGACGGAGAATATACCAACAATATTCTCCGCCGAAATAAATTTATTATGACGGCTTAACCGAGTTTGAGTCTCCATTTAATTGCACTATATATATATATATATATATATATATATATATATATATATAAAGAGGATTTGGCATTAAATAACCTACAAGGGAAGGGTTGATATGCCATAAAACTCAATCATCCAACCAACCTCTCTATCGCTTCGTTGTTTGTATGTCACAGTTGCCTTTTCTTTTCTTTCTGACATATTTGAAAAATTCTGCTTTGAATAAGGATGTCTGACAACTTGGATAAAAAGTACAGATAGTCTGTTTAAGGTGGTAAATTTTCACGTTCATCACGAAACTTTTGAACTTGTCGTCTGTTCCTTTGAAACGAGGATTTATTACTACAATAACGCCGAGAGGAAAGTGTTTTATAAGTTAAATTCGTCTGGTTAACACCTATCGTGTTTCATTAAAAAAATGGCAGTTCAACAAAAATATTCAAAATGTCAAAAATCAAAATTTAAAAGGAAAACTTATTTTTTACTGAAATAAGCCTAATCACGTGACAAAAATCAATGCTTTTTGCTGCGTTTATGAATATTGGTTGATACGCTTTATTTCTGTCAACGAGTCACGTAGGAACAGTACCTAAAAAGAAAGAACAACTGAAGAATATTCTGATACTTATTCAAATATTCACCATCGAGAAATGCTGACAGCACAGATTCCTCTGGCTCTCTCTTGCGACCCGTCTCCATTGGCGATTGCTCTTGGTAAGTCCTCTAGACGGCATTCATTGTCTGCACAGAATTGATGAATGTAAGGTTTTGCTGGTCAGCCAATGCTAGTATGTCCTTTGGTAGGAGTCTACAGGAGAACGTTGCTTTTGGGTTCGTCCTTACTTCTGCTGCAGTGGCTAGTTTGTCTTGCCCGTATTCCTTAGTTAGTTTACGAGATGAGAAGTAAGTGGGAGTACAGCTGTTGTTTTGTCGGTTGCTACTTCTGGGATATGTTCAAAACAGCTTGCAGCATCCACATGAAGTTCCTAGGTGGCTTTTTCTTCAAGCATTTCGTTAGAGTCTAAGTGGTTGAACTATACAGTAGTATTAACATGGCTACAGCTTGCAAGAATTACCGTTTTCCGTTTCACGGTGCAATGCTTCAAGCAAATAATAAAATACTTTTAGCTACATATACATTTTTTATACTTTTAGCTATATATATATATATATATATATATATATATATATATATATATATATATATATTATACTTCGAGCTATATATATATATATATATATATATATATATATATATTATACATTTTGTTATACATATATTTTATACTTTCTGATATATATATATATATATATATATATATATATATATATTATACTCTAGCTATATATGTATACATTTTATACTTTTAGCTATATATATACATATTTATATTTATACTTTTAGCTATATATATATATATATATATATGTATATACATATTTTATACTTTTAGCTTTATATATATATATTTGCTACTTTTATCTATCTATCTATATCTATATATATATATTATCGCTTAAAGTAAAA
Organism: Sepioteuthis lessoniana; assembly: GCA_963585895.1. Taxonomy (NCBI): domain Eukaryota; kingdom Metazoa; phylum Mollusca; class Cephalopoda; order Myopsida; family Loliginidae; genus Sepioteuthis; species Sepioteuthis lessoniana. Next base: position 12,536,208 of record OY757931.1, on the reverse strand, counting down.
AATATACATATATATATATATATATATATATATATATAAAAGTATAATATATATCTATATATATAGCTAAAAGTATTATATATATATATATATATATATATATATATATATATATATAGTGCATTCTATAAGTTTCTAGACTTTTTTGTCCAGGCATTTAAAATTGTCGTAGACTCTTGAAAATTCACTATGTTATTGCTATACATGGGATGAGATGACTGACCAATTCTCCTGATTTCAGGTTCAAATCAACAGTTACAGCAGCAATTGGAATACACCCTGCTAAAACCTAATTCTCTCAGCAGGTGAATTTCAAAAATGCAATCTCGACGTGACGACACTTTAGAAGAACGATATGCAATAAAATTCTGTTTTAAACTAGGAAAAATGCCACAGAAACATATGGAATGCTTCAGACTGCTTTTCGACCATCTTGCATGAATCGAGCATCGGTTTTTGAGTGGCATAAGAGATTCAAAGAAGGCAGGGAGTCTGTGAGGGATGATTAGAAGTGTGGGAGGAGTAAGGAAGTCAATAGACCAGAGTTGATTGGCCAAAGGGTTAGGGTTAGGGTAACTATGTTGAGGTTCTAAGGGAGTTCAGGAAGGGATTCCGTCGGAAAAGGGCAGGACTCTTCAAATTAGGTCAATGGCTTTTTTACGAGGACAATGCACCAGTACACAACACCATCCTTGTCACAGACTATTTGAGCAAGATGGGCATCAGGAGAGTTCCTCTGCCTTTCTATAGTCCAGACCTTGCTCCCTGTGACTTTTGGTTATTCCCTAAGCTCATAAGCAGTCATTATGAGACAATTGAGGAGATGAAAGAGGCTGTGACGAAGGTCTTTGACACGCTCACACAAGAGGACTTCGATGGGGCCTTCGAGAAGTTGTTGGAACGATACAACAAGTGCATTGCAGCCGGAGGATTTTACTTCGAAGAGGACTAGAGTTTCATTTGTGTACTATCAACAAAAGTGCCCATAAGAAAAAAGTTTGGAAACCTATTTAATAAACTTCGTATATATATATTTCATACATTTAGCTATCATCATCATCATGTCGTGCGGCCAGCACGGATATCCCTGACCCTCTTTCTCCACGTCTCCCTATCATTCATCGCCTCTGGCAGGTCTTCAGGGTTACATCCCGTATCATCACATAGCTGCTGTATGTATGTTCGAGCTGGTCGTTCTGCTTTTGATTGGCCATATGCGGGGATCCACAGGAGTACATCACTTACAAGCTCGTCCTTGCTTTTCCAGCAGTGTCCAGCATGTCTGGTTCGTCTAGCTTGGATAGTTTTCGTGATAGGTGGTAGGTTACCGTATAGTTGGTGCCTTGTGGGGAGTTGCTGCCAGGTCTTGTTCAATATTGCTCTCAACATTCTTGTATAATTGCCGTCTAGCTTCTTCTCCAGCCGTTTAGTCAGCGTCGAAGTAGTGCATCCATATCGCAGTATCGACACGACCGCAGCCTGGAAGAAACTGCGTTTCATTTTATCGCTCAGGTTTGATTTCCATATGATCGAAAGCCTATCGACAGCTGTCCATGCCTTCGTTAGCCGTGTGTCGATGTCTTTTTCGGACCCAACCAAGCCGAAACACTACTGCATAGCTTAGAACGAGCCGCTGCTGGCATTGGAGACCATGTTAATGCACACAAAACTGAATTTATGTGCTTTAATCAGAAAGGTGACATCTCCACACTAGACGGAACCTCTCTGAAACTTGTTGACAAATTCACCTACCTAGGATGCAGCGTCTCATCAACCGAAAAAGACATCGACAAACCATCTCAACTTTTAGCTATACATATACATACATATATATATATATATATATATATATATATATATATATATATATATTATACTTTTAGCTATATATATTTTTTTATACTTTTAGCAGTATATATATATATATATATAAGTTAACGTATGCAAAATTAGTATCTAATGCACAATTTACTGAATTACCCCAAACTTGTAACTTGTGGGTACTAAAATTAATGTTGGGGGGTGTTTACTTAGCCTCGACTACTGTTGTAAACCGAGATAGCAATGAGCTGAGGTTTAGTAGGGAAAGGGGAGAGAAAGTAAAGTAAAAAAAAATGATATAGAAACAAGGGAATGGGAATAGTTACTCTACAATTAATTTATAAAAAGGTCAACGACTATATTTCTTGAGACAAAACAACTTTTTCCCACCATAACGAATTTATTCCCAAAGAAAATAAATCTTACAAAACAATTCTATGACCGCATTGTACATATTTTTCTATGCAATCAACTCTTATTCTAATACAAATAAACATAAAATGAAAATAATCTAATCGAGTAAAATAACATAAAACAAAGTATATGAAGGGTAGAATTGGAACAAATAAAAGACTTACTCGTCGTTGAACCGTAACGAAGCAAGAAGTAATAGGAAACAGCTTATCAACGTGTTGTATCGATATAAGGAAGAGATACACAGTGAAATAGAATTTACTGTTTATTAACTGAAGTGGTACTGTCCCACAAATATTCTTAGTCTCGCGTTGTTGGTGGTACGTCCAAAGTTGGTTTTACTACTGACAGAGATCTTTCAGTACTGACTGTGTTTAAGAAACACATCTTTTATTCCTCCGAGATACCGGAAGTCACGTGGTACGAGCCACTGTACAACACAACGAAATACCCATGTTTGGTATTCAAATCCAAAGTTCTTTTCTTTATCTTTTCCGGTTCGTTTCAAACTACAAATCGTCTGCCTACAGTCTACTTTGTATCTGGTGCGGAAATTTTCCTTTTTTCTGTGGCTCGTCTTAATTATTTTGCGGGTTGGCCCTCAGAGGAAGTCAAATTTCGTGTTAATTTTATTCCAATGAAATGTCGTTCGAAACCTACTCCTTCGGAGTATGCTGAAGTGTGAAACCTTTTTTATATACTCTAAGCTTCTCTACAACTTTTCCTCCGTTTCTTTAGGACAGAGTAGTAGTTGGCTGAATAATCGAAACGCTGCCGAGCAAACTGGCCACTAAATTCGTTCTAGACTGTTTCTAGATTAAACCATACTGACTGAAAGGAAGAAAAGAAAAGGGGTTGACCAGCCTAAACCATAAAGGGACAGTAACGGTCCAAATTTGAAATAAACCAACGGCATTCGAACAATTGTTAACTTCCGAATTTACAAATTCTGAAAATTTATATATATGATATTTATATATATATATATATATATATATATATATATGATAATTTATATATACGATATTTAGTGATAAGACAAAAAGATTTTTTTTGTGTGTTATTTGGGGGGTCCTCCACTAATTTCAACCTAAGGACATCGCCAGGGGAAAATATTTGTAAAGAAAAGGTTTTTAGAAAAATTTTAGATATTTTTTTAATTTGATATGCGATAAAAGAAGCGGCGAAAAATGAAATGGTGCCATAGCATTCATTAAATGAGAATTATTTTCTGATATCCAAATGTCTTCAATAGACCTTTATGCTGTTTCTGCTTTTATAAACACCTGGTATTTTTTATTAAGGACAAATATATTTAGCATATGTGTTTGTTTATTTAAGTGTTTACATGTCACCCCAAATCTATCAATCTTCTTTCAAAAGGGTGTTTTCGGAATCATTTAGCTTTAATGTTAAAACCATTCAAGGTAAGTGTTTGGAATCGCTTTATCCACTTCTTGTTACGTATTGACCCTTGACCGAGCCGTCAATCAGAGATGCACCTGTGTAAATAAGCGGAAGAAGATCACATGATCTAATCAAAAGTAAGTGGGCGTTATGAAATAATATATGCAGATGCCCGCAGCAGTTGAGTCAGTTGGGAACAGTGAAGGCCTGAGTGAGAGCCAGCTTTCAGTCAGTGAGAACGCCCCGCAGAGGGCTGATGCTTTCAGTGGTCTCCGGTTGAGCAACCCTAGCTGAGATGTGGAAGAAGTGCTTAGTGGGTTCTTGAAGATAACACAGCGTGCTATGGTCAAGAGAAGAAGTTATCGGTCAATATGGCAATCTGCCTTGCCTCATTACGTCTTTCTATTTCACACAACACAGAAGCTTCAACGCCTTTCGAAAGAATAAAAATACTTATATATTATTATAAGGAAGTGTTGTCTTTCATTACTTCAACCGCTATACAACATTCTCGTCGTGATATATTCGTTTGAGTTTTCTTTTTTAAAATTCTTTCTTTAATCGTAACATTTGCATCTCTTTTAAAATCCAGATCATTTGAGCGGAAATGTTGTTATATAAGTTTTAGTTTGTTGTAATCGATATATTTGATTCTGTATCAGAAGTTACTTAGTCTAAAGTAAAATGACCGTTCGGACTATCCAATGCATTATTTTGGCAACTTGTTTGTTTGTTTGTTTGTTTAATGGCATATCAACCTTTGTAGGTTATTTAATGCCAAAGCCATCCTTCGAGACGAACAGTTGTGGTACTATTTGATCCATAGCTGGGAGGATAAGGGGGTTCATACCTTTCCCAAGGGTATTTAACCATTACACCACGGGGACACCCCGCAAATTTTCGTCTTACTCGGGCGGTTTTTGAGATTGGAGGTTGGTAAACATACAGCCGCTAATTTTAAAGACCTGTAACTTAGAGTTTAAAACACAGTTGCCAATGCCTCTTGCTGCTACTGCTGCTCTACGCTATGCAGTCAGGGTTCGGCGAGCGAGAGGCGCTTGATCATGTCATAGTTTCTGTGAGATATCGTCTGTTTCTTGCCTTTTCTTTAATGTGAAATCGTTTTCTTTTATTAGATCTATTGACGTTTGTAGTACTTAGTCTAGGCGCAGTATAAACAAATATGGAGCTCATGTATCTCCTTGCCCGACTTCAGCGACAGTGTCGAAGAAGTCGGTGTCTCCATCAAGTAGCGAATGATTTGCTTTCGTGTTTTTGTAAAGTATCATTGTAGCGGTAACAGTTTCTTTGCGGAGACCACATGCAAGAAATATTTGCCCCATCTCTCCTCTGCGTATGGAATCAAATGCCTTGGAGAAATCTATGAACAGTAGTGTTGCCTCGATATTTTTTACTCGTACTCCTTCGATGATTCAATGGATTGTCGGAATCAGAGGGCTTATTGAAAGATTTCTTCGAAAGTGATTCTGATATTGCCTAAGAATTTTCTCTATTTCATATCGGATATGATTGAGCAGGGTATTATAACTTTTAGCAGACATCGTATTAAGATATATATATATATATATATATATATATATATATATATGTGTGTGTGTGTGTGTGTGTGTGTTATTACTCTCTCGCCTTGTTCAGATTTCTTTCAGACTATTCTGAAAATTTCAATTGTTATGCTACTATGCTGTCTGGTGAATAATGGACCATTTCGTTTTAGTTGTGAGACAAGAAAAAGAAAGAAAAATACACTACAAAAATAAAAGAAAAAACGAAAGCAAATATAAGAAAGAAGAAACTGATATAAAATAAAAAAAGATACAAAGAAAGAAGAAAAAAAGTATCTGAATTAATAGAAAAAAAAGAAAGAAAGAAAGTGTAAGCGAAACGCTGTATATTAGAGGCTTATCTTCTATTTCACTATGATAAACGTAACGAAGAAAAGAGGGAAAAAGAAAAGCGGGAAGACAGATAGATAGATAGATAGATAGATAGATAGATAGTGTAATTTCTCTGATGAAAAATTCAATGTTTAGACGCGATCAAAATCAAGATCATCGTCGAAGTTTTCCTGTATTGATGAGTAAATAATGAAAAACCCACAAGTGAAGATGATATGAAGGTCTATTAACGAAGACCAGCAGAGTACACGAGAGAAATTATTTTTCCGTGTCATTGTAAACACACTCGGTTGATAATTTCCTTCGTTCACCAAAGAAAAATCCGGTCTTTCTGCTCATGTAAACAACAATTATCAATCGAGCAGCTTCTCATTACTTTTCTCTCTTTGTATTTTCGGTTCTTTCAGCGGTCTACGCCAAGGTTCGAATGAAATCAGAAATACTTGAAGTCACTTGAAAATGTTTACCAAATTCAATGTGGATTTATTGGAATTTTGAGTTGCTGGTCAACTTAATTTATTGAAAACAAGCTTTGTCTTTACGCTTATTATCAAAGAAAAATGCCCTTTCCTTTTGTTTCTGGTTTCTTTGAGTAATGGCATACCAACCTTCGCGGGATATTTAATGCTGAAGTGATCCTTCTGAAAGTGGTGCTATTTAATCCATAGCTGGGAGGATAAGGAGGTTCATAACTTTCCCAAAGGTATTAAGCCGATTGTGGACGTAATAGCGCGATCGGGATTCGAACTCCCTTACTACAATTTCACTGTCCAGCACTTTAACCATTACGACACGGGGACTACCAAACTTCCGCTTGTGTTATTGTTGTAACCTAACAAAAGGTTACCGAATGAGAAATAAGCAAAATGGTGGTTGGAAATGAAATGGAAATCTTTATACCATTAACAAAATATAATACTCGTCAGCGGCATGAAGAAGGTAAACCATTACTTGTGGGGTTCTACTTACTATGTTTCACTCCCCTCACAATAGTGTCCAACGTATTTATGAGAAATTGGTCATACTCATTACAGTTCACTGTTATATAAGAAAGAAAGAACTGACATAAATCAAAAAATATAAAGAAAGAAGAAAATAATCTGAATTAATAGAAAGAAAGAAACAAAGAATGAAATAAAGAAAGTGTAAAGGAAACACTGTATATCAGAGACTTATCGTCTACTTCACTAGAATAAACGTAACGAAGATAAGATGGAAAAAGAAAAGCAGATAGATTGATAGATAGATATGAAAAGATTGAAATGTTATAATTGTAAGTCGTTGAAGTATTTCACATGACCTGACTAAAATATTTTTAGATAGTATCTGAAAACATAGTCAGGTCATGTGAAATTAAAGCTTTTTAGCCGTTAGACTCTTGGCCCTTCGATACTCCCATACCTGAACTCAATAGGCTCACAAAAATGTCTCTTCCTCTTGCGCTTTATGTAACAATCATCGTCGTAGGAAATGAAATTGTCAACCCGAGTTCAAATCCTGGATGAGGTTGTTTGCATTTCATTTCGCGCTAATTTCTATAGAAAAAGCATGAGTCCTTCCGTTTCCCTCATCTGTTGGTAAATAGTAGGGCAGACTGAACTCTTTAACCTTCGAATGACAACTAGTCAACGAGAAAGAAAACTCAGACCCTAAACCAGCTGTACTTCGTTAAAAATGTACCTTACGTCATACCCTGTTCATGGGAGAGATTTTGTGTAAATACATACCAGTGGGTTGTGGTTAGCGTAAAGGTTATAGGCAAAGAGAATGGAATCGGCAAACCGAGTACAAATCCAGAACAATGCTATTTATGTTTCATTTCTCACTAATGCATTCGAGAAAGGCATGAATCCATCTGTTCTCCCTACATCTTTGGGTAAATAGGACTAACTGGCTCATTTGGACTTTGTAAGGCAACCAATCTTAGAGAAAGAGAGCTCTTTATTCGAACTAGCTTTAAACCGCTTGAATATTGACATTGTGTCGCTTCCTGATCATGAGGGAGGGATTCGGTAAATACATTTGTTTTTTGAAAGTGATATAGCTAACACAACACAAGAAGCTAAAAATGTTAAGTATTCCTGTATTGTTACTTGCCTGTAATGAGGATTGAACCTGCAACCTCCAGATGATTGTCTCCTTAGAAGCTTAGGGATCCAACGCCTATAACCGTTACGCCATATGTCCTGCTGAACAAAATGTTTCATAATGTTTCTGTTTTGTACAAAAGAAAATTTGGGGTGTCTCTGTGATGGCAAATTTACTGGATTACAATATTGTAATAAGCGAGTTTGAACTCCAACTCATTTTTGGAGTAATAAGTAAAAGTAAGTTGTCTCCTTTTAATCGAGAGCGACCAGAAGGCTCCCTTTTCAATAGCTACTACACCGAGGTGTAGGGGAGGGCGCTACTCCTCTCCCTGGATTGCTCCACTTTACCCTCGATACGTACCTTATATTGCTGAGTGTTAAGCAAGGAGGTATCAAGTACCATTTTTAAAGTCTTTGGTATGACGCGACTTGGGATTGAACCCGGGTCGGCCGGACCATTGGCGAACACTCTACCCACTAGACCAATGAGCCGGTTACCCTTCGAAAAGATACGGACCCTCTTAACTCTCCAGCTATAGGTTAAATAGTGCCGCTACTTTTCTTCCGTAAAGATAGATTTAGCATTAAATAACCCATAAAGGTTGATATGCCATTAAAGAAAGAAAAGAAACATTTTTAACGTTTTTGTTGTCTCAAATTTCAACAATATTGTCAAAAAACCAAATACGAAAGATATTTCAGTCACTTTATGAAGTTATTTACTAAACTTAGCTTAGTTATCGCATAAGGCCAGAAATATGTGACACCCAGTGAGAATCGAACTCACTAACAATTGTTCGCTAATTTAGCTTGCTAACCTTTAAATAACGTAGAAAAGTTTGGCTATTTCAATATGCTTAAAGAAAAATCGGTTCAGCTGGCTGTTTTTCAAACAAGGTCATTTTAACAAGAGAAAGTCTAAAGTCACAGCTGAGGCAAAAATTTAATTGACACAAATTTCTAAACTTCTCTCTTTCAACCTTTAAGTGATTCTTGAAATAAGAATGTTTTTTTTAATAATAGCTAATTTTCCTTGATTTTTTTTTTTTTTTTTTTTTCAGAAATGCCAAGATACAAGCTAAAATGGTAATCTTCGAGTGTGCTTCAATACCATATCAGAGACACAGCAAGCTGCAGAAATTCTTCGTCTTTTTAGAAAATCATGGTCAAATTCATCCATCTCGTCAATTCAATAAAATTCCCCTAAAACTGAATCCTACTTCAAAATTATCCCTAAGAAAACCAATTAAATTTTAGTTGCTATTTACGCTTGAAATGCTTGATCAAATTCATTTTTAAATTGAAAAGAATCCTTGTGGCTGGTTTAAACAATTATTTTTCAAGCGATATCATCGTAGAAAAATGAAATAGACAAGCCAAGTTCAAATCCTGAAAGAGACTTTCACTTCGTGCTAATGCCCTTAGAAAGATTTTAGATCCATTCTTCTACCTCCAAGACTTGGTTCTTTAGCCTAAGTAAAAGAACGAAAACTCTTTAATCAAACATGGCATACGACAAATTTAGCAGGTGATAAAAGAACAATGGCTCTCTTGAATGTTTACCCACTCAAAGTTTGCTATCAACATGCTCGTTTAGGGGTGGGACTGACCAGCTTGACTAATGACGGTCAATTCAGACGAGGGCGAAAACGCAATGATATAATTACCGTCTCCATCTTCCCATGGCATAACTATCAGTTACTTGCATATTCATAGCAGGTGAGTGAATCTTGGAATCGAAAAGCAAATTTTTGAAATGGTCGGGGCCTATTTTTTAAACCTTCAAAATATTCTAAATGTCTAAAATCCTTTGTTTCATAATCCAAGGTGTCGATTTTTAAGTGGAGTGATAGCTGCTTTAAATTCAAATTTTTCCTTCACCTAGACTGGTTGCCTAACCAAGGCTAACGAACGCATCGATGGTAAAGAGAGAACAAAGGGATTTATGACTTTACCAAAGTCATTAGCTTAAAATTAAATGCTAAGAACCACGTTTGGGATTTATACTCGAATTTAAAAGGGTGGACAGAAAAGACAATAGTTCTGTTTCAGAAGAACTTAAACCATGTTATTTTTTGTTGTTTTTTAGGTGGGTGTTATTTTTGTCATGTTTTAGAGAGAGTGTTATTCATTTGTTGTTTTTTAGAGGAAGTGTTACTTTTTTTATTTTAGGGGGAGTGTTACTGGCTGGCTGTTATTTTTTGTTGCTTTTTGTGCAGGAGAGTGTTTCTTTTTTGGCATTCTATTTTGATTGTTTTAAGGGGAGTCTTATTTTTGGGGTATTATTTCGGGATATTTTTAGGCTGTTACTTTTTGTTATGTTTTTCTTGGGGTGCTTAATTACGGCATAATTATGGGAATATGATTCTCTTCTTGCTTCTAAGAAAGTATTTTTTGTAATTTTTTTTATTTTTAGGGAAGTGTTTTAGGGAAAGGTTTTAGGAGCCATCGTTTTGTAGATGATGATATTTGTTATTTTAAGGGGAGACTTTTTAAGGAGGAGTGTTTTTAGGGGGTATCGTTTAAGGGAGTGGGGTTTATTGTATTATTATTATTATTAGGGTTGCTGTTTTTTGTTTGCCTCATTTTTTGTTTTTTGGAAGTGTCTTATGAGGAGCGTTTTTCAGGGGTGTTATTTTTGTTTTTAGGGGGTACTTATTTTGCGTGGTTTCTATTTTTATGAGGTGTTAGGACAAATAGATAGACAAAATATGAGGAGCATTTTTCAGGAGTTTTATTTTTGTTTTTAGTGGGTACTGAAATAGGGGTGCCTTATTTTGCAGGGTTTCTATTTTTAGGAGGACAAATAGATAGACAAATAGATAGACGAATAGCGGTGCCGTTTTTTTTTTCGAGTTTCTATTTTCTGTTTCAAGACAGACAAAAAAAAGAAAACACACAATAGACAAACACATAGAAAAATAGACAATAGACAAATAAACTAATAAAATAGACCAATAGACAATAAACTAATAAATAGACAAATAGATAGACAAATAGAGAGACAAACATATAAATAGGAAGACAAATAGACAAATAGATAGACAATAGAAAAATAGACAAATAGATAGACAAAATAGATTGACAAATAGACAATAGAAAAATGGATAGACAAGTAGACAATAGATAGACAAATAGATAGACAATAGAGAAATAGACAATAGATAGGCAACGGGATAGACAAGTAAATAGACAAAAAGGCAAATAAACAAATAGATAGACAATAGATAGACATATAGGTAGACAATAGACAGACAGTAGATAGACAAATAGACAATAGAGAAACAAATAGATAGACAAATAGACAAATAAACAGATAGACAATAAGTAGACAAATAGACAAGAGATAGACAAATAGACAGATAAATTGGCAAATAGATTGACAAATAGATAGACAATTCGATAATAGATAAACTAATAGATAGACAAATAGACAATAGACAAAAAAATAGACCATAAATAGACAAATAGACAATAAATAGACAATAAATAGACAAATAGACAAATATACAATAGATAGACAATTTGTCTATTTGTCTATCTATCGTCTATTTGTCTATCTATTTGTCTATTTGTCTATCTATTTACTTTTTGTCTACCAATTTGTCTATCTATTTGTCTATCTATCGTCTATTTGTCTATTTATTGTCTATCTTTTGTCTATCTATTGTCTGTTTTTTGTCTATCTATCGTCTATTTGTCTATCTATTTGTCTATTTGTCTATCTGTCGTCTATTTGTCAATCTATTGTCTATTTATCTATCTGTCTATTTTTCTATCTATTGTCTATCTATCGTCTATTTGTCTATTGTCTATTTGTCTATCTATTTGCCTATTGTCTATTTATTTGTCTATTGTCTATTTGTCTATCTATTTGTCTATTGTCTATTTGTTTATCTTTTTGTCTATCTATTTCTCTATTGTCTATTTGTCTATCTATTTGTCTATTTGTCTCTTTGTCTTTCTATTGTCAATCTATTGTCTATTTGTCTATTGTCTATCTATTGTCTATCTGTCTATCTATTGTCTATTGGTCTATCTATTTGTCTATTTATCCATTTATCAATTGTCTATTTGTCTATCTATTGTCTATTTGTTTATTTATCAATTTATCTAACGTCTATCTATTTGTCTATCTATTGTCTATTTGTCTATCTATCGTCTATTTATCTATTATCTATTTGCCTTTCTATTTGTCTATTTGTCTATTTTCTATCTATCTATTTGTCGATTTGTCTATGTATTGTCTATTTTTTGTCTATCTATTTGTCTATTTGTCTATTTGTCTATTATCTATTTTTTGTCTATGTATTTGTCTATTTTTTGTCTATTTGTCTATTTGTCTATCTTTTGTCTATCTATTGTCTATTTTTTGTCTATGTATTTGTCTATTTTTTGTCTATTTATATATTTGTCGATCTATTTTTATATCTATTGTCTGTCTATCTGTCTATTTGTCTATCTATTTGTCTATTGTCTATCTATTTGTCTATTGTCTATTTGTCTATCTATCGTCTATCTATCGTTTATTTGTCTATCTATTTGTCTATTTGTCTATCAATTGTCTAATTATTGTCTAATTATTGTCTCTTTGTCTATCTATTGTCTATCTGTCTCTTTGTCTATCTATTGTCTTTCTATTGTCTATTTGTCTATTTGTCTATTTGTCTATTTCTCTATTGTCTATTTGTCTTTCTATTGTCTATTTGTCTATTTGTCTATTTGTCTATTGTCTAATTGTGTATTGTCTATCTATTGTCTATTTGTCTATTTGTCTATTGTCTATTTCTCTATTGTCTATTTGTCTTTCTATTGTCTATTTGTCTATTTGTCTATTGTCTATCTATTGTCTATTTGTCTGTCTATTTGTCTATTTGTCTATTGTCTATTTGTCTATCTATTTGTCTATCTGTCTATTGTCTATCTATTGTCTATTTGTATTTCTATTATCTATCTATATTCTATTTGTCTCTTTGTCTATCTATTTGTCTATTGTCTATTTGTCTATTTGTCTATCTATTGTCTATATATTGTCTATTTGTCTCTTTGTCTATCTATTGTCTATCTATTTGTCTATTTTTCTATTGTCTCTCTATTGTCTATCTATTTCTCTATTGTCTATTTGTCTATCTATTGTCTATCTGTCTAGTTGTCTCTTTGTCTATCTATTGTCTATTTTTGACTATCTATTTGTCTATCTATTGTCTATTTGTCTATCAATTGTCTTAATTATTGTCTATCTATTTGTCTATCGGTCTATTTGTGTCTTTGTCTATCTATTGTCTATCTATTTGTCTATTTTCTATTTGTCTATCTATTGTCTATTTGTCTATTTGTCTAACTATTTGTCTTTTGTCTATTTGTCTATCTATTGTCTATCTATTTGTCTAGTGTCTATTTGTCTATCTATTGTCTACCTATTTGTGTATTTGTTTATCTAATTGTCTATTGTCTATTTGTCTATCTATTGTCTATTTGTCTATCTATTTGTCCATCTATCGTCTATTTGTCTTTCAATTTGTCTATTTGTCTATCTGTTGTCTATCTATTTTTCTATTGTCTATTTGTCTATCTATTGTCTATCTATTTCTCTATTGTCTATTTGTCTATTTGTCTATCTGTCTATTTGTCTCTTTGTTTATCTATTTGTCTACCTATCGTCTATTTGTCTATCTATTTGTCTATTATCTATTTGTCTATTGTCTATCTATTGTCTATTTGTCTGTCTATTTGTCTATTTGTCTATTATCTATTTGTCTATCTATTTGTCGATCTGTCTATTGTCTATCTATTGTCTATTTTGTCTATCTATTTGTCTATTTGTCTATCAATAGTCTAATTATTGTCTATCTATTTGTCTATCTATTGTCTAGTGGTCTATCTCTATTGTCTATTTGCCTATCTATTTGTCTATCTATCGTCTATCTATCGTCTAATTATTGTCTATCTATTTGTCTCTTGGTCTATCTGTCTATCTATCTATTTGTCTATTTGTCGATCTCTTTGTCTATCTATTGTTTATTTGTCTATCTATTTGTCTATCTATTTGTCTATTTGTCTATCAATTGTCTAATTATTGTCTATTTATTGTCTATTTCTCTGTCTATTTTTACTATTTGTCTATCAATTGTTTTATTATTGTCTATCTATTTGTCTATTTGTCTATATATTGTCTATCTGTCTATTTTTCTATCTATTGTCTATTTCTCTATCTCTTGTCTATTTGTCTATCTATTGTCTATTTGTCTACCTATTTGTCTATTTGTCTATCAATAGTCTAATTATTGTCTATCTATGTCTTTGTCTATTTGTCTATCTATTGTCTATTTGTCTTTCTATTTGTCTTTTTGTCTATCTATTGTCTATCTATTTGTCTATTTGTTGTCTATTTCTTGTCTATCTATTGTCTATTTCTCTATCTTTTTGTCTCTCTAAAGAGAGAGACAAAAAGATAGAGAAATAGTCTAATTATTGTCTATCTATTTGTCTCTTGGTCTATCTGTCTATTTGTCTATCTATTTGTCTATTGTCTATCTATCTGTCTATTTGTCTATCTATTGTCTATTTGTCTATTTATTTGTCTATCTCTTTGTCTATCTATTGTCTATCTATTGTCTATTTGTCTATCTATTGTCTATCTATTGTCTATCAATTGTCTAATTATTGTCTATCTATTGTCCATCTTTCTATTTGTCTCTTGGTCTATCTATTGTCTATCAATTGTCTATCTGTCTATTTGTCTATCTATTTGTCTATCTATTGTCTATTTTTCTATCTATTTGTCTATTTGTCTATCAATTGTCTAATTATTGTCTATCTATTTGTCTATTGTCTATCTATTGTCTATCTGTCTATTTGTCTATCAATAGTCTAATTATTGTCTATCTATTTGTCTATCTATTGTCTATTTGTCTATCTATTTGTCTATTTTTGATATGATTGGTCCTTTTGGCAATGTTTTGGGCTGCTATCAGTAGAGATTCCGTTTCTTGTCCATCGTTATTGTCTATCTATTTGTCTATTTGTCTATTTATTGTCTATCTGTCTATTTGTCTCTTTGTCTATCTATTGTCTATCTGTCTTTTTGTCTATCTATTGTCTATTGTCTATTTCTCTATCTATTGTCTATCTATTGTCTCTTTCTCTATCTATTGTCTATTTGCCTATTTGTCTATCTATTGTCTATTTGTCTACCTATTTGTCTATTTGTCTATCAATGGTCCAATTATTGTCTATCTATTTGTCTTTTTATTTGTCTTTTTGTCTATCTATTGTCTATTTGTCTAATGTCTATTGTCTATTTGTCTATTGTCAATTATCTATTATCTATTTGTCTATTATCTATTTGTCTCTTTGTCTATCTATTGTCTATCTGTCTATTTGTCTATTGTTTATCTATTGTCTATTTATTGTCTATCTATTGTCTATCTATTGTCTATCTATTTGTCTATTTCTTGTCTCTTTCTTGTCTATTTCTTTTCTATTTCTTGTCTATTATTGTCTATCTATTGTCTATCTATTGTCTATCTATTTGTCTATCTATTGTCTATTTCTCTATCTATTTGTCTATCTCTTTGTCTGTCTATTGTCTATCTTTTTGTCTATTTATTGTCTATTTCTCTGTCTATTTGTCTATTTGTGTATCAATTGTTTTATTATTGTCTATCTATTTGTCTATTTCTATCTGTCTATTTGTCTATCTATCTGTCTATTTCTCTATCTATTGTCTATTTCTCTATCTCTTGTCTATTTGCCTATTTGTCTACTATCTATTATTTGCCTATTTGTCTATTATCTATTATCTATTATCTATTTGTCTATTGTCTATTTGTCTATTGTCTATTATCTATTATCTATTTGTCTATTTATTGTCTATCTGTCTATCTATTTGTCTATCTGTCTATCTATTTGTCTATCTATTGTCTATCTGTCTATCTATTTGTCTATTGTCTATTATCTATTATCTATTTGTCTATTTATTTGTCTATCTATTTGTCTATCTATTTGTCTATTGTCTATCTATTTGTCTATCTATTTGTCTATTGTCTATTATCTATTATCTATTTGTCTATTTATTGTCTATCTGTCTATCTATTTGTCTATCTGTCTATCTATTTGTCTATCTATTGTCTATCTGTCTATTTGTCTATTGTTTATCTATTGTCTATCTATTGTCTATCTATTGTCTGTCTATTTGTCTATCTGTCTATTTGTCTATCTATTGTCTATCTGTCTATTATCTATTGTCTATTGTCTATCTATTATCTATCTATTATCTATTGTCTATCTATTATTATCTATTATCTATTATCTATTATCTTATTATCTATTGTCTATTGTCTATCTATTATCTATTGTCTATTGTCTGTCTATTTGTCTATCTGTCTATTTGTCTATCTATTGTCTATCTGTCTATTTGTCTATTGTTAATTTGTCTATTATCTATTTGTCTATTATCTATTATCTATTTGTCTATTATCTATTTGTCTATTGTCTATTGTCTATTTGTCTATTTGTCTATTGTCAATTATCTATTATCTATTTGTCTATTATCTATTTGTCTCTTTGTCTATCTATTGTCTATCTGTCTATTTGTCTATCTGTCTATTTGTCTATCTATTGTCTATCTGTCTATTTGTCTATTGTTTATCTATTGTCTATTGTCTATCTATTGTCTATCTGTCTATCTGTCTATTTGTCTATCTGTCTATTTATCTATTGTCTTTTGTCTATCTATTGTCTATCTGTCTATCTGTCTATTTGTCTATCTGTCTATTTATCTATTGTCTATTGTCTATCTATTGTCTATCTGTCTATCTGTCTATCTGTCTATTTGTCTATCTATTGTCTATTTGTCTATCTATTTGTCTAATGTCTATTTGTCTATTTATTTGTCTATCTATTTGTCTATTTGTCTTTCTATTTGTCTTTTTTTCTATCTATTGTCTATCTTTTGTCTATTTCTCTATCTATTTGTCTATCTCTTTGTCTATCTATTGTTTATCTTTTTGTCTATTTATTGTCTATTTCTCTGTCTATTTGTCTATTTGTCTATCTATTTGTCTATCTATTATATTATTGTCTATCTATTTGTCTATTTGTCTATCTATTGTCTATCTGTCTATTTTTCTATCTATTGTCTATTTCTCTATCTCTTGTCTATTTTCCTATTTGTCTATCTATTGTCTATTTGTCTACCTATTTGTCTATTTGTCTATCAATAATCTTATTATTGTCTATCTATTTGTCTATCAATAGTCTAATTATTGTCTATCTATGTCTTTGTCTATTTGTCTATCTATTGTCTATTTGTCTTTCTATTTGTCTTTTTGTCTATCTATTGTCTATCTATTTGTCTATTTGTTGTCTATTTCTTGTCTATCTATTGTCTATTTGTCTATCTATTTGTCTATCTCTTGTCTATCTATTGTCTATTTGTCTATCTATTTGTCTATTTGTCTATCAATAGTCTAATTATTGTCTATCTATTTGTCTCTTTGTCTATCTGTCTATTTGTCTATCTATTTGTCTATTGTCTATCTATCTGTCTATTTGTCTATCTATTGTCTATTTGTCTATTTATTTGTCTATCTCTTTGTCTATCTATTGTCTATTTTTCTATCTATTTGTCTATTTGTCTATCAATTGTCTAATTATTGTCTATCTATTGTCTATCTGTTTATTTGTCTAACAATAGTCTAATTATTGTCTATCTATTTGTCTATCTATTTGTCTATTTGTCTATCAATAGTCTAATTTGTCTTTCTCTTTGTCTATCTATTTGTCTATCTATTGTCTATTTCTCTATTGTCTATTTGTCTATCTATTTGTCCATTTGTCTATCAATTGTCTAATTATTGTCTATCTATTTGTCTATCTATTGTCTATCTTTCTATTTGTCTCTTGGTCTATCTATTGTCTATCTATTGTCTGTCTATTTGTCTATCTATTTGTCTATTTTTGATATGATTGGTCCTTTTGGCGTCTATCTTTGATATGATTGGTCCCTTTGGCGTTGTTTTGGGCTGCTATCAGTAGAGATTCCGTTTTTTGTCTATCGTTATTGTCTATCTATTTGTCTATTTGTCTATTTATTGTCTATCTGTCTATTTGTCTCTTTGTCTATCTATCGTCTATCTATTGTCTATCTGTCTATTTGTCTATCTATTGTCTATTTCTCTATCTATTGTCTATCTGTCTATTTGTCTATCTATTGTCTATTTCTCTATCTATTGTCTATCTATTGTCTATTTCTCTATCTATTGTCTATTTGCCTATTTGTCTTTCTATTGTCTATTTGTCTACCTATTTGTCTATTTGTCTATCAATGGTCTAATTATTGTCTATCTATTTGTCTTTTTATTTGTCTTTTTGTCTATCTATTGTCTATCTATTTGTCTATTTATTGTCTATTTCTTGTGTATCTATTGTCTATTTGTCTATTGTTTATCTATTGTCTATTGTCTATCTATTGTCTATCTGTCTATTTGTCTATCTATTGTCTATCTGTCTATTTGTCTATTGTCTATTATCTATTATCTATTTGTCTATTATCTATTTGTCTCTTTGTCTATCTATTGTCTATCTGTCTATTTGTCTATCTGTCTATTTGTCTATCTATTGTCTATCTGTCTATTTGTCTATTGTTTATCTATTGTATATTGTCTATCTATTGTCTATCTGTCTATCTGTCTATTTGTCTATCTGTCTATTTATCTATTGTCTATTGTCTATCTATTGTCTATCTGTCTAATGTCTATTTGTCTATTTATTTGTCTATTGTCTATCTATTTGTCTATCTATTTATTTGTCTATTGTCTATCTATTTGTCTATCTATTTGTCTATCTATTGTCTATCTATTGTCTATCTGTCTAATGTCTATTTGTCTATTTATTTGTCTATCTATTTGTCTATTTGTCTTTCTTTTTGTCTTTTTTTCTATCTATTGTCTATCTATTTGTCTATCTATTGTCTATCTTTTGTCTATTTATTGTCTATTTCTTGTCTATCTATTGTCTATTTGTCTATCTATTTGTCTATTTGTCTATCAATTGTCTAATTATTGTCTATCTATTTGTCTATTTGTCTATCTATTGTCTATTTCTCTATTGTCTATTTGTCTATCTATTTGTCTATTTGTCTATCAATAGTCTAATTATTGTCTATCTATTTGTCTTTCTCTTTGTCTATCTATTTGTCTATCTATTGTCTATTTCTCTATTGTCTATTTGTCTATCTATTTGTCCATGTAGACTAATAGATAGACAAATAGATAAAACATATATAGACAATAGATAGACAAATAGACAAATAGATAGACAATAGATGGACAAATAGTCAAATAAATCGACAAATAGATAGACAAATAGACAATAAATAGACATATAGATAGACAAATACATTGACAAATAAACATATAGATAGACGAATAGTGTGTGACAAATAGACAACAGATAGCTTATGGAGTCTTCTCTCTGAGTCAAATAGTGACTAAACTACGTACTGAATTGTTTGAGAAAGAAAATTTTTATGTAAACAACAACTATACTTCTACTAAACTGAATTGTTTGAAATCTAATTCGGCGTAAAACAAAGCAACCAACCAACTAACCAACCTGACCAGATTTAACTTGTCTTTCACTTGAACCTGAGTGAGAGCAAGTCTCTTCTGGTCTTCTCAAGTCTTCTGGATACCTCTGAGTTTTCTTGCTGATTTGAACAATGCCGTGGTCTCAATTCATCCTCCAATTTTTGGTTCTTTTAGTCTCCTTTGGAACCGTTCCAAACCTGCCAACAATACTTTCTATAAGCATCGCCTTCATATTCCACACCTTTTTCAGTCCTCTAGCAAGATCCAAGTAGTTTTCTTTTCCTTTTCACTTTGTCGTCACCTGAAACATCAAACCTCACAAGAAGACCAATTCTTTTTTTCTTTTTAATTAATACAAGGTCTGGGTTTCAGTTCTGGATCAGGTGATCTTTTTGTATATCAAAATCACAAAGAATTTTGTGGGTTTCATTTTCTGGTTTGTGCTTATACTGTTCGTCAGTAGGATCAGATTTCAGTTTCTTGCAAAATTTCCAGTAAATCATCTTCCCCACTCAGTCGTGCCTAGCTTTGTAATTCTTTTGGGACAGTTTGCTTCATTCGTTAATTATGTGATTTACAGTTTCATTTCTGTCATCACATAACCTGCAATTGCGAATCTTTGGGGCATAATCAATTTTCGCTTTATAATTATTATTTACTCCCTGAATTTTTCACATCAATTTTAACGGATAGTCTTTTACGGGAGTTTGAGTGATAGCAAGTCTACCCAAGTCCCCAGGACTCTCTTCGGTATGCTGGCCGTTCACAATAATGTAGTAGTTTGGATGGTCTCCACTCGTCCACCAACTTCCAAGTCCTCTAGTCCCTTTAATAATCCTTTACTTATTGTACCAAAAGCACCAATCACGATTGTTATAATTGTCACCTTCATATTCCATATCCATAGTTTTTTCAATTCCTTAGCAAGGTCGAGGTACTTATTCTTCTTTTCATATTCTTTCAGTTTTATTCTGTGGTCAGCCGGTACAGCAAAGTCGACAATTTGGCAAGTTCTCTTTTTTGTTGATGATCATAATAAAGTCTGGTCTTCTGGCCGAGATTAGGTGATCCGTTTGCCTGTTAAAATCCCATAGAAGTTTTTATGTGTCATTTTCTTGGACAGATGCTTGGTTGTGCATATACCATTTGTTCGTATAGTCGAATTTAAATTTCTTGCACGTCTCCCAGTCGATCACTTTACCCAACCCAATCGTGTCTAGTCTTGTACTCTTTCTGTGCTAATTTGCTGCATTCGCTTATTATGTGATTGATGGTTTCGTCTCTATCACCGCATAACCTACATTTTCTGTTTTGTTGCGTCTTATCTATTCTTGCTGTGTCTTATCTATTCTTGCTTTGATATGATTGGTCCTTTTGGCGTTGTTTTGGGCTGCTATCAGTAGAGATTCCGTTTCTCTCTTGAGGTTTCACTTTCTTAGCCTCGTCCATGTTTTCTCGTGTGAGATGTGGCTTATGAGTCGCTTAAAATGAGTTGTTTTCTTCCTATTTTGGTTTGGTTATGTTTGTCCTGTTGATCCTCGAGTTGTCTGTTATGTTCCTAGTAGCTGTATTCAATCTTCTACCACTCCGTCCAATGTTGTCTTCAAGTTGTTGTCTCGATGCGTCATTATTATTATTATTAATATTTACCACTTGAGAGTTTTTCCACATCAGCTTTAGCTGATAATCTTCCATTAGAGCCTGAGTGATAGCAAGTCTTCCCAAATCTTCAGGACTCTTCTCAGTATTCTGGTCGTTCTCAATAATGTCGTACTTTAGATGGTCTCCACTCGTCCTCTTATTTACAAGTCCTCCAGTCCCTTTAATAATCCTTTACTTACTGTACCAAACGCATCAATCACGATTGTTATAATTGTCACCTTCATGTGCCATAGTTTTTTCAATTCCCTAGCAAGGTCGAGGTACTTATTCTTCTTTTCACATTCTTTCAGTTTTATTCAGTAGTCAGCCGGGACAGCAAAGTCGACAATTTTGCAATTTCTCTTCTTTTTGTTGTTGTTGTTGTTGTTGTTGTTGTTGTTGTTGTTGATTATTATTATAAAGTCTAGTCTTCTGGCCGAGATTAGGTGATCCGTTAGTATGTCAAAGTTCCATAGGAGTAATGTGTGTCATTTTTAGGGCAGATAGTGGGTTGTATATATACTATTTGTTCGTATGATCAAATTCAAATTTCTTGCACAATTCCCAGTGGATCATCTTGCCAACCCAGTCGTGTCTAGTCTTATATTCCTTCTGCGCTAATTCGTTGCATTTGCTTATTATTTGATTGATGGTTTAATCTCTAACACTACATAATCTACATTTGCTATTTTATGTGTCTGATCTAAAACAAAACAACGCCATAAGAACCAATCATATCAAAGTCAGAATTGTCTTTGATATGATTGGTTCTTATGGCATTGTTTTATAATGCTATTAGGAGAGATTCAGTTCCTCTCTTAAAGTTACCTTTTCTTTGCTACGTCCAGGTTTTCTCGTGTGAGATGTTGTTTATTAGTCGCTTAAAACGCCCATTGAGTTGTTCTTCTTTCCAATTTTGTTTCCTAGGTAAAATCATTCAGTTGTCCATCATGTTGTCATTATCATTTCTGATGGCTGTGATCATTCCTCCTTCGTGTTTTTCTATGTAGTCCTTGAGTCGTTACATCGAAGCGTATTATTATTATTATTATTATTATTATCAGATACTCTTTTAGAGTTTTTCACATCAGCGTCAGCTGATGGTTTTTCACTGGAGTTTGAGTGACAGCAATTCTCCTCAAGTCTTCTGGCCGTCTTCAATAATGCTGTTGTTTGGATGGTCTCCACTCGTCCGCCAACATCCAAATCCTCCAGGCCCTTTAATAATCCTTTAGTTACTCAGCCAACCTAGCAAATTTTCCGGCTTTGCCAAGGGGTGGCTTCGCGTTATGCTCACTGCACTCATACCATTACTACTTTGCAAAAGGCTCGCTGCATTCGTAACTTTCATAGACAGTATTTAAAATATTGTCATATCATCTTACGAACATTATCTTTTCCTGAAAATATGAAAAGGCATGATAATTTACTCGTTATGCATATTCCATAAAATATCTATTCGTCTTTAATAATATTAACCTTCTTATTTTTTGTCTCTGTTTAATTCAACTATCTGTTTATGTATCTGTCTTTCCAAGTACGCATAATCAATGAAGTCAAATTATTTTAAATAAGAATTTTTTTAACTTTTCAGCACTATTCTAACCAAATAAGGAGACAAATTAAAAAAGCTTGGTTTGTGTTTGATAGTATTGTTGTCTGAAATGATTCTAGATTCAACAACTTTTCGGCGTTTTTATTGTGTACGTGGTGCTTTGGATAAGTTTCCAGGCATTTAAAATTGTCGTAGACTCTTGCAAATTGAGTATCTTATTGCTATACATCTTATAAGATGACTGACCAATTTTTATGATTTCAGGTTTAAATGAACAGCTACAGCAGCAATTGGAATACACCCTACTAAGTCCTGATTATCACAGCTGCTGAATTTCAAAAATGCAATCTGAACATGTGGACACTTTAGAAGAACAATATGCAATAAAATTGTTTTAAACTTGGAAAAAATGCCTCAGAAACGTATGGAATGCTTCAAACTGCTTTTCGACCATCTTGCATGAATGGAGCATCAGTTTATGAGTGGCATAAGAGATTCAAGGTAGGCAGGGAGTCTGTGAATGATGATGAGAGGTGTGGCAGGAGTAAGGAAGTCAATACACCAGAGTTGATTGGCCAAAGGCTTAGGGTTAGAGTTACTATGTTGAGGTTCTAAGGGAGTTCAGGAAGAGATTCCTTGGGAAGAGGCCAGCACTCTTGAAATCGGGTCAGTGGCATTTCCACCAGGTCAATGCACCAGTCCACAACTCCATCCTTGTCACAGAGTATTTGACCAAGTTGTGCATCAAGACAGTTCCTCAGCCTCCCTATAGTCCAGACCTTGTTCCCCGTGACTTTAGGTTATTCCCTAAGCTCAGGGACTGTCGTTATGAGACAATTGAGGAGATGAAAGAGGCTGTGACGAAGGTCATTGACACGCTCATACAAGAGGAGTTCCATGGGGCCTTCCAGAAGTTGTTGGAACGGTGCAACAAGTGCATTGCAGCCGGAGGAGATTACTTCAAAGGGGACTAGAGTTTCATGTATGTACTATCAATAAAAGTGCCCATACGAAAAAAAGTCTTGAAACTTATTTAATGATCCTTGTATATCAACAATTATTAAACTATTAAACCTCAAAAAAACCTTTTTTTCTCTATTTTCTATAGTCAGTCCATATAAAACAATTGATAAACTTTTGACCTGGCACCTTTTACCTGATATTTAGTATGTCACATACATCGTCCTTTGTCTTTTTGTTTTTTTTATTTATCCAATCACTGGGCCTTTAAGAGAAAAGTTATGATATTTCCTTTGACAGAATCATCCGTTTTATACAGGATGTCACTGTATACATATGACCTATATGACTGATTATATAAGGTGTCTCAGTATATATGTGACCAGTGGGACAGTTAATAACTCTACTAATAATAATATTATGTTCTTTATTGTTTCAGATTTGAAAATAGTATGCTATAACAACTTTTAATCCTCGATCACAATGCCTTGGACAAGTGAGTAAAAAATATTTTACGTCACTTATTTAGAGACAAAATTATTCAAAATTGTGCCAGCAAAATTTCGAAGTAAGTGTAACTTCAACAATTATCCCCAGAAAAGCCAAATTTATCGTTGGGTTCACAAATTTCAAGCCACAGGGTCAGTAAACAACCTCAGCACGGTAGAAAATCCCAGTTCTGGCAGGAAGTTGACTGCAAGATGTCCTGACAATGTGGATGTGATGAGAGATTCTGCCCGAAAAAGTATCTCCGAAGATGTTCCCAAGAACTTGGTCTTTCTCGTGCATCATTGCAAAGAATCTTAAAGAAGGATCTTCGGCTCTATACATACAGAATCCAGATCAAGCCTAAACTTACATGGAGTTTCTTGTCTCAGTAATAAATCATTATTATATCAATGGGTTGCATCTATTTTGAGACACCTTGTATACAAATTCTTATTATCAGTGGTTTGGTTTGGTTTGGTTTCTTTGTTTAACGGCATATCAGCTTTCGTGGGTTATTTAATGCCAAAGTTATCTATGAAGAAAAACAATAGTCGCGCTATTTGACCCATAGCTGTGAGGGATAAAGGGGTCCATGCCTTTCCCAAGAGTATTAGAACGAAAATGAATGTAATAGTGCGATTGTGATTCGAACTCACTAACTAGGATTTCGCAGGGTAGCATGTTAGCCCCAACGTCACTGGGATTACCACCTTTATCATTATTAGGGGTAGCAGTAGTTGTAGGATAAAATTGCTCTAATCATTATCATAATTTTAGTGTATTTGTTTTAATTTTCAACTGATTTCTATTTAAGCTTTTATTTTCATATTTTAATTAACGGCTTATGGCTGTTCGTTTCTAAGAATCATCATCCGCCTAGGACTCTGACAACGGCTCATCCTAGTGCCATAATTGTTATTATTGATATAGTTATCTCTATTTGCTTTTTTTATTGTTGTTGTTGTTTTTCGATTAATGTTTTTGCCATTTTCTTTCTTTGCTTAAAATGTCTTTGGGATTTGAAAAGTAATTAAATTGTGTTCGTAATCTTTCGAGGCCTTTCTGAAGTTCTTGCAAAGAAGTCGCCTCTGCGTCTCTAGAATATTCTGTATCGATGAACTTTTGCCGAGGTCGATCAACTCTGACTTGAGGCGTTCATCTCCAGGCTCAAGATAGTTAAATGGATTTTTAATTCGATCATTACACAGCTAAATTGGCAATCATTTCAGAAGCAGTTCTTTTCGTCGACTATCGTTTGCTATTAAATCCGACTAAAATTCGCCCTCCAGCCGAATTATCTCCCTTTATTCCTTCGTTCATTCATTTCCTTTATGCTTATCTTTTGTCTTTCTTTTCATTATTAAGATTCTTCTTCTTCTTCTTCTTCTTCTTCTTCTTCTTCTTCTTCTTCTTCTTCTTCTTCTATTTTTCATAGCCATTTTATTTTTGCTCCTATTCATTTGTAAATTTTTCTTCGGCTTCCTTCTTGGTTCATTTGCTCTTCATATTTTGTTTTTTTGTTTTCTTTTTTATTTTGTTTTGTTTTTTAATTATTTTCTAGAGGCTTTTTTTCTGTCATATTTTCATTCTATAAATTACTTCTATCGACGCTGTTCATATAATTTTCTTTTCTTCTTTATCTTCATCTTTTTCAGCTCATCATCATCTTATCCTTCTCTTTTATCATCATCATCATCATCCTTCTTCTTCTTCTTCTTCTTCTTCTTCTTCTTCTTTTATTCGCCGTCATTATATTCAAGTTCATTATCTTTTTCGTCAGCATTTTTCTTCCTCATCTCCACCATTTTTTTTCGTCTTCCTCATCATCTATCTCGGCATCTTCTTCATCTTTTAGTTCATTATCAACATCTTCTTCATCATCATCATCTTTATCCGCATCATCATTTTTGTCTTCATCTTCTTGTTCGTCGACTTTTTCTTCAACTTCTTCATCTTCTTTATCTTCATTTTTTCTTTTTTTTTTTTTTTTTGGTTTTGAATTTTTTCTCGAAACTTCTGTTTATTAAAAGTTTTCATTCTATTATTTCTTTCTGTTTCTAGAGAGGGTGTCCCCATGGCATCAAGGCTAACCTGTTGGACTTTGACTTCGTAGTTCTATTTCTACTTTTCATATATTGTTTGTACAGTTTGTTTTTTTTTCTTCTTTTCTACAGAGCTCAAACTAAAACAAAAATTACTAAAATGCAAACGCACAATACAAATAGCAACATTTAACGTTAGAACTTTAAATAGAATAGGACAACTAGCGGAGCTGACAGCTTCAGTGATAGATCATAACATAGACATAATATGCGTACAAGAACACAGATATATTCATAGCGAAGATATCAAATGTCACTATACCGGCAATGGGTGGACGTTATTCTCTGCATCTGCATGGAAAAACTCTTAATGCCACGATAGGAGGTGTAGGTATGCTTATAGGACCACGAGCCCTAAAATCCCAAAATCATCATCATCATCATCTTGTCGTACCGCCAGCACGGATATCCCTGACCTTCTCTCGCCACACCTCCCTATCGTTCATCGCTTTTGGCAGGTCCTCAGGGCTACACCCCATATCCTCACAGAGCTGCTGTAAGTAGGTTCGAGCTGGTCGCCCAGCTTTTGCTCGGCCATGTGTAGGGGTCCACAGGAGTACATCACTAATGAGCTCGTCCCTACTTCTCCAGTAGAGTCCTACATGTCTGGTTCGTCTAACTTGGGTAGTTTTCGTGATGGGTGGTTGGTGGCCGTACAGCTGCTGCTTTGTGGGGTGCTGCCGCCTGGACCTATTCAATATTGCTCCCAGCATTCTTGTGTAGTTGCTATCAAGCCTTTTCTCCCGCCTTTTAGTTAGCGTCCATGTAGTGCATCCATATAGCAGTATCGACACATGAAGCAATTACGAAAATTATTAGTAATCAATTAGACATCCAACTAGGAGGGTTTATACAAGAAGAACTCTACTCTGTACTAAGAAAAATTAACAATAGGAAAGCAGCAGGACTTGATTAAATACCCCCAGAAGTATGGAAGACCAGAGAATTCGACAACATACTACTCCGACACTGTAATGCCATATATAACCAAAACACAATGGACAGATGGATGAAGGGATGCATCCTCCCTTTCCCTAAGAAGGGTGACCTCGGAGTAGCCAAGAACTACCTAGGTATAACCCTTACATTCACACCGGCCAAGATCTACAATGCACTACTACGCAACTACATAGAACCCAAAATTAAAAAGATACTTAGGAAGAAGCAAAATGGCTGTCGGAAAAATCGATCCACGACATCACAAGTATTGACTATCCGTAAAATTCTGGAAGGTGTACGTGCAAAAAATCCATTTAGCTACAATATTATTTGTCGACTTCTCCAAGGCCTTTGACTCCATACACAGAGGGAAGATAGAGCAAATACTACTCACCTCCAGCCTACTCAAAGAAATCATCGCAGCCATAATGATGCTATATAGAAACACTAAAGTATAAGTCCGCTTACCGGATGGAGGCACAGACTACTTTGACATTGTATCAGGTGTGCTGCAAAGAGACTCATTAGCCCCATTCTTGTTTATCATCTGCCTAGACGACGTGCTTAGAACGTCTATAGATGTAATGAAAGGTAACGGTTTCAAGCTGGCAAAGGAAAGAAGCAGAAGATAACATAAAAAATAAAAGATAAAATAGAATGCAGTTTTTTTCCAAGCAGTGGTCGTGTCGATACTGTGATATGGATGCACTACAAGGACGCTAATTGTATGGAGAAAAAGCTTGACGGCGATTATACAAGAAAGCTGCGAGCAATATTGAACTAGTCCTGGAGGCAACACCCCACAAAATAACAGCTATACGGCCACCTACCACCCATCACGAAAACTATCCAAATTAGAGGAACCAGATATGCGGGACACAGCTGGAGAAATAAGGACGAGCTCATAAGCGACATACTCCAGTGGACTCCTTCACATGGACGAGAAAAGGCAGGACGACTAACTAGAACCTATATACAACAGCTCTGTGCCGATACAGGATATAGCCTGGAAGACCTGCCGGGTTGGTAGGACAATAGAGGCGGATGGTGAGAGAGGGTCAGGGAGATCTATACTGGCAGTGAAACATGATGATCATCATCATCATTCTTAATTTAATTTCTTCTTCCTTCTCTTCAAGCATCTTTTGGTTCTTCTTTCTCTATTTTTATTTCATTTCTTTTATTAATTTTACCATGTTTCTTCTTCTTCTTCTTCTTCTTCTTCTTCTTCTTCTTCTTTCTACCTACCCAGTCAATGCCTCTAACCATAACAAAAATGTAAATATTCTAACTCCACCGTTTATTGTTTTCAACTCTTTATTGTTCAGTGTACCTTCCATACAAATTTTTAATGATTGCAAGTTCTTAAAAAAATAGATAAATAAACTGCTCCAGCTAAGGGTAAATAGTTGGGCAGACTAGGTTCTTCAGCCTTGGTGAGGCAACTAGTCTAGGCGAAGGAAAACTCTGAATTCAAACCTGTTAAACTCCGCTTGAAAAATTGACCTTGTGTCATATCCTGTCCGAGCGGAGGGGTTGGGTAAATATGATAAATAAACTGTGGTGCCGAAATATAATAGAGATCTACCAAATAATGTATAGCTACTGTCTTCGCTTAAAAAGTAGAGTCTAATCAATATGATATAAAGTCTGCG
Source organism: Sepioteuthis lessoniana (assembly GCA_963585895.1). Taxonomy (NCBI): domain Eukaryota; kingdom Metazoa; phylum Mollusca; class Cephalopoda; order Myopsida; family Loliginidae; genus Sepioteuthis; species Sepioteuthis lessoniana. The sequence continues at coordinate 12,507,628 of OY757931.1, read as the reverse complement.
ACATGCTAGATTCATATCAGAGCTTTATCTATACAAGCATCTTCTTGTCTAGTCGGCTGGGGCTGTAGAATACACCGACTGCTTCTCTGCAGAGGGGTAAGACTCCCCCAACGAGTTTGCCTAGTTGGCTGGGGCTGTAGAATACACCGACTGCTTCTCTGCAGAGGGGTAAGAACCCCCCAACGAGTGTCCTGGATATGACACAAAACAATCTTATGGTGAGCTTCCAGCAGTGCTGGAGCTTTGGGGAATGCGGAGTACCCCTTCATTGCCATCGCTCCCAGGTCCACTCTGGCCCGGAGTGGTAGCACCTGATAGGGCCCTATCTATGGGTTAAATAGAACTAACTGCATATTTGTGCTAAACTGAATTGTTTGACTAAACTTAATAGCTTAAAATAGAAATGTTTTGACAATTAAACCATACTTACATTTGAACTGCGTGCTTGTGCTTAACTGAATTGTTTGAAATAAAACAGTTTTTTCGACATTAAAACTGTATTTACACTTAACTGAATTGTTACATATAACTGCAACTGTTTTTTTTTTTATATTGAAACTGTATTTACACTAAACTAATTTGTTTTGTTCTGACATATAAACAAAATCTGTACTTTTACAAAACTGAATTAGCTGAAGTAGAATTTTTTTACAATTAAACTGTACTTACATTTAAACTGTTTGCTTTTGATAGACTGAATTGTTTTAAATTGAACTATTTTTGACACTGAAACTTTCATCATCATCATCATATCGTGCTGGCAGCACGGATATCCCTGACCCTCTCTCGCCACTCCTCCCTATCGTTCAACTTGAATAGTTTTCGTGATAGGGGTTGATTCGACGCTGCTTCCTAGGTACGTGAATTTGTCTACTAGTTCAAGAGGGGTTCCTTTTAGAGTGGAGATGTCCCCCGTTTGGTTATAGCAGATACATTCCGTTTTGTGTGCATTAACATGGAGGCCTATGCTTGCTGCTGCTCGTTCCAAACTATGCAGAAGTGTTTCGGCTTGGTCAGGTGTATTTGCCAGTATCGCTATGTCATCGGCGTAGTCGGCATCGGTAATTGTTGTTGCGGGGTATCTTCTGCTTCTTTTCTTCGTCAGTTCGAAGCCATTCTCTTTGATTTTGTCAATCGATGTTCTAAGTACGTAGTCTAGACAAATGATAAAGAGGTACGGGGCCAGCGTGTCCCCTTGTAGTACTCCTGCTACAATGTCGAAGTATTCTGTGTCTCCATCTGGTGATCGTACTTTTACTTTAGTGTTTCTATAGAGAATCGTTATTGCCGCTACGGTTTCTTTAGGTATGCCGTACGCTAGTAGGATTTGTTCCATCTTTCCTTTGTGAATGGAGTCGAAAGCCTTGGTAAAGTCGACAAATATTAATGTCGCTTGTAGGTTCTTTGCCCGTACACCTTCAAGGATTCTGCGGATGGTTAATATTTGTGATGTCGTAGATCTATTTCTTCGGAAGCCATTTTGGTTTTTTCTAAGTATGTTGTCGATTTTGGGTTCTATTCGGTTTCGCAGCTATGGATGTAAGTGTTATGCCTCGGTAGTTTTTGGCTAATCCGAGGTCCCCCTTTTGTTTTTGACAATTAAACTGTGTACTCATGCTAAACCGAATTGTTTTAAATAGAACTTATTATTTACATAAAAATGGATTTGGCGTTAAATAACCTACAAAGGTTGATATGCCATAAAACCAAACCAAAGCAAAACCAAACAAGTATCTTCCTGGGTCGTCCTTAACAGTGTTTTACTCGTTGGGTCTGGTTGCAAATAAATTAATGAAGTCTTTTACCTGTTTTAAACATTCTCACCTGAGGTTTACACCTGGAGACAACGGAATCCGAAGAAATCAGACGACTATTCCTTCTTCTCCCGTGTCACGTGCACACGATGCATCCACTGAAAAACATGACGATCATTAAACAGTGTAAATGGTTCAACAACATCTGTGTTTGTCACCCTTGTCTAACCAGACACCAGTTTCCCTCGTGGTCCTTGCAAACTCGGAACAACAAACAAATGTTCTTACAAAGCTAACAGCAACTTGCACAACACCCCTTATAGCATATTAGATCCAAAGCCTCATGCAGTCTCCACAACAAACCAATTCGACTGTCACTCCAAAAAAGCTGAAAAAGTGACTCATCTGACTAGTTTTCCATGACCATATAACGATGTTGTCAAGCTCTGGTGACGGGTCGGGTTCATTTTGGCGCCGCTGTTTTAGCGTCGCCATTTTGACGTGAAATTGTTTTAGCTCACAACAGTTTTGGAGCCTTTGCTATATCTTGAATAGATTCCTACGATTCTAAGAAATTGCCAGATATTCATATTTAAAAAAGAATAGGATTTATTTCTTAAAATAATACTCAAATCAAATAAGTAAAATGAATATTAAAAGATAAGTATATTTCCGTTGCACTGCTCATCCGTTGCTGTTGATCGTTTCCCATTATTTTGTCCGTTGCGCTGCCTGTCGATTACTGTTGTTCGTCCCCGTTACTTGATCCGTTGCGCTGTCAGTCACTTGCTGCTTTTCCAAGTTTAAAACAGAATTTTATTGCATATCATTCCTTGCGCTGCTCGTCACTTGCTGTTTTTCGTTTCCCGTCACTTTGTCCGTTGCACTGCCCGTCACTTGCTGTTTTTCCAAGTTTAAAACAGAACTTTATTGCATATCGTTCTTCTAAAGTGTCCTCACGTCAAGATTTACCGTCACTTGGTCCGTTGCGCAGCCCAACACTTGACGTTGTTCATTTCCCGTCACTTGGTTCCCTGCGCTGCTCCTCACTTGCTGTTTTTCGTTTTCCCGCCACTTATCCTTTTCGTTGCTCGTCGCTTGCTGTTGTTCGTTTCCTGTCGCTTGGTCTGTGGCGCTGCTAGTCTCTTGCTGCTGTTCGTTTCCCGTCACTTCGTCCTTTTCGTTGCCCGTCACTTCCTGTTGTTCGTTTCCCGTCACATAGTCCGTTGCGCTGCCCGTCACTTGCTGTTGTTCGTTTTCCGTCACTTGGTCCGTTGCGCTGCCCGTCACTTCCTGTTGTTCGTTTCCAGTCACTTTGTCCTTTTCGTTTCCCGTCACTTCGTCCGTTGCAATCCCCGTCACTTGTTGATATTCGTCCCCAACTTAAGCAAATCAATCTAAATCTAAATTCAATTTCTTCTTTTTCTATGCTTTTCTCTATTATGTCTTCCAAAGAATAGGTGTCCTGAGTATGACACTAAATCACCTGATGGTGAGGCTAAAGTTCCTGTGCCCTGAGGGAATGTGGAGTACCCTTCCATTGCTATTATTGTTGCAGTAGTCCATGTTACGGTCCAATGTATTAGTCAAATACATCCGTTTAAAAAATATTCTTGTTCGATTGGACTGAGAGAAAAAAAAAACCTTAACAAGGAACAGCGCAGAAAAATGTAAATATGAACATATAGACGAATGCTGTAGGCTAGCCCAGTCGCCTGATGCTGCAGAATACACCGACTGCATCCCTGCAGAGGTGTAAGACTTCCTCAACGAGTGACCCAGTTGGCTGGTGCCGCAGAATACACCGACTGCACCTCAGCAGAGGGGTTGAACTCCCCAACGAGTCTCCAGAACATGATACTAAGCAATCTGATGGTGAAGCTCCAGTAATGCTGGATCTTTGGGGAATGCGGAGTACCCCTTCATTGCCATCGCTCCCAGGACCACTCTGATGCGAGGTGGTAGCACCAGATAGGGTCTTATCCGATTTATGTGTCAAATAAAACAGTTTGACATTTAAACTGTGTACTTTGACATTTAAACTAAGGGCAAACAAATGACTTATGCTAAACTGAATTGCTTGAATAAAAACTGTTTGATCATTTAACTGTCTGTAAACTAATGACCGATTTTTAATAGAATTGTTAGTGATCCATCGCAATACTAGGAATTTTTAACCTTCTTGACTTATGCTAAACTGAAATAGAACTGTTTAATCATTTAACTGTCTGTAAACAGATGACAGACTTTTAATTGAATTGTTAGTATTAAATAGCCATACTTGAAAACATTTAACTGTGTGCAAACAAATGATTAATAGTAAATAGACTTATACGGATAAGCACTAATACCCTTGGGAAAGGTATGAATCCAATTACTCTCCCTCCAGCTACGGGTAAATAGTAGGACAGACTGTGTTCTTCGGTCTTGGTGAGGCAACTAGTCTAGGAGAAGGAGTACTCTGAATTCAAACCTGTTAAACTCTGCTTAAAAATTGACCTTGTGTCATATCCTGCCCGAGCGGAGGGGTTGGATAAATATGATACGTATAAGATAAAAAATAAGTCAAACTATTTGACTGTGTGCAAAAAAATGAGCTTAGGCCCGTTTAAAAATATCATCAGCAAAATCTGTTTAGAAATCATATATTTGATATAAAGGATTTGGCGTTAAATAGCCTACAATGGTTGATATGTCATAAAAACAAACCAAACCAAATCTAACCTGTAGGCATACAATAACCCTAAATGGGGTGACATGCCGTTAAAATCAATCAATCATATTCTTATTGATCTCTAAGTATTACCCCTAGTATTACCCGTTAGTTTCCTTGGGATTTTGTTAATTACCGCGTTTCATATGTATACAATGATTGAAGTGTTAAGATTCCATCGAAATACTCGAGTCTCGATTTTCAATGTTGCACATCAATCCTAACAAAATAATAAAATAAAATATCATTTATTAAATAAACTGTAGCCAGACATTTGATTAAATTTTAATATGTATTTACAAGCAAATTTGATTAAATTTTTATATATATACAAACTAATTAAAAAGATTACTTTTATTGGTAATCAATAATCCAATGTATTTGTCAATATCACTTTTTACTAACTGTAAATCTTAGTAAGGATTTTTCTCTTCTTTTTAATCAAAGTATCTACTGATTTGGCTTTCATTTTCAAAATTGAAAAATTTTATGTCGTTTTATTCAAACCTAATTGGTTTGGTTTGGTTTTATGGCATATCAAACATTGTTGGTTATTTAAAGCCAAATCCAATTTTCACATATACATTAGATATATAATTTATAAACACATTTTGTAAATACACACTGTTAAATTATCAAACAGTTCTATTCCTAACAATTCAATTTAGCATTAGTCATTTGTTTGCACTCAGTTTAAATGTCAAATAGTTCTATTTCTAAGAATTCAATTTAGCCTTATTCAACAAAGCTAAATGATTCAAAGTATTGCTATATATCACTAACAATTCAAGTAAACATTAGTCATTTGTTTACATACAGTTAAATGACCAAACAGTTCTATTTCAAGCAATTTAATTTAGCATAAGTCTTTCGTCTGCACTCAGTTTAAATGTCAAATGATTCTATTTGACCCATAGACAGGACCCTATCAGTTGCTACCACTCCGGGTCAGAGTAGACCTGGTAGCGATGGCAATGAAATGGTACCACAGAAATATCATTTTGGGCTAAAATCTGGGCCAAATCTCTCTTTTGTGGAAAGTTTTATGGGTTGTTTTTATGGTAAAATACTAAAATTCAGATATTTTGTCTTTTATTACCATTGGTTGGAACATGCGGGGTGGGTCCGATGGGGAGGTGTTAATCACATGGCTTGTTTACAACTACTTCCGCATTAGTTTGATTTTTCATTTTAAAATTGGCGCATCAGTCTATTTGACCCAAAGATGGAATTCTAGCAGTTACTGCCACTCTGGGTCAGAGTGGATCTGATGTTCTAGGTGTTCAAGGTAAATATCTATCAGCTGATTTTCAATGAGAATATCCAACCTGAAAAGTATTTCGTAAAATCAGTTCCCTTACTATATGACTGTCAATGTAATATCAAAGCATAATCTAGTTTCAGCCATTGTCAATTCCTTGAAGCATTATCGATCCTGACATGGTTTTATCAAGATAAGAAACAGGTCGACATGAATCAGTTGTCACTGTGCCCACAATACGAAACTCTTTCTCTGTATTCATCGATCGATTGAATTATTCACTCGATTTCACAACAGCTGATTGACATCTAGTCTGCTAGATAAAAGCAAAAGAAATCTGCGAGTCAGTGCCTAACGAAAGAATTCCTTGTCGCCTAAGAAAAAGAACAATGCAACCGTTCTTCGAAACAAAAACTGCAGTTATTCCAAACATGGAAGTATTATGTGTTGACGAAGAATAACCAATCCTATACACCCGTCTAATGAACGACTTTTTAAGACAATTTTTTTTACTTAAAAAAACGAAGAGGTCGTTCATTACACAAGATATGCTTCTGAACACATCGAATCTTAACGTCGTTCATTACGTGCAACATATAATAAAAAACATTTTTGTAGCTAAAACTTGGGGATAGGTCAATGCACAAAGAGTTTCTGTTATCATTATTCCATTGAATTATATAGTCATGATACGTCAGAAGAGGCCTGAAATGCCCGAAACACACGTGTCGCAGAAATATATACACATAAAGAATGATAATAAAAAAAGCTAAAAATCAAATTTGAAGTCCCTTGTTGGCATTTTATCTTAAAACATTAACGTTTCTCTCATTGGAACTTCAACTATCTTTTAATATATATATATATATATATAGAGAGAGAGAGAGAGAAAGAGAGAGAGAGAGAGAGAGAGAGAGAGAGAGAGAGAGGTGCGTGTCTGTACGTATTTGTACGTGTGTCTATGTGTGTGTTCATGTTAATATATACATACGTACATAGTGGTTAACGTGCTGGACTGTGGAATCATAGTAAGCGAGTTCGAATTCCAGTCGCGCTATTGCGTTCACTTTTGGACTAATGCCCTAGTGAAAAATGTGAACTTCCTTATCGTCCAATCTATGGATTAAATAGTGCCACTACTGTTCTTCAAAAAGAATGGATAACCCACGAAGGTTGATGTGCCATTGAACAACGAAACCAAACCATACATGGACAGTGAAAGACTGAAGAAAGAAGAGGAGGATAAAGATGGAGGATAGAGATGGAGAAGAAGGAGAGGTGGAGAAGTGCTTAAAATAGTTTGACTAACGAGAAGATAGCCCCTTTGGTGTGATTTCCATTTCTTGCAACGATAAACGTCACACCACGAGCTCCTCCAAGGGAGAAAGGGGAAGGGTGTTTGTAATTTTTTCTTGTCTTTATCGTGTTCATCGCGAAGGCCTATTGTTCCCAAAATATAGGACACTGCCCCCACACCAAAAGCTGCAAAGAAATCAGCGTATTTTTCCTTTGGCTTTGTTTTGTTGATATTGGCATCGACGTTACTAAAAAGCCGCTACGTTCGCCAATTGCCCAACTTCAACAGCAACGGAAACAAAGACAATGCACTTGACAATGGGCGGCAGCAGCAGTAGCAGCAGCACCAGTAGCAGATCTAACGACTGTTAAAAACGAAAACCATTAACAACCAATGTATACAGCGAAGATTGAGGTCGACCCAAAGAAAGAAACGTCAAGATTGGAAAAACCTTGAAAGAAAAAGTAAATGACAATGCTTTTTTGCAGCCGTTGTACCGAACATTTAGCCTACAAAATCGAACTTCAGAATATATTCTTCATCATCATCATCATCATCACAGGATCTTAACAGCACGGATACCTTTGACTCTCTCTCTCTCTCTCTCTCTCTCTCCATCCGTCCCTATCGGCCAGTGCTCTTGGAAAGTTCTCTAAACCAGCGGTACTCAAAGTTATGGTATACATACCGGTGCTGGTACGCAAGTCATCGACGACCGATCCGTTGCAAGTTTCCAGTTTCACGTTATCATAAAGTATGTAACATGTTAATGGTAAAATCAGACTGCATAAAATCTTTCTGTATTTTTTATATGATTTTTTACAAGCTGCAATACAATATAACAGATAGAAATTTTTGGAACTGTTCCTTGGTACATGAGAAAAATATCCCACAGGTACGCAGCTACAGATGTTTTGAGAAGCACTGCTCTCGACGGCATCGAGTGTCCACACAGAGATGATGAAAGCTTTTGCTAGTCGGCCAACACCACTGCGTCCATGAATAGAAGTCCAGGAGTGGACGTCGCTGATATACGAGGTGCATACGATAAGTTTCCAGACTTTTTTCGTATGGGCATTGGAAATTGTTGTAGACACTTCAGTATGTTATTGCTATACATCTTAGGAGATGATTGACCAATTTTTACGATTTCAGGTTCAAATCAACAGCTACAGCAGGAATTCCAACACACCCTACTTAAGCCTGATTGTCACAACTGGTGAATCCCCTCTGGCCCCGAGTGGTAACAACTGATAAAGTCCTATCTTTGGGCCAAATAGAACTAAACTGTGTACTTATGCTAATCTGAACTGTTTGAAATAGAACTTTTTTGACATTCAACTGAACTGCTTTGACATTTAACTGCGTGTAAACAAAAATCTATATTCATACTAAACTGAATTGTTCGAAATTTATTTCGGCGTTAAATGACCCGAAAAGGGTTGATACGCCGTAAAACAAAGCAAACGAAACAAACCAGTCCTTGAAAATATTTAACTGTATGCAAACAAATGACTAATAATGCAATAGTCAATATTGAATAAGATAAGAATACTTGATAAATAGAAATACTTAAAACCATTTTTTTTAAATGAGAACTGGCTCGTTTAGAAATTATGTGACCTACAAACTATTAGCTTACCAATAATATACATATATATATATACATATATAGAGAGAGTCATTGAAAAGCAAACTGTTTCGTTGTATCACAACTTTTCAGTGTGACAAGACCGGTGACATGCTTCAAGCATGGAATCGAAACCCAGGTGATTTTACGTTGGTTTGACATATGACCCCAGAGCCATCGTCTTTCTCGACATAAGCGAAGGAATTTTTTTACTTATATAATTTTACATATAAATTATCGACTACCAGAAGTGCTCAATTCTTGAGAAAAGTAATTGCATATCTGCGTATGTAGTAGTTGGTAAATTCCCCACAATATATATATATATATATATAGGGGTGATAACACTCAAGACGGTACTGCCACTCCTGGTGCTACAGAACAGCTTTTGCCACCGGACAGGGTATATGTTGTGACCCTGACATGGTAAAAGTTGACGAACGCAAGAAACTCAGTTTAACTATCCAAAGGTTTATTTACTACAACCACTTGTAGGTAGTCACCAGGAGAATGAAAGAGAGTATGGAAATTTTGACGACCACGTTAACTAGCAAAAAGAAGTAATATATCTTGATGAGAAAAAAGAGAGTAGACACGGACCGTGAATCTTTTTCCTGGTTTTCCTTCTAACATGCTTGTCGGCTGGGTCATGTCTAATCTAAAGCCTCCTTTGGGAGCTCATAAATTTTCACCTCCTTACATCTTCGTGGCTGGTGTTCAACTGTCGTTACGTCTCGCTGTCAACTCCCCCAAAACAATTCTTCCCCTTCCTTCCACCTGGTGTCTTACCCTGGCTTCCGCACATGCGCACAATAATTTTTTGGGACGTCCAGTTTTTCCAAGTCATTTTTAGCTACAACAAGACCTTTGGCCAGGCCGTTCGGAGACTGTCTGCTGTTTTATACATTTATTTATTTATTCAATTTCAATTTTCTATTAGCCGTTCAATGACATTACATCTGTTTTCAAATTGTCCAGAAAGACATATCTTCGCTAGAGAGTTGCCATATGAAACCCAAAAATAGAGTTGGAAGGTATCTTAGTCTCTTTTCTTCTTTCTTTCACTAATACTTTTGCAGCCTTCACAGACATAGAAGACGCCAACTAATCAAAAGGGGAAAAGAAGAGAGTAAATAAATGGAGTCAGATTCATCAACCAACAACCAACGAAACTAATAATTCGACTATCTTGTAGAAGACCCTGAGTAACGTTTTGACTAAAAGAAAGGTGGACCGAGAGATCAATTGCAACTAAAAAAAAATTTTTTTTCATCATACAACCTGTGAAAGCACGGGCGATACCCTGCCCTCATCAGCCGCCAACCGGAGTGATAACACTCAAGGTGGTACTGCCATTCCTGGCGCTAACGAGCAGCTTTTGCCACCGGACAGGGTATATAAAAGAATTATATATATATAGATCAATTAAGAGCAAAGATTACATTGGACGTTCATCTTTATTTTTAGTGTGCAGTTTGTAGTTTTTAAAAAAAAAAACTCGTTTACTTTCAGTCGTTGATGTTATTACGCGTTTACAGTAACCGTTTCTTGATGTTACGTAATCACACGGGAATGGTGGTTCCGCGTGTATTTCATTCATGCTGAAACCTTCTCGCTTTTGACCAAATCCAACTTGATGCATATTGCGCCGTGGTCTGAAGATGATTTGAGGCAACTTTCATTAAGTCTTATTTAATTCGTTAGAAAATCATTCTGGTGCGTATTGTTATTAATTCTCTGTTTTGTTTTGTTTTTCTTTTTGTGGGGGGGGGTCTTTTTTTGCATTTTGCTTTCTTCTTTCGTTTATTTGGGGTTTTTTTTTTGTTTGTTTGTTTTTAAGCGGGGCGTGTTTCTTAGCATTTTTTACTTTTTCTTTATTTATCTGCCTGCAATGTTTGTCTATTTTTCTCTGTGTCTAAACTTTGCAACAAAACTTAGATAGAAAAAGAATTAATTAAAAGTCTGCACCTTCACTTTAGACATTGATATTCTGGGAAGTGGGAATCCTCGTGGAGTCGTGGCTAACGTACTGATTTGCAACATCGTAGTAAACAAGTTTAAACTCCTGTCGTGCTATTACGTTCACTTTTCGACTAATACCCTGGAAAAGGCATGAACCCCCTTATCTCTCTCAGCTGTGGATTAAATAGTTCCTCTAAAAGGATGGTTTTGGTATTAAACCACGAAGGTTGACATGCCATTAAGGATAGAAACAAAGTCATTACAAGTTTTCTTTCGTTTTTTCAAGTCATTGCTAAAAGATTTTTCATGGCCAAGTCGGCTACTGGAGACTGTTGAATTTACCGACTACATCTCTCCAGGGTGATTAGACTTCCCCCACGAGTATCCTGGATATGACACTAAACAATCTGATGGTGAGGCTCCAGCAATGCTGGAGCTTTTTGGAATAAGGAGTACCCCTTCAGTCATCGCTCCCAGGTTCACTCTGGCCCGGATTGGTAGTACCTGTTCGAGTCCTATCTATGGGTCAAATAGAACTAAACAGTGTATTTATGCTAAACTGAATTGTTTGAAATAGAAGGGTTTTTTGTGTAAAAATGGATTTAACATTAAATAACCAACAATGATTGATATGCCATAAAACCAAACCAAACTAAAGTATTTCTTTCTTTTTTCAGGTAAATTTGGATTGTTATAAACTGAAAGTGTAATCTTTAAGATTTTACTGTGAAAATACATGGCATAATGTTTAGTGTGTTTGCCTAGAGGCCCGGGATTCCAAGGTTCAATCCCAGGTTGGGTCATACCAAAAACTAAAAAAATGATACTTGATACCTCCTTGCTTAACACCCAGCATTATAAGATATGGATCAAGGGTAAAATAGAGCAATTCAGAGAAAGGAGATGCACCCTCCCTTACACCTCAATGTAGTAGCTAATGAAAACCGAGTCTGCAAGTCGCCATCGACTAAATTCACCTTACTTATATATATATATATATATATATATATATATATATATATATATATATATATAATAAAAAAAGAAAGAAATTTCGAACACTAGCTACGTTAAATACATTTTGAAATGAAACGCTATTAACGACAGAACGCTAAGAAATTTCTTTCTTTTTTCGTTTCATTTTTGCTTTTGAAACAATTTTCGCGTGAAGCTTTGAAACGTCGCATAATAACATCGTCTTGAAGATATTTTAACAAAAAAAAAAAAAGAGCCGGAACGATTAAACGTTAACATCGTATCATTTATAAACAAATGCATCCTCTAGATAATTATTTTTCATATCTTACATTTACATACTGTCGGATTTATTACTATATATATATATATATATATAATTTTTGTTAGTGCATTTTTGCATCTATCAACCAATCGGTACATTCACGCTAGTTTTTAGATGTCGAGATACTTTATAGACAACAATAATTGACTTTCTGCGAAAATTTGAAGGATCCACACCCAAAATAATTTTAGAAATTTTTAAAGATACAATTTCTTCGTCAATTAGATTCATTGGTAAATCATCAACTTTTTTGGCTTATTTCAAGATAAACAAAATTGTAAAGATAAGCGAAGAAATGAATATTTCTTCAGTAAGTGTGGATTTGTCTCTACTACTCAACAGACAGTTAGTATGGAATTGTCTATACTTACTCAAAAGACTGGAAGTAAAGAAAGTTTCCTTACTCAAATACCTTTTGATTTATTTCTTTCAAGTGAAAATCTACATCCTTTTCTTTCAAGAATGCATTTGTTTTCAACTCGTTAATTTTTCTTAAATTAAATGAATGCTGCTTACATTTACATTCTGCGTTAATGATTTGCCAGCGAAATATAATATCAGAAACAGTTCACATTCATTTTATCTAAAACATAAATAGATTTCTCCCACCACTTAATAACACTCCGTACAAAGGTTTCTTAACACACATAAAAGATGTCCCTTTATTTTAAGCTAAGAACTACTGCTATACTTGATTGCACGAATCTTAATTATATCTATTAAAAATATCTACGCTCAGACTAATATTATCTTTGCTTACGAGAAAAGATTCTGTACTTTCGTTTCTCAGCAATCTTTCCACGCAATTCTAAAAAGTGAAAAGTTTAAATTTGTGATTTTTATTAGTAAGTGTTTTGGGACTATTGTCTTCGTCTTTATAGTTTGTTTTTGTTTTTTGTTTTTTGTTTTTTTCACAACATTTATCTGTTGATCTGGGCATAGAAACGATTCAACCGGGGAAATCATTTTTAAAGTTTAAAATTGTGGATTGGATTTTTTAATAATTCATTTACTCCTTTATCGGTCATACACACACACGCGCACACACATTATATATATATATATATATATATATATATATATATAACGCTATATTTAACGTCGATTGGTCTTTAAGTTCAAACATGCAATTTTTTTTACAAATAGTTTACATTAGAAAGTGCGGGGCCTAATGGGGAATATACATATTGCTGTGTATTGTTGCGTGCACTTGACCTAACCCTAACCCTGCCGAGAGCTGATTACACTCTAGCGCGAGGCCCCCTAAGGTGTAGAGTTCAACTGGAACCAATTGGTCCAGTTGTCTTAAGGCCGACCCCGTATTATTATTACACAAAGTTTTATCTCTTAATATCCAACTAAATATCAAAACAAAAACAAGTTTTATGTTTCTCTCAGTGAACATGCTGAGGGAAGATATAGGGTTATCGGAAACTCCACATGAATATCAACAAACAATTATTTGGAAATAGTCTATATCATTTCAATGTTTATTTCGAGAAAACCATTACTTTTCTTTTACTAATAAATAATCAAAAATTGTCATTAGCCGTATTTTTTACATTCAATTAAAGTCAACATAATTTTGGAGGTGCCCGTAGGGTAATGGTTATCATCGTAGGAAATGGACACGACGACACGAGTTCAAATCCTGGACCAGACTAATTGCATTTCGCATATCACTAATACCCTTGGGAAAGGTATGAATCCAATTATTCTCCCTCCAGCTATGGGTAAATAGTAGGATAGACTAGGTTCTTCAGCCTTGGTAAGGCAAATAGTCTAGGAGAAGGAAAACTCTGAATTCAAACCTGTTAAACTCCGCTTAAAAATTGACCTTGTGTCATATCCTGCCCGAGCGGAGGGGTTGGGTAAATAGGATTAAAGTCAACATAATTCATATTGAAAAAATAAATGATCACTTTAACAGCGTAAAAATCTTTAAACTCTGACAATGGCGATTGGATGTTGTTCGATGCGTAGATCGAAATTGGATGATACGTAATGGAAACCAACAAGGCTGAAGTCGAATCAAGTTACCAAAATTGCTTTATCGTGTTCAAAACAATTGGGTCAAATGAAAAATGATCTCTTCCATACAGTAAAAATAATAAGAACATAAAAAATGAATTACCATTAATAGGATACGTTCATTTTTGTAAGAGTATTATTTGGTTTTGTTTGTTTGTTAGGAGTTTTTTATTGTTTTTTATTATTTTTTGTTGTTTTTTGTTTTTTTGTTTTTTGTTTTCTTTTCTTTCTTTTTTTGGACCAGAAGCGTTTTTTTAAACGGGAGGCGCGTCTTATCTTAAGGGAAAACTTTTAGCCAATAGGAGAACAGAGAAATAATGTACGCTGTATATCATATAAACGAGGTTCAGCTGAAAAGTTCGTAAGCTGACCAAGATACTCCTGGAATGTGATCGAATGAGTGCCTTAGTTTCAGTTTGGAATTGGTAGAAGAATTTCCCCAAATTGTCCCGAGCGCTTTCGGATCCTTCATAGACCATCATCAGTAGTTGCTTGCTTGTGTAAGGTATGTTTGTGGGGTTCCTACTGAAGGTCAGGGGCAAAGGGCTAAGCTGTGTAGCTGTTTGATATCTGACTTCATAATGAGGTTATTTTATTTTTACCCCACGTTGGCTAGTCGGTGTAACGCCTTGCCCAAGAAAGTCCCAAAAAGAATTATACAAAAGAAGACTGTTACAGATAGGAGACGAAGACGTTTCTTTTATACTTTCCTTTATTTCCTGGGTTCAACAACCATTCCATGTGTGAGGGAGTTTTCCCTGAATACAATTGGAATGGTTGAATCCCCCAGTTAAGGTGTCAAAAGACACGTTACACGTTTCTTATTTATGCTTGTCCTCATTGGGTATTTAGGGCTTCCATAAGGTTAGTTTCAATTGGAAGTTTGTCAAAGTCCGGTAAGGGTTAGTTTCTTTTGGTAGTTTGTCAAAGTCCGGTTGTTTTAGTTTGTAGTTCATTTGTGGGTCTTTTATATTTCAGCATACTGTTGACTAAGAGAGATGTGCTACTGGGTGAAAGGGACTGACCAACGCCACGTCCAAAGACGTATGCGTGGTGCCCAGACACCAGACAGGAAAAGTGGTGTTGTTGATTCGCCGGTCACTGCCTGAAAGAGAATGAAAACCAGTTCCCCCTTGTCAGGAGGTTGCTTTTTTCTTTACACATGCGTCATCCCCTTTTCGTGCCAGGGACCTCTGGGTTTTTTTGTTTTTTTTTCAAATTTAATAGTTTTCTTCTTTTTTTAATTCAATTTAGATTTTTATTTATTTATTTATCCGTTCCCTACATGTTTGTTTTTTAAAAGAGTATTGAAAGTTTTAGAATGATTACACCATGACAAAAATATGGGAACGCAGAGTTGATTAGTGACGACTACAAATCCTAGAAGCCCTACATATAAAAACAAAAAATTGCAATACTATTGCAACAGACCATAGACGAAATTCCCACATACCACTATGTGTCTAAACAGCCGACTGCTAACGACTTTATTCCTTGGTGATCCACTGCGGCTTACTAACCAAAGGGTCAAATCACCTCTGATTTTTTTGGACCAGAAACGTTTTGTTTTTTTTTTTAAACGGGAGACACGTCTTATCTTAAGGGTAAACTTTTAGCCAATGGGAGAACAGAGAAATAATGTACGCTATATATTATATATAAGAGGTTCAGCGGAAAAGTTCATAAGCTGACCAAAATACTCTGCTGGAATGTGATCAAATGAGGTTTTTTACAACATAGGCCCCTTTTCGGTCCAGTCATTTCTTCCATCAGTGTTGCAGTCCTTGGATCCCATTGGTCAAAAAAGTCACTAATAGTCAATACGACGTCAATTTTTCAGCCCATGAACTTTTCATCCCACCCTCGCATATATATATATATATATATATATATATGTTTCATTAAATAATAAATACAAATTGTGTCTGTATAATTTAAGATCCTTTCAAATTTTCTGATAAGTGTCTTAGTTTCAGGTTGGAATTGGTAGATAAATTTCCAAAAATTGTCCTGAGCGCTTTCGGACCCTTCATAGGCCATCATCAGGGGTTGCTTGCTTGTGTAAGGTGTGTTTGTAATTTTTTTAAAGTGTTTTGAAAGTTTATACCATAACAAAAATATGGGACCGCAGAGCTGGATAAAACAGGGTAACTGATATATTTAAAAAAAGAAACGTGATTTAAAAAGGGAACGCTCTCAACGGAAATAGAATACAATGGGAATACGGAATAAAAAGAAAAAAAATACTAAAAGCATTTCAAAACATTGTCTCAATTTTCAAAATTAATTCTATTGATTTTAGGTTTTTTTGGTTTTTATATGCAGGGCTTCTGGGATTTGTAGTTGTAGTTTATTAATTTCATCTCCGATTATAGTGGTGTTTTCAACTAGAATTTTTCGAAACTTGGATTTAGGAATAGAATGGTTCTTAAGATGAAAGGCAATAGAACTGGAGTAATTAAGGTGCATTGTAAGTCGTCTGGAAAGAGTTGTAGTGGTAAGACCAACATACGCACTATTTTCTTTTCAGACACAGTCTCCCAGGGGACATTTTAACAAATATACGACGTTGGATTTGATGGGGAAGTGTACTAAGAAATAATTAGGTTGGAGGTTTTAAATTTCTTGTAGTATATAAGTCTAACTTTTTTGGTAGGGTCAGTAGGGAGAACATTTTTACGGATAAGGTTTTTTAATATTTGTTCATCAACCCTATGAAAGGTCCAAAAACGCTCGGTACAATTTTGGGAAATTTATCTACCAATTCCAACCTGAAACTAAGACACTTATCTGAAAACTTGAAAGGATCTTAAATTATACAGACAAAATTTGTCTTCCTTATTTAATGAAACATGCTTAAATGAACGACTGCTGCCTAACTACACACACACACACACAGATAGATAGATAGATAGATAGATAGATAGATAGATAGATAAATGAGAAGATCATTCAATGAATAAGTGGATTTTTATTTTACAAAAGCAAAGTAATTTTCTTTTTCATAATTTTCTTCCATAACTGTAAACCTTGTATTGTTCGGAATTGGTTTAGAGCCAAAAATATTTTAAGCTCTTCAAAATATTGAGTCTTTTCAAAATCGCTGCAAAACAAACAGAATACTCCAGGCTTGAATAGAGTTCTATCATCAAATATTTGGTGGTTGAGAAACGCAAACAATGTGAAATTTACAGAAGACAGTGAAATGCGTACGGAGAAGCATATTTATTCAAAAAATGTTTACAGATGGGCTAAACAGATTGGTTTTTCATAAGAAGCCCGTGTCGAAAAGACCGTTCATGTAGTGGAAACACTCTGACTCTCCAGTAAAAAAAAGTTCTGGGTGCAGCGGTCAGTAAATAAGGTCATGCTAGCAGTCTTCTGAGACAGGAAAAGACCGACTCCTATTCATTTCCTCAATGTTAAAACAGTACTTCCTATTAGAATTCCTTAGGCAACATTTATCTTATTGATTTGGTCCTGTCAACTGAGGCTGCAGAATACACCAACCGCTGTGCAGCAGAGGAGTTTGACCCGTCCCCACAACGAGTGTCCTGCGTATGACTCTAAATAATCTGATAATGAGGTTCTAGTAAAGCTGAAGCTTTGGGAAATGAGGAGTTCCCCTTTATCGCCATTGCTCCCAGATCTACTCTGGCCCAGAGTGGTAGCACTTGATAGGGTCCTATCTATGGGTTAAAAAGTACTAAACTGTGTGCTTATGCTAAACTGAATTGTTTGAAATAGAACTCTTTTAATATTTAAACTGCGTACTAATACTAAACTGAATTACTTGAAATAGAACTGTTTCTATGTATAAAAATGGATTTGGCATTAAATAACCAACAATGGTTGATATTCATTAAAACAAGACAAAACTAAACCTTATTTATTGAATAAGCCAAGTGTGTGTGTGTGTGTGTGTGTGTGTGTGTGTGTGTGTGTGTGTGTGTGTGTGTGTGTGTGTGTGTGTGTGTGAATATGAAGATATGAAACAAAACATTCTAACGATATATTTATTCATACGTGAATTATATACCACTGTTTAACATTTCCGTAGGTCTTTTTAAAAACCATCTTCCAAGTGATGTTATTTTGTGATGTTCATTATTCAAGATATCGTTTTAAATAACTAAACATTTTAATTTATTCTAATTATAACTTAGCATAAAGGAGCCATGATGATTAGTGTTAAATAACAATACTTGTAACCACTTGACTTTCTGTGAACGAATTAGTTCTGACTCGTTTAAAAATGTTATCAACAAATTATTCGCTTACGAATCACACACACACACACACACACACTCACACATATAAATATATATATATATATATGTGTGTGTGTGTATGTGTGTGTGTGTGTGTGTGTGTGTGTGTGTGTGTGTGTGTGTGTGTGTGTATTTTGGCAGCATTTCTTCGTTAATACAAATTTCATTGAACATAATAGACATTTTCTGTCTACATATTTTCTTCTGGATCCGTTCGAATTCCCATATTACTTTTATCATATTCGGGGGGGAATTGATTTATGTATTGTCCATAATTGTATGTATCCCAAGTACTTTCTGCCCGACTTTGGGACATCATCAGGGGAGGATCTATAACAAAAGTGATGTAACTTTTGTTTTTGCATTATGACTATGTAATTATGGAAAATACATCAATCAATTCCTGCCGAATACGATAAAGGCAATATGAACGGATCAAGAAGAAAATATGTAGACAGAAAATGTCTATTATGTTCATCGAAATTGATAGATAGATAGATAGATAGATAGATAGATAGATATGTATATATACTTATAAAGAGGATTTGGCATGAGATAACCATTGTGGATTATCTCATGTGATTGAACCCATCCAAACCAAACCAAACCATAATTCCTTACTATTGCAATAGACGGTAAACGAAATTCCCATATACCACTATGTATCTAAACAGCCGACTGCTAACAACTTTATTCCTTGGTGATCCACGGCGGCTTACTACCCAAGGGTCAAATCACCTCTGATTTGTGTCGGAACTCCTCGCTTTCAGAAAATCTCCTGGTTCCTTCCTCGATTATATGCCATTTAGGTTTCCAGAAAAAAAAATGTTTTTCTCAAAGTTAAAGAACTTTTTAAAAAACGAAAGCCTCGTCTACTGACCTCTGATTGTAAGAAAGCCAAAAACTTAATTTATGAATGACATTAAAAAAAAAAAACTAACTTCTTCATTCCTATCGAGAAATCCTTCTCTTTTCTATTTCATCACCTAACAAGATAGGAAGCAATTTTTTTTTATTACTATGCATACGCATCCATGTACATACATACACATAAGTTACCTATGCACATACGGAGAGGGAGCGAGTCACGTAGTGTAGTGGCTAACGTCTTGGACTGTAACATCGTAGTTAGACAGTTCGAACTCCAGTCGTGCTATTACGTTCACTTTCGAACGAATAACCTCAAGAAAGGCATGAACTTCCTTATCCATTCAGATAAAGGCTAAACAGTATCACTACTGTCAATCTATGGGATGTCTTTAGCATTAAATAACCCGTTTGGGTTGATATGGCATTAAACAAAGAACCCAAAGTAAACCTATGCACACGCACACCCAAGTATATACACTTACTCCCAGATATATATATATACACACACATATATATATACATATATATACATACATATATATATATATATATATATATATACATACATATATGCAACCTCTATACGCATACACACTCATATAGACCTGCTCATATTTACATGCATAAGCATTATCATATTTACCAACCCCTCCGCTCGGGCAGGATATGACATAAGGTTAATTTTTAAGCGGAGTTTAACAGGTTTGAATTCAGAGTTTTCCTTCTCCTAGACTAGTTGCCTCACCAAGGCCGAAGTGTGCCCTACTATTCACCCATAGCTGGAGGGAGAATAATTGGATTCATACCTTTCCCAAGGGTATTAGTGCTATGTGAAATGCAATCAGTCTTGTCCAGGATTTGAACTCGTGTCGCCGTGTCTATTTCCTACGGCGATAACCATTACATCACGGGCATTATTGCAAGTATATACCTACACCCAGAGACAGAAGAGCTTATAGCGTCATAACTAATTGGGGGTTCAATAAAGAAGTGAGTTGGTTTAAATAGCTGTCACCAAACTTCTTCGTACGATGGTGACGATCGCTTCAACTTCTAGTTTGTTTTTGTTTTTTTCTTTCGATGGCCGATCACCTTTCTTTCGTTGCAGACCCCACATGCGGTTTCTCTATGACATTCAAACACGAAGAAATCTACAGTTTGGAACAATGAACAAGAAGACTTACTTAATCATTTATCGTATTTATTTCTTATCTATAACGGAAAACACTCGGCTGGGGCTGTTATATACAACGACTGAATCTTTGCAGAGGAGTAAGACCTCCCCCAACGAGTGTTGGCAAACTCGGCTGCAGCAATAGAATTCACCGACTGGGAATCTTACATCTCGGCAGAGATGTAAGATTCTCCCAAGAGTGTCCTAGATATGACACTAAACAATATGATTATGAGGATCTAGTAATGCTGGAGCTTTGGGAAATGAGGACCCCTTTATTAACATCGCATTCAAGTCCACTCTGTCCCTGAATGGTAGCTACTGATAGGGTCCTATCTATGAGTCAAAAGAACTATTAAACAGTTAAGCTAAGTGCAAACAAATAACTTATGCTAAATTGAATTATTTGAAATAGAACCGTTTAATATAGTTTTCCTGTGTGTAAACAAATCACAGATGCCCGTGGTGTAATGGTTATCGTTGTAGGAAATGGACACGGCGACAAGAGTTCAAATCCTCGACGAGACTGATTGCATTTCACATCATCATCATCATCATCATGTCGTGCCGTCAGCACGGATATCCCTGGCCCTCTCTCGCCACTTCTCCCAATCACTCATCGCCTCCGGCAGGTCTTCAGGGTTACATCCTGTGTCCTCACATAGTTGCTGTATGTAAGTTCGAGCTGGTCGTCCTGCTTTTGCACGGCCATATGTGGGGGTCCATATGAGTACATCACTTATGAGCTCGTCCTTGCTTCTCCAGCAGTGTCCCGCGTGTCTGGTTCGTCTAACTTGGATAGTTTTCGTGATGGGGGGGGCAAGTGTCCGTATAGTTGGTGTCTCGTGGGGTGTTGTCGCCAGGACTTGTTCAATACTGCTCTCAACATTCTTGTGTAGTTTCTGTCTAGTTTCTTCTCCAGCCGTTTAGTTAGCGTCCATGTAGTGCATCCATATAGCAGTATCGACACAACCGCTGCCTGGAAGAAACTGCGTTTCATTTTATCGGTTAGGTCTGATTTCCATATGATCGAGAGCCTATCGATAGCCTTCCATGCCTTCGTCAGTCGTGTGTCGATATCTTTTTCGGTTGATGAGACGCTACTTCCTAGGTAGGTGAATTTGTCTACGAGTTTCAGAGAGGCTCCGTCTAGTGTGGCAATGTTGCCTGTTTGGTTGTAACACATATATTCAGTTTTGTGTGCATTGACATGGAGGCCTATGCCAGCTGCGGCTCGTTTGAATCCAATAATTCTCCCTCCAGCTATGGGTAAATAGTAGGGCAGACTGAATTCTTCAGCCTTGGTGAGGTAACTAGTCTAGGATAAGGAAAACTCTGAATTCAAACCTGCTAAACTCCGCTTGAAAATTGACCTTGTATCATATCCTGCCTGAGCGAAGGGGTTGGTAAATATGGTAAACAAATGACTGATGTTTAATTGAATTCTTCTAACTTTTGTTATCTTTAGCTAAATAGAATTGTTATGAATAGAACTGTTTGACTATTTAACCATTGAGTGTCAAAAAATGTGTTTACAGATTATATATATATATATATATATATATATATATATATATATATATATATATATATATATAGTATAAATGTAAAAACAGGATTGGGCATAATTAAGCAAAAATGGTTGATATAACATAAAACCAAATCAAACCAAACTAAACCTATCTATAACGAGTACTTTCCCTTACAAAAAGACCGGGTCGCGAATTCGAGTTGTTAACCTTGTGAACATCGATAGAAAAATAAGATCATTTTTGACACATGTGAGCATCTCAGTTCCATGGGACCAAAGGATTAAATTTCAAACGATTTTTGTAAATTCTACAACCCCTCAGTCACCTAACCAAGATTATCGAATCAAAGCCAAGTTTTCCAATTAATCCCGGGGTCATCACCAATCAATTAAGCTTATTTGACGTTAACGGTTTCTGCTCTGGGGACAATTGTTTAAATCTTTTAGAACTATCTACTCTACATGCTAAATAAAATATTCTGACAATCTTTTATTTAACATCAATTCAATGCTGGAAACTATAAGAAAACTGTTCTTTGAGTTGTTTAGGGAGCCAAGTTAACTGGCAGTCGTTTATGAGTTTGATTATTACTGGCAACACTATATTTCTTGCCTTTTTCTGTAATGATGTGACTGCCTCTCCCCACCGGTGAACCTGGTGCCCGGCTGTGTGACTGACAACAAAGAGAGACAACCACGATAACTCTCACGGTAGAAACGTTCATACGAGTTGGTATTTTTTGGAAAGGATTAGTCGGTTAATGAGTTACCTAAAGAGAATAAATAACGACCCAAATTTCTCTCTCTCTCTCTCTCTCTCTCTCTCTCTTGCTCTGTCTCTTCTTATCTATCTTTCCATCTTTCTCACTCACTCTCTCTCTCTCTCTCTCTCTCTCTCTTGCTCCGTCTCTTCTAATCTATCTTTCTATCTTTCTCACTCACTCTCTCTCTCTCTTGCTCCGTCTCTTCTTATCTATCTTTCTATCTTTCTATCTCACTCTCTCTCTCTCTCTCTCTCTCTTGCTCCGTCTCTTCTTATCTATCTTTCTATCTTTCTCACTCACTCTCCCTCTCTCTCTCTCCCTCTCTTGCTCCGTCTCTTCTTATCTATCTTTCTATCTTTCTCACTCTCTCTCTCTCTCTTGCTCCGTCTCTTCTTATCTATCTTTCTATCTTTCTCACTCTCTCTCTCTCTCTCTCTCTCTTGCTCCGTCTCTTCTTATCTATCTTTCTATCTTTCTCACTCACTCTCTCTCTCTCTCTCTCTCTCTCTCTTACTCCGTCTCTTCTTATCTATCTTTCTATCTTTCTCTCTCACTCTCTCTCTCTCTCTCTCTCTCTTGCTCCGTCTCTTCTTATCTATCTTTCTATCTTTCTCACTCTCTCTCTCTCTCTCTCTCTCTTGCTCCGTCTCTTCTTATCTATCTTTCTATCTTTCTCACTCACTCTCTCTCTCTCTCTCTCTCTCTCTTGCTCCGTCTCTTCTTATCTATCTTTCTATCTTTCTATCTCACTCTCTCTCTCTCTTGCTCCATCTCTTCTTATCTATCTTTCTATCTTTCTCTCTCACTCTCTCTCTCTCTCTCTCTCTCTCTTGCTCCGTCTCTTCTTATCTATCTTTCTATCTTTCTCACTCTCTCTCTCTCTCTCTCTTCTTATCTATCTTTCTATCTTTCTCACTCTCTCTCTCTCTCTCTCTCTCTCTCTCTTCTTATCTATCTTTCTATCTTTCTCACTCTCTCTCTCTCTCTCTCTCTTCTTATCTATCTTTCTATCTTTCGCACTCTCTTTTATCTCATTCTCATCGTATACAAGTATTTATTGAGGATTGTTTAATTGATCTTCCTTCATCGATTCAACGATGTCCCTGTTGTTTTTTTTTAGACCGGTCCAGAATGAGGTTGCAACACCAATAATAAAGAGAGTGGTATTTTTTCTGTGACTTCGTGTCTGACTTTTGTTTTTCCCGATATGAATTCATCGTCATCTCTTCTTTCCGTCTTCGTCTCCGCCATCTTTATTCGAGAACCGGCAACGTAACAGTCCAAAACTCAACTAAGGTTAGTTGGTTGGTAGGTTGGTTGGTTTTATGGCATATAAACCTTTGTAAGTTATTTAACGCCAAATTCGTTTTTATGTAAATAATCAGTTCTATTTCAAACAATTCAGTTTAGCATGAGTACACAGTTTAACTGTCAAAAATATTTCTATTTCAAACTATTCAAGCAGTTATATTTAACAAGTCAGTTTAGTGTAAGTACAGTTTCAATGTCAAAAACAGTTCAATTTCAAACAATTCAGTTTAGCATAAGTACGCAGTACAGTTTAATTGTGAAAAACATTTCTATTTCTAGCTATTCAGTTTAGTCAAGCAGTTCTAATTCAGCTAATTCAGTTTATTATAATTACAAATTTTGTTACACACTGTTAATTGTCAAAACAGTTCTATGTTAAACAATTCAGTTAAGTGTAAATACAGTTTCAATTTCAAAAAGCAATTCCATTTCAAATAATTCAGTTTAGCATAAGCACGCAGTTTAAATGTAAGTACGGTTTAATTGTCAAAAACAAGCTATTCAAACAATTCAGTTTAGCATTAGTATGCCGTTAGTTGTATTTAACCCATAGATAAGACCATTATCAGATGCTACCACTCCGGGCCAGAGTGGACCTGGGAGCAATAGCAATGAAGGGGTACTCCGCATTCCCCAAAGCTCCAGCATTACTGGGACCTCACCATGAGACTGTTTAGTGTCATATCAGGACACTCATGGGGGAGGGTCTTAACCCTCTACAGAGGTGCAGTCAGCGTATTCTACAGCCCCAGCCGACTGGGCAAACTAAAGTTAGCGAATGACTTATATCCATAGAATTGATAGTGTACAACTAAGCGTACAATTCCAACATTGGACGTTGGTTGTCAGAGTCACATGAATAAAGTGACTAAATTTCGCTTCCAGCCAAACAAGTCAGTTTAACGTCAGACGGAATAGGAATTAATATTTATCTTGAAGCTAAATAAGTTAGACTTATTTAACGTCTTTTTCAGGCGAAACTGGTTAAATCTATTTAACATTTCCATTTAACGTGTTCTATTCGTTCGACAACTGGAAGTTAGTGTAAGCAAAATTTATTTAGTCACCAATTAAATTACGGCATCTTCTGTCATATATCTTAAAGTATAAATTCTATGAAAATTAATATTTTCTTAGGTTTTATACCTGACGTATCATAACAACATCGAGCACCTTTTAATACAAAAACATTTCTTTTTTATATTTAGCTTACATTATGTTCAGCAATGGTCCGTGGGACCAGCGTTCAACCCAGGCCTAGTCCTACCAAAGACTCAAAAAATGGTATTTGATGCCTCCTTGCTTAACACGCAGCATTATAAAGTAAGGATCAAGTTTAAGTGGAGCAATTCAGGGAAAGGAGTGGCGCCCTCTCGGACACTTTGGTGTTATAGCTATTGAAAAGGGAGCCTCCGGGTCACCATCGGCTATGGTTGGCAAACTTACTTCTATTACATATTACGTCAGACACTTTTTAGAAAAGTAGGCTAAATTTTAATTATGGAAGTGGCTACTCACAATTATTCCATAAAAAGCAATGGACTTCTTGGGTTCATAATATATATATATATATATATATTCAAAAACGTTTTGCCGTGTTCGCTGACATTTGGACAGAGTCATATATTCAATTTGGGTTTATAGTAAGCGTGTCTTTACATTTAAAACGCACAGTTTAAGCATTATTTTACAAACAAAAATACAGCATAACATTTTGTAAAATTTTTCAGCATTTTAAATTAATAGGACTTAAACACATACTGACCAATATTGAAACATTTTTTCCTCTGTTGGCACGTGAGTTCAAATCATTTCTCTCCCTTTTAGCGTTTATTTACTACTGAATTTTAGGTATGTTTGGAGACGGCCTACTGTTCGAGTCAGGGGTGGGGAGGGATACTAATTTCATCATTTTTTTCTCTCTTTCTCTTTTTTTTGGGGGGTGCTGTGGTAGCTTTGGCAGCTTTAGGCTTTTATTTTTTCTTCTAAACTACTGTTAGATAGGCTTACTATAAACCCAAATTGAATATATGACTCTGTCCAAATGTCAGCTAACACGGCAAAACGTTTTTGAATCTATTCTAAAAGTTAAAAATTCTTAGAGGCCTAACATTTGTAAAAGCTCAATAATTCCTAAAGCCTCCTCGGCTCCCAACGGTAGTATAGAAGAAAAACTAAAAAGCCTTGGAAAATGTCCCAATACCGCCAAAAAAAAAATCAGTACCAGTGAAAGTACCTTAATCTTGGACTTTAACCATGACCCACACTCAAACCACATACACAAACCGCATCTCTCTTCGCGCGGGTAAAAAAGGGGCGCGTCCTGCTGAGGTTGGAGCCCTGGCCTCAGTGTTCGAAAAATCAGCTACAGAGCTCAAACGATCAAAACTACTAAAATGCAAGCAAACACTACAAATAGCCACATTTAACGTAAGAACCTTCAATAGAATAGGACAACTACCAGAGCTAATCGCATCGGCCGAAGAACATAAGATTGACATAATATGTATACAAGAACACAGATGCACGCACACGGAAGATATCAAATATCACGAAACTGGCAATGGATGGTCGCTCGTCACTGTATCCGCATGGAAAAACTCTGTCAACGCCGCAGTAGGAGGGGTAGGATTGCTTATAGGACCTAAAGCATTAAAAACGCTAAATAGCATTGATAAAATACAACCTAGAATGATGGCAGCTACTTTTAACGACAACCCCAGAGCAACAATCATCTCCTGCTACAGCCCTACCAATGTTAGTGAAGAAACTGAACTAGTCACCTTCTACGATGAGTTATCCTCATTAGTGCGTAGCATCCCGAAACACAACATGTTAGTCATTGGCGGAGACATGAATGCCCAAATCAGGAAAAACGGAAACAACAAATACAGCCTCCACAACACGTCAAATAGGAATGGGCAACATCTAACAGATTTCATGATAGAAAATAGATTAGCATGCCTCAATACAAACTAACAAAAAAGGGAGGGCAAACTATGGACATACACGTACGCAAACAATACTAAAGCTCAGATAGACTACGTCCTTATAAACAAGAAATGGAAAAATAGTGCAATGAATTGCGAGGCATACTCCTCTTTTGAGGGTGTGTCCACCGATCACCGAATAGTCACGGCGAAAATACGGCTAAGCCTACGAAAAAACGCCAAACGAACAGCGACCACCAAACACTATGACTGGGCCCTTTTGAACAACAGAGATATAAGAGATAAATACGTATTAGAATTAAGAAACAGATTCGAAACACTACAAGAAAAGACGGACAAAAGTACACCAAACGACGAATATGAAAATTTCGTCAATGCGCACCTCGAGGCAGCAAAGAAATGCATTCCAACAAAACTCAAAACTAAATATAGAGTCCCATGGGAAACGTTAGCGGTGAGAGAAAAACGTGCACTAGTGAAAACAGCCTCCAAAAACTATCGAGAAAACCCAACAAGCACAAATGCCTTAAAACTAAAAACGGCACAATATCA
>OY757931.1:12387756-12475256 GCA_963585895.1 Sepioteuthis lessoniana | reverse complement strand
GACTCTACACATGTATATATATATATATATATATATTTATATATATGGGGGTGCCCGTGGTGTAATGGGGGGAGTGCCCGTAGTGTAATGGTTATCGTCGTAGGAAATGGACACGGTGGCACGACTGATTGCATTTCACATAGCACTAATACCCTTGGGAAAGGTATGAATCCAATTATTCTCCCTCCAGCTAAGGGTAAATAGTAGGACAGGCTAGGTTCTTCAGTCTTGGTAAGGCAACAAGTCTAGGAGAAGGAAAACTCTAAATTCAAACCTGTAAACTCCGCTTAAAAATTGACCTTGTGTCATACCCTGCCCGAGCAGAGGGGTTGATATATATATATATATATATATATATATATGGGCACATGGCGGCGTAATATGTTGGTGTTTCTATGGAGAATCGTTATTGCTGCTACGGTTTCTTTAGGTATGCCGTACGCTATATGTTGAATAGAACATACTTTTCGGCCATTGTATTCAATCTTTACTTGTATTACGTTGTCAAATCACTTGGGGGATTATCTTGTCGCGGGAAAAAAACAATGTCACAAAAGTCTGAAAGAATTAAAACTGTTATAAAATTTCAAAGAAACGCAGATAAGTTTTAATTCTAATTTTTTGTTCCTGAATTCTACGATGTTTTCCTCAAAAGTGAGTTTCCTTTCGGACTAATGCCTTTGGAAAAGGTATGAACTACGTTATTCACCCAGCTGTTGGCTAATAGTACCACTACTGTTCTTCCTCAAGTTTTGACATTAAATATCCCTCGAAGGTTGATATGCCATTAAAAACACCGACTAATCAGAATTAGGATATTCCATGATATGTTCCTCTGTATTCTTTCATCAATTCTGCAAATTTATAAATTCAACGAATCAAATAAAAATTTAAGCAAACACGGATCCTTAACCAAAATTCCTTTTCTGTGACTGGATGTTAATCATATCGACAACTACGTACGTATGTTGGATATACAAGCAGTAACGCACCCAAATCTTATGCTCTCTTCGCCAGACAAGCTCGCACGCTCGCTCGCTCGCTCGCTCTGTCTTTAAGACAATTGAAACCATCATTTCTCCAAGCTCACCTGTAAAGCAGCCAACTGCATAATAAGGATATTTCAAATTTTTTCACTCGCAGTATCCACCGAATGAAAACTATTTAGGGATTATATATCCTTCTTATTTGTCAAGCTTACTCTCGTTCTTTTTCTCTTGTTGTACGTGAATTTTTCGGTTAAATACATTTTATTCGTAAAACATTGCTTTAAAAGGCGAGTACGTGGCATTAAGAGCGTTTTAGAATCATAAAGATGAATTAAAATCCTAAAAAAGGGACCTTTTCTTTCGATCACTTCTCTTCAAAGAATTGTCAGTGACCATCGATTTTTTACTAGAGGAAGTAAGCATGACATTGTAACCAAAGGAAAATCCAGGAGCGGGGAAGAAAAACATATTGAAAAAAAACTACAGTAAGCCAGTAGAGTTCGTACTGGTAATGATGTTTTCTTCTGGTGGTCCGAGAAGGTTATTAAAAAGCAATGGAGTATAGGATTGCTTCGGAATATATAATTCCAGTTTGTATTTTTTTTTAAATAATGCTTCCAGAATGGATAGTTGCAGTTGATTTGTTTGATATCTCCAAGATAGTAAACTCAGTGAGACTGTATACGCATGCGCCGGTCTGATTAGCCAATAGATGGCGGTTAATGGCAGAAGTTGAATTATAACTGCTCGGTGTCGTTGTGTCGTCGGAAGAATGTGTTCGGATATTCGAGGGAATATGTTGGTTTATTCTAATCTGTAAACGTTGACTAATGCGGCATTTATAGCAAAGATCGCATTTGTGAGTAAACCGGTAAATGAGAGAAGTTTTTGGAGAGCTGTCAACACTATCTCTAAGTTGAGGGGGAAACAAAACGTTAGATTTAAGAACGACACTCAGTCTAACCGAATTGAAATAACGATTGGCGGATCTTTTAATTTGTTCTACTTGCTACAGAGAGGCGTTGCGGATCCACGGTAATTTTAGATATACCGGGCACCTTGTAACGTTACCACCCTCACCCCCACCACATTAACTTTCTTCTAACTATTACACTTCTTACGGCCGGCCGGTGATCAACTAGTGGTTCGAGTGGGGTAACGCACATTTCTTGGTACTACAAGAATACGATCGGGGGGACAGGAGAAAATAAAACAGACGAACAAACACGAACAATGCTTGGGGTTAACTCAGAGCAGAAGAAGAGTATGCAACACTACATGCATGTGCGGACTAACGCTAGCGTGGGTTACTAGCGAAAATTCCACAAGCAACTGGAACGCCGACATCTTGACTTGTCTTCTTCGCTGGACCCTATCTTTTCTGCTACTGTCTCCGGAGTCGACCGCATCTGTCCGTGGTTCCACGCCAACTCTTCTGCTGACTCACCTCTATGCTGTCCCGTCGACAAGTGCTCTCGTCCGGGTCCCGTCGTCAACCCTCTCTCGCGTCCCCTTACCACTTCCGGATACGGCGAGATTTCAGGTCCAAAAATCCTTTGTCTGGTTTCGCGCCGAAACAGACAAAGGAATCGTCTGCTCGGGCCACCCATATAGTGCTACAACCTCTCTAGTCCAAATTTTGGTTTGGTGGAGAATTGCAGGCATTTATATTAAATGGTGTTGGTAATTATATCCTCAGGGTATCCATTTTTCAACAAAGTTCACTTTCGGACTAATACCCTTGGGAAAGGCATGAACCCCCTCATCCTCCTGGCAATGAGTTTATTAGTGTCATTGCTGTTCTTCTCCAATGATGGCTTTGGTATTAAATAACCCACGAAGGTGTATATGTCATGAAACAAAGAAACCAAATCAAACCATTGTTTGTGATTATCAAGAAGTTAAGTTACTATTGTGTTGTATTTGAAATTCCAAAATATGAATTTTTGATGCGCATTTTCATCATATTCTAGTGTGTACGATTAAAACTGTGGTGTTAGGCTTTCTGCTCGCAAAATAACACTTAAATGCTATATGATTGCGTCTTCACCAAGTGTGTAAGTTATTAGACAATAGTTAATGGCATTCAACGACCCATCCCCAACTTAACTTCATAAAAACTCACATCCATACGTAACTATAACACATACACGCATACGCACACACCCACATACACTCACACACTTACAACCACACACAAACGAAATCCTATCGGGTTTTTTGTCTGTATTTTTGTCTGTATTTTGTCTGTATTTTTGTCTGTATTTTGTCTGTATGTTGTCTGTATTTTGTATTTTTGTTTGTATTTTGTCTGTATTTTGTCTGTATTTTCGATTTTCTATTCATTCCATCTTCTTAACTGCCTGATGATTGTTGTTTTGCAAAAAACTTCATGAAACTCACGGTAGCAGAATATTTTCCATGGATTATATATATATATATATATATATAGGCCCAGTCGGTTGGAGTTAGAGAATACACTGACTGCATCTCTGCAAAGGGGTAATACTTCCCCTACGAGCGTCCTGGATATTACATGAAACAATCTGATGGTGATGTTCCAGTAATACCAGAGCTTTGGGGAATATGGAGTACTCTTCATTGCCATCGTTCCTTGGTCAACCCTGGCCCGGAGTGGTATCACGAAATAGGCTCTTATCTATTGGTGAAATAGAACTAAACTGTGTGCTTATGCTAAACTGAATTGTTTGAAATATAACTATTTTGACATTTAAACAGTGTACTTATGTTAAACTGAATTGCTTGAAATAAAACTGTTTATGAGTATAAAAATGGATTTGGAATTAAATAACCTACAATGGTTGATATGCCATAAAACCAAACCAAACTATATATATATATATATATATATATATATATATATATATATATATAATGATAATAAATTAATATATATTATGTATATATATTTGATCCATGGAAAATATTGTTCTGCAACCTAAGGTTTCTTGAAGTTTATAACAACATTCGTCAGGCAGTTAAGAAGATGGAATGAAATTGAAAATCGAAAATGCGACAAAATACAGACAAAAAGCCGTTAAGATTTCGTTTATGTGTGGTTGTAAGTATGTGCGTGTATATGGGTGTGGGTGTATATGTTTCCGTGGATGAGTGTTTTTAAGTTAAGTCAGGCCAGGAACGGAAAGCGTTGGTTATAGCGGTAATGGGTTACGAATGTGTATACATTTGTAGCAATATATTCTTTCTTTATATATCACATTGTGTTTGATCTTTGAGTACGTTAATATTTTGAAAAATGTTATAGCTAACTTCTCCTAGTCTTTCTATGTCATTAAATTTCAAGGTTATTATATCCAACCGTTTTTTTTTTATAAATATCAAATAATTGAATAAATATCAAGAAGGCATTTATAAATCATGAGTGTATAATTTGATTCATTGTATAATTGCCGTAATTATTTAACTAAATAAAATTCAATTCGCTTCCATAATTAATGCAATTACCTTATAATTCTATTTAACAAGATCAAATATTCAAACGACGTGAATCGAAATTTTGAAGTTGATTATCTCCCTTGAGAAAAGAAATTTAACTCATACATTATACATAAAAATTATTTCCCTTAGATAACTTTTTTTAAACTTGAATTTTACTAGTACTTTATAAATACAACTTCTATGAGAATATAGCATACACTCGTGTATAAGTCGACCTTTTATTTTTATAATCGCGAAATCATTAATTTATAGAAATTAATTTTTGAAGCTAATGGTGGCTATTACTCTTTACGATGAGGTTTTAATTTCAACTTGATAAAAATGCTACTCAATTGACGCCATTTTGTTTTTGTTTTTTGTATAAAGATGATTGATTGATTGATATATTGATAGATTGATTTTAACGGCATGTCAACTAGTCTAGGGTTATTTTATGCCAGAAGTGTAGGGAATTGCATTCATATTTACATTTTTTGTGTAGTTGTTTCTTAGAGGATGAGATTTAGATTTTGAAATGTTTCAGCAATAAGCAATATGATCTATCCATCTAAACGGCAACTCTTTCTTGATACACAGATTTTCCTTAGGTTTTGTACTTTTGAATTTTTAGACATCCATCGTTGATTTAACATCACTAATATCGTCCCTCACAGTCCTGATGATGGTTCATTTGAACCGAAACGCTATAGTGTCGACTTTGCTTCTCAATAAATCCCACCTTCTATTTGGATTTCTTTGTAGTCAGTTTTACTCTATAATCTATTTTCTCCTTTTCTCTCTCTCTCTCACTTACCTTTTGTCTTGTCTCCATTATGGGAAATTCTAACGACACCCCCATATGGGTCATAAGAAAGAATAAGCAACGCGGTAAAACGTTTACTTTTATATAAGAAGTGCAAAAGAGTTGCTAAAGCATATTCCTTTAGCGGTTAATAGTCTTTAAGAGAACACAGTTAAAATTATAACACACTTATCTGCGGTTGATTAATGTCCGGTTATCTTTCTGCATATTTTCTGGTTGTGTTTAAGACTGTTTTAAGAGGGCTGTGGACGTTAGGTTTCGCTGGGCTCAAAATTGTCTTCTGGGTTCTGTTTGTGGAGTTGGGTGGTCTGCTAACACCCTTTTCTGGTTCTGTTTAACCATGTCTCACCTGTGGAGACCCTAGTCTCTTCTGCCTCTCTCTGTGCTCAAGTCACATGCTCCGTGTCTTCCGTCTTGCCTTCTCCCTCTACCCACGGCCTCCCTACATCCGGGTACACAGCTGTCTAGAGAATAACGCGTAATTTTCTGATAAAGTCTCACTCTTTTTCTATGTTTTGCAACCCCAGTCTCTCTTCCGCCTTCTTTGTCTTACTTATCAGTTATATAAAGAAGGATTTGTTTCGTGGGGGTTGATTAATTTGTGGGATTGAAAAAGAAGTAAAAAAGATAGAATAAATAAATAAAATAAAGTCTCTGACAGGAAGTAGGAGCGGCACATCCCAAAAGAAAGGATCTTCCCCGCATTAAAGAGAAATTCTTGGTCACTTAAGCAGTACCCCCAGACTTTAAGGACATTTTTCTACTCGGCTGCTAGTAGCGAACACATGTGCTAATCAGGTCTTGTGGCCAGAAACTTAGTCATATCTGCTGCTAGCAAGCCGACACTGCTGATACAAATATTACTATAAAAAAAACATAACCACAACCTTTGGACTTATCACCCACCAAAAATGATCAATATATTTCAATGCCTTGTTTTAGAGATGCAACTGTTTTCTGATGGTCCAAGAAGACATTTCCTTGCTAAAGAATAGCCGTATTAAACCCAGAAATAAAGTTTTCAGTTGAAAGGTATCTTTGTTTCTTTCCTTCCTTCTGTAATTCTCTTGCAGCCTTCTACAGACAAAGAAGACGCCAAAAGTTAAACGGGGTAAGAAGAGAACAATGGAGTCAGATACTACAACAACCGACAATCACCAACGACAGTAACCCACAACCTAGAAACTTACAAAACAAATAAAATACCCAGACAAATCTCCATCTTATTCCCCATAAATTGTTGGTATAGTTGGATTATTCTGAATTTCATATCTGATTCCTTTTTGTTCTTTTTACTCCATTTACTTGTTGTGTCTTTTTTATGTGTTGAAACTGTAAAAGGAATTAAGGATGAAAGGAAAGAGACAAAGATATTTTTAGAATCAAACTTTATTTAGGAGTTTATTATGCATATAATTTTCACGCAAATACCCTTGGGAAAGGTATGATCCCTCTTATCCTCCCAACTATGGGTTTAATAGTACCACCACTGTTCTTCTAGGAGAATGGCTTTTATTTATTTTACATTTCTCTATATTCTTTCACTTTCCTTTTTTCTTTTTTTAATTTTATTTTCTATAATTCACTTCTTTTCATCAACTTCTTTTCTTCTTCCATATTTTTCTACTTTATACAATTTTTATTTTCTCTTTATTCCTTTCACAGACAGTTCAGTCACCTGGAGCTGTAAAATACACCAAATGCATCTTAGCAGAAGAGTAAGACATCCCCCAACCCATCTCCAACAAGTGTCCTGGATATGACATTAAGTCATCAGATGGTGAGGCTCCAGCCTTGGAAATTTGAAAAATGTGGAGTACCCCTTCACTGACATTGTTCCTCAGTCTACTCTGACCAGGAGTGGTCATACCTGATACAGTCCTATTGATGGGTCAAATAAGACACTGCGTGCAAACAAATGACTGATGTTAAATTGTGATTGTTACATAGCAATACGTGAAACTATTTAACTGTGCATAAAAAGAGCTCTGATTCACTTAAGAATGTCATTGACAAAATGTGTTTACGAATCATATATATATTTAATATATATGTATATCCAAGATTTAGCATTAAATAACCTACAATGGTTGATATACCTCAAAACCCAACCAAACCAAATCATATATATTTAATATAAACAGGTTTTAGCATTAAATAACCTATAATGGTTGATAGGCTATAAACCCAACCAAACCAAATCTTTTATATTTAGTATATATGTATAAACAGGATTTGGCATTAAATAACCTATAATGGTTGATAGGCTATAAAACCCAACCAAACCAAATCATATATATTTAATATATATGTATAAAGAGGATTTGGCATTAAATAACCCACCATGGTTGATATGCCATAAAATCCAACCAAATCTTATATATTCAATATATATGTATAAAGAGGATTTAGCATTAAATAACCCACAATTGTTGATAGGCCATAAAATCCAACCAAATCCTATATATTCAATATATATGTATAAAGAGGATTTAGCATTAAATATCCAATAGTGGTTGATATACGATAAAACCAAACCAAATCAAATATTTCACTGCTTTACTTTGTTTTATATGATTCCAAATGTATTTCTTAGGAAAATACTTATCCAGTTTTATTGGAACAACTTCAGATGTCAGCAAAAAAAAAAGAAAAAAAGAAAAAGAAGTAGGTTGTAGCAGGAGAATATACTGACTGCAAATAGTTAAGACACCCATCATCAACCAGTGTCCTAGATATGACATTAAACTATCTAATGGTAAAACTCCAGTAATGCTGGAGCTTTGGGGTAGGCAGAGTACTCCTTCATTGCCATTGCTCTCAGGTTTACTCTGACTCGGAGCGGTAGCACCTGATAGGGTCCTTTATGTGGGTCAAATACAACTCTTTGACATTTAAACTGAATGCAAACAAATGACTTTTGTTAAATTGAATTGTTAGAAATAGAACTGTTTTACCATTTAATTTTGTGTAAACAAATAGCTGATGTTTAATCATTTCATTAGTGATACATAATACTTAGAACCATTTAATAGTGTACAAATAAATTAGTTATGTTGAATAAAATCATAAGTGTTACATAGCAAAAAATGAAACCATTTAACTGTATAGAAACAATGGCTATGATAGGGTAAAAATGAATTAGTTCCAACTCATTTAAAAATGAAATTACTAACAAACTGTTCACTTACAAATCATATATGTATATCCACTTAAATGTGAGCAATCAAATCACTGAGGTTAAATAGTTACGGTTATATAGAAATACTTGAAATCATTTAACTGTGTGTAAAAAAAGAGCACAGATATATTTTAAAATGTTTTCTATGAAATGTGTTTTGAAAATCCTATATGCTTGATATATATCTGAAGGCAGGATTTGACATTAAATAACCTACAATGGTTAATATGCCATAAAACCCAACCAAACCAAATCATATATATTTAATATATATGTATAAAGAGGATTTGACATTAAATAACCTACAATGGTTAATATGCCATAAAACCCAACCAAACCAAATCATACATATTTAATATATATGTATAAAGAGGATTTGGCATTAAATAACCTACAATGGTTGATATGCCATAAAACCCAACCAAACCAAATCATACATATTTAATATATATGTATAAAGAGGATTTGGCATTAAATAACCTACAATGGTTGATATGCCATAAAACCCAACCAAACCAAATCATATATATTTAATATATATGTATAAAGAGGATTTGGCATTAAATAACCTACAATGGTTGATATGCCATAAAAACAAACCAAACCAAACCAAAAATTCAAGAACCATGCAATACAAAGTTGTGTTACAAAGGACTTTTCTCCAGACAGAACCACGTATTTCCTGAAAGTATCTTCTTTGCATCTTGCCCAATACATCGTGTGATTGCAACATGCAAATGCTGTTTTACTGATATTTGAAAAAAAATATCATGAGCTTCTTTTAGAGAATATTTTCTTGTTTTTTAAGCCCCTGAATTTATAAGTTGTAAAATGTGAGTGCTACTTCTTGGAGGCTTCAAAATGATAATTCAATGGGTTGGCAAGACCCAAACAGCTTGATCTTTTTTTTTAATGCCAAAAATTTAATTTTCAGCCGAAGTGAAAAAGCGAGATATTCCATTTTATTTTATTTTGGTATATTATTGCACGTTTTATTTTCTAATATTATTATTTTAATCTTATATTGCTGCATTTTAGTATTTGTTTTATTTTTTCTATCAAATTTTTATTCCTTTATAATATATAAAGAACAATTTAAATACATATATGAGGGTCATTCAAAATATTCTAAACCTCACCCAGAAAGAAGGCTTAAATATTTTTGTTGTGGCCACACACTACTCCTTCATCTAAAATTATGAAAATCTGATTTAGTCTTTCTTATCTTAGAAAAGTGGTAATAAATAAATCATGATAAGGCTCTTCTTTGCAGGTGACGCTTAGAACTTTTTGAACAATATGCATATATACAAGGGGCATAAGATAAGTTTCGAGACTTTTTCATATGAACATTTTATTGATAGTACAGACAGGAAATTCTAGTCCCCTTCGAAGTAATCTCCTCCGGCTGCAATGCACTTGTTGTACCATTCCAACAACTTCTGGAAGGCCCCACAGAAGTCCTTTTGTGTGAGCGTGTTGATGACCTTCATCACAGCCTCTTTCATCTCCTCAATTGTCTCATAACGACAGCCTCTGAGCTAAGGGAATAGTCTGGACTATAGGGAAGATGAGGAACTGCCTTGATGCCCATCTTGGTCAAATAGTCTGTGACAAGGATGGAGTTGTGGACTGATGTATTGTCCTGGTCGAAATGCAACTGACCCGATTGGAAGAGTGCAGGCCTCTTCCGACGGAATCTCTTCCTGAACTCCCTTAAAACCTCAACATAGTAACCCTAACCCTAACCCTTTGGCCAATCAACTCTGGTGTATTGACTTCCTTACTCCTCCCACACCTCTCATCATCCCTCACACACTCCCTGCCTTTCTTGAATCTCTTATGCCGCACAAAATCTGATGCTCGATTCATGCAAGATGGTCGAAAAGCAGTCTGAAGCCCATTACATACGTTTCTGTGGCATTTTTTCCAAGTTTAAAACACAATTTTATTGCATATCATTCTTCTAAGGTGTCTGATTGCATTTTTGAAATTCACCAGCTGTGACAATCAGGTTTTAGTAGGGTGTATTCCAGTTGCTGCTGTAGCTGTTCATTTGAACCTGAAATCATAAAAATTGGTCAGTCATCTCATAGGATGTATAGCAATAACATAGTGAATTTTCAAGAGTCTACGACAATTTTAAATGCCCATACAAATAAAGTCTGTAAACTTATTGTATGCCCATCGTATATATATATATATATATATATATATATTTCATTTAAAACACAGATATGCCTTTCTGTTGAATCAGCTTTACTGACGAAAGCATGGACAGCTATAGATAGGCTCTCAATCATATGGAAATCAGACCTGACCGATGAAATGAAGCACAGTTTCTTCCAGGCAGCGGTTGTATCGATACTGCTATATGGATGCACTACATGGATGCTAACTAAACGGCTGGAGAAGAAACTTGACGGCAACAACACAAGAATGCTGAGAGCAATATTGAACAAGTCCTGGCGACAACACCCCACGAGACGCCAACTGTACGGCCACCTGCCTCCCATCACGAAAACTATACAGGTTAGACGAGCCAGACACGTCGGACACTGCTGGAGAAGCAAGGACGAGCTCATAGGTGACATACTCCAATGGACCCCCACATATGGCCAAGCAAAAGCAGGACGACCAGCCCGAACTTACATACAGCAGCTATGTGAGGACACGGGATGTAACCCAGAAGACCTGCCGGAGGCGATGAATGATAGGGAGAAGTGGCAGGAGATGGTCAGGGATATCCGTGCTGGCGGCACGACATGATGATGATGATATATATATATATATATTGATCTCTCCCCCTCTCTCTCTCTCTCTCTCTCTCTCTCTCTCTCTCTCTCTCTCTTGGTCTGTTTCTGTCTTTGCCTTTCTCTCTCTTTGTCTCTCTCTCTTTCTCTCACTTTGCCTCTTTCATTGTCTTTATATATATATATATATATATATATATATAGAGAGAGAGAGAGAGACAAAAAGAGAGAGAGGGAGAGACAAAGAGTGAGAAAATAGAAAATACTTTTATTGAGTCTTTAAACATTTGCTACTTAATAATCTTATTTCTTATATGTCCAATTCTCAATTTTGATTAAGGGCAGCTTCGAATTATTTTAACTGTATCAACTCTTTATTCGTAATTGGTTAAATCTAGGGGAGGCAAATCTATAAAGGGACGTAATTCTGTCCCGAGATGTCAACTATCCAGGGGAGATAATTTCGTACTATTTCAAACTTACAAATCTAATTTAAGTATCTAATAACTTCGAAGATTGTCAGTAATTTACTAAGCTTTTTGCTTAGATGTGACACAAGACCATATAAATGGGGCACCAATGAGACTCGAACTTTTAAAGGTCAAGCTTGCAAACGATTACCATCCCCGGAGGCGCCCTATTGTCAGAGTAATATGTTTGTTCCTTCACAGCATTTAGCAAAGCAACTAACATATATATAGCAGTGAAACATGTTGTACTGATATACATGGTACCAACAACTGGATTTAATCCCTAATTAATCCTGTGGTGGGGAAAGGGATTCATGTCTTGAGTAGATTGGTTGGGCTTTATGGCATATCAACCCTTGGAGGTTATTTAATGCCCAATCCTCATCATACATATATGTAATATTTTAAACAAGTGAGAACTTATTTATTTGCACACAGTTGAATGGGGTCAAGTATTGCTCATACTAATTTTTATTTACACACAGGTAAATGGTTATAAGTATTGCTATGTAATACCAATAATTCAATTTTGGCATGCAATTAAATTGTTTCAAGTATTCTGATCAAACAGGAACAATTCTATTTGATATTAATCATTTGTTTGCATACATTTAAAAGGCTTCAAGCATTGCTATCTTATGCCAATACTTTGTGAATTGAATTACCATGACCAGAAAATCCAGCCAGATTTTCTGATCATGGTAATTTAATTCACAATATAATTTGCAATTCACAATATAATTTGCAATTCACAATATAATTCGCAATTCACAATATAATTCCTCTACTTAAAAAAAAAGAAAAATGTAAACCAATAGTTTTATCTTCATGCTTTTAAATGGTTTTAAGCTTAGCTAATGATTCAAGTAAACATTAGTCATTTGTTTGCACACTGTTAAATACTTAAACAATTCTATTTGACCCCTAGATGTGACCCCAAATAGGCACTATCACTGTGAGTCAGAGAGGGTGTAGCGGATGGATGGATATGTTGAATTTTTATTTCATACCTCTTGACTAGAAATACTTTTATTTTAAATATAGTCAGAGATATCACCATTCCTAACAACCTTCCCAATACAAAAAAGACAATATTCATTCAAAAGAACAAATTAGAGTATAAAAATCATCAGACCTTTGCAAAACAATAAGAATAACCACACAAAAACAATAAAAGAATTTGTGAATATATGAAGTTTTTTGGAGAAAAAAAATATAAGTGATTATTTTAGGAGGGATGTGTTTACAGAGGTGAATTTTTTTTACTTTTCTTCTTTTTAGTTTTTAAAAATCCATTTGTTTTAAAATTTGTGTTGTACTTTCAAAGTCCATTTAGTGGAATCATAATCCTGTGGATTTATATTCAGATCAAGCAGGGATATTTTCCATCCAAAGTTTTTTTGTTTTTTTCACTTTTTGTTTTTTCTCCATGTCCGCAGCTGAAGGGCAGCTGAAGGGCAACTGACTGAGCAAAAGTTAAGGAAATCAAGGATAAGAGAGCCAGTGACCAGGGGTTATAAATTAAGATTTCCTTCTGACAATTGTCTGCTCCTTTTAGAAAAAGCTAAGTATTTTGTATGATAGGCATCACATGAGATTAAAAGGTTTTGCTTTGAACAATTGTGCTAATGGCCAAGCATTTTAATGGAGTAAGGGTTAAATGTTTATTTATGGAAGCAGACTATTTGGAATGTGATTGAATATTTATTTATTGCCAAAAATCTTTTAATTAGTTCTAAAAGTTGTTACATTAGCTATCATCAGATATTTTATTCTGTTAAAAACAAGTGACCTTTCCTCAAGAACAAATGACTGCAAGTTTCTTTATTCTATTTTAGTTCTTATTGCTATTAACTATTATTATTACTTCTATTTCTATGATCAAAATTATCATTATATATATATATATATATATTGGCTGAATGGTTAGAGGCATTGGCTTGGCGTTTGAGTCAACCGGGTTTCGATCCCAGCTACGGGAAACTACTGTCTAGCCACACTGATGAGTTCTGATAGAACAAAACAGATCTGTCTGTGGATGAGTATAGAGATACATACTCCCCTACCCCCATAGGGTTGAGTTCTCTGGCACAAAAGTAATCATGTTGCCATTAGCGTTCATTGCAAGCCTCTTCGTATATGAATTGAGGTCTCGGCAGCCGTTGAACGGATGTATGTAAACAATAGTAATTGTGATTCATAACCTTTTAAAATTTACTTTGCAGCTAATGGCTCCTCTTTAGAGGCTTTGGCTTGGCGTTTGAGTCAACCGGATTTCGATCCCGGCTAAGGGAAGCTAATGTCTAGCCACACTGATGAGTTCTGATAGAACGAAACAGATCTGTCTGTGGATGACTATATATATATATATATATAGCCTAGTGGGTAAAGTGTTCGCCAATGGTCCAGGAGACCTGGGTTCAATCCAAGGTTGCGTCATACCAAAGACTTTAAAAATGGTACTTGATACCTCCTTGTTTAACACTCAGCAATATAAGGTATGTATCAAGGGTAAAGTGGAGCAATTCAGGGAGAGGGGTAGCGCCCTCCCCTACATTTCAGTGTAGTAGCTATTGAAAAGAGAGCCTTCTGGTCGCCCTTGACAAAGGTCACCAACTTTACTTACTTTATATATATATATATATATATATATACACAAGGATAAGCCAAAATATAATGCTATTTTCTTTAGTACAGGAATAATTACCAACACAGGACATGAATCAGACATCAAAATGAAGCTAGTTCTCTATGGATCTCATCCCCTCTTCTCAATATAGTCCCCGTTTCTCTCAATAGAAATTTTCCACCTTCAAATGAATTACTCTGTCGGCTAGGGCTGTAGAATACACTGACTGCACATCTTCAGAGGGGTAAGACCCCCCCCCAATGAGTGTCCTGGTATATGACACTAAATAATCTGATGGTGAGGTTCCAGTCATGCTGGGGTTTAGGGGAATACAGAGCATGCCTTCATTGCCATTGCTCCCAGGTCCACTCTAGCCTACAATGGTAGCATCTGACAGGGCCCTATCTATAGGTTAAATAGAACTAAACTGTATACTTATGCTAAACTGAATTGTTTGGATTAGAACTGTTTGACTAAACTAAATAGTTTGAAATAGAAATGTTTTTGACAATTAATCTGTGTACTTACATTTAAACTACGTAGTTATGCTAAACTGAATTGTTTGAAATGGAATTGTTTTTGACATTGAAACTCTACTCATGCTAAACTGAATTGTTAAATACGGAACTGTTGTGATATCTAAATGTGGGTAAACAACATCTCTACTTATACTAAACTGAATTAACTGAATTAAAACTGTTTGAATAAACTGAATAGCTTGAAATAGAAATGTTTTTGACAATCAAACTGTGAACTTATGTTAAACTGAATTGATTGAAATAGAACTGATTATTTGTATAAAAATGGATTTGGCATTAAATAACCTTCAAAAGTTGATATGCCATAAACCCAAATAAGCAATGATTTGTGGAGGTGCTCGTGGTGTAATGGTTATCCTCACAGGAAATGGACATGGCGACACGAGTTCAAATCCTGGACGAGACTGACTGCATTTCACATAGCACTAAAACCCTTGGGAAAGGTATGAATCAAATTATTCTCCCTCCAGCTATGGGTAAATAGTAGGACAGACTAGGTTCTTCAGCCTTGGTGAGGCAACTAGTCTTGGAGAAGGAAAACTCTGAATTCAAACCTGTTAAACTCCGTTTAAAAATTGACCTTGTGTCATATCCTGCCCGAGTGGACGGGTTGGTAAATATGATAAACCCAAATAACCAACAAACCTTCAAATTAAAGTATGTAACCGTGTCTCATAAAATTCAGTTAACAGTTTTTTGAGCCACTTCATCACTGCAGTTTTCAATTCCTCGTCACTGGCATAACGTTTGCCTCTTACAGTTGTATATTGACCTTCGACCTGGCCAAACATGCCATTCCAAAGTGATGCACCGGAAGGAAGTGACACATTCCGATTGTTACATTCCGCTCTCTGGTCAAACAAACAACAACATGGAATTTATATATGACAATATATATTTATTTTCTCGATGGACGCTTGTGTGAAGTAGGAGCAGTCAGGAGAGGAATTAGGATCGTTTGTCGATGAGGCTTGAACTCTTCGATGTAAGTAGACGATGGCCGAGACAACACACACAGAGTGATGACGAGGTCAGTTTCATGAACAGCGGGATCCTTTTCACTCCTTCTGTTCAATTCATCGGCCTTATATTACCTTCAAACTCCCACGTGGAGATATGGACACACCTCCACACCTCCACAATTTCTTCCGATATCTGGCGATCAGGATGTGTCACTTCCGCTATCTTTGGAATGTGTGATTGTCATCAAGTGGAAATAACTGTCATGCAGTTCAAGGTCACTCTCTTCCGGTGCATCACTCTGAAGTGGGACCTTCACCTTGTCCCATATTATCAGCCGAGCACACCTGCGTGATTTCTTTCGATTATTGACCATTGGGATGTGTCACTTCCGCTATCTTCGGAATGGCAGGTGTGATCATCATCGAGCGGAAATAACTATCATGCAGTTCATAGGTCACTCTCTTCTGGTGCATCACTTTTTTTTACGGCACAGTGAGAATTTTTTTTACCTTGTCTCATGTTGTGAGCCAAGCTGTATTTTACACGATGGCAGTTATGAGAACAAATCACGTAGGCGGACTTGGCTGACAATATGGGACAAGGTAAAATCCCATGGTACAGGCAAAAACTGATGCACCGGAAGAGGGTGGCCTCTGAACTGCATGACAGTTATTTCCGCTTGATGATGATCAAACATGACAGTCCAAAGACGCTGGAAGTTGCATATTCCGGCCTGGCAAGCCATGAGAATAGATATTGAGTGGGCGATTGAACTATTATATAACTCGGTGAAGACAGGAAGTCAGTGAGTTGGAGATCAGATGAGTTAGAGACAAGATGTGGTAGAGAAAGCCACCACCCGGTAGAAGGGGCCTTTGGGACCCCCGATGGAGTTTGGAGACCCATTGGTGACAAGATGTGGTAGAGAAAGCCAGCACTCAGCAGAAAGCTGGGCCCCCAGGCCCCCGATTGAGCAGCCCTGGAAAACAAGAACGACACACGGCGATGTCCAGAGGGGCTGAGGAGGTCAATATGTTGCAGTCTTTATTCGGTCTCCAACTACCTCTCACACGCAACCTTTCAAATAAAGTGAGAGGTATATATTTTTCTAAAAGACTGTGTCGCTCATCTTTATTATTGTGTCGTTATGATTCTGCATGCACCTGTAGATATATATGTATGATGTGTTTGTATAGTTAATTATGGTCATTGTTATTGTGTGACGATACAATATTACACCCTCTTTCATGAAATGATAAACATAATGCCAGGAAAGGAAAATTGCAATGAAGAGGTGATACAAAGAACAGTCAACAGAATTTTACGAGGCAGGAATACATGTTCTCATTGGTATTGAGAGAAATAGCAATTATGTTGAGAAGTAGGGATGTAGACCAAGGAGCAATGGTAATGAAGGAGTACTCTGCACTCCCCAAATCTCCAGCATTACAGAAGCCTTACCATCCGATTGTTTAACATCATATCCAGGTATACTCATTGGTGGGATCTTACCCCTCAGCAGAGAAGCAGTCAGTGTATTCTACTGCCCCAGCTGAATAGGCTATCAGGACACTCGTTGGGAGAGGGGTCTTACCCCTCTACCGAGAAGCAGTCAATGTATTCTACTGCCACCTTGCCCAGTCACCTGGGGCCGTAGAATACACTGACTGCTTCTCTGCAGAAGGGTAAGACCACCCCAATGAGTGTCCTGGATATGACACTAAATAATCTGATGGTAAGGTTCCGGTGATGCTGGGGCTTTGGAAAATGCGGAGCACCCCTTCATTGCCATTGCTCCC
Source organism: Sepioteuthis lessoniana (assembly GCA_963585895.1). Lineage (NCBI taxonomy): Eukaryota > Metazoa > Mollusca > Cephalopoda > Myopsida > Loliginidae > Sepioteuthis > Sepioteuthis lessoniana. Next base: position 12,457,651 of record OY757931.1, on the reverse strand, counting down.
TAGTCCACTCTGGCACAGAATGGTAGCACCTGATACGGCCCTATCATGGGTTGAATAGAACTAACTGCATACTTATGCGACAGTGAATTGTTTGAATTAGAACTGTTTGACTAAACTGAATAGCTTGAAATAGAAATGTTTTCGACAATTAAACTGTGTACTTACTTTAAACTACATATTTATACTAAACTGAATTGTTTGAAATGGAACTGTTTTTGACGCTTGAAACTGTACTTACACTAAATTGAATTGTTTAATATAGAACTGTTTTGACATTTAACTATGTGTAAACAAAATCTGTACTCATACTAAACTGAATTAGCTGAATTAGAACTGTTTTGAAAATTAAACTGTGTACTCATGCTAAAATGAATAGTTTGAAATAGAGCTGACTATTTGCATAAAAGTGGATTTGGCATTAAATAACCTACAAAGGTTGATATGCCATAAAACCCAATCAACTAACCAATCCACCAACCCTACAGCCCCATCCCCAGCTGACTGAGCCATAATAATGTTTATAATGATTTATTACATTTAGGTGTTGAAAATAAAAAGAGTCTAAGTTTTATTTTGTTGTGTTTTATAGAGTATCAACCCTTGTGATTTATATATATATATTATATAAGATTTGTTTGTGAAAAGTTTTTTGTTAGCATTTTTAGATAAATCAGAGCTCATTTATTTGCACACAGTTAAAGTATAGCAACATAACACTAATAAATTAATATCAATTATTTGTTTGCCCACAGTTCAATGATTTCAAGAATTGCTATTCAACCTTGTTCATTTGTTTTCACTAAGTTAAATGGTCTCAAGTATGGCTATCTAACTCTAATAATCCTATTTATCAAGTATTCCTTTCTAATACAAACAATTTGCACACAGTTGAATGGCTTCAATAAATAATAACAATCCTTAGTAAATGATGAAAAAGTTCTATTTGACCCAGGGTTGGGACCCTAACAGGTACTGCCACTCCAGATCAGAATCGACTTGAGAGAATTGGTAATGAAAGGGTACTCCACATTCTTCAAAGCTCCAGAATTGGAGCCTCAACATTAGATGGTTTTATGTCATATCCAGGACACTTGTTAGCGGTGAGTGGGGTGGGGGGTCTTACCCCCCTCTGCAGAAATGCAGTAGATGTATTCTGCTACCCAAGCGCATAGCAAAATATAATTATGTGAGCCATAATAAAATATATGCTAAACCAGCATAAAAGAAATTATTTCTTTTGTAATATTTGATAAACTTAAGTGGTACATTCAATAAGCTTCCAGACTTTTTTGTAGAGGCCTTTAAAATTGTCATAGACTCTTGAAAATTCAGTATGTTATTATGAGATGGCTGAGCTATTTTTATGATATCACCTTCAAATAAACAGCTACAGCAGCAATTGGAATACACCCTACTAAAGCCTGATTGTCACAGATGGTGAATTTCAAAAATGCAATCTGGATGTGAGAACACTTTAAAAGACCGATATACAATAAAATTGTTCTAAACTTGGAAAAAATGCCACAGAAACGTGTGGAATGCTTCAGACTGCTTTTCAACCATCTTGGATGAATCGAGCATCAGTTTTTGAGTGGCATAAGAAATTCAAGGAAGGCAAGGAGTCTGTGAGGGATGATGAGAGGTATGGAAGGAGTAAGGAAGTCAATACACCAGAGTTGATTGGCCAAAGGAATAGTACAACAAGTGCATTGCAGCCAGAGAAGATTACTTCAAAGGGAACTAGAGTTTCATGTGTGTACTATCAATAAAAGTGCCCATACAAAAAAAAGTCTGGAAACTTATTTAAGGATCCTCGTGGATCAAAAATCAGATTCTTATTTTACATCAATAACTACAGAAGATTATGATTGAGTTTGAAAACCTGTCATAAATGATATTCATTTAAAATTTTATCAACAAAAATTGGTTTGTATATCCAGTAATCACAGATTTAAAATCGAACATGATTTGGGATTTCCTTCTGTCACTAAAAAACTTTAACTGTATTAAGCTTAAATGAACATAGAATTCAAACTGTGTTTGCCGATTCCATTTTTATACCAACTCATAATCTCTTTTTTGAAAGAATTTTTATATTTCCAAAACTAGAAAATACATTGTTTTCAAATTATCAGCAAAATCACAAAGCTAAGTTTTTTGTCTGCATTTCAGAGTTTTGATTCCACTGGGATTCTTTATTTCTTCCACGATAGAAAAACAGTTTTTATATAGAATCACCTATGATTAAGTATACCTGCAAGTACTTTTGACTGTCTCCTTGCCATTATCCTTGTCTTCAGTTCATCTTTGGTGTTGCAAAGAGTTGTGCATCACACATAATAATCAAGAGGATTGTGATCTAGGGAGTTATACAGCCAGGTGTTAGGGTTGAGGTGGTTGCAGAAATTTTCTCCCAGTCAAGACTGGGTTCTCTTGCCTGTGTGGCATCTGGCAGATTCATTTTGCCAGAAGTAAGGTCTTCCAAAAGCCACTCTCTCAATCCAGGGTAGCATTACCTTCTTCATGCACTTGATGAAGGCGTCCATGATGAATCTACAACCATGTGGGAAGATGAATAAAGGCATATGGTCACCATCGCTAGTGACCACCCCAAACACCATGTGAATTGGGTGTTTACTTTTCATCAATATGAATATGAATTTGTCCTCACATTGATACCCAGATACTCTGAAATCTTTGAATTGGAACTTTCAGTGTGAATGCCAAGCAGTACCGTTTCCCATGTACACATTTCTTGAGTAGTGAATTGCACCATGGTGCTACTTTTTGCACTGACAGTGCCTGCTCTAGTTTGCTGTAAAGTAGACAAAAGCTGAAACAAATAAAGCATATGTCTGAAATTGATAAATAAGAATGATGATGATTTATTCATTTTATCCTGTATAATATATGTATATGGTTATAAATGTCTGTGGGGCATAGACCCAAGCCACACTGTTATATATGTTGATGCCCATTTCCTCTCCTTGCCATCTTTTGTTGGCAGCTATTTCACAACTACAACTTGTTCTTTTCACTATACCATTGCTTGACCAGCTGTAAAGGATCAGATCTAATGAAAAAAATATCAAACGTATCCCCCTTGAGTGACAGAAAAGGAGTTGCTAACTGTGGACAGTGCATTGTGGGATTGTAAGGACCGGAAGAATGGATACACATGAGGAATAAAACGGATAGACTAGAGATAGGCCATGACGCATGGTAAATGGACATACATTTGACTGGTGCACACAAAGTTAAAACACCTTCTTTTCCTAGTTAATACACACATGTCTCTGCATGAGGTCAAATAAACCTAATTGTTTTCTTGCACATTGTGATTCTTTTCAATTTTATCAACATATTTTTCTATTGTTCGTAAAAATATAACACCATCTCTTGTACCCAACTAGCATGTATAACAAGATTACATTTTTATATGCATATAACTTTATCTATCAACGACTTATATTTTACCAAATTAATTTGCGAACTAAGACACACTTGGATCAGAAAAAGAAATTAATTCTTCAAACAAAAAGTCAGTCTATATAAGTGTTTTTGGAGGTAAACCTGTATCTCCCGTTGTATTAAAATGTGATATTCCAATACGTACATATAGTTGATAAATTACGATGGGTGTCAGGATTTCAACCGACACCATTTATCAAATGCAAACTGACTGCCTTTCTGTGTCTGATTATTTACCATTATAGAATACACATTTTTTTAGCCTTAAAATAATCAACAAAAACATACATAAGAACATTCTAGAAATTTTCGATCAAAACCGCATTAGCATTGAAGTTACATTTTTATATTTTTCAACCAATCAGCTAAAAACATGAAATAAGAACATTCTAGAAAATCCAGATCAGAAACTAATTAACAGAAAATTTTTAGGCTCTAAAACAAATTAGTAAAAATACGAATCTGATTGGTGAAGAAATGTCTACGTGCTTAAGTTTTAGGACCCGCAATAAAACTATTTTTTATCCCCTTCTAAAGTATAAATAACGAAAAATTTAATCAACCAGGGCAGTTTCGGTCATTCAATTCATTTCTTCCACGGCCAAAAAGTCATTTCGTCAACTACTAAAAAGACTTTTCACTAGAGGTCATGAACGAGCAGCAGAGAGCCATAATATAGACTCAAAGGGAAAGGCTTGCGACTTTCTTTCATCAATGCGACACGTTGTCGCCAAATCTTAAGAAAACACACAGTGCAGACTTAATGAAAGCAAAGACCCATACTTATGGTCCACAATTCATATACACACACACACATACACATATATGTAAGTAAAGACCTGACCAAGCCGAAACACTTCTGCATAGTTTGGAACGAGCAGCAGCAAGCATAGGCCTCCATGTTAATGCACACAAAACGGAATATATGTGCTATAACCAAACGGGGGACATCTCCACTCTAAAAGGAACCCCTCTTAAACTAGTAGACAAATTCACGTACCTAGGAAGCAGCGTCGAATCAACCGAAAAGGACATCGGAACGAGGTTAACGAAAGCATGGACAGCTATCAATAGGCTATCGACTATATGGAAATCAGACCTAACCAATAAAATGAAACGCAGTTTCTTCCAGGCAGCGGTCACATCGATACTGCTATATGGATGCACTACATGGACGCTAACAAAACGGCTGGAGAAGAAACTAGATGGCAATTACACAAGAATGCTGCGTGCAATCCTGAACAAGTCCTGGCAGCAACACCCCACAAGACACCAAATGTACGGCCACCTGCCCCCTATCACGAAAACTATTCAAGTTAGGCGAACCAGACATGCAGGACACTGCTGGAGAAGCAGAGATGAACTCATAAGAGATGTACTCTTATGAATCCCCACACACGGCCGCGCAAAAGCAGGACGACCAGCACGAACGTACATTCAGCAGCTATGTGAGGATACGGGATGTTGTCCTGAAGACCTGCCTAGGGCGATGAACGATAGGGAGGAGTGGCGAGAGAGGGTCAGGGATATCCGTGCTGCCAGCACGATATGATGATGATGACTTCGGCCAACCATGGAACCATTTATTTGATAGACTTTATTAACATGTCAACACACACGAGTGAACAACCCTATTTTTATTTAACTGGCCATAACTGTATTCCTACAAAGGCCACTCGCACATTGTGTTAAAACTCATACTATGATACAAAATCTAACGTAAAGTTGAACGGGTTTCGATCCCATTTTTAAGTCTCTTACGTGTCTAGCCACACTGAAGAGTTGTGATATAACGAAACAGTCTCTCTGTGGATGACAATATATACGCTCCCCAACGGGGATTGAGCACTCTGGCGAAGGAATTTACGGCTGCCACTCGCATAATGCAAAGCTCTTCGAATGAATTGAACACTCTGGTATCCGGTAAGGCAAAAATGTAAACAAACGAAAGCTTCTACATAATGCCCAATCATTCCCGAGCTGACGTAGTTCGCTTACTGGATGAGCAGTAAGTCTAACGTAATGTTGGGCGGGTTTCGATCCTAGCTTCAACCGTCCTTCGTGTCTAGCCACACTGATGAGTTGTGATAAAACGAAACAGTCTATCTGTTGATGACAATATATATATATATATATATATATATATATATATATATATATATATATATCTACTAACCTACTGTCTACCAGCATTCACGGTTACCAGGAAAAAAGAAAAAAAAACCCGCCAGGAACAAGAGATAAAAATATCTCGAATCACTGCCCGGGGGAAAAAAGAAAAAAATATCATAGGACAAAAAAAAGAAAAGGCCAACTTCGTCACACCAGTTGAAAAAAAAATCAAGAGATATGCAGTCAGTTGGTCAAAAGAAAAAGAAAAACCCACCGTAAAATGCCGCAATGCTACAATTACAAGATTGATTAATTCATAAGAAAGAAAGTTGACGTTAAAAAGTCTCGGTTTTATCGTGTTTTATCAATACCTGTTTCACCATTTTAAAGTCCTGACGAATGTTCATTAAAACTAAATGTTTTAACAACGACTTTTCTAATAAATTCATCAATTTTGGATTACTCTGTTTTTCAATCTTTTCTCCACACATATATATATATATATATATATATATATATATATATATATATATATATATATATATATTGTAGCAGAAAGAACTTCGTATTTTAGTTTGGCCCGTAAATTAATTTGACCGTTATGGTCGTCGCATATTTTCACCCAACGAGGATGACTTATTCTATTCAGCACGGACCATTTTCCCGGACAACACAAAAATGGTGACCCGACTGAAATGAACACACAACTTTCATATACGAACATAGAGCCTTTACAAAACACGCAACTTGTAGACTTGAAAAACGGAATGAGATGTTTATAATTTTTAATTTTCTCGACGACCAGGCTCCAAGAAGAAAGCAAGATGTCCGCGCGTAACCAGACCGCATGGAACCTTGTCCTGCAACCTCCTACTTCCTTTTTGAGATCACAGGAATTACAACTATGAAGTTTGGACCAACAACAAACTCACACTACTCCTCCAAACTAATACTACTACCACTACTGCTGCTCCTGATGCTACTTTTCCAGCTCGTCAATTTTTACCAAGTGACATTTTATTTAAAAAACGTACCACGTGGTACACAAAAAAGGAATATTCTGTAATTGCATGAGCTTATTTTATTTTCAGAGGACTCTTTTCCTTTTTTCTTAATAACACAGGTCAGTGTCAATTTTGTACACCCCCCGTTCTGATTTTTAATGTGGCGTATCTTCTTACGCTTTCAATTTTAATTTAACCGCCATTTAATAGACTAAGCCAGCATTGGATTTCTTTAGATTTGTCTTCTGGCGAATATTCCCGCTGTGCATTTTCTTACCTACAACTTACCGACATTGAAGCCTTTTTTTTTTTTTTTTTTTCTCACACCCAGTTTCACAGTTTCGCAATACTATTTACTGTCCCGTTTCTTTTGTACTAAACTTTGCTTTTCCAAGCACAATTTTTGCTCCCGTAGGTTCAATTGAGTGTGACATCATTAATTTGGCGCCTATGACATACTCATTATTTAGCCCTTACATGCACGAATCCATGTACGACACGTACGGAACTAATTACATTTTACCTGGTCTACTTTGCCTAATCTACATACAACTCACCGTATAGATTACCAATTATTTTAAAACGTTTCCCCAGTTCATGCAATGTAACTCAAAAACGGGGATGTCCAATCATCTAACAATTTCATCGACAGTACAATTTTTTTTTATTTACCAGGGATATTTTCATTCTTGTAGGCTCGTTTGGTTGTGACATCACAAGTTATCGTTCATGACACAACCAAATTTTTTTAGCCCTCAAGGACTATTATTCATTCCATACTATGCAAGTCAAATTAGAAAGGTACAATAAGAACAGACCTGGACACTTTATTTATTGTTACTTGCTTCTATATATATATGTATTTGTTTTCATTGTTTGTATTTTACACTTTTGTGCTGTTAGACTCGTAGTTCTTTTCTTTCCTTTTCTTTCTGTTACAATTAATGTTATGCATCGAATATCAGGCACTCCGCATCTTCATTCTGGGACGCCGCTCTTGTAGCAGAAAGAACTTCGTATTGTTGTTTGGCGTGTAAATTAATTTGACCGTTATGGTCGCCGCATATTTTCACCCAATGAGGATGGCTTATTCTATTCAGCCTGGACCATTTTCCCGGACAACATAAAAATGATGGAAGTTCACCAAGCTACCTCTTCCTCGGAACCTTTCGAGCAGGACGGACGTACTTTCTGTCTGCTTCCTTCATAGCAGCAGAATCACAACACCACGAGGAAAGCCGTCTAATTTAAAGACCTTTTGAGTCTACCCTCTTAGACCCAGGGTTTCCTGTTGAACATGAATTAGTTGCACGTAATCCACCACTTACAGGAATACCTTTATGTCGCCTCTAACATTTGCTATGTCTACAGCGACACGCATTTCGCTCAGACATACAGCTACCACATTTCTGGGCAACCTTCTCTGGAGACTTTCATGCCTCTCTCCTACAGCAATCAGGACCACACATTTATAAGTGACTACATCATTCCTGTCCTTAAACAGCAAACACGACTTTTGCTATGTGTATAGCGGCGCATATTCCACTCAGACATTCAACATTGCCTTGACCGTAGCGACGCACAAATTCGCTGAGGCATTTATCTGCTATAATTTCTTCTCAACTCCATAACTATTTCCTTCCTTCCTATGAGATTTGCAGCATAAAGGTACCTTTTATTCTGGCTGCCATTAAACATTCTTAAAAACCTTACGGTATCTTCATTCTATTCTCCTTTGTTTCCCAACAATATAGCGAGGAGGTAACGTAACAATTTTCCACGCTAAAATTAGCAACACTCTTCCTCGCTAAAATATAATTTTTGTAAAACATAGTCAATACACACATGCATACACGTACATGTATATTTTCCATAGCTTTGACATATATACGAAATAATGTGTATGAACAACCTAGTACCAATGCACACACACACGCATATATATATATATATATATATATATATATACAAATATGAAAACATACAGGGTCTTCAAAGGAAAATTTTATTTATAATTTGAATTATTTGCCAACGTTCAACTTTTTGGTCTTTGAAATATGAAAACACCAAACCTTCCTCAGGGTGTTTGAATATGTGATATTGAATCTTATCTAAATTAATTTCATATTTCTTAAATGAAACAAAAAATGTTAAAGTTTTAAACATTCTATTTTATTTGATAGCATTCGGTTTCAGATTTGCGTGATGTAATTAGTGTTCAAAAATTTATTTTAAAAACGTCGCATATTTCGTTAAAAAAAAAAGAAAAAAATCACATCACATCAGAGTATCTATCTATCTATCTATCCAACTTTTTCTATATGTACCTATTTCTAACATAAACCAATCGGCTAGAGCTGTAGAATACACCAACTGCATATCTGGGGTTGCAGAATACACTGACTGCATCTAAGTAGAAGAGTAAGACCCCCAACGAGTGTCCTGGATATGACACTAAACAATCTGATCGTAAGACTCCAGTAATGCTGGAGCTTTGGGTAATGTGAAGTACCCCTTCATTGTCATAGCTCCCAGGTCCTATCTACCCGGATTAGTAGCACCTGATATAAAAATGGATTTGGCATTATATAACCTACAATGGTTGATGTGCCATAAAACCAAACCAAACCAAACCAAATGCATCCATGCAGCAGGTTAGGATCCCCCCCACCAATGAATGTTCTGGATATGACACTAAACAATCTGATAGTGAGGCTCCAGTAATGCTAGAGCTTTGGGGAATGCAGAGTAACCCTTCATTGTCATTGCTCCCTTGTGCACTCTGGCCTGGAGTGGTAGCACCTAATTGGGTCCAATCTATGGGTCAAATAAATTTGTTTGACATTTAAACTCAGTGAAAACAAATGACTTGTGCTAAATTGAATTGTTAGAAAAAGAACTGTTTGACCATTAAACTATGAGTGAACAAATGACTGAGGTTTATTTTAATTGTTAGTAATACATAGAGTCGTAAAAAAAACATACTCCTACACTCATTTACAGCATTCGTTTTCTTTTATAGCCCTTACCTGGATTACAGCAGTCAGCCATATTTGAAGACATCTATTGTACATACAATTAAAAACCCTGCTTGTATTTTTCTGAATAAAGCTTTGGTAACTTTTCTTTTAAACCTTGGTCTTCATTCTTGACACATAGCAATACTTAGAACCATTTGACTGTGTGCAAAAGTATAAGTAGTGTTCAGTAAAATAATTGACGTTAAATAGCAATGCTTGTAACCACTTCATTGTGTGCAAACAAACAATTAATATTGAATAGAATTACTAGTGTTCAAAGAGTGTTCAAAAAAGGAAGTGCAACATGAGTTCAAATCCTGGACGAGACTGATTGCATTTCACATAGCACTAATACCCTTGGGAAAGGTACGAATCCAATTATTCTCCCTCCAACTATGGGTAAATATTAAGATAGACTGGTTTTTCAGTCTTGGTGAGGCAACTAGTCTAGGAGAAGGAAAACTCTGAATTCAAACCTATTAAATTCCGCTTAAAAATTGACCTTGTGTCATATCCTGCCTGAGCGGAGGGGTTGGTAAATATGGAATTACTAGTGTTCGATCGCAATAATTAAAATTAACAAACTGTGTAGAAGAGGTGCCCGTGATGTAATGGTTATCGCCGTAGGAAATGGACACGGCGACACGAGTTCAAATCCTGGACGAGACTGATTGCATTTCACATAGCACTAATACCTTAGGGAAACGTATGAATCCAATTACTCACCCTCCAGCTATGGATAAATTGTAGGGTAGACTGACTTTTCAGCCTTGGGGAGGCAACTAGTCGAGGAGAAGGAAAACTCTGAATTCAAACCTGCTAAAATCCGCTTAAAAATTGACCTTGTGTCATATCCTGCCTGAGCAGAGGTGTTGGTAAATATGGAATTACTTGTGTTTGATAGCAATAATTAAAATTAATAAACTGTGTAGAATCAATAGCAATACTTATAGTCAAACAAATTAGTTCTAACTCATTTAAAAATGAAATTACCAACAGATTATTCACTTATAAATCATTTATGTATATCTATTTAAATGTGTCCAAACAAATGAGTAATGATAAATTGTTACTGTTACATAACCATATTCCCCATCACTGGAACCTCACCATCAGATTGTCTAGTGTCATATCCAGGACACTCATGGGGATGGGGGTCTTACCCCTATGCAGATGTGTAGTCGGTGTATTCAACAGCCTCAGCTGACTGGGTAATACATAGAATTAATGTCAAAACAGTTTTATTTTAGATAATTCAGTTGAGAATAAGAAAACTGTTTAGATGTCAAAACAGTTCTATTTGAGCAATTCAGTTTAGTATAAGTATGCAGTTTAAATGTCAAAACAGTTCTATTTTAAACAATTCAGTTTAGCATAAATATGCAGTTTAAATGCAAAAAGCAGTAAACTCAAGAAACTACGGTTTAGTTCTATTTAACCCATAGATAGGACCCTTATCAGGTCCTACCACTCCGGGCCAGAGTGGACCAGGGAGTGATGGCAATAAAAGGGTATTCCACATTCTCAAAAGCTCCAGCATTACCAAAACCTCTTCATCAGATTGTTTGGTGTTATATCTTGGACACTCGTTGGAGGGGAGTCTTATCTTTCTGCAGGGAAGCTGTCAGTGTATTAGATGGCAATATTTGAAACCATTTAACTGTATGCAAAAAATAAGCTCAGGCTTATTTAAAAATATCATCAACAAAATGTATTTAGAAATCATATACTTAATATATATGTATAAAAAGTATTTGGCATTAAATAACCTACAATGGTTGATATGTCATAAAAAGAAACCCAAGCAAATTATTTCTAACATTCCATAATTCATCTATTTATTTCTATCAAGGTGTGTTTGCATCTTTCTATATTACTCAGTAGTCAGTGTGATATATTTATTCATCTAAGAATATATATATATATATATGCAAATTTCATTAAACATAATAGACATTTTATGCCTACATATTTTCTTCTGGATCCGTTCGAATTCCCGTATTACTTTTATCGTATTCAGGGGGAATTGATTTATGTATTGTCCATAGTTGTATGTATCCCTAGTACTTTCTGCCCAACTTTGGGCCATCATCAGGGGAGGATCTATTACAAAAGTGATGTGACTTTTGTTTTAGCATATTACAACTGTGTAAGGGCGTCTTTGCCGTTGAAGGTTTTTGGCGTTTGTTTTTGAATGTTTTTATATATATATATATATGTATGTGTGTGTGTGTGTGTTTGAGATTGTGTAAGTATATATATATATATATATATATATATAGTGTGGTTGGTTGGTTGGTTGGTTGGCCAGTCTGTGTTTAGCATGTTTTAGCTGAGGGCGTCCCCATGGTGTAATAGCTAGATTGCTGGGCTGCAGCCTCAAAATAAGCAAGTTTAAACACCAGATAAGTTGTTGTATTAATTTTCAGACTCATTCTCTTGGCAGAGGTATGAATCCTCCTTATTCCCCAGCTATTGGTTAAATAGTACCACTTTTTTTCTTCTACAAAGACAGCTTTGGTATTAAATGACCCATAAAGGTTGATACACCATTAAACAAAGAAACCAAACCAAATCTGAACCTCTTTTTGATAGATTATGCAGTATATCTTTGTAGTGTGGTTGAGTGAGTTTGTGCTCGAAGGTCTTCATGCACACATGTGTATGCAGAAGTATGAACATGTATAGAGACATACGGATCAACCTACAGGCTGGGGTAGGTGGGGTGCAGAGTTCCCAAGACACAGAGATTCAAATTTTGGACTGCATCATCATAAGTGACTTTGAACCCCTGTCATGCTATTGCATCCATTATCACTTGGAAAAGGTATTGAACCCCCTTTTCCCCCCCAATTATGGGTTAAACTGCTCTTCTGCAAGGATGGTTTTAGCATTAAATAACCCACGAAGGTTGATATGCCATTAAACAAAGAAACAAACCACGCCATTCAAACTGATAGGCATTGGGATATTGGGTATATTCATACATCGCATTCTTACAAGACTGGATCTTCTGTTTTTAAAATACAAGTATTGATTAGAATAGCCATGACTTCTGCCTAGGATCAATGTGTCATGTAGGAAGTCTGATCCTACACAGAACTGCTAGCCATATTCGGTAAATATATCCAGAGAAAAAAAGATAATTGTGATTAGATCTCTTGAAAACGAGAGAACAAGATTTATCAAAATTCTCTAAGATGTTTGACCTCACTCGACACAAGTGCCAGTCTTGACACTAGCTCTGTTCATAAGTGGTCTAAACAGGACACTGATCTGGCCGTACATTCCTTGGATTGGCTGGTGGATAATCAATTCTGTCAGTGTGGAAAAAACTTGGCTAAACTTCTTTAATCAATGACTTAGTCATATAACAGCTGGAGAAAAACTAGGATATGTAGTTAATTATCTATCTTCATATATGTGTATCTTTCTCAACTTGTGTGTACTTATCTTTGTTAGTATATGGGTGTATATGCCTTTCTTTATGTGTAAACATTCATTTATATCTGAATAGTAATAAACAATATATACATGAAAAACTAGAAGTAAATCCAATGTTATGGAAATGTAGAAAGATGAAAAACTAGAAGTAAATCCAATGTTATGGAAATTTAGAAAGATGAAAAAACAAAAGGTTTTCAAAGGATGAATTTATTCATTTATTTTTTCAATTATAAAATGTTAGTTTTTGTACATAATAAAAAATATCCCCAAAATCCTTGAACCTAGTATCATTTTAAACCACAGTACTATTAAAGATACCTATTTTTTTCAATTTACTTCCTTATTGAGTCAAATTATTACTAAATGCAAAATTTATTAAGATAATTTGGCGTCATTGTTTATATATATATATATATATATATATATCATAACAGTGTTGGTTGTCACTAAATCACTTTGTGAATTTGTGTCAAACCAAATGCAATATAATATGGAGAGTGCTCAATATCTAGGATAGAACAATTATATAATATAATGATAATAAATAAATATATACTAGATATATATATTTTATGCCATGGAATTAGGTCCATGAAGAGATTTGTATTTTTAAAATTTTTTTATTTTGTTCTTACATACGTGTTATATATATATATGTTTCCAGCTTGTGGCTTTTGTCAGAGAACATGTGTGGCACAAGGCCTTTTTTATGGAGTACTCAATAAGACTTGAACTCACTCTTGTTTCCAGTATAAATGACCTTTGGTTGGTCAGGCTGGTTTATATAGGGGTTGTTGTTCCTCTTTCCAGGAGTGTGTTTACTTTGTTCTGCTGTACATGTCTTTGATATTTGATATGTTTATACCTAGTTTTGTATGTGTGTTTCTGTTGGAGTTGGAGTGGTTTTGGGTTTCACTAACGGCTTTTTTTTTGTATGTGTAAGTGTATATCATGGGGAATTTTGTGGTTTTTAAATTTACTGGTAATTCTTTCTCCTTTTTTTTGTTTATGTATACATATGTCTGTGTATGTGTGTGTGTGTTTGTGTGTGTTTTGAGTTTTTTTCTATACAAACTATATATATATATAACAAACTATATATATATATACAACAAACTATATATATACATATATATATATATATATATATATATATATATATATATAACAAACTATATATATATATATATATATAACAAACTATATATATATATATATATATATATATATAGTTTGTTACACTTGGATTTGGGTACTTATGTTTAATATCAAAGACCATAATCTAAAGAATTATTCTCTTTTTACCATTGAAGTAATTCTTTAATTAAAATCTAATCTTTCTTTTTCTTTTTTTTTCTGTTATATTTGATTAACATTTTTTATTTTCCAATTTAGCGTTAGAAAATAAAAACTTAGCAAATAATGTATCTCCACTCTTTTCTCTATCTCTTTCTCTCTCTCTCGCTCTCTCTCTCTCTCTCTTATATGTATATATATATATTTATATTTATATATATCATCCTCATCATGTCATGCCAATGGCATAGATTTCACTGACCCTCTCTCTCCACTTGTCTCTATCATCCATCATTTCAGGCAGATCTGCCAGGCTACATGCTGAGTTGTTGAAGATAGGATCTAGCTGGTTGCCCAACCTTTACTCATCCGTGTGAGGGGTTCTGTAGTATACACACACACACACACACACACACACACACACACACACACACACACACTCACGCGCGCGCACACACACACATATACATATGTATATATATATATATATATTCAATCCTGAAGACTGAAAAAATGGTACTTGATACTTCCTTGATACAATAGGTACATATCAAGAGTAAAGTGGAGCAATCCAGGGAAAGGAGTGGCACCCTTACCTACATTTCGGTGTTGTACCTATTGAAAAGGGAGCCTTCAGGTCATCCTCAACAACAGTCACCAACTTTACTTTAGTGAATACATATATATAGAGAGAGACAGACAGACAGACAGACAGAAACAGAGAAGTACACTCCAAACAATCTTTTATAAAAATCAATTTTCTTCTAAACTATAGATATCATTTTATTATTGTCTGTGGATTATTATACGAGCAGAATGGATATCATTAGGTATTATTAATTACTAAACTCTACTACATTGAAATTCCAATGTGAAAAATGTTTGAAATAAAACTATTTTGACATTTAAGTGAGTGGACAAAAACTATACTTATACTAAACTGAATTGTTTGAAATAGAACTGTTTGATTAAACTGAATAGCTTGAAATAGAACTGTTTTTGACAAACTATGTACTTATGCTACATTGAATCATTTGAAATAGAACTGTTCATTTGTATATAAACGGATTTAGCATTAAATAACCAGCAAAGGTTGATATACTATAAAACCCAGACAAACAAACAAACAAATCCTATACAAGGCTTCACAACTATGAAAAAAAATCACCTTATATTTAACCAAAACGTTAATTGAACTGTTGGGCTCTCATACATGAAGATCAACTGGAGAGTCCACAACACACGCACACACACATATATACACACACATATATATATATATATATATATATATATTGTCATCCACAGACAGACTGTTTCATTGTATCACAACTTTTCAGTGTGGCTAGACATGTAGGATGCTTGAAGCTGCCCAATTTTACATTAGACAGTTCAGCCAACAAGCAAACCACATCAGCTCAGGAATTATAAGGCATTTTGAAGTAGCACTCATTTGTTTTACATTTATACTATAATGGATACCAGATTATTCAATTCATTTGAAGAGCTTTGCATTATGCGAGTGGCAGCTGTAAATTCCTTTGCTAGAGTGCTCAACACCCATGGGGGAGCGTATATATATATATATATATATAAATATAAACATGTTCAGCTGAAGACTCCGGAGTGTTTTCTTTTCTAAGATTTTTGAACAAAGACATCCAATTCTTATAAGTATTTTTCTTACATCTGAGTCAAGGTGGTGAAGAAAGTGTCCAATGCTAACCCAAGTGCTTTCAACCATTTCACTAGTTGTCCTCAAGGGTTCTGTTAGGTTGTTTCTTGTTGTGAGCTGCTGTGAGTTTTTATATTTATTTGGAGCGGGGCTTTCTTTTAATAATCTGTGATTGGCTCATTCTCTTAGGACGGGTAATAGGGTTAGTTATTGACATTGCTCCTGACATAAGAAAAATAATAAGACTTAAATGTCTTCTCTCAGAGATCTTAAAAAGAAAACACTCTGCAGTCTTCAAACAAACATGTTTTAATTACGACTTGCTGCCTAAGTACTCAATATATATATATATATATATATATATATATATATGTATATATATATATATATATATATATATATGTGTGTGTATTTTTGGTCCAGTTAAACCGGTGTTGGGAGTAATTCCATCAGGACAAGAAGTTATTTAAGCATGAATATTTAAAATTTTCCTGGTAAAGAGCTCAATGTGTTTTTGGAAATTTCAAAAATGCGTAACAGGATTGAAATAAATTTATAATCCTATGTGACCGGTTTCGTTGTTTTTCTTAATATATATATATATATATATATATATATATATATATATATATATATATATATATATACAGAAAGAGAGAGAGAGAGATGCATAAATATGAACCATTTTTCCATTCCTTATTAATTTGAAAATTTACACTGTTGTATTTAAAGGAAGCACTCAATGACCTCTCTTTGATAGCATTCTTGCCCTTTGAGACTATCATATAAAAGTTAATTTTATCGATCTTGAGCAAACTATCAATATGCAATGATGAGGGAAATAAACTCTCCTCTTCCTTTTACTTATTTATCTATTTTTTTAGGGTCGATGATACATTAAAAGTGGCAAGATTAAACGATGGCAAAAAAAAATGACAAGGGAGGTAATTTTTATTATTTTATGAGTTATTTCCCTTGTTAATTCTTTCCTAGCACACTTTTTTTTAAATACATTTTGCTAATTTTCACTTTTATTTTATACATTCCTCCCTCTTACAAATTCTGTGAAGTATGATTTTGAATCCAATTTATTTATTCTACTTAATTCAATTTTCAAAATACTTCTTGTATACATTTTGGACATCTTATGTTGAGACACTTAAAACCAAAATTTATTAAATTTGGTTTGCTTCGAATATATAAAGGGTACATATAAAATTATTCTAATATTTTAATCTGACATATATATATATATACATATGATGGGGCGGATACTGGAAATAAATCCCTCAGTATGAAAATGTATAGAAAGGAAAAAAAGGTCTCCAAAGGGTGATTTTATTTTTTGAAATATTTAAATATTTATCGTTGGCAAATATTTCTCCAAATAAAATTATCCCCACAAAATCTTGTTTTTTTTTCATCTCGAAACTTTTTCTTCCACAGACAGACTGTTTCATTGTATCATAACTTTTCTGTGTGGCCAGACACATTAGAAGCTTCAAGTCGGGATCGAAATCTGCCTAACTTTACGTTAGACCGATAACTTACCTCTCAACCGTTTCGTTGGCCTACATCAGCAAATGAATTTAACGCATCTTGTATCAACTTTCGTTTGTTTATATATTATGCTATCGGATACTAGAGTGCTCAATTCGTAAGAAGAGCTTTGCATTATGTGGATGGCAATCGTTTGTAGCTGAAAGAACTACGTATTTTTGTTTGGCGCGTAAATTGATTTGACCGTTTGGGTCGACGCATATTTTCACTCAATGAGGATGACTTACCTATTCAGTCCGGATCATTTTTCCGGGCTGCACTAAATTGGGGAAAGCCCGCCAAACACTCTCTTCCTTAGACTTTTTTCGAACAGGACAGACGTAATTACTGTCCGCTCTCCTTTTAGCAGCCGCATCACGACACCATAAGGAAAGCCATCTAATTTACGTACCTCTTGAGTCTATTCTTTTAGACCAAGGGTTCCCAGTTGATTATGAATTAAATGAATTCAATCCGCTTCACACAGGAACAACTTTACGACACCTCCAAAAATTGGCTATGTCGACTGCGACGCAAAATTCTGCTCAGACATCCAGCTACTTTATCCCTGGGCAACATTTTCTCGAGACATTCACGCTTTTCTCCCCAAACGACCAGGACTACACATTCATTGACGACGACAACGTTCCTGTCCTCAACCAGCAAACACGACTTTTGCTACACCTATGGCGACCATATCTCACTCACACATTCAACAATGCCTTAACTTAGCGATGGATATTTCACTTAGGCAAATAGCCGCTAAAGTTCCTTCTCAACTCCATAACTATTTCCTTCCTTCCTTCCAACGAGACTTGCTGAATAGGCGTAAACCTTTATTCCACGTTGCCATTAAAAACCTTCATATAAGAACCTTACGGCATCTTCGTTCTTCTCTCTCCTTTATTTTCCAACAACATTAAGCGAGGAAATAACAACTTAACAACCAACGTAACAATATACATTTCTATGCTAAACGTTCATTCCTTCGCCAGAGTATGTATAAAATAATTTGTGGAGGTGCTCGTGGTGTAATGGTTATCGTCGTAGGAACTGGACACGGCGACACGAGTTCAAATCCTGGACGAGACTGATTGCATTTCACATAGCACTAATACCCTCGGGAAAGGTATGAATCCAATTATTCTCCCTCCAGCTATGGGTGAATAGTAGGGCAGACTAGGTTCTTCAGCCTAAGTGAGGCAACTAGTCTAGGAGAAGGACAACTCTGAATTCAAACCTGTTAAACTCTGCTTAAAAATTGACCCTGTGTCATATCCTGTCCGAGCGGAGGGGTTGGGTAAATTTGATAAAATAATTTGGTAAAAGTGTAAACTTTATTACTATGGAAGTTCGCAACTAAGTCATGAAGCGGGAAGACCTCCTCGAGCAATAAAATAGCTGCCTTTCCAGCCGAAGTCAAAGTTATTTCTCCTCAAGTTTATTTTTAGCATCAGAAAGCTGCTTTCTTTTTTGAGCATGCTCAGATTGTTCTTCCTATCAGATATCCCCTGGGAGATTTTTGTATTTATTTTATTTTGTGTTATTTATCTGGCTTTGTCATATTATTTTATTGTTCTCACTTTTATTGATTATTCAATCCCTACATACACCCCCCACATATATACCCCCCCATATATATATATATATACCCACACTTGTATATACATATATATATATATAAGTATATGTATCGGAGCGTGTGTATATATATACACACACAGAGGCATACACACACATATATATATATATATATATATATTTGAAAATGTGCAGAGATGAAAAAACACAAGATCTTCGAAACATGATTTTATTTGTAGAAATGTTTGCTAACATTAAACGTTTCAGTTTTTAAACATTCATGTGAGTAATTAAATGAAGCTGTAATGGTTCATAGGTAGTATATTTTTTCCCATGGATGGATTTGGGAATCAAAGAAAAGAATCATGTTCTAAAAATAGACAAAACCAGACTGACCTACGCCAACTCCCAATTCAAAAAACCTTTAGAGTAATAAACAATTTGAGGGACACAAAGTAATGAGAGAGAATTAGAGAAGGAAAAGTAAAAAGAGTCAAAGAGAATAGGGAAGGGAGGCTTTTAAAAAAAAGATCTTGAGAACAAGAGAAGTGCTCCATATTAGAGATGACAGCATTAGGGGCACATGAACAAAAAGGTATCAGTCTAAGAGGCTAATTATCAAAGACTCTTAGGACTGATAGACAAGTAAGTTATCAAGATTTTACATTCAAAAATTCATAACCATACCACATCTTTAATAACCTGTTGGTCATTGAATGCTAGAAATAATATAAATATAAAAGACAATTTTATTGCAGCTCAAACTTTTTTTTAAACTTTTATTGTTTACTTCTTTTATTGACACTTTGTTTCACTTGAAAATTTTTTTCGCTACCTTCCAATATGAACTCGGTAGGTATATGCACCAGCAACCTCCACGCGACCAAAAAAACAAAGCAAAAGAGATGAGAAGTTTTTAAACATTCTATTTCAGTTAATAGTGTTCTGTATCAAATTTGTGTGACGGAAGTATAAAAACGTTGGCAAATAATCCGCGGAAGATATTGTTTTTTCCTCTCGTTACATTTTCGTAATGTCGAATTTATTTTCAATTTTTCTTCAGATATATATATATATATATATATATATATATATATATATATATATATATATATATATATATATATTTGTTGTATAAAGAAAATGGAAAGAAAAACACGTGTAAATAGATGAGAAAAGATTTGTTAATCAATTAGTTCCACCTTGATTAGTTCCACCGACGCGTTTCGACAAGATTGCTTCAGATATGAAATTATGAAAATTTCAGGTACCTTACTCATATATATGGGGGAAAAGTCTGATTCTTCCAGAAGATCAAGTGAGCAAAACCGAGGTAGAGTGTTCTGACTTAGTAGGCTTTACCTCATACACACACACACAGAGGCACACACACACACACACACACACACACACACACACATATATATATATATATATTTCAAATATAGAATACCATAATAAATCAGAATAAAACCATGCAACTCTTTCAGTGTTAAGTTATACAAATCAAGTCAATAAGGAACGCCAACCAACACTGGACCTGGTCAAAAAAGAAAGACGCTATATATATATATATATATAGTTCAAATATAAAATGCGATAATAATAAAACATGCAACTCTTTTAGTGCTAAAGTATAAAAATCAATTTAATAAGTAACTCTAACACTGGACCAGCTCAAAAAAGAAAGACGCTGCGTAAAAGAAATCATTAATGGCCGATTAGACATCCAGGGTTCAATCCCAGGTCGAATACCAAAAACTCAAAAAATGGTACTTGGTGCCTCCTTGCTTAACACTCATCCTTATAAGGTACGTATCAAGGGTAAAGTTGAGCAATCCAGAGAAATGAGTTGCGCCCTCCCCTACATCTTGGTGCAGTAGCTATCGAAAAGGGACCCTTTGGGTCACTCTCGACTACGGTCACCAACTTTAATTACTTAGACATCAAACTAGGAGACCTTTTGGAGGTAGAAAACAGTTTTTAAAAATCTGACGGCCTCTGTGAAATATCTTCTGAAATATTGAATCCAAGGAAATTTGACGACATATTTTTTTTATTAAGCAACGCTGTATAAAAACAAAACACAACCAAGAAAAGGGTGGAAGGTTTCATCCAACTCTTTCCCCAAGAAAGGTGACTACGGAATCCCTTAGAACAATAAAGACATAACTCTTACTGGTCTGACTGCAAAGATTTATATCCTATTTACCAACCCCTCCGCTCGGGCAGGATATGACACAAGGTCAATTTTTTAAGCGGAGTTTAACAGGTTTGAATTCAGAGTTTTCCTTCTCCTAGACTAGTTGCCTCACCAAGGCTGAAGAACCTAGTCTGCCCTACTATTTACCCATAACAGGAGGGAGAATAATTGGATTCATACCTTTCCCAAGGGTATTAGTGCTATGTGAAATGCAATCAGTCTTGTCCAGGAATTGAACTCGTATCGCCGTGTCCATATCCTGTGACGATAACCATTACACCACGGGCATAATAATAATGCAATCCATCTCAATCTATTCGGACCTGAAGGTGAGAAAATCATTAGGAAAATCAGAACAACTTTCAGAGAAATCAATCCACTGCTTCTAACTTTTCTCCAAATCATCGAGAGAGTATGGACACCCTTCGTTGGTTGTTAAATACCAAATCCTGTTTATATATATGATGTGGGCCCAAAGTCGGTACACAGAAGGAAAACAAGGAACACGGTTTAGAGGTAAGAAAGATGTATTAACAAGAGTTATAAAGGATAGTGTCCAATATTGGTAGTCGTACTTCTAGTTCTCTTGTACTACTGCTACCACATGCTCGTTTTAGGATATTACTACGCTAGCAATATAGTGCTGGAAGAGTCCACAATGCAGGTAAGTTTCGGTCTCACAACAATATATATGAAATCGAGAATTTTAAACCCACTTTGTAGATACACACAGTTAAATAACCAAACAGTTCTATTTCAAACAATTCAATCTAGCATAAGTCCATACAGTTAAATTAATCCAAGTATTGCTATGTATAACTAATAATTCAATAAAACATCAGGCATTTGTTTACACATAGTTTAATGATCAAACTGTTCTATTTCAAACAATTCAATTTAGCAGAAGTCATTTGTTTGTACTCAGTTTAAATATCAAACAGTTCTATTTGACTCATAGATAGGACACTATAAGCATTACTGGAGCCTCACCATCAGATTGTTTAACGTCATATACAGGACACTCGTGGTGGGGGAGATCTTACCCCTCTGCAGAGATGCAGTCAGTGTATTCTACAAGCCCAGCCGACTGGGCTGAGATGGCTTAGTGCCATATCCAAGTCACTCATTGGGCGGGAGGAGGTCTTACTTCTCTGTAGAGATACAGTCCGTGTATTCATCAACCCCAGCCGACTGGGCTGAGATGGCTTAGTGCCATATCCAGGAAACTCGTTGAATGAGGAGATCTTACCCTTCTAGAGAGATACAATCAGTGTATTCTATAAGCCTAGCCGACTGGACTAACATCTATAGATCTAATGAAAAAAACTCGTTTCACGCTAAAAAGTCAGAAACTATCACTGATGCAGACAACGCAGATGATCTAACTCTTCATACATATACACCTGCGTAAGCTGAATGTCTCTTGTCTGGAACGGAGAGCAAGAGCTTCTTTGTGAACTCAGATAAAACAGAATTCATATGTCTTAAATAAAATGTTGCCATCCCCACGTTAAATGGTAAGCCTCTGAAATATGTAGAGCATATCACATGGAATAAAACTAGAATTCTTCCAAGCTATGTTCATATCAGTACTGTTGTATACTCATATGCATATACACATGCATATATATGCAGAATAATTCACAACGACACAATGATAAAGGACGAGCGAGGACTTCTTTAAAAAAATATGTACCTCTCATTTTATTGTAACGTTTGTGTGTGAGAGAGAGTTGGAGACCGAACAGAACTGCAATATATTGACCCCTACTCTTATGGCCGTCGGCGTTGTGTCTTTCTCGTTCTCCAGGGCTGCTCAACTGGAGGCCGAGGGGCCCAGCTCTCTGCTGGATGATGGCTTTCTTTACTGCATCTTATCTCCAACTGGTCTCCAAAACTCCATCGGGGGTCCCCAGGGCCCCTTCGGACGGGTGTGGCTTTCGCTACCACATTTTCTCTCCGACGTCTCTGATCCCCAACTCATCAGGGCCCCAAGGGCCCCCTCCGCCGGGCTTTCTCTATCACATCTTATCAGCAACTTCTCTACCCCAACTCAATCGAGGGCCCCTTCGGCCTGGTGTGGCTTTCCCTACCACATCTCGTCTCTAACTCCGTCCGATCTCTAACTGCTGACTTCTTGTCTTGACCAAGTTATATAATAGTTCAACGCCCACTCAATCGCCCACTCAATCTTTAGAATGGCATGTTTGATTGTCATCAAGCGGTAATAACTGTCATGCAGTTCAGAGGTCACTATCTTCCGGTGCATCAGTCTATGAGTGTATCATGGGCTTTTCCTGATCCCATTCCATCAGCCAAATCCGCCCACGCGATCTCTTTCGATTACTGGCCATTGGAATGTGTCACTTCCTTCCGGCGCATCACTTTGAAATGGCATGTTTGCCTGGGCCGAAGGTCAAAATACAGCAGTACTATTTTGTGGCAGCACCACCTGGACTTAAACGAAACTCTTGGTAAAAAAAGATATGTGTAAACTATTCGAGGATGCTGTGAACTGTTTTGAGCAAATGCTAGACATCACAAAACTGTAGCTGTACAGCAACTTACTTCCCACCTCACAAGCCTCTCAGATAAGACGAACAAGTCATGCTGAAGAAACAGGGATGAACTCATAAGCAAAGTTCTTTTGTGGGTTCCCAAACTTGGACACTTAAAAGCTTACATACATCAGCTCTGTGCAGACACAGGATACCATCAAGAGAACCTGCTAAGAGCAATGGCCTATAGTGTATGCGTGTGAGTATATAGCAAGCCTTCTGCACAAGCAGAATGTGACACAATGTCAATTTTTAAGCGAAATTCAACAGGTCTGAATTCCGAATTTTCCTTCTCCTAGATCAGTTGCCTTACCAAGGTTAAAGAGCCCAGTTTACCCAACAATTTATCCATAACTGAAGGGAGAATCATTGGATTCATACCTTTTCTAAAGTGTTAGCGTTATATGAAATGCAAACAATCCATTTCCAAGGACGATACGTTGCCCACTACATCACAGGGAAACTCTTCTCACTGATATTTTCAGGATATATATATATATATATATATATATATATATATATATTGAGTCACTATACATATTCTAATATAAAATTTAAGGTTTGTTGGGTTTTATGGCATATCAACCTTTGTAGGTTATTTAACGCCAAATCCATTTTTATGTAAATAATCAGTTCTATTTAAAACAACTCTGTTTAGCATGAGTACACAATTTAATTGTCAAAAACATTTCTATTTCAAACTATTTGAGCAGTTATATATAACAATTCAGTTTCGTGAAAGTACAGTTTCAACATCAAAAACAGTTCTATTTCAAATAATTCAGTTTAGCATAAGCACACAGTTTAAATGTAAGTACCGTTTAATTGTGAAAGCATTTCTATTTCGAGCTATTCAGTTTAGTCAAGCAGTTCTAATTCAGCTAATTCAGTTTAGCATAAGTACAGATTTTGCTTACACACAGTTACATGTCAAAACAGTGCTATGTTAAACAATTCATTTTAGTGTAAATACAGTTTCAATGTCAAAAACAGTTCTATTCGAAATAATTCAGTTTAGCATAAGCACGCAGTTTCAATGTAAGTATGGTTTAATTGTCAAAAACAAGCTATTCAGTTTAATCAAACAATTCCGTTTAGCATAAGTATGCTGTTAGTTCTATTCAACCTATAGATAGGGCCTTTATCAGGTGCTACCACTCCGGGCCAGAGTGGACCTGGGAGCGATGACAATAAAGGGGTACTCTGCATTCCCCAAAGCTCCAACATTGCTGGAACCTCCCCATCAGATTGTTTAGTGTCATATCCAGGATACACGTAGGGGGGAGGTCTTACCCCTCGGCAGAGAAGCAGTCGGTGTATTCTACCGCCTTAGCCGACTGGGCGAATAAAATTTAAGTATATGTATTTATTTTCGTCGTCAGAACTGTGCACACGAAGATAAATTGAGATACTCACACGCGTAAAAAAACGGGAATTTATTTATACACACACGCATGTGTGTGTGTGTGTGTTTCGAGTGTCACAAGGTAGAATGTATAAGTTGAATGGAATAAATATTTTGAAAATTAAATAAAGTTGAATAGTTGTATTGTACTCAAAATAATTCTTTAATATACGAATGCTTCGTAACTAAGCAAAAGGTGATTGCTCTCATCTCAACAACTGAACCTGAGATTGTGTGATATAAAAGTTTTTTGGACTTGGCAGCGAAATCATAAACTTTAAAAACTTAACAAGCAAGTAGAACCTGCAATGATTTATCGCCTTGACATAGGTCATCCCATTCTTGTACATTCAAACATATCAGTTTTTAAAAAGCGCTTGACACCAGTAAGCTGGGGCTGCAGAATACACCGACAGCATCTCTATAGAGGGGTAAGACCACCTCATTTAACCAGTATCCTGGATATGACACTAAACAATCAGATAGTGAAGCTCCAGCTTTGGAGCTTTGGGGAATTCGGAGTACCCATTCATTACCATTACTCCCAGGCCTACTCTGACCCGTTTGACATTTAAACTGAGTGAAAACAAACGACTCATGTTAAATTGAATAGTTAGAAATAGACCTGTTTGATCATTTAACTATGTGGAAACAAACAACTAATGTTTAATTGAATTGTTAGTGGTACATAGCAGTACTTAAAACCATTTAAATTTGTGAAAAAGAATGAGCTTGTTTCAAAACGTTTTCATCAAAAATATGTTTGCAAGTCATATATATTTAATATATATGTATAAAGAGGATTTTGCATTAAATAACCTACAATAGTTGATATGCCATATAACTCAACCAAACCAAATCATATATATTTAATATATATGTATAAAGAGGATTTGGCATTAAATAACCTACAATGGTTGATATGCCATAAAACCAAACCAAACCAAATCATATATTTGATATATATGTATAAAGAGGATTTAGCATTAAATAACCTACAATGATTGATATGCCATAAAAGCCAACCAAACCAAATCATGTATATTTGATATATATGTATAAAGAGGATTTGGCATTAAATAACACACAATGTTTGATAAGCCATAAAACCCAAGCACACCAAATCATATATATTTAATATATATGTATAAAGAGGATTTAGCATTAAATAACCTACAATGTTTGATATGCCATAAAAACTAACCAGACCAAATCATATATATTTAATACATATGTATAAAGAGGATTTGGTATTAAATAACTGACAATGGTTGATATGCCATAAAATCCAACCAAACAAAATCATATATATTTAATATATATGTATAAAGAGGATTTGGTATTAAATAACTGACAATGGTTGATATGCCATAAAACCCAACCAAACAAAATCATATATATTTAATATATATGTATAAAGACGATTCGGCATTAAATAACCTACAATGGTTGATATGCCATAAAACCTAAGCAGACCATATATTTATTAATTTGATATTAAATGACACACAATGTTTGATATACCATAATACCAATTCAAAAGGAAAAACCGCTCACCATTCTCTTTATCAACAAGTTTTCTATTTCTTTAAATAAATCTTCAAACATTTAAGGTCACCTTTGACTTTATCGTTATATCACAGTTGTAGTCGACCCCGACGATAAGATGATTTAGATAGGTGACAAAAGAAAAAATATTTTCAGTATTTAGTCAAAGAACAGCTGAATAACTGATTTTGATTTTGTTTGGTTGGGTTTTGTTTCTTTGCTCATGGCATATCAAACTTTGTGAGTTATTTACTGCCAAAGACATCCTGGCAGAAGGACAGTAATGATACTGTTTAACACGTAGCTGAAGGAATAAGGGAGTTCATGCCTTTCCCAAACATATTAGTTTGAAAGTGAACGTAATAGAATACAATTCAAACTCTCTTACTACGTTAGCCATTACATTTCAGGGATACGTTCCTAACTGATTTTGTCATGCCATGTGCGTGTGTGTGTTATACTGACCCTCGACCGAGCCGTCAATCAAGAGATGCACCAGTGTAAATAAGCGGAGGAACAGCGGAAGCAGGCGGAAGTAAGACAATTATATAACCAGGTGCCACAGACGGCTTGGGTCAGTTCCAGTTGGAGTTGGAGTCAGTTGGGGGACAAGATACCGAAGTGAGAATCAGCTTGCAGACACTGAGGGCTTGCGGTCCTCAGTGACCCACGGTTGAGCAACCCCAGCCAAGATGAGAAAGAACTGCTGCTATGGTCAGAAGACCTTTGGGTCAATATGTAGCAGTCTGTCCCCGTCTCCAACTCATCTCTCACACACAACCAACATCAACCCTTTCGAGAATAAATTGTGAGATATTGTATATTTTTTATAAAGACGTGCGTTCGTTCGTTCATTGAAGTTCGTCATTATGTTTGATTATGTTCCGCATATATTTGTATATGTATATGTATGCGGTTATTCAACATGTGTGTGTATGTGTGTGTATTCCCTCTCCATTAGAGACAGGATATCACACATGGGG
Organism: Sepioteuthis lessoniana; assembly: GCA_963585895.1. Classification (NCBI taxonomy): domain Eukaryota; kingdom Metazoa; phylum Mollusca; class Cephalopoda; order Myopsida; family Loliginidae; genus Sepioteuthis; species Sepioteuthis lessoniana. The sequence continues at coordinate 12,429,809 of OY757931.1, read as the reverse complement.
AATTTTTAAACAACCGGTTTAAATTCAGAGTTTTCCTTCTCCCAAACCAGTTGCCAATTTAAAATTAAAGAGCCCAGTCTGCCTTCTTATTTGCCGATAGCTGCGCGAAGAACCGATGGAAGTATGCCTTTCCCAAGTGCATTTCTGTTGACTGATTTTAATGGCATTTCAACCTGTCTATGGTAGAAAGCTGCATAGAAAGCTACGTAGAAAGCTGCGTTCATTGTACATTTATATTTGTTTTTTCAACACGGGTATATGGTATCAATTATTCCTATCTCATACAAATGATTTGCAAAGAGATCCATATGACCCATAAAGGGGACTCTAATGGGTCAGAGTGGACCTGGGAGTAATGTACTCCACTCTCTCTTGATCTTCAGAACTTAAATCATAGCATCAGATGCAGTTTAGAGTCATATCATAGACACCCTATTTTGCAGCAGTCTTACCCCTCGGCAAGGGATACTGTCAGCGTATTTATAAGCCACACCGACAAGGTGGCCAAGAACATTAGGGCAAATAGAAGCACAAACAGCCTCATCAAGAATTTGAATTTAACTTACCAAATTAAATTCCTTTAGTGGGGGTGTCCTTGTGGTGTAATGGTTAAAGCGATGGACGGCGGAATCGTAGTAAGCGAGTTCGTACTCCAGTTGCGCTATTTCGTTTACTTTCGAGCAAATACCCTTGGGAAAGGTATGAACCCCCTTATCCTCCCAGCTATGGGTTAAATAGTACCACTACTATTCTTCTAGGATAATGGCTTTGGCATTAAATATCCTACAAAGGTTGATATGCCATTAAACAAAGAAACCAAACCAAACAAAATCAACTCCTTTAACACTAACCTTTAAGCTGCAATATGTGTCTGTCAGGATATTCAACAATTTTGCCAGAGACAGTATGTATGAAAACTATCAAACTGTGTTATATTCTGTAAATAAACAGTCCAACATTCTGCACTGTGTAGAAAAGTTGTAATAGAAGAAGAGTTGCAGTGGTAACAACCTTATAAAATGATAAACGTTCCTCTAAAGTATGCATCACGATTGTCCCACTGTCTATCATAGATTTCTGAATGTTGAATTCGCTTTGCCTATTTCTTGTATACCCATAAAGATATCAATCACAACAGTAATACAATTCACACATGAATACAAATACAGCCAGACTCTTTCGTTTCAGATACGAACGGGTTTAATAATTCCTGACTTCGGTCCATGGCGACACGAGGAGAGAGACACAATACCCCCACGAGTGTTGAGCACTCTGGCGAAGGAATTAAAGGCTGACAGTTGCCTAATGTAAAGTTCTTCGAATGAATTGAGCACTCTTGTATCTGGTAAGGCAAAAATGTAAACAAGCGAAAGATACTATATTATGCCTTATAATTCCCGAGCTGACGTGGCTCGCTTGCTAACTGAGCGGTATGATACTAAGTCAATCGTAAAGTTGGCCGGGTTTCGATCCCAGCTTCAAGCGTCCTACATCTCTAGCCACACTGAAGAGTTGTGATACAACGAAACAGTGTGTCTGTGGATGACAAGATATATATAGACAGACTGGGCTGTTTAAACTAGACACGGCAACCGGTCGAGAAGGAAAACCCTAAAGTTGGCGACAGTAGTTGAGGGCGACCAGAAGACTCCCTTTTCAATAGCTACTACACCGCTACTCCTTTCCCTGGATTGCTCCACTTTACCCTTGATACGTACCTTATATTGCTGAGTGTTAACCAATGAGGTATCCAGTACCGTTTTTAAAGTCTTTGGTATGACTCGACCTGGGATTGAAGCCAGGTCTCCCGGACCATTGGTGAACACTTGTGCCATATCCTACCCACGCCAAAGAAGTTGAGTAAATAAATACACACACACCATATTCACACACACACACTCGTTCAGAAATATATATCTATATACATACAAATTTCGTTGAACATAATTGACATTTTCTGTCAACATATTTTCTTGTTGATCCTTTCATACTGCCGTATTGATTTTATAATATTGGGCCATCATCAGGGGAGGATCTATTACAAAAGTGATGTAACTTTTGTATGTACATTACTACTTTGTAGGAAGAAGAGCTTCTGGGTCGTTTCAGTGTGTAGCATTTACTTTTAAAATTGTTATATAAATAGTGTCAGTAGCTAAAGACATTTAAGTACATGAGCACTGTTTTGAAAATTAATTCTGTTAAGTTTGGGTTGAACGTTCCCAATATGAAGTGCCTCAAGAATGATGGCCCAAAGTCGGGTAGAAAGTACTTGAGAAATAAACAATTAGGGAAAATACATCAATCAATTCCCGCCGAATATTATAAAATCAATACGGCACTATGAAAGGATCAACAAGAAAATATGTAGACAGAAAATGTCTATTATGTTCAACGAAATTTGTATTGATGAAGAAATGCTGCCAATATATATATATATATTAAAGAGGTTTATGGTTCTTATTGGCTCACTTGGTGAATTAATGGAGGATCAAATGTTGCAGTATTATTAAATAGTGCTCGATATCAATGATAGAGATTTTACATATATATATATGCGACCCTGAATTTCACGCTTTCTGTATTCGTCAGAGAGAGTGAAAGTTTTCAAAAGCAGATCGATTCATATGGTCAATTTTTTGTCCGAAAAATTGGATTTATTTGTGTGGCTAAACTTGTGTGCGAGTGAATGTTAGTATGTTTGTGTATGTACTGCCGTTCGCACGGACGTATATACGTATTTTTTCTTTCCTATTTCTCTTCTTCTAATTTAATTTCTTTTCAGCCCTGTCAATGGGTTTGAAGAAACCCCTCACCCCTCAAAAAAGGTGAGGATCCTGGATATCCCACTAAACTGCATCTGATGGAGATCCTCTTATGGAGATCTGGGAAGTGTGGATCACCATTTCAATGCCATTACTTCCAGGTTGGAGTGAACCAAATAAAAAAACCCCGAAAAGATTAACGTCTAAGACGTGGGGAGAGAGAGGGGGTCAGGGATATCCGTGCTAGCCGCACGTCATGATGATGATGATCTTTTATTTATGGGTCAAATAGATCTGTTTTGAATCATTATTGTTGGATTGGAGAATTAATAATTTTGGATAAATTATTTCTTTCACGTTATGGCATTAGATAACCCATTAGAGGTTGATATGCTGTTAAACCAAATCAAACCTGTCTTCCTTTCTTCTTCTTCTTCTTCTTCTTCTTCTTCTTCTTCTTCTTCTTCTTCTTAATATTCTTCTTCTTCTTCTTCTTCTTCTTCTTCTTCTTCTTCTTCTTAATATTCTTCTTCTTCTTCTCCTTCTTCTTCTTCTTCTCATTCTTCTTCTTCTTCTTCTTCTTCTTCTCATTCTTCTTCTCCTTCTTCTTCTTCTTCTTCTTCTCATTCTTCTTCTTCTTCTTCTTCTGAATATTCGATTAATGTTTTTCTTATCCTTCCGAACGTTCTTTGTCACTTTGTTTTTTCATTTTTTTATATTTCATTCCTTTCGTCTTCTCTCAAAATTACTATATGAATTTTTTAAAACCTTTTTTCTTTTTTGGCTTTCTGTGTTTCCTCTCTTTATTTTACCTGTTAGAGTGATACACACACAAAGAAAAGAAAAGAAAAGAAAAGGATAGATAGATAGATAGATAGATAGATAGATAGATAGATAGATAGATAGATATGGCAAGAATTAGATAGATAGATAGATAGATAGATATGGCAAGAATGAGATAGATAAATATGGCAAGAATTAGATAGATAGATAGATAGATAGATAGATAGATATGGTAAGAATGAGATAGATAGATAGATAGATAGATAGATAGATAGATAGATAGATATGAACAGACTGAGATAGATTGATAGATATGGCAAGAATGAGATAGATAGATAGATAGATAGATAGATATGAACAGACTGAGATAGATAGATAGATAGATAGATAGATAGATAGATAGATATGGCAAGAATTAGAATGATAGATAGATAGATAGATAGATAGATAGATAGATAGATAGATAGATAGATAGATATGGCAAGAATTAGATAGATAGATAGATAGATAGATAGATATGGCAAGAATGAGATAGATAAATATGGCAAGAATTAGATAGATAGATAGATAGATAGATAGATAGATATGGTAAGAATGAGATAGATAGATAGATAGATAGATAGATAGATAGATAGATAGATATGAACAGACTGAGATAGATTGATAGATATGGCAAGAATGAGATAGATAGATAGATAGATAGATAGATATGAACAGACTGAGATAGATAGATAGATAGATAGATAGATAGATAGATATGGCAAGAATTAGAATGATAGATAGATAGATAGATAGATAGATAGATATGGCAAGAATTAGATAGATAGATAGATAGATAGATAGATAGATAGACGAATTTACACATATCAACTTTATTTTGAATAGCTTTTATCCTGCAAACTTTGATTTTACTTGCTTTTTACATGCTTTTTTCAAAAGCCCAATTCCTTTAAATTTCCCTTTCAAAAAAAGCAAATCTCTCTCTCTCTCTCTCTCTCTCTCTCTCTCTCTCTCTCTCTCTCTCTCTCTCTCTCTCTCTCTCTCTCTCTGTCCAACCCCCAAACCTTTCTATTCTTCTGACCAGAACACACAATTTCTTTGGACCAAAACCAAATAAGTCGGTCAAGCATGAAGTTACAAGGTTGGCTGAAATTGAAGACACGTTCATGTAATCAAATATAGGATTGAGTTCAGTGAACGAGAAGAAAGGAAGAGTACAAGTCGCCAGGGGCAACAACTAGGGGAACATGAAAATCTATATTATATGTCAGTGGAACAGCAACAGGATATCGATGCTTAGCATCTTTGTTTCTTTCTTCCTTTCTTATTCACTAAGTTAGATAGATAGACACAGACTGATATAGATAGATAGATATATTAATAGCCACACATATTGTTATCAATCAATTTGGGTCAGTTCATAATCTATGTACCATCAATATGTATTTTTATTAATCTAATCCTATCTCTCAACATCTATCTATCTATCTATCTATCTATCCTTTTCATACCTAACTTAGCCCAGTTGGCTGGGATGGTAGAATACACCGGCTGCATCTCTAAAGAGTGGTAAAACTTCCCACGTACCCAACGAGTGTCCTAGATATGACCCAAAACAGTCTGACGGTGAGGCTCCAGTTATGCTGGAGCTTTAGAGAATGTGGAGTGCCCCTTCATTCTTATCACTCTGACCCTGAGTGGTAGCACTTGATAGGGTCCTATGTATGGGTCAAATAGAACAGTTTGACATTTGAACGAATTGGAAATAAATGAGTTATGCTAAATTGAATTGTTAGAAATAGAACTGTTTGATTATTTAACAGTGCGTAAAAAATGACTGTTATTTCATTGAATTATTAGTGATACAAAGCAATGCTTGGAACTATCTAACTTTGTTGACTTATGTTAATCTATCAATCTATCTATCTACCAAAATTTGTTAATACCAATCAACCTCTCAATCTGAGGAGGTGCCCGTGGTGTAATGGATATCTTCGTAGGAAATGGACATGGCGACACGAGTTCAAATCCTGGACGAGGCTGATTGCATTTCACATAGCACTAATACCCTTGGGAATCCAATTATTCTCCTTCCAGCTATGTGTAAATAGTAGGACAGACTAGGTTCTTTACTCTTGGTGAGGCAACTAGTCTAGGAGAAGGAAAACTCTGAATTCAAACCTGTTAAACTCTGTTTAAAAAAACAATTGACATTGTGTCATATCCTGCCCGAGCGGAGGGGTTGGTAAATAGAATCAACCTCTCAATCTATCAATCTAGCTCTCTCTGTCTATCTCAGTTAATTCATATATATATATATATATATATATATATATATATATATATCTGTGTGTGTGTGTGTGTGTGTGAGAGAGAGAGAGAGAAACGCAGTTTCTTCCAAGCAGCGGTCGTATCGATTCTTCTATATGGATGCACTATATGGACGCTAACTAAACGGATGGAGAAAAAGCTTGACAGCAACTGCATAAGAATACTGTGTGCGGTATTGAACAAGTCCTGGAGGCAACACCCCACAAAGCAGCAGCTGTCCGGCCACCGACCACTCATCACGAAAACTATAAAAAAATTAGACGAACCAGACAGGGGTGGCGAGTGAGGGTCTAGAATATCCGTGCTGATGGCGCGACATGATGATGATACACACACACACACACACACACACACACATATATATATATATATATCCTGGCATATTCAAATCTCTCAATCGATCAATATATCAACCATACTTTGTTAATACTAATCAAATACTTAATCTATCCATCTAGCTATCTCTTTCTATCTCAGTTTATTCATATCTATCTATATATATATATATATACCCTGGCATATTCAAATTTATCAATCAATCAATCTAAAAATCCATTTTTGCATATTTACATCAATATTTCTCAATTTGTTTACATCTCAGCCTTGTCGGCTTGGGCTGCATCTTTGCAGAGAAGTAAAACGCCCTCCCCCAAAGAGTGTCCTGATTATGACACTAAACTACATCAGAGGTTGAGGTTCCTGGGGCTTTGGGGAATGTACATTCTTCCTTCAATGTCATTACTCCCAGGTCCCGTTAGTGTCTAAGCTAGGGGTCAAGTAGAATTGTTTAACCATTTAACTGCATGTAATCAAATGACTGATTGTAAATAGAATTATTAGTGTTAGATAAAAATACTTGAAATCATTTAACTGTGTGCAAACAAATGAACTCTGGCTTGTTTAAAAAATAATGATACCTATAAACTATTCCCTTAATAATTATATATATATATATATATATATATATATATATATATATATATATATATATATGATTTGACATTAAATAACCAAGGGTTGATATGTCATTAAAGAAAAATAAATAAATAAATAAATAAACCTGTTTATATTCATCAATATATCTATCAACTTATCTATCAGTCTGTTCAAATCTAAGTATATATCTATTTATCTCTCAATCTATCTATCCTTGCAAATCTATAATTATCTATCTATCCGTCAATCGTTCAAACTATCAACTCAATAATCTATCTCACTCTGTTCATCTCTCTCTCTCTCTCTCTCTCTCTCGTTAAATATATATATATATATATATATCACTCTGTTAATATCTAACTAGCAATCTATCTCACTCTTTTCATCTCTCTCTCTCTCTCTCTCACTCTCTTCCTATCTCTCTCTATATATATCTCACTCTGTTAATATCTAACTAGCAATCTATCTCACTCTGTTCATCTCTCTCTCTCTATATATATATATATATATATATATATCACTCTGTTAATATCTAACTAGTAATCTATATTGCTATTCATATCAGTCTATCTATTCATCTATCAATCGATCTCAATCTGTTCATATCAATCTATCTATCTATCTATCAAACAATGTCAGATATGTGTGCTTGATCTTTCTGCTTGGTTTGGTTTGGTTTGGTTTCTTGTTTAATGGTATACCAACCTCCGTGAGTTATCTAATGTGAAAGCCATCTTAGTAGAACAGAAATAGTACTATTTAACTCAAGCTGGGGGTATAAGGGAATTCATACCTCCCTCAAGGGATTTAGTTAGAAAGTGAACATAATAGCTTTACTGGGGTTCGAACTTGCCTAATATGCCATCATAGTTTAGCACACTAGCCACTATACAATGGGGACTACTCCAAAACGGAATTTAAGAAAGAAACAGGCAGTTTAAAAAATTAGCTTGCTATCTGATACTGAACCTCTAGCCAAAAACAAAACATCAATCTGATTTTCCAAATTATCTTTTTCTTTTTTATTCAATTGGATTTAATTGCAAATATTATTTATAAAGGAATATATTGCTGTATATACAGCTATATGTTTCTCTATAGAGCAAGAGTCATAAGAGCTGCATAATGACCCTTGACCGGACCGTCAATCAGAGATTTCTCTGAACAAGACTCACCTGTGTAAATAGGCAGACGCAGTCACATGGTTTATAGGAAATCGTGAACGTTATGAATGGATATATGCAGACGCTCGCGTGAGGGTCGCAGTCAATGTGTGTCTTGAGTCAGACCCAGCTTGCAGTCACTGAGAACACCCCGCCGGAGCAGCGGTTCACGGCAGCATACAGTTGAGTACCCCTCGGCCGCGAAGCAAAAGAAGTTTTACAGTCATACTTCCTCCCTCTATGAATATTTATGAGTATACAACAGAATGTCGAAAGTTTAATCCTTACTGGAGACGGTTTTGTCCTGGACTTAATCTAATAAAACTGAACTACTGCATCCACTAAAATGGTGTCTTTAGATCCAGAAGGATTTTGATACAAAATAGAATGATATGAATAAATGAAATCGCATCTGGGAACCATTGATATACAAACAATAAGCATTTATCTACTTTTTTAGTTTCGTGGGAAATTCAAGATGACTTCATGAATCAATTCTATGGAATTCTAAAAGGAAAAACAAGCATTGTCATTGTAATTTTCTTTACAAAAGTCAATATTTGTTTGTAAACAGAGTTAAGTAAATGGTAGAATATATGTGCAGAACAGGTTGGATCGTGAGAAGGCTAGTATTATGATCAACCGATTAGATAGATAGATAGATAGATAGATATATAAGACTAGAATGTGATTGATAGATAGATAGATAGATAAGACTAGAATGAGATAGATAGATTGATAGATATAAATCCAAGAGAAAATTAATGGTAGAAATTTTTGAAAAGGGTCCATCTACCAAAGAAAATCAATCAACTTCAAAATAGGTGGTGGGTTCAAAAACTATCAAGACGGAAGCTGTGTTTGCCAAAACAAAATTGAACAATAAATGAAACATTAATTTTTTTCAAAATAGTCTCCTTGGCATTCAATACATCTCTTTTCTTGTTTTCTTAAATCAGTCCCCTGTTAATTTATTCACTGTGGCAATGTGTTGATTACAAAAAAAAACTTGTTCCTCTGCACCACAGAATCTTCAAACAGATTCTTCAAACAGCATTCCCTTAGTTTGGAATTCAGTCTTTCTTAAATCTTTGACTGAAATCGATACCAAAGCTGGAAAGTCCAGTCTGCCCGAGTATTTTACTCTTAGTTTATATTTATCTTTAACTCCCACCAGGCAGGATTTGACACAATGACTTTTTTATTTGGGGGATTTAGGGGAAGAGGTCGGATTCGAGCCGAAACTCATGACCTGCCGGATAATGCAGTTCATTGATTCATTTGGTGCAATTGGAACTATGCTAGTCTTTGCTAAGTCTCCCAGCATATATGCCAGGTGACCTTGCTGGTCATAGATTAACTATACCTGATGGCCTAGTGCAATGTGAATCTCTGCTTGTCATTGCTTGGCCTCCCGACACGCATGCCAGGAGGCCTGGATGAGCAAATTAATGGGGAGCTGTGAACCGGAGCAAATTAATACAATAGCTGGCGCCCATCCTTCTCCAGGTCCACAACTGGTTTGAATTCAGTTTTCCGTCTCCTAGATTTGTTGCCATACCAAGGATAAAAAGCCCAGTCAGCCCTAGTATTTTACTCATAACTGGAGCCTATTCTTCAACAGGTCTACAACTGCTTTGAAATCAGAGCTTGCCTTCTCCTAAACTGGTTGCCATACCAATGTTAAAGACCTCATTCTACAATTTTTACTCCTAGCTGAAAAAAGTAGTGATGGATTCATGCCTTTCATCCCAAATGAAACTCAATTTCACCCAGGATTTGAACGCGTTTTTCTGAGTCTATTGTCTACGACAATACTTATTTCATGTCAGTTAAAAAAAAAAAAAGCCCCTCTCTTTCCTTACCGAAAGAAGGCCATAGAAAGGATCAACCCAAACACAGAGTTTTCAATATCAGAGACTCGAAGTAGAGGTTCAATTGTCCGAAGAAAAAAGGAACAAAAGAACTAAATAGACTCAGGTAAAGGGTACACATGTTAAATTTATCCCGGACAACACCAGATTACCTAATTAGTATTACATAGAGAGCTAGAAAGGTCTGCTGATCGGAAAGACAGGTGCAGAGTGAACGTTACTCAAAGCTTTTGTTTGTAAAAATAGACAGCAAGACTGGTTTTTATTTATTGTAAAATTCGAAGCAGGAGTGAAAAGAATTGAATAAAAAAAAAGTGTTTGGTCAAAAAGTTACCGGTTATGAGTCAAAGTGTTGAGGGGTAGTTGTGGGGCGGTCTACTACTACTCCCTAACCTACTTTTACCTACCTTTACATTTACCTTGTTTTATTTTCATTTTCGTGTTTGTTTTTTTTAATTTCTCGTCCTAAGAAACTTGACTGGCTTTCTCTTTCTTCTTTCTCAATATCAGAATCTATTTCTGCATTTTCTATTTCAGCCTTTTCATATCTATCTATCCATCTATCGATCGATCAATTAATTGATTGATCGATTGATAGATCGATCTATCTAAGTCTGTTCTTTATATATATATCTCACGCAATTTCTATCTATCTATTTATCTATCTATCTATCTATCTATCTAGTAATTCTAGCTAGAGTAAGAACATTAAGTTTATAATACCTAAAAATTCACTCAGCAGGACACATGGCGTAACGGTTATAGGCGTTGGTTCCCTGAGCTAGAAGACAATTATCTGAAGGTTGCAGGTTCAATCCTCACTTCAGGCGAGTAATAGACAGGAATACTTAACACTTGTACCCGGTCATGGCAAACGGAATCAGAACAGGTGTGGTTTCAATAAAGGTTCCGTGAAAGTTCCCGAGTTCGACAAACACCTGAAGAAGGCCGAAACGTTGTGGAAATAACAATAAAGATGAAGACAATAGTCCGAAAATCCTTAATGACTATTCATTATCAATATTTCTATCATAGTTTGTTCATCATAAATCTATATCAGTCTCTTCTTTATCTATCTACAAAAAAAAAAAAAAAACAGAACCCATAATTACTTCTACAAAAATATATGGGTTCGGTTTTTTTGGGGGGGCGGGGGTCACCATCTATCTATCTATCTATCGTAGTCTGCCCATTATCTATCTATTTAACAATCATAGTCTATTTATGATCTATCTATCATAGGATGTTCATTTTTGGTCTATCGATCATAGTATGTTCATTATCAATCTATCTGTCTGTCTATCAATCATCGTCTGTTTGTTATCTATCTATCTATCTATTCATTACATATTGTCGGGGTGAAATTGGCCTAATGAGTAGAGTGTTCGCCAATGGTCCGGGAGACCGGGGTTCAATCCCAAAGATTCAAAAACTGTTGGTTGCAAAGATTCAAAAAATGGTACTTGATGCCGCCTTGCTTAGCACTCATCACTATAAGTTAAGGATCAAGGGTAAAGTGGAGCAATCCTAGTAAAGAAGTAGCGCCTTCGTCTAAACTTCGGTGTAGTAGCTATTGAAAAGAGAGCCTCGACTAATTCGCCATCTTTATTTAATTACTTAGTCCACCCTTAATATAAAGTGGAGAGTTACCACGTTCGAGAAGTGAGAGTGTTCACCGGAGTGACCGAGTAACCGAGTAACCGAGATTGGCAGAGAGTAGAGCCTAGACTGAACAGTGAACCTAATGTGAGGAGCAGAGAGTAAGTCAGCCTGGCAGAGCTCGGAGTCGAGCAGTAAAGTATGATTTACTACGGCGTACTGGTCTTCCTTATACTACGCAAACAGTACGTTACAACATATATATATATATATAATTTGATTACAGGGGCCCGACAATATTTTTCGGTCACTTTAGTATTCGACTTTCCGAGTACCATAGAGTGGCGAAATTCCTTCAATAGAATAGCATAAACATATAAAGACAATACCTGTAATAAAAATGGAAGAAAATCGATTAGGAAAAATATTTAATTTTCATCATTTTTTACAAAACACACACGACATTATTTTTCGGACATCGTTGAAAAACTGTTAATAGTCTGTAATATCACCTTTCTTCTCAATAACTTTTATCAATCTCTCTTCATAATGATCAAACATATGCACAATAACATCTCTACGTGTTTCTATTAGTTGTTTTTTGGTTCCTAGTATTCGTTCTCATAGTTGAGCCTCTTTCGTTATTTCAGGTCCATCATAGACAAGTTGCACAAGCATTTCCCAAACATTTTCTATTAAATTCAGATCTGGGCTTCTTGCAGGCCATTCCAAAGTAGTCATATTCACTTTAGCCATCCATTCTTTCATGAGTTTTGACACATGGATGCTGCAATTGTCTTGCTGTAGAATGAAATCATTCCCCATCTCTCTTCTTATCCTTGGTAGGGCTTTCTCCGCCAGCAACTGTTTGTAGCTTTCGCTGTTCTGTCGTCCTTTCAGCTACTCCAACCATATATTTCCATTAGCAAAGATCATACCCCAAACCATTACTCCTCCTCCTCCCATCTGTCGTTTGTTCAGTACAACAGGCTCATCCCTTCCCGACCAAGTACACCATCCATCGGGCCCATCAAACTTGAAACGCTTCTCTTCAGTAAATATAACCTTCTTAAAGTCAACATGCTTTGTTAACCACCTTTTAGCACACTTCAGTCTTGCTCCTTTGTGTTTGTTGGTGTATTTTTTTTTTCTTAGCCTTTGCATACTTCAAACCAATCCTATGCAGCGTTCTTTGTACTGTTCGGACGTTTACATCCAATTCACATTTCTCCTTCACTTTTCTTGCTGTAACCTTTTCTCCAGATGTCAAAAGCCGTGTCACAGTCCTCTTCATTCTCCTTTCAGTCCTCTTGCCAATTGATCTTTTCCGACCTCTCTTCTTTTTCCGCTCGGAGTTTGTCTTCAGCATGTATTCGACTGTTGATTTCGACAGTTTCAAATCCATGGCGAATCCTTCTGATGCTGAGGCCATCTTCCCGCTTCTTCCGTGCCAAACAAACGACTTCTTTTGAATGCATTTACCTCATTAAACTTAATTGTTTTGCCAAGAAATGTCTGGACTATTTATGCTGTTAACATAGTAGTAGGGGCGCCAGTGCCCCAGAACAGTGTACAAGCAGAAAAATTGCATGCAGCAACATAAACATGAACATAGCTCTTAATAAAATAGGATTTTTTGTCATGTCCGAAAAATAGTGTCGCGCAAGTTTTCGCAAAAATCACAAAAAACTAAAATTATCAAAGCCAAACTAAAAAAAAATGATTACACTAGTAGTGGATTTTCACTCTTCAACTACGTACTTACAATCTCAAAAGTTTTTGGCACTAGTAACCACCTTGAAGTACTTTTTTCAAAGTGTCCGAAAAATATTGTCGGGCCCCTGTATATATATATATATATATATACATCAAATTGTACTGATATCGCGAAGTTCCTTGGCTTTCTCTTGCCACCTGTGCCTATTGCCCATCACTCTTAGCACGTCCTCTAGACTGCATCCAGTATCCACACAAAGTATGTGAGTCCTTGCTGGTCAATAATACTGGGGCATCCATGTATACGAGTCAAAAAGAGAATGTCGCTTTCGAATTCGTTCTTACTTTCCCAGTTGTGGCCAGCATTTCTTGTTCATCTTACTTGGATGGTTTGTGAGATGGGAAGTAAGAGGCCGTAGTTTGTAAGATAGAAAGTATATATATATATATATATATATATATATATATATGTGTGTGTGTGTGTGTGTGTGTGTGTATGTGTGTGTGTCACAGTCTGTTTTTTATAAATCTATTTTATTATTGAAAATAAATTATATTATAGTTTATTATAAATCTATTTAACCATCAATCATAGTTTTTTCATAAGATTAATAATTTTCAAACAGGTCTAACAGGTGCTAGCAATCTGTGAGTAATGGTAATGAAGAAGTACTCCATACTCCCCAGAGAAAGAGTACTGAATCATCAAGATCAGTTGCAGTTTAGAGTCATAACTAGGACATTCTCTTGTTTGGAGTGGTGAGGTCTTACCCCTTATAATGTTTACAAACTTTCTAAAATAAATTCAATTTTTTGTATTTTTTCCCAGGAATGTCTTCAGAAAAAAGCTGATGTCTCCTAGTAAAAAAAATGTACTCGTGTCTCTAAGTCCTCCAACTTTGCAACCAACACATTAAAATTAAGTTTTTCAGTTTGGAAATTTATGTCTTAAAAAAAAGGGAACTTTCTTTTTTGATAGGGTTGATTCATTTTAACAGCCAGTCAACCAGTCTAGGGCTATTTTATGCCTAGAGGTTAGGGAATCGCATTTATTCAACGTTCATATTTATATTTCTATGTTGTTGTTTCTCAACAGTTCTCCAGCAGTGTCCTGTGTGTCTGGTTCGTGGAAAAGCAAGGACGAACTCATAAGTGATGTACTCCTATGGATCCCAACATATGGCCGAGCTAAAGCAGGACGACCAGCTCGAACATACATTCAGCAGCTTAGTGAGGATACGGGATGTAGCCCTGAAGATCTGCCAGAGGAGATGAACGATAGGGAGAAGCGGCGAGAGAGGGTCAGGGATATCCGTGCTGGCGGCACGACATGATGATGATGTTTCTCAACAGGGTATTTTTTGCAATTGTCTGAGGGATATCAAGTATTCTTATCGAATACAAAAAATTTGCAAGTACTTGACCTGGGATTGAACCCCAGTCTCCGGGACCATTGGCGAATACTCTACCCTATTTAAAACCTTGAAGAGGCTGTTTGAGTTTCTCAACGCACGGACGCACTTGTCCACGCTAATCCATCAATCTATCCTATCCACAATACCGAATTTCTAGACATTTTGCTTAATCTAGTCAGGCACAAGGCTACAATAACTGTGCAACCCGAAAGAACCAACCTATTTGTATGTTCTAACCCCCGCTTTCACGATCTGGATGTGACACAAGTCTACTTTAAGTGAGGACAGAACTGGCTTGAATTCAGAGTTTTCCTTCTAGACTGGTTGCCAGGCCAAGATTAAAATTCCTATCTGCTTTACTATTTACTCATTGCTGAAGGGGGTATATTTGGACTCGTACATTTTCCCGATGGAATTAGCTCTGTTTGAAATGCAAACAGATGCGTTCGGGATTTGAATTTCCTCGGACAATGCCATTGCGAGTAGCCATATATTTGTTAAGAAAATCCAGTCGTAGTATTTATTGTAAGAGGATCACATGGTAACTATTCAATAGAGACTAAGGCAATACAATGATTACGATAACAATAGCAAATTTCTAGGTCAGATTATCGATCGAGGACATCGAGCTATTGTCTCTGAATGGCGGGAAAAACACACTGACGCGGGAAATATATGAATATTCAAGCATTTATGAGAGCGCCGGCTAAGTACTCAGTGCATTAAACAATACTCATATAGTCAATTTTACTGAACGAAACTTTAAAAAAAGAAATATATATATATATATCTTATCTTGGCTTGGTACAAGTTAAGGGGTATTAACACACCCAATGAGAAAGGAACCCTTTGTAATAGTCCCTAACTCAAAAGTCATAATTTTGAAAAGTAAATTTTCCCAATCCTGCCCACAAAATCTGGTGGGATCGAATATCAGTAATCCTTTTTTTTTTCTCGCAGTAACAGTTCAGTAGTCAAAGAAGACAGACCCAGATTTAAGATACTCCAGCTTCTGAACCAAAATTTTTGAAAATACTTTTACAAGCGTAGCGTGAATTTTTTAAATTATGCACAACGATTTGGTAACAAAGTTACAATATCGTGATAGAAGAGATGTGTGGCTGGTTGGATGAGATTTATGGCATATCAACCTTTTAGGTCATTTAATGCCAGTTTATACATATATCAAATATATATTATTTGTAAACAAATAGTTTGTAGGTAACATTTTAAAACGGGCTAAAGCTCATTTGTTTGCACATAGATGGTTTCAAGTATCAGAATGTAACACTAATAATTCAATTCAATATTATTCATTAATTTGGGCGCAGTTAAATGGTTCCAAGTATTGCTATGTAACACTAATATTTCAGTTTTTGCACACAGATAAATGGTTTCAAGTATTCTTATCTAACTCCGATAGCTTTATTTGTACACAGTTAAATCATTCCAAGCATCATTATAAAACACTAACAATTCAACATCAGTTATTTGTTTGCACACGGTTAAATACTCAAGCAGTTCTATTTGTTCTATAGATGAGATCCAAACAGTTACGACCACTCCGGATCAGAGTAGACCTCGGAGTAATGGGGATGAAGGAGTACTCCACATTCCCCAAAGATCCAGGACTTGAGCCTCAACATTATATCAAGGACTCACGTTGGTGGGAGAGGTGCAGTCGGTTTATTCTACAACCCCAGACGATTGGACTGGAAGTCTTCCAGGTACAGTGATTATATGCTAATGCTGAAATGAATCATAAAATTAAACCAGCAAACAAATAACAGAACGTTGAATTGAACAGAATTTTTCTTTTCGTGTATTTTTTTTTTTTTGGCAATAAGCGATAATTTATAAAATATATTTTTGCGTGAGTATTAACTTTTGTATATATACAGTGTGTTCATAAATGTTTTACATTCTTGCTTGCGAGTCAGAATTCATTTGAGGATAAAGGTTAGTTATCGTCGAGAAATTCGGGACTGATATTTTTGGTTCAGCAGCTGGAGTATCTAAACTCTCTCTCTCTCTCTCTCTCTCTCTCTCTCTCTCTCTCTCTCTCTCTCAAATTCTATCTTATTCTCTATTTCTGTCGCCACTTCCCAGTTAACGAAGTTGTCTCTCTAAAACATTCCCAGGGGGAGTGAATCCAATAATCACCATGCCCTTGTGCCAGACAAAGATTAACTCTGATTGGCTAATTAGTTGGTTTTAAAGGCATCTCAACACTTCTGGGGTTATTCTATGCTTAGAGATAAGCAAATTACTTTCAGTGTATGATTTTTATCTATATTTTTGTGTAGTTCTTTCTGATTGGATTTTTTGGCACATGGTTCTCTCAAATAAGAATAATTTTGGAACAGATCTATTTGACCCAAAGATCGGACCCTAACAGGTATTATCACTCTAAATCATAGTGAACCTGAGAGTAATGGCAATGAACGAGTACTTTACCCAGACCTCCAGAACTATAGCCCCAAAATCCAATGCAGTTTAGTCTCATACCCAGGATACCTCTTTTGTGGAGGGGATCGTAACCTCTGCCGATGTTACAGTCAACTTATACTAAGCTCCGCCAATAGAGTAGAGACTAACTCTATCCCAAAACAATTGTTACAGTGTATGAATAAAATATACATGCAAATGTAAACCCTATTATGAAACCCAGTCAGATGGGGCTGTAGAATACACTGACTACATCTTCACAGATGGCGTAAGAACCCGCCCTTCCCAACAAGTCTCATTGATATGACACTAAACTGCATTTCATGGAGAGGATCCAGTCCTGGAGCTTTGGGGAATGTCGAGTACCCCTCTATTGTCATTATTCCCAGGCTCAATCTGATCTGGAGTGGTAGTACCTGATAGGGTGCCATCGATGGGTCAAATAAAACTGGTTGACCATTTAACTGTGTACAAATAAATGACTGATGTTAAATTGAATTATCAGTGTTACATAACAATATTTTGGAATCATTTGACTGTGAAAATGAACGAATAGTGTTGAACAGAATTATTAATGTTAAATAGCAATACTTGAAACCATTTAACTGTGTGCAAACAAATCAGCTCTGGCTCATTCAAAAATGTGGCCCATAAAATATGCGTTAACAAATCATATATTTAATATTATCATTATCATCATGTTCCTCTCCTGCCACGCGTCTCTATCGACCATCGTTCGCGGTAAGTCTTCAGGACTACATCCTGTATCTGCACAGAGCTGTTGTTTATAGGTTCTTGCTGGTCATCCTGCCTTTGCTCGTCCATGTGAAGCGGTCCACAGGAGTATGTCACTTATGAGATCGTCCCTACTTCTCCAGCAGTGTCCTGCATGTCTGTATTGTCTAACTTTGATAGTTTTCGTGATAGGTAGTAAGTGGCCGTACAACTGCTGTTTTTGTGTTGTGTTGCCTCCAGGACTACATCCTGTATCTGCACAGAGCTGTTGTTTATAGGTTCTAGCTGGTCATCCTGCCTTTGCTCGTCCATGTGAAGCGGTCCACAGGAGTATGTCACGTATGAGATCGTCCCTACTTCTCCAGCAGTGTCCTGCATGTCTGGTTCGTCTAACTTTGATAGTTTTCGTGATAGGTGGTAAATGGCCGTATAGCTGCTGTTTTTGTGTGGTGCTGCCTCCAGGACTACATCCTGTATCTGCACAGAGCTGTTGTTTATAGGTTCTAGCTGGTCATCCTGCCTTTGCTCGTCCATGTGATGCGGTCCACAGGAGTATGTCACTTATGAAATCGTCCCTACTTCTCCAGCAGTGTCCTGCATGTCTGTATCGTCTAACTTGGATAGTTTTCGTAATAGGTGGTAAGTGGCCGTACAACTGCTGTTTTTGTGTGGTGCTGCTTCCAGGACTTGTTAAATAAGGATTGAAAAGCCATAAAATCCAATCAATCAACCAGCCAACCACGGTTATTAAACAGAGGCAGTAAAAAACAAATACTGAGCCTAATATCGACATGGTATTGATTTCATTGTTGTATAAACCTACCACCTTAATTCACCATCTACAATTTGAATAATTGATCAATTAATATATCCCCATTTTAATTACTTAAAAGTCTTACAGAGGTGAAAAAGAAAGAAAGAAAGAAAGAAAATGGAAATTTAAGATGATTAATTTTAATGAGACATAAAACCATCTAGAGTAATTTTATGCCTTTAGGTTAGGGAATCCCGTTCATTTTACGTTCATATTGATATGTTTATGTAGTTGTTTCTTACGATTTTTTTTCACGCGGCCCAATCGAATACGAATATTTTTTTAAAGAGATCTCTTTGATCCTTTGATGGTACCTACTCTTTTTTTCTATTCTATTTTTTGTTTTTAATGGCATATCAACCTTTGTAGGTTATTTAATGCCAAATCTATTCTAGAAGAACAGTAGTGGTACTATTTAACCCATAGCTGGGAGAAGAACCAGACATGCAGGACACTGCTGGAGAAGTAGGGACGAACTCATAAGAGATGTACTCTTATGGATCCCCACACATGGCCGCGCAAAAGCAGGACGACCAGCACGAACATACATTCAGCAGCTATGTGAGGATACAGGATGTTGTCCTGAAGACCTACCTAGAGCGATGAACGATAGGGAGGAGTGGCGAGAGAGGGTCAGGGATATCCGTGCTACCAGCGTGATATGATGATGATGATGGGAGGATAAGGGGGTTCATACCTTTTCCCAAGGGTATTTGCCTGAAAGTGAACGTAATAGCGCGAATGGAGTACGAACTCGCGTTCTACGATTCCGCAGTCCATCGCTTTAACCATTACACCACGAGGACAGCCCCTTTGATGGTACCCTAACAAGTAATAACACACAGGGTCAGAGTGGGAGTAATGGTAAAAAGGGGTACTCCACACTCTCCAGAGTTTCAGTATTGAAGCCTCAACATTTGGTGGGACGGTCTTCCCCTCCATCAGCTAATACAGTCAATGTATCCTGAAGAACATATTCTCAATAGAGGGTCTCTAATAATAAACAAGAATCAACAAGAAGCCATATTGCTGCAAGGCATCTATATAGGATTTAAATTGACAAATTTCGATAAAGATGAAATAAAATAATTATGTAGCGTCATCAACAACAACTGCTGTTTCGGTGATTTCTATTCGTAGCGTTAGAATTTTTCGTTATTTTATTCTCTCCCCGTTCAGACAATAGACATCACCTGGTTAGCTTCTTCGTTTTTCTTGGAACAGGACTCTTTTCGTGTCTTTGAATCATTCTCCGTTCGTAGAAAACGTTCGTCTCCTAGCACCCCAGTTACCAAAAAGAGACCTAATCACGAAATCCATATTTGGGGCCTCTTGTTACCTATTAGAAATCCACAACTAACATGCTGTCAAAGATCAAACAGGATGTTTCAGCTGTGCCTTATGGTACACAAGGGACAGCGGAAATGAACCGCATGAATTGAGCGTGAAGGAAAATGTGTGGGCATCCAAAAAATATATAATGCAGAAGTTTTTCGACCCGAGCAGAGTCAGGTGGTCAGATTCGGAAAGCAGCCAGTGAGTAGACACGTCAGTTCGGAGGGGGAGGGGGGAAGGTGACTCCCGAATTGAGAACCTGCCGTGTATAAAGCCCCCGTGTGAAGAAACAAGGCTCTAAGTATGTCTGTCTCCACATGGTGTCAATCTTCACAGTCTCCTGTTTCTCTCTCCTATACATACATCCATCACAGCGTTTCGAATAAAAGAGATAATATTTTTTTATTAATGAGTGTTATGGTCTTTTCATTCCGGGTACACAACACTCAGAACACAACAACCCCATCTCTGCAACAGATGGATGATAGTTTAAATGGAAAACTCTGCAAGACAGGTCCCCAGGTGCTAGATCAAGCGAATCATGTTACAGCTTGTCTCCTATTAAAGTCTATCAACCTGTCTTTCTTGCGGTTACTGGCTCGTCTATTTGTACAAATATAACAAAAAATAACTAATTATTTATCTTATTAAGATTTTTATTCACATCGATTGCATCTCTACAGAGGGGTAAGACCCCCCCACAAGAGTGTCCAGGTGGCCCAGTCAGCTGGGGTTGTAGAATACAAAACAATCTGATGGTAGGCTTTAGAAATGCGGAAGCTTTGGGGAATATGGAGTACCCCTTCATTGCCATAACAACCGGATCATCTCTGGCTCGGAGTGGGAACACCTAAAGTAAAGTAAGTAACGTTTGGAATTTGGGTAATTATTCGTATTAAATAGAAATAAGTGAAATCCTTTAACTGTGGGAAAAAATGTACTTAAGCTCGTTTAAAAATGTTATCTACAAAATGGGTTTAGAAATCATATATTTAATATATATGTATAAAAAGGATTTGGCATTAAATAGCCTACAAGGTTTGATATGCCATAAAACACAACCAACCAACCAACTTTTTTTTTTTTTTAAATGACCGAGGTTAAATCACAATATTTTTATTTACCTTTAATAATTAGTTTGGTTTCTTTGTTTAATGGCTCAGCAGCCGAGGGATATTTAGTGCCAAAGCTATCTTTGTAGAAGAATAGCAGTGATACTATTTAAACCAAAGTTTTGACCGGCGGATAAAGGAGTTCATGCCTTTCTGAAGACTATAAGTCCGAGAGTGAACGTTAGAGCGCTTCTGGGGATCGAACTTGCTTACTACGATGTTGTAGTCCTGCACGTTAGACACTACGCTTCGAGAGCTCGCCCCCAATTGATAATTAGATCTATTGCTAATTATACAAGCAGGCAAATATAAAGTGATTACCTTGTCCGGGAGTGACGACATTGAATTCCATTGTCTACTAATAAGGCCGCACTCTATTAATTGTAGCAACTTTACCACAAAAATCTTTGTCCTGCCTATGACATTAAACTGCATCATTATAGCGAGGCCCCAGTTTGGAGTTTGGGGAATATGAAATACTTCTTCAATGCTATTACTCTCAGGTCCACTCTGACCCGGAGGAGTAGTACCTGTTGGTTTAAATAGAAATACGTAATCGTTTTCTAAATTTGAAACCATTGAACTGTGTGCAAACAAATTACTGATGTTAAATTGAATTATCAGTATTGCATTGCAAGTCATGGATGACCCAGTCGGCTGGGACAGCAGAATACACCAATTGCATCTCTACAGAGAGGTAAGACCCCCCCCAATGAGTGTCAAAGTCGCCCAGTCGGCTGTGGTTATAGAATACAAAACAATCTGATGGTAGGCTTCAGAAATGCGAGAGCTTTGGCGAATGCGGAACACCCCTTCATTGCCATAACAACCGGATCATCTCTGGCTCGGAGTGGTATGAACTAAAGTAAAGTAAGTAAAGTTGGCGACCGTAGTCGAGGGTGACCAGAAGGCTCCGTTTTTAATAGCTACTACACCAAGATGTAGGGGGAGGGCGCTACTCCTGTCACTGGATTGCTTCACCTTACCCTTGTTACGTACCTTCTATTACTGAGTGTTAAGCAATGAGATATCAAGTACCATCTTAAAAGTCTTTGGTATGACGCGACATAGGAGTGAACCCAGGTCTCCCGGAATGGGTCCTATCTATGGGTCTAATAGAACTATTTGACATTTAAATTGTGTACTTATGCTAAATTAAATTGTTTGAAATTTTACGTGTAAGTGTGTGTAAACAAATGACTGATGTTTAATTGAATTGTTAGTGATATATAGCAATACTTGAAAACATTAAACTGTGTGCAAACAAATGATTAATAGTAAATAGAATTATTCGTATTAGATAGAAATAAGTGAAATCATTTGATTGTGTGAAAAAAAATTTACTTAAGCTCGTTTAAAAATGTTATCTACAAAATGTGTTTAGGAATCATATATTTAATATATATGTATAAAAAGGATTTGGCATTAAATAGCCTACAAGGGTTGATATGCCATAAAACCAAACCAAAACCAAAATAATTCCAGGAACCATTTAACTGCAGGCAAACAAATGCGTTTGAAAATAATGTTACCTACAAACTATCCATTCATTTTTATTATATGAAATGGATTTGGCATTATATAACCTACAAGGGTTGATATGCCATAAAACAACCAACCAACCAACTTCTTTCTTTCTTTCTTTCTTTCTTTCTTTCTTTTAAATGACCGAGGTTAAATCACAATACTAGTATTACTTAGCAATACTTGGAACAATTTTTAGGCAAATGATTATGTTGAAAAGAATTACTATTGTTAAATAGCAATACTTGAAATCATTTACTATGTGCAAACAAATGAGCTCATTTAAAAATGATTTTACCTTCAAACTATTCGTTTAGAAATCATAACAATTTGATATATTCGTAAAATAGGATTTGTCATTGAATAACCAACAAGGGTTGATATGCTATAAAACCCAACCAATCAACCAATAAAATCTTAAGTTCAAACCTTTAGTTAAGTAAGTAAATAAGTAGAGTTGGCGACCGTAGTCGAGGGCGACCAGAAGCTACTACACCGAGGTGTAGAGGAGGGCGCTACTCCTTTCCCTGGATTGCTCCACTTTACCCGTGATACGTACCTTATATTACTGGGTGTTAAGCAAGGAGGTACCAAGTACCATTTTTAATGTCTTTGGTATGTTGCGACCTGGGATTGAACACTCCTCCCACAAAGCCAACATTAAATGAGAAAAATCTACTAACGATGTAATAAGTGTTTTGATAGGTAGGTACTTGGAGATCAGTTTCTAGAGTGTAGATAAACAGATTTAATTAATCTTTCAACAAGGCTATGGAGAGGCTACATTTGATGCTTTAGAAGGTCACATGCAGCCTTAAGGCCGCAAAATGCCGACCGCTGACATAGCCTCATACCATCGATACCATACCATCAAAGTGTGTCAATAAAACAAATTCCTTTGACTCTCTCTCTCTCTTTCTCTCTCTCTCACACACACACACACACACATACCATCCATCCAACTCGGTCATTACACTTTTTAATTCCGCTTAACGGTACCCAGTGCACGCAGAGAGCTGTTTAATGTAAAGTTTGGTCGATTGACCAACACTGGTGGGTCCATGTGTGTGACAATACCCGCTCGGCCCCCGGAATACATCAACTTCTTCGAAACAATTTCAATCTTGGCCGGTGATCATCTAGTGGTTCCGATAGGGGCATCACACATTTCTTTATGGCTACAAGAAATACAATCAAGGGAGTGGGAGGAAAGAACAAAGAACAAACGAACAATATAGGCTTGGGTTAACTCAAGTGCAAGAAGGTTAAATTGTAACACTCTGCATTCCTTTGCATATGTAGACTAATGCTAGCGTGCATCCTTCGCGAAATTTCCACAAAGCTACTAGGAATGCCAACTCATCTTGACTGGTCTTCGCTCACTTGCTTCTGGACCCTATCTCCTGCCGACTGGTCTCTTCTGCTGTCCGGTGTCGACTGCCTACTGCCCCTCTCCCGTCTCCTTTCGCCAACTGCTTCCTCTGGGTTCCTTCTCCAACTCCTCTGACTTGCGTTCTCTTACCCACTTCTGGTCACGTCGAAGATCGCTGACTCAGGTTTTTGTTTGGTTTCGCGCCAAAACAGACAAAGGGATCGTCTGCTTAACGGACCACCCACATAGTGTCACATGTGTAGGAGTCCATAGGAAAACGTCGCATATGAGTTTACCCTTATTTCACCAACATATCTTACTCATTTTACTTCTATTGTTTATGAGACGGGAGTTAAGTGGCCGTACAAGTGCTGTTTTATAAGGTGCTGCTTCCAGCATTTGTTCAGAACACTACGAAATATCATCTTTGTGTATTTCTCATCTAGCTTTTTCTCCAAGCATTTTCAAGTGGTGCAACCATGCAATAGTACTGATACGGCTACTGCTTGGAAGAATTCCCGTTTTATTTTATCAGAGAGGTCAGATTTCCATAATTAACAATCTGGACAAAAATAAAAACGATTAAATGGATAAATCGCTGAAGAAGAAGAAGAAGAAGAAGAAGAAGAAGAAGAAGAAGAAGAAGAAGAAGAA
The DNA here is from genome assembly GCA_963585895.1 of Sepioteuthis lessoniana. Lineage (NCBI taxonomy): Eukaryota > Metazoa > Mollusca > Cephalopoda > Myopsida > Loliginidae > Sepioteuthis > Sepioteuthis lessoniana. Next base: position 12,405,233 of record OY757931.1, on the reverse strand, counting down.
GAAGAAGAAGAAATACAACTTAGGTAGTTTGATAAAATAATGGAGAGAGGAAAAGAAATATTTAAAAGAAAAACACGTAAGGAAAAGAAAGGAAAGAAAACGAGGGAGAAAGATGGAAAAAAAAAGAACTAAAAGAAAAATAATCATGGAAAAAAACAACAAAAAATGCAAATAAAAAGGACACAGACCGGTCAATAAAACTATTTTAAACCATGTGCATATTTTAGACACTGAGTCTTTTCAAAATAATGACTGTGGCAGACGACACGAAACTGCAATCACATTTACAGGAGTTTGGTCAACAATATAGTTTCGAACTTTGAGAAGTAAAGACCGTAATTTATCATAGCTGTATAGTGTACACTATTCTTCACAACTGATTTCCACTCTCAAGTAATATCTTGTAACCAGTAGCGGAACCTTCCCTTGTCTGCTAAGCAAGCAGAGACTACAAATAAAAAGAAAAAAAAAACTATTGCTCAGACGTGAGTTGTCAAACTACTTGATGCATCACATGTTTTGTTTTTTTTTTTTTAGTTTTTAAACTACTCGTTGGCAAACTGCAACCTGCAAGCTACATGTGACCCGCACTGCTTTTTGAATAGCCTGCCTAAGATTTCATTCTTTTTTAGAAAAGATTTTTTAATGAAGAGGGAAAAAATCAACTTTTCCTTATTTCTAAAACAGACGCTTACCAGTAATGAAAACGTTTAAGTTGTCTGGAGCTGTAGAATACATCGACTGCATCTCCCCCACCAACGAGTGTCCTGATATTTGACTCTAAACAGTCTGATGGTGAGGTTCCAGTAATGCTGAAGCTTTGGGAAATGCTAAGTACTCCTTCATTGCCATTACTCCCAGGTCCACTCTGGCCGGAGTGGTAGCACCAGATAGGGTCCTATCTACGGGTCAAATAGAAGTAAACGGTTTTCTTATGGTAAACTGAATTGTTTGAAATAGAACTGTTTTGACATTCAACTGTGTGGGTGGACAAAAACTATACTAATACTCAACTGAATTGTTTGAATTAGAACTGTTTGACTAAACTGAACAGCTGGAAATAAAAATGTTTTTGACAATTAAACTGTGTACTTTTGCTAAACTGAATCGTTTAAAATAGAACAGTTCATTTGAATAAAAATGAATTTGGCATTAAATAACCTATTAACGTTGATATGCCATAAAACCCAAACAAACAAGGAGAGACGGCATATAAAGTTGGCGACCGTAGTAGAGGGTGACCCGAAGGCTCCCTTTTCGATAGCTACAACACCGAGGTGTCGGGGAGGGCGCTACTCCTTTCTCGGGATTGGCACATTTTATCCTTGATACGTATGTTATAATGCTGAGTGTTAAGCAAGGAGACATCAAGTACCATTTTTTGAGTCTTTGGCATTAATCGACCTGGGATTGAACCCAGGTCTCCTGTGACATTGGCGAACATTGTAACCATTATGCAAATGTCCTGTATTTTAAAAGTTTTTACTATTTGACAGGTTTAACGTTCGAGACTTTAAACATATTACTAGTTTCCTTGGTGACAGGAAAAATATCTAGTCGAGTCCCCACACACCAAGGACTTTAGTATAACAGTGATATCATCATCATTGTCATCAAGACGTGTCGACTTGACTTCCTCGCGCCATCCGTCCCTATCAGCATTTGCCTTTGGTAAATCCTCTAGACGGCACTCAGTTTCTGCATAAAGCTAATGAATGTTTTCACAGATCGGCCAACACTGGTTTGTATATGTGTTGGGGTCCATAGGAGAATGTCGCTTATGAGCTTGTCCTTACTTCATTAGCAGTGCCCAGCATGTCCGGTTCGTCTTAATTAGAGAGTTTATTAGATGAGAGGTAAGTGGCCGTACAGTCACTGTTTAGTAGAGTGTTGCTTCCAGGATTTATTGAAGACAGCTCGTAGCATCCTTGTACAGAGAATAAACCGAAGGAAAGACAATATAAGATCATTTACACACACACACACACACACACACAAACTAACATATTATACATGATACACACACATGTAGTGTTAAAAGAATACGCAAAAATGTTTCAACAGATAGAAATGAGCACATATTGTTTTATGAACAAGCAGTACATAGAAGTGGGGGGAGGGGCAGAAAAATAGAAAAAGACTTTGTGATATGGATGATAAAATATTCAAAGCCATGTTGATTTTACTGTTCAGAGGCAGGAAAGGAGACCAAGTCTCTACAGTTCAAACAACATAGACAAAGCAGGCCGAAAACGTATTTAATCTACTTTTTTAACTTTCATGTGACAATCCAACGGACACGCCCATTCTTTAAGGAAGACAACCTTTTTTTGTCTCGCTACTCTACCACTTCCAGTCTATATTCAATTTTGCTGATTTGCTATTTGATACAATTCAATACTAAGTCCTTCATCTTAGACAAATGAAGTGGTTGGTTGGTTGGGTTTTATGGAATATCCACCCTCGTTGGTTATTTGATGGCAAATACTGTTTACGCATATATATTAACTATATTTGGAGGTGACCGTGGTGTAATGGCTATCGTCGTAGGAAATGGACACGGCGACACGAGTTCAAATCCTCGACGAGACTGATTGCATTTCACATAGCACTAATACCCTTGGGAAAGGTATGAATCCAATTATTCTCCCTCCAGCTATGGGTTATTTACCCATAGCTGGAGGGAGAATAATTGGATTAGGGCAGACTAGGTTCTTCAGCCTTGGTGAGGCAACTAGTCTAGGAGAAGGAAAACTCTGAATTCAAACCTGTTAAACTCCGTTTAAAAAAATTGACCTAGTGTCATATCCTGCCCATGCGGAGGGGTTGGTAAATATGATATATATTAACTATATCATTGGTAAACAAATAATTTGTAGGTAATATTTTAAACAAGTCAAAGCTAATTTGTTTGTACACAATGAAATGGTTTCAAGTATTGCTATCTAATACAAACAATTCAACATAACTAATTCGTTTGTGCACAGTTAAAGGGTTTCAAGAATTGCTTGGTAACATCAACTATTCAATTTAACATTAGCAATTTGTTTACACACAGTTGAATACTTAAACAGTTTTATTTGACCCCGAGATAGGACAGGTATTACCACCCTGGATCAGAGTAGACTAGAGAGTAATTGTGGTGGAGGGATACTCCACATTCACAGAATTCCGGGACTGGAGCCTCATCATCAGATGCAGTTTAGATACTCCTTTGGTGGGGGTGGGCTTACTCCTCAGCAAAGATTCAGTCGGCGTATTCTCGAGCCCCAGCCGGCTGGGCTATAATCAAATGAAGGTTACTTAGAAAGTTATTGAACATATAACATTTTTTTTTAAGTGTGCAGAGCTGGTTAGCATGCTGTTTTATATTTCGGATAAATATGGATTTCATCGAATTTTCCTAATCTATGTATTAGTATCCTCCTTAATCATTTGCCCTAAGCGACCCAAATACTAAATCGCATGTTGCAATGAATTGTCGATAAGTATGAGTGCCCAATATATCTTGTCCTGCTAACTAAATGACAACTAGTTACTATTGAAAATCTTCTTCTTTTTTTTTTCTTTCTTATATTTTTTTTTTCTTTCTAAACAAATTGGACTCCCAACGAAACGTTTGGGGAAAAAGCTTGATGAGAACTACACGAGGATGCTACGTGCTGTGAAAAAAATACTGGAAGCAGCAACCTACAAAAGCATAAACTGCACGGCCACTTACCTCCTATCACTCAAACCATCCAAGTAAGACGAACAAGACATACTGGGCATTGCTGGGAAGCAACGACGAACTCATAAGTGACATTCTCTTATAGACTCCTACACACGGACACACCAGTGCTGATCGACTTACATTCATCTCTTCTGTACGGATACTGAGTGCCGTCTAGTGGACTTAGAAAAAGTGATGGCCAATCGTGACAGATGGCAAGAGAGAGAGAGAGAGGGAGAGAAAGAGAAAGAGAGAGTATCAAAGGAATCCATATTCTCAGCATGGCATGATGATGATGATGATGATGATGGGCATAGAGGTTATGTTAAGGTGCAACATTATTTATATTCATGTGATTTATAAAATAAAACACTGGAGATTTACGGTCAACTCACAATGAAAGTGCTGGTTCCCGCCAGTTCACAGCAATTAAGCAACAACGAGCCTGTTCGGCACTTGGGGGTGTCCTCGTGGTGTAATAGTTTAAGCGATGGACTGCGGAATCGTAGTAAGCGAGTTCGTACTCCAGTTGCGCTATTACATTCACTTTTGGACAAATACCCTTGGGAAAGTTATGAACCTCCTTATCCTGTCATCTATGGGTTAAATAGTACCACTACTGTTCTTCTAGGAGAATGGCTTTGGCATTAAATAACCTACAAAGGTTGATATGCCATTAAACAAAGAAACCAAACCAAACCAAACCTGTTCAGTTCTTAAGTGAGTGACCACTTAAGAGCAGTAACTAAACAATGTGAAGTCTGTTTGGAGTCAGACGGAGAAAAAAAAGTGTAAATAGTATAAAACTAATCTGTTTGGAAGAATAACTTTAACTCTCCCAGATGTATCCAAGTATATTAATCCATAAAATGTCTTATTTCATCCCTCTCCACCCTCATTCGATCAATGGTTGATTCTAATTTTACTCGCTTGCTTATTAACATATAGCAAGCAAAAGATATATTTAATATTCCCTACGTGAGTCATATCTGTTTTTCCCGGAAACCGCAAGAAAAAGAGATCTTGGAAAGCAATTACCTAACGACAAAATGACTAAGACAAATTAACCGACTTCTAACTAGTACAATAAACTAGCTGAGGTTTGTGTCTACGTAGGGTAAGAGGTCAAGGTTTCGTTCTCAGACACAACGAGATTAACAAACAGAAAAATTTTCCACTTTTTTTAAGGTGAAGTATTATTAATTTTTATTTCTAATTTTGACTTGTATTTTTTTTAACACACACACACGCACTCACACACACGCACTCACACACACGCACGCGCGCACGCACGCATATATATTATTGCAACTCAATCAGTTTGTCGTTTCTTGTTTGGTTTGGTTTGGTTTGGTTTGGTTTGATTTAGTTTTATGGCAAATCAACCATTATAGGTTATTTAAAACCAAATCCATTTGTATATATATATATATATAAAGTTCTATTTCAAACAATTCAGTTTAACAAAAGTACACCGTTTAGTTCTGTTTGACTCGTAAATAGGTCTCTATTAGGTGCAACCACTTCGGGACAGAATGGACCGGGGAGTGATGGCAATAAAGGGGTACTCCACATTCCCCAAAGCTTCAGCATCACTGGAACCTTACCATCAGAATGTTTAGTGTTATATCGAGGACACTCGTTATGGGAGTTTTACCCCTATGCAGAGATAAGCCGATGTATTTTGCAGCCCCAGCCGACTTGGCCAATTAGTCGTTTCTGTGGCATCGAAAAACAAAAATGACTGAGAGAGGAAAATGTAATTAAAATTAAAATGACCAAAGAAAATAGTAGTTAGAATTCCGCCCTGTAGACTAAGGCTGTAGAGTACACCGACTGCAGAGTACACCGATTGCACCTCTGCAGGTGAGTAAGGCATTCCTCCCAACAAGGTTACCTGTTGGTCGTGGGTGGTGATTTGTAATGCTTCATGACGACATCCTGGTGGCTGACCAGGCAACTGAAGTGGCCATGTGACCTGCAGCACTACACTTTGACCCTTTCTGGGCTAGACGATCGGTTTGGATATTTGGTCCGACCATATACTTCAAATTACTGCCCGTGGTGTAATCGTTATCGCCGTAGGAAATGAACACGGCGACACGAGTTCAAATCCTGGACGAGATTGACTGCATTTCACATAGCACTAATACCCTTGGGAAAGGTATGAATCCAATTATTCTCCCTCCAGCTATGGGTAAATAGAAGGGCAGACTAGGTTCTTCAGCCTTGGTGAGGCAACTAGTCTAGGAGAAGGAAAACTCTGAATTCAAACCTGTTAAACTCCGCTTAAAAACTGACCTTGTGTCATATCCTGCCCGAGCGGAGGGGTTGGGTAAATAGGATATACTTCAAATTACTCTGGTGAGAAAAAAAGTTAACCAATTCTATTTTATCTTAAAAGGGATTCGAAAGCAGTGACTGGGAGTGAATTGAGCTGAGATAGCAATGCTTGAAACTTTTTAAACAATTATTTTAACGGAGTTTGATAGGTTTAAATTCAGAGGGTTTTTTTCTAGCTCAGCCTAACCAACTATTCACTAATAGCTAGAGGGTAAATATTTGGATGTTTACTTTTTCCAATGGTATTAGCACTATTAGAAATGCTAACAATTTCTCCAACAATATATATATATATATATATATTTATATATACAATTTTCTTCATATATATATATATATATATATATATATATACATTATATATATATATATGTATATATATCCACCTTCCTTCATATATATATATATATACACTTTCCATCACATATATGTATATACATATATATATATATATATATATATATTCACCTTCCTTCATATATATATATATATACATACATAGGGAACCATTTTGTTAAATTGGTTGATGGCAGCCGAGCAAATTATATAGTAATGAAAAGGGGTGATGCTTGCATTAATCTATGCAATTGCAAACGACAGAAATAAGACTTTGGATAGCAAGACAACAAAAATCTGCGCAGTGATTAAACTGGCCCCATACAACCCTTAGCAAAAGATGATTATAAAATCTACACAGCGATTAAACTAACCCCATACAACCCTTAGCAAAAGATGATTATAAAATCTGCACAGCGATTAAACTGGCCCCATACAACCCTTAGCAAAAGATGATTATAAAATCTGCACAGCGATTAAACTGGCCCCATACAACCCTTAGTAAAAGATGATTATAAATACGTAATTCATTTTATTGATGACTATTATGGCCTTACAATGTTATATTTCTAAAAAAAAAAAAAACAAGTCCGTCACTTTGCTCGCTACAACGAAATATCTAGCTGACATCGCTCTTTACGGCCATGTAAAATGTTTACGGACAGACAACGGAAAGGAGTTCATTCCTGAACCTTTTCAACGGTGACTTGTACTTAATAGAATCAAACACGGGAGGTCAGCTCCTTATTCTCCCCATGAAAATGGGACCGCTGAATGGTCACGGCGTGCTTTATTTTCTATGGCAAGGTGTCTCCTAATTAAATCAAAATTGCTTAAAAACTTATGGGTTTACGTATTGATGGCTTCAGCGTATATTAGAAATCGCTGTTACAATAAAAACACAAGAAAAACTCCACATGAATGTTTTACTGGTTCAAAACCAAATTTAAATAAGATGCATATTTTTGGCATGACATGTTTTTCTTGTATATAAAATAAAACAAAATTAGAACCTCGTTGTGAAAAAGGCTTCTTTATCGTCTATGATAAACAAAGTCCAGCTTACTTGATTTACTTTCCAGAAAGAATGGCCATTAAAAAAGTTAGGTTGGGAAATTTACCGACTCTCATGATAATAGCACACTTTCGAAACTAAATAATTATACCGAATTCCAATAGAAGAAAAAAGTAGTATAACAAAATATGAAAATACCAGTAAATTACTAAATCAAAGAAATGAATTGATATTTAAATGTCACCATAAAAATAGATATAAGCTTATGAAAAATGACTTTAAGCTTTATATATATATATATATATATATATATATATATATATATATATTAAAAAAACCACAACAACAATGGCAAATTTCTTTATATATATATATATGTGTGTGTGTGTGTGTATGGATTTGTATATATATATATATATATATATATATATATGTTTTTAGATTTAATTAAAGTAAATGTACTTTGGATTTTAGTATATATGTTTTAAGATTTGATCTAAGTTAATTCTTATATTTTAAACAACTTTTTTTCATTTATTTAAATTATATAATAAGCGACATAGGTTATTAATTTATTTTGATTATAGAGTGCATATTATGAATGATATTTTTGTTGTACATAGTAATAATTATTAACATTAATTAGAATGATTTGTTCTTGGTATGTATCATTAAATGTTAATTATTATATTAAGTAATAATATATTGTGGTAGTTGTTGATATCTGTTGTTATTTTTTGTTTTTGTTGGCATTGATGTTATCAATATTCATTATAATTATAATATTAATAGGTTTGATGATTATTAGTAATAATTGTAATTGTAATATTAATTGTGATGATAATTCTTAATATAATATCTATAATACTTGGTATGATTTTATTTATAAATCTTAGGATTTGAGGTTTAGTAATAATATGAATATTATGATAATATGTATGATATAATTGTAATCTTGAGGATATATAATATTGTTATATTTGCTTATAATTTTAGATAATATCTTAACAGTAACTGGTATAATTTTTATTTTTACTTTTAATGTGACCAATTATACTGAATAGTACTAAAATGACAATTTTCTTAGTTTTTGATAAAATGGTATTAATATACAATATAATATTTTATAATATGATTTTATATTTATTATGAGGTGGTTAATTCCTATGTAAATTGTTTATAGGAGCTAATTTTCTCTCCCTCAATCAATTTATTCCTTTATTCTATATTTTTTACTTATTTGGGTTTAAAAGTTTTTTTGCCATTGCATAAAATAAGTGGAAAGGAAAGAGAATTCAAGAATTGATACATCTTCATACAGGAATTGAATGTCATTTGTCAACCAGACAAGAAAAACAAATAGTCTGGTCATTACCTAGTTAAAAGAAAAATAAAAAAATAAAAAGCAAATAAAATTTGGGTTCGGGAGATAGGGTGACCGGAATTTTGTGGGGTTTTTTTTCTAAATCTTCATTAGAAAATTCTCATTATTTCTTTGTCTAAAGATGCAGATTTAATATTTTTAAATAAATATAGGGTCTGCTGAAATAAATATCATTACATAAAGCATGAGTAATTTTTAAAGGTTTTGCTTTCATATGTCATATATATATATATATATATATATATATATAATCTTTAAATATACATATATATATGACAAGAAAAATAAGTAAGTGAAGGCATGTGTTTCTGTGTCTGTCTTAATGTGTGTGAGAGATAACGTAAAGAGAGAGAGAGAGAGAGAGAGAGAGAGAGAGAGAGAGAGATCTTGATGGGTCAAATTCTGCTAATGTATGTAACTTATATTAAAGTATCTGGCATTTTTTTCTTTTTTCTTCCTTTCTTTTTTCCTTCTTTCTTTCTTTCTTTCTTTTTTTTTTTCACCCTTCTTACAAATGTTCACTGCATAATTAAAAGCCTTCATTGCAGACTTGTTCAGACAATATTGTCTTGAAAAGAACCTACCCAACCAACGTTTCCTACCAGAAAGCCACAGTCCAGTGGATTTTGATCGACAAATCAACCAATCAAAATGCTGCAAAAGTTTACATAGTTTGTAATTAGATAACAAAATTACACTGCGTAAATTATACCGAAAATTACACCTTAATAGAAGTAAACGTTGTTTTTGGGCGTGATGTTTTTTTAAGTGCACGACCAAATGAACCTTTCCGACATTTTCTATTAAATTCAACAATTGACGAATTAATTTTTTAATGACTCAATTTTTTTCGACGCTTCAAGATATTTAAATCAATTGAACAAAAAAAAAAACATTCTGTGGTAAAACCTCTGGTAGAACGATATAACCATAAAGAGCACTAAGAGTCAAAAGGTACAGGAAAGTTATTTGGGCAAAATATAAGAAATGCCAATCATGTTTCATAAAGCTATGCAAGCAATTTTTCGATTGGAAAAAATTTCACTGACATTCATATACTTTCATGCCAGACGCCATTTTGCCACACTGCCATCTGCAACACGCATGCGACCAATATCTGACGAAGTAACACAATATAATAAAATAGGAGATATTAGGTTGGTTGGTGATTGGGAGGATATGTAGTCAAGTCCCCACTCATTGGCCTAATGAGTAAAGTGCTCGCCAATGGTCCAGAAGACCGTGGTTTAATCCCAGATCGAGTCATACCAAAGACTCAAAAATGGTACTTGATGCCGCCTTGTTTAACACCCAGCATTATAAGGTCAGTTTCAAAGGTAAAGTGGCGCAATCCTGGGAATGGAGTAGCGCTCTCCCCAACAACTCGGTGTAGTAGCTATTGAAAAGGGAGACTTTGAGTCACCCTCGACTAAAGTCGCCAACTTTACTTATATCCGTGATATACTAACTCTGAATTAACAGACGGAGAGACAAGATAAGTTATTTACATTGAGATAAATATTTAATACAAACATGATATACAAACAAGACCTACTGATAAGAAGAAAAAAAACGACCCCCAACATATAAAACATATGCATATTTTTCTATGAATAAGCAGTATATGAAAGGAGTTAAAAACGGTAAAAGTCTTGCTTGGGTGCAGTGATCATAGCCATATGTACATCAGGTTTCAATGATGAGGCAAGAAATAATGTTTATCAACAGTTCAATGAACAGAGACAAACGATACATCTTTTCTGTTCAAATAATAATAGTCATATGTTGGAACTCAGTGTTATGGCATCAAGTTATGCGTCATCATCATCATCATCATTTTGTCGGACCATCAGCACGGATATTCCTGACCTTTTCTCGACACCCTTCCCTATCGTCCTTTGCTTCCGGCAGGTCGTCAGGGCTACATCCCGTATCTAGAAAGAGCTGCTGTATGTAGGTTCGAGCTGGTCATCCTGCCAATGCTCGTCCATGTGAAAGGGTCCACAGGAGTACATCCCTTATGAGCTCGTCCCTTCTTCTTCAGCAGTATCCCGCATGTCTGGTTCGTCTAACTTGGATAGTTTTCGTGACGGGTGGTAAGTGGCCGTACAGCTGCTGCTTTGTTGGGTGCTGCTGCCTCCAGGACTAGTTCAATATTGCTCGCAGCATTCTTGGGTAATTGCCGTCAATCTTTTTCTCCATACGTTTAGTTAGCGTCCATGTAGTGCATCCATATAGCAATATCGACACGACCGCTGCATGGAAAAAACTGCGTTTCATTTTATCGGTCAAGTCTGACTTCCATATGACCGATAGCCTATCGATAGCAGTTCATGCCATTGCTAGTCACGTGTTGATGTCAAGTTACAAGTAATAATCCTTAACACAAATAATTTACAGTTATGTAACATCAAGTAATCCGATCGAATCAGAATGATTTTTATACAGATATGTTTGATCCATCAGTGGGTTAAGTTTGGTTTAATGGCATATCAACCCTAGCAAGTCATTTGATGCTAAATCCTGCTTATACATAGATATTAGATACGATCAGTAAACACTTTTTGTTGATAACATCCCTTAATGAACTTGCAATCAATTTTTTTACTCACTTTTATGGTCTCAAGTATTTCTATCGAACACGAATGATTCTATTAACTATTAATCATTTGTTTGCAGACAGTTAAATAGCACCAAGTATTGTTTCTTATCTAACAATTCATTTGAACATCAGTCATTTATTTACACACAGTTAAATGATCAAACATTTTTATTCCTAACAATTTAATTTAGCACAAGTCATTTTTTTGGACAGTTTAAATGTCAATCAGTTCTATTTGACCGATAGATAGAACCCTATCACGTGCTACAACTCCTGGCCAACGTGGAACCGGGAGCGATGGCATTGAAGGGGAAATCCATATTCAAAAAACTCTAAGAGGACAGCCTCACCATAAGATTGTTTAGTGTAAATTCCAGGACACTTATTAGTGGGGTTTTACCCCTCTGCAGAGATGCAGTCCGTGTATTCTACAGCCCCAGCCGACCGGCCTCTCGTTGAAGGTGTTTTACCCCTTTGCAGAGGGTGTATTCTACAGCACCAACCGACTGGCCTCTCGTTGAGAGGCTCTTACCCCTCTGCAGAGATGCTGTCAGTGTATTCTACAACCTCAGCTGACTAGGCTGATCCATAAGTGGGACCGCAATAGTTACTACAACCCCTAATCTGAGTGGACCTGGGAGTAATAGCAATGAATAGATATCCCACATACTTCAGATCACCAAAAAGGAGCTTCACCACCAGATGCTGTTTTACGTCAAACGAGGTTACGTAACTAAGAAATGCGGAAGATTAAAGAATGTCTAGAAATACTGTCAATACTGTTGACTATTCTATAAACTGTAAAATGCGATATAAGCTGTCAAATATTGTTCATAGTGCTGACAATTTTATTAATAGGAAATAAGATATAAGCAGCCAAATATTGTAATAGAGTTGACTATTCTATAAATTGTAAAATGCGATATAAGCAGTCAAATATTTTTCATAGTGTTGACAATTCTATTAACCGTAAAATATTGTCAATACTGTCGACTATTTTATAAACTGAAAAATACGATATAAACGGACAAATATTGTCAATACTGTCGACTATTTTATAAACTGAAAAATATGATATAAACAGACAAATATTGTCAATACTGTCGACTATTTTATAAACTGAAAAATACGATATAAACAGACAAATATTGTCAATACTGTCGACTATTTTATAAACTGAAAAATACGATATAAACAGACAAATATTGTCAATGCTGTCGACTATTTTATAAACTGAAAAATACGATATAAACAGACAAATATTGTCAATACCGTCGACTATTCTATAAACTGAAAAATACGATATAAACAGACAAATATTGTCAATACCGTCGACTATTTTATAAACTGAAAAATACGATATAAACAGACAAATATTGTCAATACTGTCGACTATTTTATAAACTGAAAAATACGATATAAAAAGATAAATATTGTCAATACTGTCGACTATTTTATAAACTGAAAAATACGATATAAACGGACAAATATTGTCAATGCTGTCGACTATTTCATAAACTGAAAAATACGATATATACAGACAAATATTGTCAATACTGTGGACTATTTTATAAACTGAAAAATACGATATAAATAATCAAATATTGTCAATACTATCGACTAATTTAAAAACTGAAAAATACGATATAAACAGACAAATATTGTCAATACCGTCGACTATTTTATAAACTGAAAAATACGATATAAACGGACAAATATTGTCAATACTGTCGACTATTTTATAAACTGAAAAATACGATATAAACAGACAAATATTGTCAATACTGTCGACTATTTTATAAACTGAAAAATACGATAAAAACAGAAAAATATTGTCAATACCGTCGACTATTTTATAAACTGAAAAATACGATATAAACAGATAAATATTGTCAATACCGTCGACTATTTTATAAACAGAAAAATACGATATAAACAGACAAATACTGTCAATACCGTCGACTATTTTATAAACTGAAAAATACGATATAAACAGACAAATATTGTCAATACCGTCGACTATTTTATAAATTGAAAAATACGATTTAAACAGAAAAATATTGTCAATACTGTCGACTATTTTATAAACTGAAAAATACGATATAACCAGACAAATATTGTCAATACTGTCGACTAATTTAAAAACTGAAAAACACGATATAAACAGACAAATATTGTCAATACTGTCGACTATTTCATGAACAGAAAAATACGATATAAACAGACAAATATTGTCAATACTGTCGACTATTTTATAAACTGAAAAATACGATATAAACAGACAAATATTGTCAATACAGTCGACTATTTTATAAACTGAAAAATATGATATGAATGGAAAAATATTGTCAATACTGTCGACTAATTTATAAACTGACAAGTAGGATATAAACAGACAAATATTGTCAATACTGTCGACTAATTTATAAACTGACAAGTAGGATATAAACAGACAAATATTGTCAATACTGTCGACTATTTTATAAACTGAAAAATACGATATAAACAGACAAATACTGTCAATACCGTCGACTATTTTATAAACTGAAAAATACGATATAAACAGACAAATATTGTCAATACTGTGGACTATTTTATAAACTGAAAAATACGATATAACCAGACAAATATTGTCAATACTGTCGACTAATTTAAAAACTGAAAAACACGATATAAACAGACAAATATTGTCAATACTGTCGACTAATCATAAACAGAAAAATACGATATAAACAGACAAATATTGTCAATACTGTCGACTATTTTATAAACTGAAAAATACGATATAAACAGACAAATATTGTCAATACTGTCGACTATTTTATAAACTGAAAAATATGATATGAATGGAAAAATATTGTCAATACTGTCGACTAATTTATAAACTGAAAAATACGATATAAACAGACAAATATTGTCAATACTGTCGACTATTTTATAAACTGAAAAATACGATATAAACAGACAAATACTGTCAATACCGTCGACTATTTTATAAACTGAAAAATACGATATAAACAGACAAATATTGTCAATACCGTCGACTATTTTATAAACTGAAAAATACGATATAAACAGACAAATATTGTCAATACTGTCGACTAATTTATAAACTGAAAAATACCTTCTAAACAGACAAATATTGTCAATACTGTCGTCTAATTTATATACTGAAAAATACAATATAAATGGACAAATATTATCAATACTGTCGACTATTTTAAAACTGAAAAATACGATATAAACGGACAATATTGTCAATACAGTCGACTATTTTATAAACTGAAAAATACGATATAAACAGACAAATGTTGTCAATACTGACGACTAATTTAAAAACTGAAAAATACGATATAAACAGACAAATATTGTCAATACTGTCGACTATTTCATAAACTGAAAAATACGATATAAATGGAAAAATATTGTCAATACTGTCGACTATTTTATAAACTGAAAAATACGATATAAACAGACAAATATTGTCAATACTGTCGACTATTTTAAAAACTGAAAAATACGATATAAACAGACAAATATTGTCAATACTGTCGACTATTTTATAGACTGAAAAATACGATATAAACAGACAAATATTGTCAATACTGTCGACTATTTTATAAACTTAGAAATACGATATATTCAGACAAATATTGTCAATACCGTCGACTATTTTATAAACTGAAAAATACGATATAAACAGACAAATATTGTCAATACTGTCGATTATTTTATAAACTGAAAAATACGATATAAACAGACAAATATTGTCAATACTGTCGACTATTTTATAAACTGAAAAATACGATATAAACAGACAAATATTGTCAATACTGTCGACTAATTTATAAACTGTAAAATACGATATAGATAATCAAATATTTTCAGTACTTTTGACTATTTTATAAACTGTAAAATACGATATATACAGTTAAGTATTGTCAAATATGTTGACTATTTTGTAAACTATGAAATTTGATATGAACAGTCAAATATTGTCACCACTGTTGACTATTTTATAAACTATAAAATACGATATAAATCGTGAAATATTGTCAGTGCCGATGACTTTTTATAAACTGTAAAATACGATATAAACAGTGAAATATTGTCAATATTGTTGACTGTTTTATAAACTGTAAAATTCGATATAAAATGTCTAATATTGTCAATACGGTTGACTATTTTATAAAATGTGAAATGTTCGTGGAAGTTGATTTTTTTTAGAAAGAAAGAAAACCAATAAATCGCAAAAATAAAATAAGGTTTCTGCAATGCGTTGTCTTTGGGGGCAAATAATTAGATGACAATGTCACAGATGATTTTAACCCCCCCCCACATACACACACACACCAAAATGTCATGTCTTTGCGAGCCCCAGTCCAGGGTTCCTTCGTCTCTCAGACCATGTATTTAATATCTCATGACTAGTCCTTGTATATGATGTCCCTGACTCGTAGATCGTTCTCGAAAGTTCAAGTGAGACAAACTTGCTACAGTCTTGTTTTATTTATCTTTTTTATGAGTTAGTAAGTTACACTTACTCGTTACCTCCCATCTCATAAGTAAATTGTGGGATGGGAGGTAACGAGTAGAAACAAAATCACAAGTGACGTTCTCTTAAGGAGTCTAAAACATGGATATACCAGCATCAGTGCCCGTGGTGTAATGGTTATCGTCGTAGGAAAAGAACACGACGACACGAGTTCAAATCCTGGACGAGATTGACTGCATTTCACATAGCACTAATACCCTTGGGAAAGGTATGAATCCCATAATTCTCCCTCCAGCTATGGGTAAATAGTAGGGTAGACTGGGTTCTTCAGCCTTAGTGAGGCAACTAGTCTAGGAGAAGGAAAACTCTGAATTCAAACCTGTTAAACTCCGCTTAAAAAAATTGACCATGTGTCATATCCTGCCCGAGCGGAGGTGGTTGGTAAATATGATCAGCTGACCCACAAAAGGCTTGCATTCATCAATTCTATACTGCCACTGGGTACCGTTTAGAAGTCTCACCAAGAACAATAGCCGATAGGGATAAAATGTAAAGGGAATTCGTGCAGTCAGCACGACCGGATGATGATGATGATGATAGTAAAAGTTAGAAGATCCTGTATGGGTGTGGTTGGTGCAAGGGAAGATACTAAGTTGAGTCCCTACTCAACAACGAACAATATTAGCATTATACATGACTATGATATACAAACACTTAACGTATAGGAAGGAAAGGAAAGATAAACGCATTTTTGCATAAAAGAACATTTAATGTTTTATATAAATAATATACAGTTTGCGAAAGCAAAATATGGAATAATTTTTAAAACGTTTTTTTTTTAGTCTGGTTAGTCCAATTTTTGAAAAAAAAATCAGTTTTCCTGGTTTGGACAACATTTTTTGAAAAAGTGCTTGAATAGTTTCTTCCAAGCAGCGGTCGTGTCGATACTGTTATTGCAGTGCTATTGTAGTGCTATTGCACTACATGGACGCTAACTAAATGGATAGAGAGAAAGCTTGACGGTAACTACACAAGAATGCTGCGAGTAATATTGAACAAGCCCTGAAGGCAACACCTCCACAAAGCAGCAGCTATATGGCCACCTACCACCAATCATGAAATTTATCAAAATTAGACGAGCCAGACATACGAGCCAGACATACAAGCTCATAAGTGATGTACTCCTGTGGACCATATCACATGAACGAGCATTGGCAGGACGACCAGCTCGAACCTACATACAGCAACTCTGTGTAGACCTGCCGGAAGGTATGGACGATAGAGAGAGGTGGTGAAAGAAGGTCAGGGATATACGTACAGATGGCGCGACATAATGATGATGATGATGATGATGACTGAGCAAGAAAAGAAACGACAAAAAATCAACGCTGAAACCAAGCCAAAAAAATTCTAAAATAATTGGACTTTCTTTTATGCCCTTCACCTCCTTGATTATGCTCTATGGAGTGTTTTATAAAAAAACAAATACAACTTCCCATCTAAATATTGGTTTGCTCAAGACTGCTATTGAGGAGGAGTGGAATAAAATGTCTGAAGAATTTTTTGAAGGCATGCAAATCGTTTCGAAGG
>OY757931.1:12255256-12385256 GCA_963585895.1 Sepioteuthis lessoniana | reverse complement strand
TTAAAACGGAACAGTATCCCTCCTATATTAATGTAAATTTAAATCACCCGAATGCTATAATTAAACAAATTCCCAAAGCTATTAATATGAGAATAAGGAGGTTATCATCCAGCATGAAAATCTTCCAAGATAGTAGTAAAATATATATGGAAGCCCTTAAGAATAATGGATTTAGAGAAGAGTTTAATAATCATGAGCCAAAATGCCTCATGAGAATAATTTGTATACGAATAAAAAGAAATTCGAAGTGTAGTAAAAAAAAATAGAAAAAGGAAAATTATATGGTTCAACCCCACTTTTTGTAAACTGGTGAATATAAATATAAGAAAATATTTTCTGAAATTGATTGATAAACACTTTAACCAAAAGAATATCTAAGAGGAAAACTTGAAAAATTAGTTATTCCTGCACGAAAATTTTTTTGAAATAATTAACAATCATAATAAAGAAATAATTAGGAAATATCAGGACCGAACAAATGGGAATAATAATGATAATAATAATAATAGGGATAGCAAGAGTAATAATATAATAATACTAGGAGAGTAAACGAATGTAATTGTAAAACTAAAAATAAATGCCCTGTGAATCGTTCATGTAATTTAGAAAATGTAGTGTACCAAGGGATCGTTTTCCCTAAAGAAAACATTAAAAATAGAAAAATATATATTGGAATCTCATCAACGAAATGGAAGCTAGGATCTAATAACAACAAATTCATTCTCTCATGAGCATTTGAAAAATCAAACAGCCTTATCCAAACACTTTTGCAAATTGAAAAATAAGGGTTTAACCCTTGAAATTCAATGGAGTATATTGAAAAGGTCTAATACTCCAAACTGGTTTGATAATAGATGTAACTTGTGTCTAGAAGAAAAGATACAAATTATTTTATACCCTGATCCAGATGAATTATCAAATCAGCGATGTGATTTAATAGCTAGATGTAGGCATAGAAATAAATTAAAACTATTGCCAAAAATCTAAATTAATAATTAATTAACTATAAAATTTAATTGAATTGGGATAAAAAATCCGAGTTGGTGTCAAAATGCAGGCATAAAACAAAACATGTACTTTTAATTAAGTTTACTTATGGGAACTATTCAAGCTAAGAAGAAACAGTTACGGATGAAGAGGCTGCTGCTGATGCCGGTGATTAAGTTGATACTGATAACAATGAAGTCAATGAAGATGAGGAGAAGGTTACCACTGCCGCTGTTGATGATGATAATGATGGAGATGTGATTGATGAAGATGATAGAGATAATGAGGAAGCTACTGATGAGTCTGATGAAGATAAAGAAAATGATGTCGACACAGATGATGAGAATGATGTTAATGACACTGATAATGTGGTTGATGATGATGATGATGATACTGATGACAACGAGGCTAGTGAAGATGAGGTTAATAAATATTTTGTTTGTTTTGGTTTAATGGCATATCAATCATTGTAGGTTATTTAATGCCAAATCCTATTTATTCATATATATCAAATATATATGATTTGGCTTGGTTGGGTTTTATGGTATATCAACCATCCTCTTTATACATATGTATTAAATATGTCATGGTTTGGTTGGCTGGCTTTTATGTCATATCAACCATTGTAGGATATATAATCCCAAATCCTCTTTATGAAATATATTAAATATATATGATTTAGTTTGGTTTGGTTTGGTTTGGTTTTATGGCATATCAACCATTGTTGGTTATTTAATGCTAAATCTTCTTTATATATATATATATATAAAGACGTTACATCATAATATATTCACCTATTTGGATTATGTTTTTTCTGCTACATTCATACTGTCGGATTTTATCCATAATTACTTTCATGCTGTCTTTTCGGAAAAACAAATACCAAATACAATCTTACACAACATTTAACATGGATGATTCCAAACAATCTATACAGATGAAAACTTACTCGTTGCGTATTTCTCAATAAACGGGAGGTTTGGTTTCGTTTCTTTGGGAAATCAAACATTTTCAAATATTTTTTTTCACGTGCCAGACATATTCTTATGACTTTTGAATCATGAACGCTGTGTGCACGTTTGTGTATCTTTTCGTTGTATATTTCTTTATTTGCTCCGATCATCTCAGCAAGCGTCCATTGCTGTGTGAACTATTTTGATATCCAAGTCCTGATGATGGTTACTGAAACCGAAACGTTAACGTCGACTTTACATCATAATAAATTTACCTATTTGGATTATGTTTTTCTGCTACCGTCAAATATATATATATATATATATATATATATATATATATATATATATATATATATATATATATATATATATAATTTGTAAACACGTTTTGTTGATTGTGAAGATATGGTGGATGAAAATGAAGTTGAATGAGAGAAGTGGGCAACTATTTATGATGATGATGATGATGATATTGATGCTGGGTTGATAATGAATCTCCGGCAACTTGTGATGACGCTGATGATGATGATTAAAATGATGAAGATGATTAGGAAGCTTCTAATGATGCTGATTTTCATGATAATTAGGCGGAAAAAGATGAGGAGGAGACTGCTGATGATGATGCTGATACTGAGGAGGTTGATAGTGAGGCTACTGCTACTGTTGATGATGAGAATGAAGTTGTCAGAAATAAAGCTAATGAAGATGAGGACGAAACTGATGATTCTGAGGTTTTTAAAGATAATGATGGGACTGCTGACGATGTTAATGATGCTGACCACGATGAGGCTGATCAAGATGATGAGGAAGCTTACGATGATGAAGAGGCTAATAAAAAAGATGAGGGGGCTGCTGCTGCTGAGGAGGAGGAGGAGGAGGAGACTGCTGATGCTAAAGACGTTGATGACAATAAGGCTGATTAAAATGATGAGGAAGATTACGATGATGAAGAGGCTGATAAAAAAAGATGAGGGGACTGCTGCTGATGATGATGATGAGGAGACTGCTGATGCTAAAGATGTTGATGACGATGAGGCTGGTTAAGATGAT
The DNA here is from genome assembly GCA_963585895.1 of Sepioteuthis lessoniana. Classification (NCBI taxonomy): domain Eukaryota; kingdom Metazoa; phylum Mollusca; class Cephalopoda; order Myopsida; family Loliginidae; genus Sepioteuthis; species Sepioteuthis lessoniana. The sequence continues at coordinate 12,382,263 of OY757931.1, read as the reverse complement.
GAGGAAGCCGATCATGATGATGAGGCTAATAAAAATGATTAGGGGGCCGCTGCTGATGGTGAGGAGGAGACTACTAAGACTGATGATGCTGATGACGATGAGGCTGATTAAGATGAAGAAGAAGCTGATGATAATGATTATAATGAGTAAATTTATACGGCAGCTGCTGCAGTTGATGATAATGATGATGATAGAATCAGTTATGGTTTTAAAACCAATTCTGATGACGATCGCCCCCACGAATGTAATGCAGGAAGTGTGGGAGGGTGTAGATTGTAAATGCTTGGGGTGAGGTTTTCTTCCAATTCTTGCCAAGAACGAGTCAAGTCTGCACCATAATTGTAGACTAAAAGCCAATGGGAAAAGCTGGAGAGGAAAATCGAAATTTGCATCTCTTTGATGTGGATATAAAGGCAGACTGAGTTGGCTTCCCTGCCCCCGGGGTTTAAAATTGAGTCTCAAACGAGCAGTTTTGCCCGGTAGACTTTTCCTGCGGAGGTGGTAGGCAGACGGGCGAAACACCGCACCCACAAAGAGTCATGGCACAAATCCAAAATCGAAAATATCCCAACAACAATCTCTCTGCTCTTCATCAAGCCATATCTTCTTACATCAACATCTACAGAGGTTTTTACGGTCACACCGGCTTCAGGTTGGTTGGTTGGTTGGTTGGATTTTATGACATATCAACCTTTGTAGATTATTAATGCCAAATCTTCTTTATTCATATTATATATGATTTGTAAATGCATAGTTTATATTTGCGCATATATATATATATATATATATATATATATATATATATATATATATAGCCACTCTGAAGAGTTGTGATAGAACGAAACAGTCTGTCTGGGGATCACAATATATATATATATATATATATATATATAAGATAACTTGGTTGCACTTATTTAAGTATTGTTTTCTTTTTTGGCATACAGTTAAATGGATCCAAATTAATAATTCTATTTACTATTAATCGTTTGTTAGCACACAGTGAAGTGGTTTCAAGTATTGTTATGTAACACTAACAATTCAATTTAAAAATTAGTTGCACACAGTTAAGTGGTTAGGTAATTCTGTTTGACCCACATATGCGACCCTAACAAGTATTACCGCTCTAAGTCTGAGTGGACCTGGCAGTAATGGCAATGAAGAAGAACTCCACATTCCCCAGAGCTCCAGGACTGAAGCATCATTTTCAGGTGGCTTTGTGTTATATCCAGGACCCTCGTTGAGGAGATGCAGTCGATGTATTCTATAACCCCAACCGACTGGGCTGACGTCAGTTTCATTTAAATCCCCCAAGTTAAGACTCTAAAGAGCTTGTTCAGTTCTAAAATGGGTAACAGGTTAATAACAGCAGCCACAGTAAGCAAGCTTCGTAAATAACAACATCGCGATAGGTGGGAGGAGTTGCTGGTGGGAGGAGTTGCAGAATACACCGACTGCATCTCTACTGGGGGGTAAGACCCCCTCGCCTCAACGAAAGCCTAGTCGGCTCGAGCTGTAGAATATACCGATTGTATCTCGGCAGAAGGGCAAGAACCCCCCCCCCTCAATAAGTGTTTTGGATATAACACTAAACAATTTTATGAAGAGACTCCAGTAATGTTGGAGCTTTGGGGAATGCAGAGTACTCCTTCACTGCCATAGCTCCAAGGTCCACTCTGGCCTGGAGTGGTAACACCTGATAGGGTCCTATCTATGCGTCAAATAGAACTGTTTGACATTTAAACTATCTACTTATACTAAACTGATTTGTTTGGGATAGAATTGTTTTTATATTAAAATGTGTGTAAACAAAAAACTGTATTTATGCTAAACTGATTTGATTGAAACAGAACTGTTTTTATATCTAATTGTGTGTAAACAAATGACTGATGCTTTATTAAATTGTTTGTGACACATAGCAATACTTGGGACCATTTAACTTTGTTGACATGCTAAACTGAATTGTAAGAAATAGAACTGTTTGACCATTTTTCTGTGTAAATAAAAAACTGTACTTATGCTGATGTGAATTGCTTAAAATGGAACTCTTGACATTTAGATTGTACTTATGCGAAAATTAATTGTTTGAAATGGAATAGTTTTACATTTAACTATGTGTAAACAAGAAACAGTGTACTTATGCTAAATTCAATTGCTTGAAATAGAACTGTTTTTAAGTTTAACTGTCTTTTTAGTGACATATAGCAATACTTGAAACTAGTTAACTTTGTTGACAGGCTAATCTGAATTGTTAGAAATAGAATTGTTTCACCATTTAACTGTGTAAACAAAAAAACTTTACTTATGCTAAAGTGAATTGCTTGAAATAGAACAGTTTTTAAGTTTAACTTTGTATTCGTATCAGATAGAAATAAGTGAAACCATTTAACTGTGTGCAAAAAAATGAGCTCAGGCTAGCTTAAAAATGTTATCTACAAAATGTGTTTAGAAATCATATATTTAATATATATGTATAAAAAGGATTAAATGACCTATAATGGTTGATATGCAATAAAACCAAACTAAACCAAATCATATATATCTAAAATATATGTATGAAAATGATTTGGCATTAAATGACCTAAAATGGTTAATATGCCATAAAACCAAACCAAGCCAAACTAAACCAACATCAAGATATAGTTACGTCATTGTGAAATAATCTAGCAGGACTAATTAATGAGTTTGTTCCTCACATGGTGCTCTCTACTTTAACCTTGTGTCACATCTGAGCTTACTTTTGAAGGACACCTTGCGTAGTTTATTGGTCAGAGTACAACGCTAGCAGACCATTATTAGTGAATTCGATTCCCACTGAGCGCTCTATATTTCTAGTCTCATGACAAACTAAGCTAAGATTAATAAATAACATGAAGATGGGTGATTGATTTTAAATCAATCTTTGGTTGGTTGGTTGGTTGGTTGGTTGGTGTTTTTATGGCTTATCAACCTTTGTAGGTTATTTAATGCCAAATCCATTTTTATAAAAATAATCAGTTCTATTTCGAACAATTCCGTTGAACATGAGTACAGAGTTTAATTGTTAAAAACTTTTCTATTTCAATCTATTCAATTTAGTCAAACAATTCTAATTCAAATAATTCAGTTTAGCGTAAGTAAATTTCAATGTTAAAACAGTTCTAATTCAAACAATTCAGTTTAGAATAAGTACAGAGTTTAAATATCAAAACTGTTCCATTTCAAGTAATTTAGTTAAGCATAAGTACGCAGATTAGATCTATTTAATCCATAGATAGGGCCCTATCTGGTGCTACAACCACAAGCCAGAGTGAACCTGGGAGCGATGGCAATGAAGTAGTGCTCGGCATTCCCCCAAAGCTCCAGCATCATTGGAACCTCACCATCGGATTGTTTAGTGTCATATCTAGAGTACTCGTTGGGAGAGGGTTTTACTCCTCTGCAGTGGGGCAGTTGATGCATTCTACAGCCCCAGTAGACTGGGCCACAGGACACTCGTTGGAAGGGTCTTACCCAACTGAAAATGTGCAGTCGGTATATTCTTCAGCCCTAGCCAACTATGCCACAAGACACTCGTTGGCAAGGGGTCTTACCCTTCTGCAGAGGTGCAGTCGGTATATTCTACACCCATAGCTGACTGTGCCACAGGACACTCGTTGGCAAGGGGTCTTACCCTTCTGCAGAGGTGCAGTTGGTATATTCAACAGCCCTAGCCGACTATGCCACAAGACACTCGTTGGCAAGGGGTCTTACCCTTCTGCAGAGGTGCAGTCGGTGCATTCTACAGCCCCAGTAGACTGCGCAATAAATTTTTGGTGGCTGAGAAGTGCAATCCAGGTGAAATTTATAGAAAAAATGTGTAACATGTACAAAGAAGTTGGTTTTAATCAAACATTTTTTTACAAATGGGCTAAACGATACTGAGTGGAAAACACAATCCATGAATTAGAAATACAGACTCTCTGCAAAATAAAAGTTCAGGGCGTACATACAGAAGTTTTTTTTTGGGGGGGGTATGAAGAGACTCATCACTATTGATTTCATTGAAAAGGGTTCAACTGTAGACAGAGCTTCTTTTTCCTTCGGTAAAATTCACCATATTTAGTAAATGAAACTCGTAAATTTTTTTTTTTTTTTTTTTTTTTTTTTTTGCACTCGGTCATTTGAAATATGGATAATTTTCACACAGATCAATTTGGTTCATAAAGTGTTGTGATGCTGGCAAAAGAAAGACACAGGAAACGCAAAAAAGTTGATAGAAAAACATATATATATTCAAGTAACAGAAACAAGATATCTGGTGAAAAAGTAATTAGTTGATATGAAGCTGAGAGTCCAGTGGGGTAGTGACTATCTGTCCACTTCGCAAATGATATCACTCGTGATTGTGTCACGCTGATTGATGAACTTCGTTTATTTGTCGCTGTCTCCCACCAGACAGGACTTGACACAAGTTCAAAAGTCCGAAGGCCGATTAAAGTGGGGATAAAGGGGAGGGGAAGGTCAGGAACGAGCCGAGACTCGAACCCTGCTGGTCTATGCTGTTTATCGGCTCACTTGGTGCCATGTGAGCCTAATGAGGCAAGCAGTTTCACAAACCTAAATGTGGGTCCGGGTTATGGCTTGAACTAGACAGCAAGGTCTAGTGCCATCCATAGGTTTCGGGAATGTCTGCGGGGACCTCACCGATTGATGAACTCCGTCTGACACTCTCGTTGACGTGTATTTATGGAGGAGAGCGAGTCCATTATGTAGGGAGTACAACAGATAGGACCCTAACATTGAGTAAGAGTGAACCTGTGAGTAATGGTAATGAAGGAGTATTCCATACTCCCTGATCACCAAAATTGGAGCCTCACAATCAAATGCAATTTAGTGTCATACTCAAGACACCCCTTTTTTGAAGGGAATAGTGTCACCCCTCAGCAAGGAATACATACAGTTAGCATATTCTAAGCGTACGTGAAGATCTGTTAGGTTGGTCTAAGTAAATTATTAATTTATCCGTTTGGATAAGATTTATTTCACAGCCCCAAAGATCTCGTGATTGCGATGTATGTTTATGTTTCATTGGTTTGCTCGACTAAAAAACAAGGGCAGATATGATTTATTGGTCAACTAGAACAATTAAAACATTTATGATATTTGAAACCTTTTAACTGTGTGAAAACAAATAATTAATGTCGAATTGAATTTTTAGTGTTATATAGCAATACTTGAAACAATTTAGTGTTCTACGTAGGACATTAAACTGCATCTAATGATCTTGGAGTTTGGGAAATGTAGAGAGCCCCTTTGTTCACTCTGACCCGGAGTGGCAGTACCAAATAGAACAGTTCAATCTTTTACTAAGATTATAACTAATATAAAATAGAATTATTAGTGTTATATAGCAACTCCTGAAATGAGCTCTAGCTCGTTTGAAAATAAGGTTACCTACAAAATATTCGCTTACAAATCACACACACACATATATATATATATATATATATATATATATATATATACTACAACTGCTAATATTACTACCCCTTGCAAAGGGGTAAGACCCTCCGAATGAGTGACCTGATTATGACACTATACAATCTGATGGTGAGGTTCCAGTGTTGCAGGGGCTTTTGGGAATGCGGAACACCCCTTCATTACCATTGCTCCCAGGTCCACTCTGGCCCGGAGTGGCAGCACCTGATAGGGTCCTATCTATAGGTCAAATAGAACTAACAGCATACTTATGCTAAACTGAATTGTTTGAATCAGAACTGTTTGACAAAACTGAATAGCTTGAAATAGAAATGGTTTTGACAAATAAACTGTGTACTTATATTTAAACTTCGTGCTTTTGCTAAACTGAATTATTTGAAATGAAACTGTTTCTGACATTGAAACTGTACTTACACTAAACTGAATTGTTATATATAGAACTGTTTTGACATTTTACTGTGTAAAGAAAATCTGTACTTACGCTAAACTGAATTAGCTGAATTAGAACTGTTTGAATAAACTGAATGGTTTGAAATAGAAATGTTTTTGATAATTAAACTGTGTACTCTTGATAAACTGAATTGTTTGAAATAGAACTGATTATCTGCATAAAATGGATTTAGCGTCGAATAACCTACAAAGTTTGATATGCCATAAAACCCAGCCAACCAACCGACGTTACTACACGGTTGTACCACATGTGATTTAACGAAACGCTTGAAAAAAAATTATATATATATATGTGTGTGTGTGTGTTATAGGAGTTGATTGGAAGACTTGTTCGTCTGTGAATTTTTAAAACTTTTACTTCAGTACGACGGAGCAAACATTACGGACTGAATTAAACAAAATAGAACCTTCCATAAATTTTGCCCCTGAACAAGAAACTAACAATACTATACGTTTTTGAGATATATTGTTGTATATCAGGTTTGGGTTCTTTGTTTAATTGCATATCAACCTTTGCAGGTTATTTAATGCCAAAGCTATTCTCCTAGAAGAACATTATAGGTACTATTTAACCCATTGCTGGGAGGATAAGGGGGTTCATATCTTTCCCAAGGGCATTTGCCCGAAAGTGAACGTAATAGCGCGACTGGAGTACGAACTCGCTTACTACGATTCCACAGTCCATCGCTTTAACCATTACACCACGAGGACACCCCATTGTATATCAGGGATGAAATAAGTGATGACAACACTTATATATAAAAATATAAAATCTCTTTTTTTATTAGGCGAAATGTCTGTATGAGAGAAAGAGAGAGTCAGTCAGGAACTGTTAGGATTAAATATATATATATATATATATATATATATATGTGTGTGTGTGTGTGTGTGTGTGTGTGTGTGTGTGTGTGTGTGTGTGTGTGTGTATGTATATACCACGTTGAGATAGACATGTTCAGAGCCTTACTTCTTTGTGCTTCTTTCACGGAAGGCTGATACTGACCCACTTCTCAACCTGGGGGCCGCTTGGTCCCCTCTGGGCTAACATAAATGGCTGACTGACTGCTCTCTCTTTGCAGACTTCCGACTCCGACTGACCGCTGGGGATGAAAACTTCCGTCATTATATATTTTTCTAACGCCCACACATTTCCTTCCAGTGCCCCACGCAATTTACGTGGCATTTCCGTAGTCCCTTGTTTACCCGAAGACACAGCTGCAGATCCTGTTTTTGAAATCCACTCTAACTGGCTTATCAAAAATCAGTGCGTAACAATATTATTAATAAATATTATAATAAATCATAAAGTAAATATGGCGACAGTAGTCAAGGATGACCCGTAGGTTTCCTTTTTTAATAGCTACTACACTGAGGTGTAGGAGAAGGCGTAACTCCTTTTCCCTAGATTGTTTCACTTTACCGTGATACGTACCTTATAATGTTGAGTGTTAAGCGAAGAGGTATCAAGTACAGTTTTTTGACTCGACCTGGGATTGAACCCCGGTCTCCCAGTCCATTGGCGAACACTCTACTCATTAGTCCAATATTATTAATAACTATAATTAATAAGTATTTTTAATAAATCATTATTTAGTTATTGTTGTATACTCATAAACTGTCAATATACATCAATAATAATAATGCAAAAACCGGCGGCACGAACGAGTTTATTTCTTTCTACCTTCAGTCCTTGGCAACACGAGGAGAGACACAAATCATAAAAGCCTATGCTAACCATACTGTGCTGACCCCTCCCCTAACGCGCAGCGCATCTTGTTGACCTCAACTAAGTGTCTCTTCAAAATCCTCAAATTCTCAGGACCATCTCTTCTGACCATGACGTCATCCACATTCCGGGCCATTTCCTGTCTGAGGGTTTATTATGACAGATGATGATTGTCATATCCTTTCTGCGCGGGCGTAAGACTGTACCATCTGACTATGCACCTGGACTAAGAGATCACGAGTAGTTCAAAGCCTTACCAAACTAAATAATAAAATATAATGAACGAAAAAGGATTAATATAAAAAAATCAGGCATTATAAGGCATACATCTTGAAATAGAAGCGAACATATACATTTTTTTCAAACATTATAATACCAAAGTGAAAAATTGAATAATCATTGACTTTTTTCTTAAAGACGTCCGAAATTGTAGCCTCAAATTTTTAATTAATGAAAAATAGAGAAAAACGAAAAATTTATCAAAAAAATTCCAATAAGAATTTTTTCCACTAACAACAGATACTACTCTTCCAGTCAGAGTGAACCTGAATGACAATAAAGAGGTACTTAGCATTTCCTATATATCCAGAACAGGAGCCTCACCATCAGATGCAGTTTAGTATCATACTCAGAACCCCTTTTTGGGGAGGACCCTACCACCTCAGCGGGAGATACAATCTGGGTGACGATATTTCAAAGACTGAAGTTTATTCAAACTGTTGGCTAAACACTGTGGAGATATTTATAACAAATGCTCTAAGATGTACTTTTGTTAACGTCATGAACAAATAGCTTTTCTGATAATCGTATTATGTTAAATATCAGAATGTCGGGTTTAATGGAAGAAAGAGTAGAATGCGATCTGAATATTAACTTCAAATTAATGGCTTTCCAACGATGATAATTAACAATGACAGTATTTCTTGCCAACAATTAGGAAGCCTTTCATCTGTTGTTTTCATCTTGTTCTGTCTCACAATTTTTTAATGACACAGGATGTTGAATGATTCATCTGTCCTTGGCCGATGGCCTTGTGAGAAGTTTTCAATGGAAACAACTTGTAAGACAATGGATTCCCAAATCTATGATAGCGACCCAAAATGAAGGTCATAAGGATGCTCCCAAGTGCTTAAGAATGGTTTACAAAAAAATAAAATAAATGAAATAAATCATTAAAAAAATATATAAAAACGATCTATGTCATTATAACTGCGGTCCATGATGATATTCATGCTTCTATCTATTAAGAAGGGAAGGACGTTAATTCGTATTTCATCGTTTTCACTGTCATAGGGAGAAATTAGAAGATTTTTTTAAAAAAGTATTCAGTGCGGATGGAAACCCTACATAATTGTCATTCATTTGCAAATTGTACTGGAAATGGCTTTATTCTCTAAGTTACTGGATTTTGCGTATATTGCTATAATAACAATCTTGCTTTATTACCATATAAGCATTATGAGGATTTCAGTCACACACACACACACACACATAGAAAGACAGAAAGAAAGAAATGAATTAGATTGGATCGATTGATTTTAATGGCATATACATATTGCCAACCCCTCCGCCCGGGCAGGATATGGCACAGGGTCAATCTTTAAGCGATGTTTAACAGGTCTGAATTAAGAGTTTTCCTTCTCCTAGACTAGTTGCCTCACCATGGTTGAAGAACCTAGTCTGCCCTACTATTTACCCATAGCTGGAGGGAGAATAATTGTATTCATACCTTTCCCAATGATATTAGTGCTATGTGAAATGCAATCAGTCTCGTTCAGGATTTGAACTCGTGTCGCCGTGTCCATTTCCAACGACGATAACCATTACACCACGGGCACCTCCACAAATGACATATATACCCGTCTGGGGTTATGACATGCCTAGAAGATAGGAAATTGCTTACATTATACGGTTTAGAGATAATGTACACAGTTATACAATTTCGATTATTCTTTTCAAATACAAATAATTTTCAGACAGGTCTATTTAATCCTTACCACAAGATACAGTTTAATATAATACCCAGGACACCCCTTTTTGTGTGCAGAAGTGGGGGACGTCTTAGCATTCTGCAGTGGACACAATCAGTGTATTTTATCCTCTTGGATAAAATAGGAATGGTCAATCATTTACAAAGGATTGATATTATTTTACTCTGTTACGATGATCTAATGGTCAAAGGAGCTAAACCCTTTCTGTTTCAGGCGGAGTTACCTCCTCCCTTTTGACCCATACTGTTTGAGTTCTCGCGTGAACATGCGAGAACGGTACGAGATTTCGGGTGACAGCGCGAACGAAGGATGACTTCAAATCCGGGAAAACAAATATGGAAATAAATTACCTCTTCCCGAGAGAGCTGTGACACACAGCTCAACCTATTTCGGTAGATGTCTTTTGTACCATCCAAACGTGTTTGTCCTTTTTTAATAAATGTTCTCGTCGAGTCAAACTGTGAGTACTCTGTTCATTTCCCCACTACTATTGGACCGGACAGAAAGATATATATAGATAGATAGATAGATTACGAGCCACATCTATGTAGATTTTTAAAATAGAAAAAATGTAGCAATATATTAACCAATAAATTTTGGAATTGTAATAAATCATCGAGACTCTGGAAGAAGAAAATGGTCGTCATTTACTACTGTGAACTTTGTTAACGAAAAGACCAGAAGTGTGGAGCACCCAGTGAGAATCGAACTAAGTACTCAGAAGTTATTTATTTGCAAAACTAGCCTACTAACGATTACAATAAATCAAGAAGCCCTCGAGATTTATTAAGCTTAGCTGAATCTGACTCAAGGCCAAAACTATTCAGCAATTCAAAGAATCAAGCTCACAAACAATGATCATTTAATATATATATATATATATATATATATATATATATTAGACCCAATGAAGCTCTGGAGATTTTTGCTGAGGCTTCGAAGATATGTTGTAAGACTGCCAATAAAGCTCAAAATAATATCACTAATGGAGGGATTCATTTCGTTAAAGAAAGAAATAATTCGAACCTTTCGCGTAAAAATATGTACAGATCATTGTTTGATGGCTGCATGAACTGGCACGTCGTAACCGATTTAGAACATCATCTTGTATTTCTAACTGAAGTTGGGTTGACGACCTAGCGTCCGGATATTGTCATTTGGTCCGTAAAATTTTTAAAAATATTTTCGTCATTGAGTTAATGGGCCCTTTTGAAGAAAATTTCGACCGGGCACATCAGCGTAAATTGGAAAAATATGAGGATCTTCGAGAACAATGTGTCAGAAATGGCTGAATAACCAATGTATTTCCTACTGAGGTCGGATGCCGTGGTTTCATTCCTAACTCAACCTCCACATTCTTGACTAATCTTGGACTCTCTTCATAAGAAGAAATACATTAAAAGGTTTCAAGATAATGCTCTAACTGCATCAACGGGGATATGGCGATCCCAGAGAGTGACAACAATCCAACAGAGTCTGGTGGTATCGTAAGTTACTGCTGGGACGCTCTGGGCTAGTGGCAATGATCCTTCGAAACCATGCCTGAACCCAGAGTCATCATCTGATGAAGGCTCTGTAGGAAGAAATGCTGCTGTACGAGCATCAGTCATTGTATGAACCAATATATATATATATATAATGATTAAGATTATTATAATGCTTACTGGGAGAGTCTTCGTGGTGTAGTGGCTAGCGTGTTAGATTATGACTGTATATAAACTGAGTTCAAACCCTGCTGGTGCTTTATCATTTAGTTTTGTATTAATACCTTCGGAAAAGGCATAAAACCTCTTATCCCCAAGATATGGATTAGATAGTACCACTACTGTTCTTCTACAATAATAAATGAATTAACCTACGAGGGTTGATTGCCATTAAACAAGGAAACCATAATACCTGTATGTAACTGTAATCCAACAAAAACGGCATATCAGAGATATATTTCTACTTGAGTAATAAATGCAAAATGCCTAAACTTAGAGAATAAAAGATTTCCAGCCCAATTTGCAACGAAATAATAATAATATTGTGGGGTTTGCATTTGCGTATAATGCCATTTTTAAATTGTCCCTAGATTTGTTTAATTTTTGATGAATTGAAGAATCAATATCATCATGGACCGATGTTACAACGGAAATCCAATAGATTAATTGTATGTCTAATACTTATTAAGCTTTTCCTTTCATAGTCACTAACAATAGCTTGCAAGATTAGCTTACTGACTGACCATATCCAACAGTACACGCCTATTTGAATGTCTGGCTTTTAATTCCATACCAAAAAATAAACAAGATAGCAAAAATGTCTGCTGATCTATTTTCAGCCGTTAATTCATCAAGATATCTTCAAGTATACAGCAAACTGAAATAAATGCCAAGTATATATATATATATATATATATATATATATATATATTAGGTAAATGAACCTCAATCCTGTAGCTGACAAAAGTTGTGATCACCTAGAAGTTATAGTTATATTTATTGATTTTCATTGTACGAGACTGAAGTTAATTTTTTAAAACTTTTAAATAAATGTGATCGACTGAGTAATCTGGACATGAGTGTCGATAGCTTTTGATCAACTGTCTCGATAATTTCTGACCAACAATCTTGATACATTTTCATCAATAGTCTTGATACTTTTTGATCAGCAGTCATTATACTTTTTGATAAAAAGTCTTGATACTTTTTGTTAAACAGTCCTGATATTTTTTGATCAACAGTCTTAATACTTTTTGATCAACAGTCTTGATACTTTCTGATAAAAAGTCTCGATACTTTGTGTTAAGCAGTCTCGATATTTTCTTATCAATAGTTTTGATACTTTTTGATAATCAGTTTTGATACTTTTTGATCAACAGTCTCGATACTTTTTGGTATTAGCTGTTATGTTCCAAAAGACACTATCGAGATGGGCATGTAAATGTATGCTTGGGCTGGAATGGTGTACTTTGCTCACTAAATTGACCAAGACATGAGAAAAATAACTAGAAGATTCGAACGTCTTTACTTGAAGATTTTGACAAAGAAATAATCCGTGGTCTTGAACTGAACATGCTTAGATAATGACATGCTGCCTAAGAATACGATATATATATATATATATATATATATATATATATATATATATATATATATATATATATATCTTTTTTTTTTTCTTTAAGAAAAAAACCAAAGACCGGTTAATTTAGGATTATAAATTTATTTCCATCCAGTTTTTCAGTTTCTGGTGTTAACCAAAAACACGAAGAAAAATATAACAGGACTTCTTCAGATCCAATGGATAAATAAAACAGAATAGACACGTGGGGTGGAGGGAGAGGGGCAAGAGATTAAGGAGTTACCTCCTCGTTTTATTGAATTTCCGTTTTTTATTTACCTATTTATTTTATTTTCAAATTTCTTCCGTCAGTTATAATTACGGTAATTTAACTTTTTTATTTATTTGTTTAATTTATTTTCTTTTCATGTTAAGTTCGATAATTAACTTTTAAGAGAAATATTAATGCTTATATTAATTTCGATACCATTCATTTAGCTACCTATTTTTTCCTAGTGTGTATATTGGATACTTTTTTTTCCCGGTTTCACTATTTATTTCTATGTTTTTAAATTCTTTAGTCTATAGTTTAAATTTAGTCTTATGTCTACATCTAGCTATTAATTCACTTCTCATATTCTCATATTAAAATATGTATTTTCTCTTCTAAGCACAAATTGCATCTTTGGTTTTTTCTTAAAGAAATATTGCTCTGTAAAAAAATTACATTGAGCTCTCCATCAGGAAAATTTAAATGTTCAGCTCCTGAATGATTTTCTTGTCCTGAAGGAATTACTCCCAACTCTGGTTTAACTGTACCGAATAATACCTCTATATAGTTTGGTATATTTATGAATAAACAGTGTTCAATACCGTTAATACATCAAATATATTTAAGTTAGGATCGCATAGACACAGAGTCAACATTGCTTGATGACAGTCAGTTTCTCCCATTGGCTATCACCTGACACCTGGTCTGAATATTGCAAAAGGCTATGTGTATGGTTGGTTGGTTGGTTGGTTGGTTTTTTTGGCATATCAACCATTGTAGGTTATTTAATGCCAAATCCTCATTATACATGTATATTAAATATATATGATTTGGTTTGGTTGGGTTATATGGCATATCAACTATTGTAGGTTATTTAATGACAAATCCTCATTGTACATGTATATTAAATATATATGATTTGGTTTGGTTGGGTTTCATGTCATATCAACCATTGTAGGTTTTGTAATGATCGGAAGAGGGGGGAAATTTGGGCCAACACTCTATAATGAGTATAGAATCCTAATGTATTAGTATAACTCGCAATGCTAAATTGCAAATTTTCTCGCATGCCTCTCACCAGACCTCTTTCTGACCCATTTATATATATATACACCTCTTCTAGACACGTGACCTCAGTAGCACAATCCATTTCAACAGTTGTGTTTGTTGGCTGGAAATCCGTGTTAGACCCACGATTCGGTATCGGCACATTCTTCTACATAACAGTAGGATATTTAATGCCAAATCCCTTTTATACATATTGTGGTGGTGCCTAAAATATTTATCCCAGGACGGGAGTTTATTTTTCGCACGTGTGAAGTAGGGGGCAGTCTGGCACTTGATCCCTCGCAAAAATAAGTCCTAGTTAAGATTCCCTGTTTGGGCGTAGGGGAAGTGGCAGATAATGTGGGGGTTAACTTGGGGCTAGACTGACCGCTGCTGGCAAGGGGGTTTCCAAATTTCACATTACACACACACCCACCAGACCACTTCGTCTTCCTACCCCCTAGGATAAGGAAGACAAAGGCCTATTGGTTGAGATATGATATTATTATTTGTAGTCGGCAATTCCTATTTCCCTTGTAACATTTTTAAAGGCGATTAGGACATTTAGCGAGAATAAATTGAAGCGAATGAAGCCGAAAAGGAATATGCAAAAGAAGGCAACTCGATAAGCAAACAACACAACTAATAAGTTTCGACACGAGGGGACATCTAAAATATAACAAGGTTTTTAATACGTGCGGACACAAACAATATTTAAGGTGCCGGCTTTATTACCAGCAGACAATATCAAATATAAATGTCTTTCTTTCTTCCTTTTTCCTTTCTTTCTTCTTTCTTTAAATTGAGAGAGAGTGAGTGAGAGAGCATACAATTGCAATACTTACGAAGGGTGGAGGGAGAAAACGGTTTTAAGATTTACTTAGCTTTTTCGACGGGTTTCTTCGCAGAGTATTTTCTTTAACGGGCGAGAGGGATTCTGTAGAACTCATCTTAAAGGCATCTGTTATCTCCTATCCAAGAACTCTTTCCGCTTATCCCCGGAGTTTCGGCGACAGTTTCAACACATCTTGTCATGCCAACTGCTGTCCTAAAACTCGGCTCCGCTTCTTCGCCCGGAGTTTTGGCATCAGATCACACGTCCTCTCACAGCGACCTCCGTCCTAAAAACTGAATTCTTTATCCCAATTTTCTCTGACGAAAGGGCTACTACTTCCGGCTTTAGGGTTCTGGCCAATCAATTGGCCTCTTTCTTCTTCCTCACCCTGTCAGGCGATTCATTCGGGCTTTATGGTATATCAACCCTTGTAGGTTATTTAATGCCAAGTCCTCTTTATACATATATATTGAATATAAACGATTTGGTTTGGTTAGACTTTATGGCATATCAACCATTGTATGTTATTTAATGCCAAATCCTTTATATATATATATATATATATGTATAATTTGGTTTGGTTAATTTTTATGGCATATCAACCATTGTAGATTATTTAATGCCAAATCCACTTTATATATAAATATATATATTTATAACTATATAGGATTTGGTTTATTTTGGTTTTATGGCATATCAACGATTGTAGGTTATTTAATGCTAAAACCTATATATATATATATATTATTTGGTTTGGTTGGATTTTATGGCATATCACCCATTGTAGGTTATTTAATGCCAAATCCTCTTTATATATATCAGATATAAATGATTTGGTTTGGTTTGATTTTATAGCAAATCCACCCTTATAGGTTATTCAATTCCAAATCCTCTTTATAAATATGTGATTTGCTAGCGCATAGTTTGTTGATATCATTTTTAAACGAACTAAAGTGAATAGTTTGAAGGTAATCCTATTTTTAAATGAGTCACAGCAAATTTCTTGCACACAGTTAAATGGTTCCAAATAGTCACGAATAGTTCTATTTAATATTATTCATTTGTTTTCACTTAAATGGCTTTAAATAATGCTTTCCAACAATATATATATATATATATATATATATATATATATATATATATATATATATATAAGAATTTTGGCACACAGTTGAAGAGTTTCAAGTATTGCTAATCAACACTAATTCGATTCAACATTACTCAACCGTTAGCACACTGAGAAATTCTTCCAAGTATTGCTATGTATCACTAACAATTCAATTAAACATCAGTCATTTGTTTACATACAGTTAAATGGTCAAACAGTTCAATTTCTAGCAATTCAGTTTTCCAAGTCATTCGTTGACTTACAGTTTAAATGTCAAACTGTTCTATTCAACCGATCGCTTGGACAGTATCTGGTGACACCAATCCGAGTCAAAGTTGACCTGGTAGTAATGTGGTACTCCACGTTCTCATAAGCTCCTGGGTTGACGCCTCGTCATCAGATGGTTTAATGTCGTATCCAGGATACTAGTTGATAGTGGAGCTTTACCTCTCCGCAGAAATGCTGTCGGTGTATTCTACAACACCAGCCAACTGGGCTCTGTTTCTATTTTATCATATCTTAAATGTAAATAATTTGGCCGACCGTCGTCGAGGGTTACCCGAAAGCTCCCTTTTCAATAGCTACTACACCGAGGTGTTGGAGTGGGAGCAACTGCTTTCCCTGCTTTGTTCGACTTACCTTTGATTCTTATCTTATAATACCTAGTGTTAAGCAAGGAGGCATCAAGTACCACTTTTTTAGTCGTTGGTTTGACTCAACCAGGGATCGAACTCCGGTATTCTGAACTGTTGGCGAACACTGTAACCATTATGCCAAGTATCTTGAATAATTTTTGATTAAACTGAGCCAAACTTAAGGAATATATGACAAAAATAAATGAAAAGAACACACACACACGCACACGCACACACATACACACACATACACAAACAGACATACACTCATACACAAACACACACACACATAAAAAAATACATACACAAAAACGTACATACACAAACACACACTCATACACACATACAAACACATACACACACAAATACACACACATACAGAAGCATACACTCACAAACGCATACGCTCACAAACACACACACATACACACACACAAACACATACTCATACACACTCACAAACACACAAACACACACTCATACACACACACACACAAGCATACACAGATACACAAGCATACACTCATACAAACACACACGCACAAACACACACACATATACAAACACATACACAAACATACACTCATTCACACACAAACACATACTCATACATAAGCATACACTCATACGCTCACAAACGCATACACACACACAAACACAACCACTTATACTCATACACAAACACACACTCATACACGTACACAAACATACACTCATTCACAAACAAACACTCATAAAAACACACATACACAAACATACACTGACACACACACAAATACACACTCATACACGCCTAAACACACACAATCACATACACAAACATACACTGAGACACACACAAAACACACACACACACACACACACACATACACAAACACACACTCATACGCACACTGCGCTTATACTTTGCGATTAACTCAATACAGAACAAAGTTAGACTCATCATTCCAGGCGACTTTTCATTGATGCAACTTTCACTCCTGATTCTTACTTTGAGACTCCAATTGGATTTGAAGACATTATCAACAACGCATATAGGTTAGCATAGTTACTTTATCTAGTCTGAAGCTACACAATCGCTAGATGTAACAATATGGTAGACTTCATTGGAAAACCTTACTTATGAGTTAGTCCTTATTTCATCTGCAGTGTCTTTTATGTCTTGCTTGCCATTCTTGAATGGTTGGTTAATTGGTTGAGTGGGTTTTATGGCATATCAACCTTTAAAGGGTATTTAACGCCAAATCCATTTTTATGTAAAAAAAAAAATCAGTTCTATTTAAAACAATTCAGTTTAGCATGAGTACACAGTTTAATTGTCAAAAACATTTCTGTTTCAAACCATTCAGTTTATTCAAACAGTTATATATAACAATTCAGTTTAGTGTAAGTACAGTTTCAATGTCAGAAACAGTTCAAATTCAAACAATTCAGTTTAGCATCAGCACGCAGTTTAAATATAAGTACGGTTTAACCATCAAAAACATTTCTATTTCAAGCTATTCAGTTTAGTCAAATAATTCAGTTTAGCATTAGTATGCCATTAGTTCAATTTAACCCATAGATAGGGCTCTATCAGGTGCTACCACGCCGGGCCAGAGTGGACCTGGGAGCGATAGCAATGAAGGAGTGCTCCGTATTCTCCAAGGCCCCAGCATTAGTGGGACCTCACCATCAGATTGTTTACTGTCATATCCAGGACACTCGTTGGGGTGGGCTCTTAGTCTTCAGTAGAGTTGCAGTCGGCATATTCTATAGCCCCAGCCGACTGGGCAATTTCTTGAATGTTTTGAGAGATGAAAGGTAAGTGGCCCTACAACTACTGTTTTGTAGGGTGATACTTCCAAATTTTGTCCAAAGAACCACGCAACATCTTTATGTTGTTCCCATCTAGTGTTTTTTTTTCTCCAAGTGTTTCGTTTTAGTCGAACTGGTGCAACCATACAGTAGCACTTATTCGGCAACTGCTTGGAAGAATTCCCGTTTTATTTTAATGAGAGAATTGATATCGCTCCTTATCTTAGAGTGTCAGGGCTTTCAGCGTTTCTAGACCGTAAACCTTTGAATGTGCCGTCATCCAATAATTTTTTAGGACTACTTATTTAAATATTGATACAAAACTTCATTTGCGAAGCCACAGAAGAAAAATGGCTCGTATGACCCATTCACTATTGGTAGAAACAGACTGACATAGATAGATAGATAGATAGATAGATAGATACTAAGCTAAATCAAGTTTGGTTCAAGGCTACGGTTCTGGAGTATCAGCAAAGTTTAAAATGATTATCAATAATCTGTGAAAACAGCTCACAGTAGCTAAAAAAAGGAACTGATATAGAGATCAATAAATAAATAAACAGAAGAAAAAAACAAACAAACAAAAAACAAACGAAGAAACAAACAAAGAAAGAAAAGAAATGAAACGAAACGATATGTAGCGAAACGGAACGAAACGGAACGGAACGAAACGAAACGAAAAAAGAAGAAATACGTTTATATACACAAAATATCTAAGTAATGAAATTTCACAGACGGTAAAAAATAGAAAATGGTAATATTTTATATATATATATATATATATATATATATATATATATATATATATATATATATATATATATATATTCAACTGGAGTCGGAAATCTGATGTAATAATGACACAGTCCAATCCCCTTCTATATTGACTCATCGGTCTCTAATACTATGCCAATCGATTTCTGATTAATCGATCTCTATTTCGATTGCCTATATAACCGATTTGCGTCAGTAAAAGGAACAAAAAACAACCAAAGGCGTCAGGGCAACTGTTCCAAAATTGTTCCGGATTCTCCTTCAGCCGCCAAGCAGTATTTTTCTCAAAAACATTTCAATAAATCAGACGGTTTATCAAACCCAACAATCATTAAGTCACAAAGAAACAAAGTAAAAATATTTCGTTCTGTTTGCATAACACAATTATTGGACTTTTTATTTATAGACATCGTGAATATAAATCTGTATCCGTGGAACAACGAGTCACTTTTATAAACTGTCAGCGTCTCGAGAGATGCAATAGATTGTAAACTAGGCTGCTAGACAGTTCTATTCTCACAGGGCGCTCTATGCTTCTGGCCTTGTGCTTAACTAAGCTCCGTAAGATTTAAAAGACACATCTTGTAATACAGTAGTAAGAAAACTAGGCTACTAGACCATTACGAGTCAGTTCTATTCTCAGAGAGCGCTTCATACTTCTAGCCTTGTGCCAAACTAAGCGGAGTAAGAATTCAAAGACACATCTTGTAATACAGTAGTAAGAAAACTAGGCTACTAGACCATTACGAGTCAGTTCTATTCTCATAGAGCGCTTCATACTTCTAGCCTTGTGCCAAACTAAGCGTAGTAAGAATTCAAAGACACATCTTGTTATACGGTAGTAAGAAAACTAGGCTACTAGACCATTACTAGTCAGTTCTATTCTCACAGGGCGCTTTATGCTTCTGGCCTTGTGCCAAACTAAGCTTAGTAAGATTTTGAAGGACACTTCTTGTAATGCAAGTTTGCAAACTAGGCTACTATATGATTAGAAATCAGTTCTATTCTTACTTGGCGCTCCATACTTCTGGCCCTGTGCCGAACTAAGTTTGGTAGATTTTAAAGGACCCTTCGATTGGTCATATACTTATGGCCGCTCTTTTGGCAGAGCTTAGAATACGCTGATTATACCCCCTCAAGGTGGGGGGTAAGAACTCCCCAGAAAGGAGTGTCTTGGATATGATACTAAACTGCATCTGATGGTGAGGCTGCACTTCTGGAAATCTAGGTTGTGTAGAGCACCCCCCATTGTTATCACTCCCAGGTCACATCTATGAGTCAAATCATCATCATCATCATCATATCGTGCTGGTAGCACGGATATCCCTGACCCTCTCTTGCCACTTTTCCCTATCGTTCATCTCCTCTGGCAGGTCTTCATGACAACATCCCGTATCCTCACATAGTTGCTGAATATATGTTCGTGCTGGTCGTCCTGCTTTTGCAAGGCCCTGTGTGGGGGTCCATAAGAGTTCATCACTTATGAGTTCGTACCTGCTTCTCCAGCAGTGTCCTGCATGTCTGGTTTGTCTAACTTGAATAGTTTTCGTGATTGGGGGCAGGTGGCCGTACAGTTGGTGTCTTGTGGGGTGTTGCCGCCAGGACTTGTTCAAGATTGCTCGCAGCATTCTTGTGTAATTGCCGTCTAGCTTCTTCTCGAGCCGTTTTATTAGAGTCCATGTAGTGCATCCATATAGCAGTATCGATACGACCGCTGCCTAGAAGAAACTGCGTTTCATTTTATCGGTTAGGTCTGATTTCCATATAATCGATAGCCTATTGATAGCTGTCCATGCTTTCGTTAACCTCGTGTCGATGTCCTTTTCGGTTGATGCGACGCTGCTTCCTAGGTAAGTGAATTTGTCTACTAGTTTAAGAGGGGTTCCGTCTAGAGTGGAGATGTCCCCCGAGTCCTGTTTAAAAGTTATTTGTATTCGATATGAATATTTGATACCATTTGACTGTAAATTATATGTATAAAAATAGTTACTTGAAGCTCAAACAGTTTACTAAGAATTATTATTAGTTACTTGAAACCATATTACAGTGTGCAAACAAATGACTATAATCAAAAAGAAATAATTGTTTGAAACAATATAATTATTAGTATTAGAAAAAAATACTTAGACATTTATTGCTGTGTGCAAATTATTTGTATTGGATAAGAATACTTTATATATGACTGTATATGGAATATACATATTTACCAACCCCTCCACTTGGGCAGGATATGACACAAGGTCAATTTTTAAGCGGAGTTTAAAAGGTTTGAATTCAGAGTTTTCCTTCTCCTAGACTAGTTGCCTAACCAAGGCTGAAGAACCCAGTGTGCCCTACTATTTACCCATAGCCGGAGGGAGAATAACTGGATTCATACCTTTCCCAAGGGTATTAGTGCTATGCGAAATGCAATCAGTCTCGTCCAGGATTTGAACTCGTGTCGCTGTGTCCATTTCCTACGACGATAATCATTACACCACGGGCAATTATGTATGGAATATATGTGCGTTAATCAACTAGGCGACATATCCACACTAAACGGTAGCTCTCTGAAACTAGTGGACAAGTTCACCTACCTAGGAAGCAGTGCCACATCGAGCGAGACAGACATCGACACCCGACTAGCAAAGGCATGAACAGCAATGGATGCACTACATGGACGCTAACTAAAAGAATGGAGAAAAAGCTCGACGGTAACTAAACAAGAATCCTGCGAGCAATATTGAACAAGTCCGGGAGTAGCAGCTGTACAGCCACCTACTACCCATCACGAAAACTATCCAAATTAGACGAACCAGACATAAAGGACACTGCTGGAGAAGTAGGGACGAGCTCAAAAAGGATGTATTCCTGTTGACCCCTTCACATGGACTAGCAAAGACAGGACGACCAGCTAAAAACTACATACAGTAGCTCTGTGCCGAAACAGGATGTAATCCAGAAGACCTACCGGAAGCAATGGACACTAGGGAGGGGTGGCGAGAGAGGGTCAGGGATATCCATGCTGATAGCGCGACGTGATAATATATGAAATGAAATAAAAATCTCTTTTGAAGCAACAACACAAAAATGTTAATATAAACATACGATGAACGCAATTCCTCAACTATTAGGCATAAAATAGCCCTAGACGAGTTTACATGCCGTTAAAATCAATCACTTTAAACCCATACTTCTAGCCCTGAGCTAAAATTTGCTAAGCTCGGTGAAGTGCAGATTTCAATCAGCTGAATCCAGTTGATGGGATACACTTCGGCCGGCCGTGGTATCAGCGACACGGATCTGGTCGGGTGTGATTCGTCACTGGACACACCGCAGGGGGCCGTCCTTCCACCCGTCCCAAAGGGGTTAGGTTTATCGCCTGGCGCCTACAGCACTCCTTTTTAGGGGAATGCCGACGGGGCCCAAGGTATTTTTGAGAATGTCGGGCGCGTCTCGGCTACGGCCCTGTGCCTGGACCCACTTTAAAAAAGGCCTTGTGCCACACTCGTCCGGTTGGTGGGACAGATAACAAATACCGCTAAGTTAAGTAAAGATCTATTTTGAAATGACTCATACATTTATTCCTGTAGAGAAATTTTAGTTGCCTTGTGCTATCAATGTTTTCATCAACATAACAAATTGACTATCTAAAAATTTTTTCGTTTAGTTCTTTCTTGATTTTTGTTTATTTATTTTTTATTTATTTATTCTAGTTCAATTTTTTTTGGGGGGTGGGAGGAGGAGCACAAGAGCTTATTGAAACCAAACCCATTCAGTTGATGGTTCAGAACAAAACAAAACAAAAAACAAAAAAAAAAAAGCCGTTCCCGGAGTTTCTTTGTTTGTTTTTTTTTTTGGTTAAATTTCAGCTAAATATTTGGGACTGGTGAAGCACAGGGCGTGGACTGACTATATTTACTGATAGAGAAATAATGAAAATAAATTTGCTGGCGACAAACGTACGTGGGTGTAAGCAATGGCGCGGGGAGACCTGTCCTCGAGAAAACAAAGACGGACAGATGAACAGTTTGTCTATCGAGGTTGGTGAGTAGCTGTTGGAGGTAGAAAAAAGAGAGGATAAATAAACGGAGTAGGTCTTTACTAAACAGAATTTAGCACGAAACAAGGGGCTTGAAAGCACTCAGTGAGAATCGAACTCACATGAGTTATTCAAAATTTATTTTTAAACCTTAACATAATTGTGGCTCAAGGCGAAAAGTATGAGGCGTACAATTAGAATCGAATTCACTTGCAATGGTCCGCTAGCTCCCCTCACTATTGTATAACGTAAGACCAGTGTTGATGTTCAATCTGCCCTACTATTTATTTACCCATAACTTGACGGTGAATAGCTGGATTAATGACTTTTCCCAAGTGTATTTGCGCTATGTGAAATGCAATCAGCTTCGGTCAGGTTTGAACTCGAGTAACCGTTATACCACGAGCGCTTCAAGGAAAGGTTCACAAATATAGACCGTAGGTTAGAGGTCGAATCTTAGCAAATGACTTCATTACAAACGAGTTTGATTCTCATTGGGTGACACTCGACCAGACACATACACATTTTATTGCTATATCAATAATATTAATTTTGATACAGTTTGTTTCCTCATTGGATTTAAGGGAAGTCTCTAAGTTAGATAATAAAGTTATTGCCAATCCAATTGGCATTTTAATAATAAAGGTCAGCGTTCACGCTCATTGGATCATCATAATTTCTTAAGGGAGATAACTATCCGTTAATTATGAAATGAATTTCCCTTATTCATTGATTTGTTATTAATTCTCCCGTAGACTTCAGTGTAGGCCGATCTGGACAAACATACATACATCGGCATTGTGCCGATACTAAGTGCCGTCTTGACGACTTACCCATGTGTGATGACCGATAGGGACAGATTGCGAGAGAGAATCAAAGAAATCTGTGCTGTCGGCACACTTTAATGCTGCTGATGATGATGATTAAATTCTATAAATAGAAATAGACCTGATTACAACTTAAAGGGCGTCGATGGCGGCTTTTAAGTCAGTAATATATAAAATCAGAAAATATAAAAATATATAAACATAAAAAAGTGTGGAATTATTTTAAAATCCTTGAAAAGCTTCATATACACCAATTCAAAAGCAAAGATTGATAAAAACCATATTACTATAACAACGGAATTTCTCGTTATTTCGTAATGAGATCAGGTTACAAATATATTGCAATGTATGGGTTTGTTTAGGGAAAAAACATGACATGCACTTAGCTGATAATGCTTTTTTTTGTTACCTAGGCAACAGAATTTCTCGTTACCCAGCAGTAGTGAGACCTGAAAATTATATACATAAAGTCATTCGATAGGGTAATGATCATCAGGGCTATAGAAAGTAATGTTCATTAGTATTTGAACAAACACAAAATCTATTGCCTTTATTTTACTCTCTAAGATATCATAGAGGTCATTAAGTATTCAAAGAAAGTAGGAAATAAATTACTTGTCAGGCAATTCTTCCCAAATAACAATGTAAGTTCTGTTTTTTGCTCTCTTTGATCCATTTGAATATGATTTTAGAAGAATAAAAAAAAACTTGCTTTTTCTTTTCATTCAACAGTTTAAGCGACGTTTATTCAATCACGAATTGGTTGATTTTTACGGCATGTCAACGCGACAAGGGAGATTATGTACACTTTCGGACAACTACTCTTCGGAAAGGCACGAACCCAATTATCCATCCAGCTATGAATTAAATTGTACCACTGTTGTTATTCTACAAAGATGGCTTTGACATAAAATAACCCACGAAGACTGATGTGCCATTAAACAAAAAAAAGGGTTATCTTATGCCTTGAGGTTAGGAAATCGCGTTCATTGAACATTTATATTTACATTTTTTGTGTAATTATTTCTTAAGATTTTTATACAGTTTTCTTTTCAGTCAGCCCATTCATAGATGGGACTCAAGCAGGTACTACAACTCAGAATCAGAGTGGAACTGGGAGTAATGAATGTTTCACACTCCCCATATCTCCCAAACTGGAGTCTCACCATCAGATGCAGTTTAGTGTCATATCCGAGACACTCCTTTTTGAGGAGTAGAGGGTGTTACTCTGGAGTATTCTAAGCCCTAATAACAGAGGAGCAAGAAATATGGCTGCACTCTGTGAGAATCGAACTCGTTCATGATGATCTGCTAGACTGGTTCTCTAACTACAACACTAGTTGCTTATCTTAGTTTGGAACAAGGCCGAAAGCACGGAGCACCCAGAGCGAAATGTACTCATCTGCTAGACTAGCCCTATAGACAGGGGGTAGAACGAGATAGATAACAATATCAGATTGCTTTATGGATTCCAGTTATTGGTTCTTTTTCTTTCTTCGAGACTGGCTTCCCACCAAGGCCAGAGAACCCAGTCTGCCTACTGGGAAAAGAAGAGATGTGTTCATGCCTTTCCCAAGGACACTAACACAAAGTTTAGTCTGCTTTTATGTGTGTATGCCTCACAAGGTTTTTTTGTCATGGTTTGGTTCTTT
The DNA here is from genome assembly GCA_963585895.1 of Sepioteuthis lessoniana. Classification (NCBI taxonomy): domain Eukaryota; kingdom Metazoa; phylum Mollusca; class Cephalopoda; order Myopsida; family Loliginidae; genus Sepioteuthis; species Sepioteuthis lessoniana. Next base: position 12,356,627 of record OY757931.1, on the reverse strand, counting down.
GTTTAATGGAATGATTTCTTTGTTTTTGGTTTCTTCATGGGTAATCTAATTCCAGAGTCATTCTTGTACGATAACAGGATTGGTAATATTTAAACCATAACTGGAGGCATAATGGTGTTTATCCTTTTCCCCAGCGTTATAGTTCCAAAGTGAACCTAATAGCCCGACTGGAGTTCGAACTCACCTTCTACGATGTCGCACCACGTTACGGGGACACTCCGTTTCTGAGTTTTGTTCTGAGGGTTGGGTTTGGTTGGGTTTTATGGCATATCAACCATTGTAGGTTATTTAATGCCAAATCCTCTTTTTTCATATATATTAAATATATATGATTTGCTTTGGTTGGGTTTTATGGCATATCAACCATTGTAGGTTATTTAATGCCAAATCCTCTTTTTACATATATATTAAATATATATGATTTGCTTTGGTTGGGTTTTATGGCATATCAACCATTGTAGGTTATTTAATGCCAAATCCTCTTTTTACATATATATTAAATATATATGATTTGCTTTGGTTGGGTTTTATGGCATATCAACCATTGTAGGTTATTTAATGCCAAATCCTCTTTTTACATATACATCAAATATATATGATTTGCTTTGGTTGGGTTTTATGGCATATCAACCATTGTAGGTTATTTAATGCCAAATCCTCTTTTTACATGTATATTGAATATATATGATTTGCTTTGGTTGGGTTTTATGGCATATCAACCATTGTAGGTTATTTAATGCCAAATCCTCTTTTTACATATATATTACAAATATATGATTTGCTTTGGTTGAGCCTTATGGCATTAGTATTAGTTATATATGATTTCTAAACACATCTTTTTGATAACATTTTTAAATGAGCCTTAGTTCATACATTTTCACTCAGCTAAATGGTTCCAAGCATTGCTATGTATCACTAACAATTCAGTTTGGTAGAACTCATTCGTTTACACAGTTTAGATGTCAAACAATTCTATTTGACCTATAAATAGGACCCTTACCGATGATACCACTCCGAGCCATAGTGGACCTGGGAGTAATGGCAATAAAAGTGTTGTACTCCCTACATAATGAACTCGCCCTCCTCCATAAATACATGTCAACGAGAGCGTCAGACGGTGTGCACTAAATAGCGTGACACAATCACGTGTGATACCATTTGCGTAGTGGGCGGATAGTCACTATCCCACTGGATTCTCAGCTTCCTATCAACTAACTACTGTCTAACCAGGTTCACTTGTATCTTGTTTCTGTTACTTGAATATATATATGTTTTTCTATCAACCTTTTTGTGTTGCCGGTGTCGTTCTTTAGTCAGCATCACAAAAATAAGGATACTCCACATTCCCCAGATCTCCAGCACTGGAGCCTCGTTATCAGGTGGTTTAATGTCATATCCAGGACTCTCGTTGGTGAAGTGGGTCTAACCTTTCTGCAGAGATGCAGTCGGTGTATTCTACCTCCCTCCATCCGACTAGGCTGACTTTTGTTCTGAGTTGAGTGTATAATTTGATGGTAATAAAAGCTTAGAGGTAATATTACAATATGAATAAAAAATATGTTTGCTTCATTCAGTGTCTGATTCAATTCGAAGAATTATTTCTACCTGACATGTTTTTATGAGCAAATAAAACAAACAAAAAACAAAAACAAAAAAAACAATGAAAACAAAACAAAACAAAAAAAGCAATGATCAGATGAAGGTGTTTGCGAATTTTACCTGCCGATTAAGTTTGTAATTCTAACCCAAACAACAACAACAAAATGCTAAACCAAATGTTTTGCAAGTTATGTCGATATGATCTCCCTGCAGTGAACGTACGGGGGAAGAGATTACGAGAAGTAAAAAAAAAAAAAAATGAAACTAATAGAAAAAGAAAGGGCTTGTGTTATAGAGGGATGAAAAAAAATAGATAAAAAATAAAAATAAAAATAAAAACGAATGCATGGAAGAGAAGGTTGTCATAGTATAAAAACCAGCTTCTGCAAAATTATATTTGTTGCTACCATTAACCCCAAAGGAAATAGAAACTCAGCTGTCACCCGGAGATCTGACTACACCTCAAAAACAGTTTCATCTTTCTTCTAACGTCACGTGTATAATTGGTTGTCTTTAATCTTCCTTTCAATATTTTAGATTCTCCCAACCTCTCTCTCTCTGTCTTTGCTCTCACTCATTCTCTCTCTTTCTCTCTCTATTTATACACACACACACACACACACACATACACACAAATATATATATATATATATATATATATATGCGTGGGTGTGAGAAAGAGTCAGTTCTCTCCCTCTCTCTCGCTCTCTATAGATATTTATATATAAGTGTGTGTGAAAGAGAGTTCTCTCTCTGTCTCTCTGTCTCTCTCGCTCTCTCTCTCTATATATATATATATATATATATGATTACATTATATATACAAGTGTCTGTATGAGAAAGAGTTCTTTCTCTAACTCTTTCTCTAGCTATATATATATATTTGTAAACATACGTATGTGTATATATGTGTAAGTTGTCTTTCTATATATGTATATGTGTATGTGTAAGTGCGTGCGTGTGTAAGCTCTCTCTCTCTCTCTCTCTCTCTCTCTCTCTCTCTCTCTCTCTCTCTTTCTCAATACATGTATGTGTGTGTAAGTGGGTGTGCTCTTTTTCTCTTTTATGTTCTATCTCTCTCTATCTCTCGCTTATATATATATATATATATATATATGTGTGTGTGTGTGTGTGTGTGTGTGTGTGTGTGTGTGTGTGTGTGTGGTCGGGCAGCAGTCTTTCATTTAAGCATGTATGATTAAATAATAAAGACACATTTTGTCTATGTAATTTTATCAAGATCCTTTCAGGTGTCCTGATAAGCGTTTTGGTTTCAGGTCGGAATTGGTGGATGAATTTACCAAAATTTTCCCGGGCGCTTTCGAATCTTTCATAGACCATCATCAGATGTTGCTTGCATGTATAAAGAGTGTTTTCTAAAGAGTTTTTGAAAGTTTTTTTTAGGTTTTTTATAACATAACCAAATTACGTAAACGCAGAGTTGGATAAAACTGAAATGCTGATGAATGTAAAATTATATAGACAAAATAGGTTTTCATTATTTAATCAAACATGATTATATATATATATATTTGTGTATGTTTTCTCTCTCACCCACTCTCTCTATATATGTTTATACGTGTGTATATGTATGTGAGGATCTGTATGTGCCCGTGGTGTAATGGTTATCGACGTAGGGAATGGACACGCCAACTCGAGTTCAAATCCTAGACGAGAATGATTGCATTTCACATAGCACTAATACTCTTGGGAAAGGTATGAATCCAATTATTCTCCTTCCAGCTATGGGTAAATAGTAGGGCAGACTGAATTTTTCAGCCTTGGCGAGGCAACTAGTTTAGGAGACGGAAAACTCTGAATTCAAACCTGTTAAACTCCGCTTAAAAAATCAACCTTGTGTCATATCCTGCCCGAGCGGAGGGGTTGGTGATTAGGATCTGTATGTTTGGTTTGGTTTCTTTGTTTAATGGCATATCAACCTTTGTAGGTTATTTAATGCCAAAGCTATTCTCCTAGAAGAACAGTAGTGGTACTATTTAACCCATAGCTTGGAGGATAAGGGGGTTCAATACCTTTCCCAAAGGTATTTGTCCAAAAGTGAACGTAATAGCGCAACTGGTGTACGAACTCGCTTACTACGATTCCGCAGTCCATCACTTTAACCATTACGCCACGAGGACAATCCCCGGATCTGTATGTATATGCGAGTGTTTGAATGTGTGTATGAATGAAGGTGGGTGTGTTAATATGCGTGTGAATGTGTGTGTGCGAATGTAAGTATGCATGTTTGCATATGAGTGTGTAAATATGCCTAAGTGCACGCATGTATATGTGTGTTGTCCCCCTTCTCTCTCTCTCTCTCTCTCTATATATATATATATATATATGTGTGTGTGTGTGTGTGTGTGTGTGTGTGAATGTGTGTGTGTGCGTATGTGTGTATGATTTTGTTTTTGCGTGTTCTCTCTCTACATATGACTGTATGTGTGTTCTTATATATTCATTCATATATATATATATATATATATATATATTGGTATGTGTATGTATATGCATAAGTTAGTAAATGTGTGTGTGTGTGTGTGTGTGTGTGTGTGTGTGTGTGAAAGGGCATGTGTGAGTGTTATAACCTGTGCAGTGCGTATGGAAGTATATTCATATAAATCGTTTTAGGAAATACTGAACCAGCACAGAAAAAACTAATTATCTAAAATAATACTTCTTTTACCCACACACATATCATCATCATCATCATCATCATCATCATCATCTTTGTCCGTCGTAATCGATGATGAACATCTGATCAACCTACGATTGAGGACAGGATCCGTGAGTGTGCTGATGAGGCCAATCAGAACAGATTGGCCTCATCAGCCAATCTGTTCGCGGAAGAATCTTGGACAGTGAGAACAAGGAAATGTGGCCGCAGGGGCTCATGTGACAGTGCCTTTTCTAAGCTTCCTACGCTGTTTAGCTGGTGTCATTCCTTTTTGCTTCATAGGCTTTCGCTGTACGCTTGATAACTTCACGCCACTTGTCCCTGTCCTGCGCCAGATATTCTAAACTATTTGGGGTAACACCGAAATATTTTATGAAGACCTTCCGTGTGACTTTGAAGTGCTTTTTCTGGTCTTCTTGGGAGCGCTTGGATAGTTTTTGAGCATTTAAACAGTTGCAAAATATATGAAATACAGTTTTACACACACACACACACACACACACACACACACACACACACACACACACACACACATATATATATATATATATATATATATATATATATATATATATATATATATATATAGCAACTCTGCAATTTTTTTTAGTGTTTTTCTTCCCCAACATCCTGGATTTTCCTTTGGTTATCATCCCACGCTTACTTCCTCTAGAACAAAATCGATTGTTATTGATGTTTGGTTTGGTTTGTTTGGTTTTATGGCATATCAACCTTTTTAGGTTATTTAACGCCAAATCCATTTTTATGTAAATAATCTGTTCTATTGAAAACAGTTCAGTTTAGCATAAGTACACAGTTTAATTGTCAAAAACATTTCTATTTCAAACTATTCAAGCAGTTATATGTAACAATTTAGTTAAGTGTAAATACAGTTTTAATGTCGAAAATCAGTTCTATTTGAAATAATTCAGTTAAGCATAAGCACGCAGTTTAAGTGTAAGTACGGTTTAATTGTCAAAAACGTTTCTATTTCAAGCTATTCAGTTTACTCAATTCATTTTAGCATAAGTATGCTGTTAGTTCTATTTAACCCATAGATAGGGCCCTATCAGGTGCTACCACTCCGGGCCAGAGTGGACCTGGGAGCGATGGCAATGAAGGGGTACTCCGCATTCCCCAAAGCTCCAGTACTGCTGGTACCTCACCATCAGATTGTTTCGTGTCATATCCAGGACACTCGTTGGGGGGGGTCTTACCCCTCAGCAGAAGTGCAGTCGGTGTATTCTACCCCCCCCCCAGCTGACTGGGCAAGATTTTTATTGACATAATTTTCAAATGAGAAATGACTGAAATGAAGGGTCCCTTTTTATAGGATTTTAATTTGTTTTTTATGATTTTAAAATGTTCTTAATACCATACACACGCTTTTTAAAACAATATTTTGATTCTCTACCAACCACAAGATCTTCATATATATATGTGTGTGTGTGTGTGTGTGTGTGTTAGAGGAGAGAGAGAGAGAGAGATAGAGAGAGAGAGTTTGTGTGTGTGGAAAACTGTATTTTATAAATTTTGCAACAATTCGAATACTTTAAAACTATCCAAATAATAGCGCTATAGTTCAATATAGACAGAAGTAAAAAAAAAGAAAAAAGAAAAAAAGAAAAGAAAAGAAAAGAAAGAAATACAAAAAGAAAAAAGAAAAAAAAAGAAAAGAAAAGAAAAGAAAAGAAAGAAAGAAATAAAAAAAGAAAAAAGAAAAAAAGAAAAAAAAAGAAAAGAAAAGAAAGAAAGAAAAAAAGAAAGAAAGAAAAAAAAGAAAAAAGAAAAGAAAAGAAAAGAAAGAAATAAAAAAAGAAAAAAGAAAAGAAAAGAAAAGAAAGAAATAAAAAAAGAAAAAAAAAAGAAAAGAAAAGAAAAGAAAGAAATAAATAAAAAAAGAAAAAAAAGAAAAGAAAAGAAAAGAAAAGAAAGAAATAAAAAAAGAAAAAAGAAAAAAAAAGAAAAGAAAAGAAAAGAAAAGAAAGAAATAAAAAAAGAAAAAAGAAAAAATAAGAAAAGAAAAGAAAAGAAAAGAAAGAAATAAAAAAAGAAAAAAGAAAAAAAGAAAAGAAAAGAAAAGAAAAGAAAGAAATAAAAAAAGAAAAAAGAAAAAAGAAAAAAAAAGAAAAGAAAAGAAAGAAATAAAAAAAGAAAGAAATAAAAAAAGAAAAAAGAAAAAAGAAAAAAAAAGAAAAGAAAAGAAAAGAAAGAAATAAAAAAAGAAAGAAATAAAAAAGGAAAAAAGGAAAAAAAAAAGAAAAGAAAAGAAAGAAAGAAATAAAAAAAGAAAAAAGAAAAAAAAAGAAAAGAAAAGAAAAGAAAGAAATAAATAAAAAAAAAAAAGAAAAAAAAAAGAAAAGAAAAGAAAAGAAAGAAAGAAATAAAAAAAGAAAAAAGAAAAAAAAAGAAAAGAAAAGAAAAGAAAGAAAGAAAGAAAAAAGGCAATAATTAAATAGAAGGTGAATAGTTGAAAGTAAGGAATAAAGTCAATCCGCAAAACCAAAATAAGATCAAAAGGGATTGTTGAACTTATTCTCCTCCTCCTCATCATCATGTCGTGCTGATAGCACGGATATTCCAGACCCTCTCTCGCCACCCCTCCCTATCGTTCATCGCCTCTGGCTGGTCCTCTGGACTACATCCCGTATCCTCACATAGTTGCTGAATGTATGTTCGAGCTGGTCGTCCTGCTTTTGCTCGGTCATATGTGGGGGTCCATAAGAGTACATCACTTATGAGTTCGTCCCTGCTTCTCCAGCAGTGTCCTGCATGTCTGGTTCGTCTAACTTGAATAGTTTTCGTGATAGGAGGCAGGTGGCCGTACAGTTGGTGTCTTGTGGGGTGTTTCCGCCAGGACCTGTTCAAGATTGCTCGCAGCATTCTTGTGTAATTGCCGTCTAGCTTCTTTTCGAGCCGTTTTGTTAGAGTCCATGTAGTGCATCCATATAGCAGTATCGACACGATCGCTGCCTAAAGTAGAACGTATATAAATCGTTTGAATTCTAATTTGGATAACGAAATCTGTTTAAAAGTATAGATAATTCAAAACCAGAAATTTGGTTCTACATAACCAGGAAAACCTAAAATTTAGATATATCCTCTTGTTGTATAGTCACATTACAAATGTACAGATGCAGGGAATTACGAAACACTGACGACTGTCCGTTGTTCAGGTACGAAATGTTTATTAACTTCTTGACTTTAGTTTTTCGACACGAGGAGAGAGAGACACAATTTTTACTATGCTGACTGTACTATCTGACCCAACAAACGCGCTGCGCATCCCGTAGCCCCCAAGATCTCTGTCGGTAGAGATCTGCAGAACTCCATGGTCAGACTTCAACTTCAACTGTCTGCCTCAATGGCAGACAAACCAACTGCCTCCTACATCATCCACGGTCACCCCACCCCGCCCCGCCAGCTGGACAGGCCCGGCTCAGAGTCGATTCTCAACTAACGTCTTTTTATAAATCACCAAATTCTCAGACCATCGCTTTCGGGCTTGACGTCATTCACACTCCTGTCCCATTTCCTCTCTGGGGTTTTTATTATGACATTTGTGATTGTCATATCCTCTGCGCGCGAGCATGAACTGTACTCAATATGTGTGCATCTGCACTAAGAGCTGAATAGTTCAAAGCCCAACCAAACAGAATGATAAAATATAATTAACGAAAAATGATTAATATAAAAAAATCATTCCGTAATTATATAACACTCTTCCTCTCATTGAAAGCGCGTAATGAATTTATGCTAAAAACACTCAACAAAGGGAAGGTGAATATCTATTTTATTAAGAGCCAACGATTAAGTTCAACAACGCAGACCGGCGAAAATAAAAACTTTCCTATCTGTAACTTTAAATGAAAAAGGTTTGAAAATCTCAAATTGGTAGAATTTAAAGAAAAAAGAAAATTATTTATCTATTCATTTATTTTTTAGATGGTAATCTTACACAACCAAAACCCAACAAGTGTAGCATCGAAGATGTATAGCACTGTGAAAATAAAACTATGATCAGATGTAATATAATGGCCGAGGGATTTTGTTTTATATATCTTACCTTTCGGTTTAGTTAGCCTGAGAACCTTTCGCTTAGCACATGGGTTAGTTAAGTGCAACATGAGCGCAGGATATAGCCTTGAAGACCTGCCGGAAACAATGGACGATAAAGAAGGGTAGCGGCAAAGGGTCAGGGAAATCTGTGCTGATGGCGTGACATGATGATGATGGTTGTGCAACGAGTTGGATGAATCCAAAAGCAGGTCAATGGTGCGCTTTATCTGATGCTGGACGGAGGAAACTCTTAGATCAATGGCCATGTTAGGGGTGACTCTCCTTACGTTTTAAAGTCGTCTTTATGACAAGAAGTCGGCAATTCGCTTTTTACAAACCAATGGAATAATTCACAATCAACGCTTTTGTCGTAACTGTCATGAAATGTACCTTTCAACGTCTTCGGGTATATGGAGATGTAGTAATTTTCCTTAAGGTAAATCGAATCACTCTTCATCGATTTATTTGGGTTAGGGTTAGGGTGAGAATAGATTACACTCACAAAACTGTTCACATACGACCAATTTTGTCGAACCGGAGTTTGGGGCCCATATTCAAACCATTGAATCTGCACAAACTGCAGAATAAACACCACTGTGAAACACGTTACGGAAAACTATCTTTCAATGCAAATACTCAATAACATGAATGAATTTTATCATCTTCAGTAATTAATAAAACGTCGTATTTGTTTTTGTTTTTGCTTTTTTTTTTTTTTGGCTGAAATCCCCATTTTGTCTAATTTTTGGGGTGGCGGAGTATTTTTTGTGGGACTCTTCTACAAAAGATCTAAGAAACCTAACCAATGCCAATACCCAGAAACTTTACAAAACCTAGAATGAACCAAAGAGTACCAAAAATAACAGTCAAATCAATACAATCAAAAATCTAGCGGAAGACAGACAACCACGACAGTGAATGTAGTAACCGGGAAAAAAAACCCTCAAGAGCAAAACTAAAAGCTGCCATCTGAGAAGAAAGACTTCAGAAGTAGTCAGAACATTTTAAGAACATAATTGGAAACCTTGCTGATATCACTGATAAACCTATCACAAAAATTATTAGGATCCAACTAGACATCAAATTAGAACAAGTTACGGTGGAAAAACTTAGCGCATTACAGAAAAAAAAGTAGAAAACTTGCAGGCCCCAACGAAATACTTCCAGAAGAATAAAAGACAAGGAAATTTAGCAAAATACTTCTGGACCACAAGCTTCATTCTCTTTTTCCGCAAGAAAGACAAAATCATTATCATTAAAAGTTAGAGGGAAATATTATTTATTGGTATAACAGTTAAGATTCTCAACCGTATCCGACCTGAAGTCTTGAAAATTCTTTGGAAACATCAGAACGGCTTTCAGAGAAATCGATCCACAACACCACAGAATATGACTATCCGTCGAATGAGCGAAAGAGTACGTACAAAAATTTCGAGGCAACACTATTATTTATAGCTTTTATTAGTCTCGTTGTTAACCCTGTCGGCGAGGCTAAGAATATGCCCACAGCTTTCCCTAAAGAGTTGTAAGACACATCTAAAAAAAAGGGGTGTACTGAGTATGATACTAAACTTGATTTGATGGTGAGGCTCCACTTCTGGAGCTCTAGGGAGAGTGCAGTACCTCTTTATTACCATTACTCCCAGGTCCACTCTGGTAGTACCTGTTAGGGTTCAATCGATGGGGCAAATCGATCTGTTTAAACATAAAAACATAAAAAAAACATTTTTTTTAATTCTTTAGAAAGAACTAAACAAAAATTTGAATTTCCAATGAACACAATTCCTTAACTTCTTGGCATAAAATAACTCTGGTAATAATGGTAATGTAATCCGCAAAATTCATGAACTAAAGCCTCTCCATCTGATGGTTTAGTGTCATATATAGGATATTCGTTAAATGGTTATACCATTCTACAGATGTGCAATCAACGTATTCTACATCCCCAACCGACTGGGCTGTTGAGAGAGGCTGAGAGAGAGAGAGAGAGAGTGGGGGAGAAATGAGAGAGACATTCATTTATATTTTTTTCTTTAGAAACGCATATAACTACAGACGAGGCGTAGAATTTGAACTGAGCCCGCATCAAATGTAGAGCGGATTCTTTTTTCCTGCCATTTGGGAACAGTTCTTTATCTAAAGATTCAATATATATATATATACGATAAGACTGTTTTGGAGGTGCTCGTGATGTAATGGTTATCGTTGTAGGAAATGGACATGGCGACACGAGTTCAAATCCTGGACGAGACTGATTGCATTTTGCATAGCACTAATACCTTTGAGAAAAGTATGAATCCAATTATTCTCCCTCCAGCTATGGGTAAATAGTAGGGCAGCCTTGGTGAGGCAACTAGTCTAGGATATGACACAAGGTTAATTTTTAAGCGGAGTTTAACAGCTTTGAATTCAGAGTTTTCCTTCTCAAAAAATGCATCCTGCCCGAGCGGAGGGGTTGGTAAATTTGATAAGACTGTTTCAAAGCAAACCTTCGGAAACTAAATTCTTGGATAATCTTTTGGTAGTCAACCTATTAATATGATTATAATTTATTACTGAAACAAGAAACTAAAAAAAAGACTGCATGTCCTGGAAGCTGATATAATAACAATGAAAAAAGCATTGATTTGATGTCTCTAGCTCAAAGGATGCATTTTTTACAGGATATATTCCAAATGACCGCCATTGCGCTTGTCTCAGTAAGAGATATTTATCATTAGTAATAAATACTTGAATCTATTTTCAGATACCCAGTATATCTATAAATGTGTATGTGTGTGTGTGTGTGTGTGTGTGTATGTGTGAGAGAGAGAGAGAGAGAGAGAGAGAGAGAGAGAGAGAGAGAGAGAGAGAGAGAGAGAGTGTTTCTAATCATTATGAAGGAATTCCCGTTATGTAATGGCTAATGTTCTGGGTTGCGATATCGTTGTAAGCGAGTTTGAACTCTAGTAAAGGTTTTATGTTCATTTTTGGATAAATATATTTGGGAAAAGGTGCCCGTGGTGTAATGGTTATCGTCGTAGGAAATGGACACGCCAACTCGAGTTCAAATTCCTGGACGAGACTGATTGCATTTCACATAGCACTAATACCCTTGGGAAAGATATGAATCCAATTATTCTCCCACCAGCTATGGGCAAATAGTAGGGCAGACTGGTTTCTTCAGCCTTGGTGAGACAACTAGTCTAGGTGAAGGAAAACTCTGAATTCAAACCTGTTAAACTCCGCTTAAAATTGACCTTGTGTCATATCCTACTCGAGCGGAGGGGTTGGGTAAATATGTATATTTGGGAAAAGTCTGAATCCCCTTATCACTCCCCACAGCAATAGTTTGAATAGTGTATCATTGTTCCACGAGGAGGGTCTTCGTATTAAATAACCCACGAAGGTTGATATGTCATTAAACAAAGAAATCAAACCAAACCATTAGAGGTTCTTTATTTTTTCCCCTTCTCTCTTTCTTTCTCTCTCTTTCTTTCTCTCTCTCTCTCTCTTTCTTTCTCTCTCTCTCTCTCTTCCAGTTTCAGCCACTGTACCTTCTCAGTTCTTTTCCATAACCACTAATCATGTTTTCTTTCTTTCTTTTTATTCAACTTTCTTTCTTGTCCAGTCGGCTGGGGCTGTAGAATACACCGACTGCTTCTATGGAAAGGGGTAAGACCCCCCCTCTCCCCTCAACGAGTGTCCTGATACATGACACTAAACAATCTGATGGTAGGGTTCCAGTAATGATGGAGCTTTGGGAAATGCTGAGTACCCCTTTATTGCCACCACTTCCAGGCCCACTCTTGCCCGGAGTGGTAGCATCTACTAGGGTCCTATCTATGGGTCAAATAGAACTAAATTGTGTGCTAAACTGAATTGTTTGAAATAGGACTGTTTTTGACATTAAACTGAGTGTAAACAAAAAAAACTATACTTATACAAAACTGAACTGATAGAAAAAGAATTGCTTATATGTATAAAAACGGTTTTGGCATTAATAACCTACAATGGTAGATATGCCATAAAATCAAACCAAACCAAATCAACTTTCTTCCTTTCTTTCTTTTAATCGAATTTTCTTTCTTTTTTAATATCTCTCTCTCTCTCTCTCTCTCTCTCTCTCTCCCTCTCTTTTAATCCAACTTTTTGTCTCTCTTTCTACTGCCAATCTCTCCGGATACATCCCTCTCCCTTATCAACTGTCTTAGATCGTTTCCTTCATTCCCTAAATATCCATACTCTCGTTCTTCTTCTTTGCACGCATACGTGAGGATTTGCTCAAAAATCAACCAGTAGAAAATCTCTCTAATTCTGTCAATGTTCATTCTGGGCGGCCCGGAACTCAGTGAAAAACCTAATTTAAACGCCAAGCTTTTTTTTTTTTTTTTCTCTTTTACTTTCACGTGGCAGAATTTCATCCGGCCTCAAAGGTACACGTACGGCTCAGTGGAGAATATCACGTCAGAAATAGTTATCCCAATATTAGCTTTCTCCGACGAGAAGAATTTTTTCGATAGCTGCAGATATTTCCTAATCCCATCCCGCCGACCGCGATAAGTTAACTACGTCGGGGGTCAGCAGACAAGACGAAAATTAACAGAGACGACGATCGGGAAGAAAAACCAGGGTGAGAAATCGAAAAAAAAAGTAAAAAGAAAGAAAAATGGTAGAACGGTTTGGTTTAGTTGGTTTTTATGGCATATCAACCTTTGTAGGTTATTTAATGCCAAATCTATTTCTATACATACAAGCAGTTCAATTTCAAACAATTGAGTTTAGCATAAGTATTTTTGTTTACCCTTGGTTGAATGTAAAAATCATTTCTATTTCAAACAATTCAGTTTAACATAAGTATTTTTGTTTACCCTTATTTGAATGTAAAAATCATTTCTATTTCAAACAATTCAGTTTAGCATAAGTACACAGTTTAGTTCTATTTGACCCACAGATAGGAGCCTATCAGGTGCTACCACTCCAGGCCAGAGTGGCCCTGGAAGCAAAAAATGGTAGAAAAGAAAGTTTAAAAGAAAAAAAAGGATGAATCATTGATGAACAGCGGGCACAATCGAATCAACAATCAAAGGTATTTTTTTCTTTTTCACAACTTCTACCTGCTCTCACAAACTCTTTCTTTCTCTCGCTCTCTCTCTGGGACATTGGCCCAGCGGTTAGAGTGTTCGCCAATGGCCCGGGAGACCTGAGTTCAATCTCAGGTCGAGTCATACCAAAGACTTTAAAAATGGTACTTGATACCACCTTGCTTAACACTCAGCATTATAAGGTACGGTTCAAGGGTAAAGTGGAGCAATCCTGGGAATGGAGTAGCGCCCTCCCCTACACCTAGGTGTAGTAGCTATCGAAAAGGGAGCCTTCGGGTCACCCTCGACTAACTATATATATATATATATATATATATATAAACGACGTTGCTATTGAAGAATAGGGATTTAGTCGTTTAGACATACAGAGAGGTGCAACCGTTGCTGTTGTACTGAATCTGTATTCACAGATGGATAGCTCATCACATCTTGTGCCAAACTAAACACACACACACACACACTCTCTCTCTCTCTCTCTCTCTCTCTCTCTCTCTCTCTCCTGTTCAGTTAGCGAGGCTTAGAACACTCTGACTGCATTCCCTACAGAAGGGTAAGTAAACTATTTAAAAAATGTAAATATGAACTTACAATGAATGCGATTCTCTTACATCTTTGTACAAAATAACCCATGACAATTTGACATACCTTTAAATAAATCTATTATTGATTCGTAGAAAAAAGAAAAGAAAAGAAAAATGGGAGAAAGAAAGACAGAATGAACCATTTTGAGTAGAGGGTACAGTCTTAATTTACTAAGCTTTTTGCTTAGATGTGGCACCTGACCGGATGAATGAAGCACACTATGAAACTCGAAATCACTTGGGAAGTTTGCTAATTTAGCTTGCCAACCATTATACCACGCAAGGCGCCATGCGCAGCGGGTACAGTCGAGTCAACTATCTCAGATATTTTTTCTTTTTCTTTCTTTTTACTCAGCTTTCCCGGTTGTTGGTCGAACTGGAAAATATCCTCACACGTTTATTCATCTATTTATTTCATTAATATTCAACTGAATCAATCTAGAAATTTGGGATAAACGGAAATAAACCCCTCAACTGATTTCTCGTTGTATGAACTGTCAGACAACAAAGTTAACATATCCTTCAGTTGAGAAACAATTATTTCTTGTCTCCTCTTGAGAATGGGCGTATCCATTCAGTAGCGCATGAACTGTCTTATAACAATCCCAAAATTCTATTCTCATCCTCTTTTTCCTCTGTTCTTTGAACAGTATACACATGTCACTTGCCCTGATATGTAAGGGCTATATGAAGAGGTTCTTTCGTGGATGGGGTGAATTGTTCGTAGTGTTGGGAGATTTTGATGTTTGTGTCTGATTCATTTTTCTTCTTACCCCATTCACTTTGATGTGGACCCAGTTTGGGACCACGAAAAGATAACTCGGAACACGGTATAAGTTTAAGAATATATTGAAGTAACAAGATACAGAGAAAAGTGGTGGCGTAAGCTAGGCTTAATTGTCAGTCGAATATCCAATCTCATGACAACCAACCGACCAACCAACAAGAGTAATTGGCTCTCGATTAATATAGGATTTGGTAGAGTCCATCAATGGGTAGGTAACGGTCCCATAAAACTAGTTTGGCGAAGCTGTAAAGGAATTAAAGACGGAAGGAAAAATACAAGGATTTCTTTAGACTCAATTTTTATTTTGGGGGTTTACGACAATTCTCTGGTGTAGAATGTTTTCCTAAATCAGTAGAAATAGTCGTGCTCTCCGAGACAAGGCGCTTGATGAAATATCACGGAATCATTCTAGGCAAATTCCAATTTTGTGAGGTTATCACGTGTCACTATGGCCAATGGGAATGTTTAGCAGAGGCTGTGACTAGTTGGAGGCTTAACGTTCAGGTCTCTGCCGGCACGTGCGTCCCCTACAAGCAGCAGAGAGAAAAAGGCGCGCCCTTCTCAGTCGATGTGATAAAAGCTTCCGAGAAAGGGTTTCTCTTTGGGGCTAGGAAGCGCCTCTTTTTAAGCATGCACCGATTTCGCTTCCTCTCAGAATGCCTTTTTTTCATGTTATTGTTTTTTTTTTTTTTTTTTTTTTTTTTTTAATCCCTACACATTCAACAATAAAGTCAGTATGACTATAACTATTCTACTGTCTCTCAATCTCAAGCAAGAACTTTTCCATTTTTGTGCCACTTTTATATTCTGCTTGTTCATTGAACAAAATGTTCCAATTTTATCTATTAAAACTTGTCTGTGTATTCTTTTCTATACTATATATGTATATATAATTTTTTTCTGTATGAGTTAATGCGCTTATTAAGCATTTCCCTCCGTTCATTCAGTGTTAGTATATCATGGATATCCTGGGGCTAATATTGGACCTTAGTGAGTAGGGACCTGACTAGATATCTCCCCTATCTCCTTGCTATCCAATACCACTTAGATAACGTTATTATTTGCAAGAAGGAGCTATTTCAATTTTATCCTATTTACCAACCACTCCGCTCGGGCAGGATATGGCACAAGGTCGATTTTTAAGCGGAGTTTAACAGGTTTGCATTCAGAGTTTTCCTTCTCCTAGACTAGTTGCCTCACCAAGGCTGAAAAACCTAGTCTGTCCTACTATTTACCCATAGCTGGAGGGAGAATATATGGATTCATACCTTTCCCAAGGGTATTAGTGCTATGTGAAATGCAATCAGTCTCGTTCAGGATTTGAACTCGTGTCGCCGTGTCCATTTCCTATGACAATAACCATTACACCACGGGCACCTCCTGAGGTATTCCAATTTTATAGCCCATTGGGTGAGGCTGTAGAATACACTGACTGCATCTCTGCAGAGGGGTAAGACCCCCACACGCACACACACACACCGCAATGAGTGTTCTGGATATGATACTAAAAAATCTGATGGTGAAGCTTTAATAATGTTGGAGCTTTGGAGAATGCGGGGTACCCCTTCATTGCCATCGCTCCCAGATCCTCTCAGGCCCGAACTGGCAGCACCTGATAGGGTCCTATCTATGGGTCAAATAGAACATCTAAACTGTATACTTATAATAAATTAAATTGTTTGAAATTTAACTGTTCGATCATTTAAATGTGAGTAAATAAAAGACTGATGTTTAATTAAATTGTTTGTGATACATAGCAATACTTGGAACCATTTAACTGTAGGCAAACAAGTGATGAATACTGAATAGAATTATAAGTGTTAGATCGCAATAATTGAAACCATTTAACTATGTAGAAACAATAGCAATATAAGTGTGGAAGCAAATTAGTTCTAACTCATTTAAAAATGAAATTACCGACAAACTAATCTCTTACATATTATGTATGTCTATCTAAATGTGTGCAAACGAATGACGGATGTTAAATTGTTACTGTAACATAGCGATACTTGAAACCATTTAACTGTGGAAGAAAAAATGAGGTCAGACTCGTTTAAAAATATTATTAAAAAATGTTTACAAATCATATATATTAATAATATTGTAAAATGAATTGGTCCACAAAGAGATTTATATTCTCTTATTATCTATTTTATTCTTTCTTACACGTGTTTCGACCTAATTGGTATCTTCAGGGAATATTTGATGATTTTGGCTGGTTTTTGGTTTATAAAGTGGCGACACTCCAGAAGGGGTTTTCTGTGATAGATGCAGAAGTTACTTCTCTCTTTCTTTTTTTCCTACTTGTTTTTCCTTTTCCAAGAGTATGTTCTGTGGGAAGAGGTGTATTTTTTATTTAATTAATCTTGGATAATGGATATGCCGTAAAATCTATAGACAGTTACACTCTGGGTCACTGTGTGTGTGTGTATATGTATATGAAAAGTTCATCTCAGTGTGCGTATAATATAGTTCTGTTGATTGATGTTGAGTTTTTCTCTTTCTTCTCTCTTTGAACCAACAAAAGAAGAAAAAAATTATAATATTGTATAAACAGGATTTGGCATTATATAACCAATAATGGTTGATATGCAATAAAACCAAACCAAACCAAATCATATATGTTTAATTTCTATGTACAAAGAGAATTTGGCATTAAATAACCAACAATGTTTGATCTACCATAAAAACAAATCATATATATTTAGTACATATGGATAAAGAGGATTTGGGATTAAATAACCTATAATGGTTGATATGCCCCAAAACCCAACCAGATGGCATTGAATAACCTACAGTGGTTGATATGTCATAAAACCCAACCAGATGGCATTGAATAACCTACAGTGGTTGATATGTCATAAAACCCAACCAAATGGCATTGAATAACCTTCAGTGGTTGATATACCATAAAACCAAACAAATGGCATCAAATAACCCACAATAGTTGATATGCCATATATATATATATATATATATATATATATATATAAGGAATTGGATACATAAGCTCTGTTCGGAGGCTGGATGCAGTCTAGAGGAGCTGTCAGAAGCGATTGACGATTGAGACGGATTGCGAGTGAGAGAGAGAGAGAGAGAGAGAGAGAGAGAGAGAGAGAGAGAGAGAGAGACTGAGAGAGAGATTCAGGAAAGTCTGTGCTATCATCACGTCTTAATGATATATATCTGCGTGTAGATAGATAGATAGATTGATAGATACGATAAGACTGAGATAGATAGATAGATAGATAGATAGATAGATATGAACAAATATAGAAAGAAAGAGGGACATTGACGATATTAATCGAGGTAGAAAGAAAGAAAGAAAGAAAGAAAGAAAGAAAGAAAGAAATATAATTGATAGATAGATAGATAGATAGATATGATTTTAGTCTGACTAGTTAATAATAATAATAATAATGATGATAAATACTTAGAAGAGTCTAGGACACTTAGGGAGACTTGCTGTCACTCCTCCAGTGGAAAACCATCAACTAACGCTGTTGTAAAGAACTCTTAAATAATAATAATAATAATAATAATAATAATAATAATAATAATAATAATAATAATGGTCAATAAAGGAGAACTTCCAAAATTGTGGAGTTTGCTGCAGAGGAAAATTGAAAGAATATGAAAAGAAGCATAAAGACCTCGACCTTGCTAGGGAATTGAACAAACTGTGGAACATGGAAGTGACAATAATACAAATTGTAATTAGTGCTCTTGGTACAGTCACCGAAGGATTAATAAAGGGCCTGGAGGATTTGGAAATTACAGGACGAATGGAGACCATCCAAACTACTGCATCATTGAGATCGGCAAGAATACTGAGAACAGTCCTGGAGACTTGAGGAGACTTGCTGTCACTCAAACGTCAGTGAGAAACCGCCAACTAACGCTGATGAGAAAAACTCTCAAGGAAAAAGTAATAATAATGAAAATGATAATAATAAACTAGGGAAACCTGAAGAGTGGAATTGACAGCAGGAAGAACAAGAAACTCTAATAAGCGCAGTTAGAATATACAGTCAGGACATAGGGATGGAATCTGACATAGAAAAATGCACCATGCTCGTAATGAAAAGTGGCAAGCGACATCTAACTGACGTAATGGAACTACCAAACCAAGACAAAAACCCTCGGATAAAAGGAAAAACCTACAAATACTTGGGGATCTTGGAAGTTAGCACGATCAAACAAGTGGAGATGATAGAAAAAGTTTTGAAAGAATATCTCAGGAGAACTAGAAAGCTACTCAAGACAAAACTGTATGGCAAGAAACTTTATCAAAGGAATAAATACCTGGGCTGTATAACTTGTTAGATATTCGGGACCTTTTTGAAGTGGACCAGAGAAGAACAAATGGACCAAAGAACAAGAAAACTAATGACCATGCATAAGGTATTACATTCAGAGACGACGTTGACAGACTGTATGTATCAAGAAAGGAGGGAGGAAGAGGACTTGCTAGCACTGAAGACAGCGTTAACAAATTGATACAACGACTCGAGGACGACATAGAAAACACGAAGAAGGACTGATTACAGCTATCAGAAACGATACTGACAATACGATAGACAACAGAATGTCAAAAACTAGGAAACAAAAATGGGAAGAAAAAACAACTCAATGGGCGTTTTAAACGACTAATAAACAACATCTCACAGGAGAAAACCTGGACGTGGCTAAGAAAAGGAAACTTTAAGAGAAACAGAATATCTCCTAATAGTAGCACAAAACGCCATAAGAACCAATCATATCAAAGCGAGAATAGATAAGACGCAACAAAATAGCAGACGTAGGATATCTGGTGATAGAGAGGAAACCATCAATCACATAATAAGCGAATGCAGCAAATTAGCACAGAAGGAGCATAAAACTAGACACGACTTGTTGGGCAAGGTGATCCACTGGGAGATGTGCAAGAAATTTAAATTTGACCATACGAACAAATGGTATATGCACAACCCCGCATCTGTCCGAGAAAATGACACGCATAAACTCCTGTGGGACTTTGACATACAAAGGGATCACCAAATCTCGGCTAGAAGACCAGACCTTATAATAATCAACAAAAAAAGAGAACTTGCAAAATTGTGGACTTTGCTGTCCCGGCTGACCAGAGAATAAAACTGAAAGAATGTGAAAAGAAGGATAAGTACCTTGACCTTGCAAGGGGATTGAAAAGAAAAAAGAACTATGGAACATGAAAGTGACAATTGTACCAATTGCGATTAGTGCTTTGGGTACAGTAGCAAAAGGATTATTAAGCGGATTGGAGGACTTGGAAGTTTTAGGATGAGTTAAGACCATCCAAACTACAGCACTATTAAGAACGGCCAGAATACTGAGAAGAGTCCTGGAAACTCGAGGAGACTCGCTGTCACTCAAACTCCAGTGAAAAAACCATCCGCTAAAACTGATGTGAAAAACTCTCAAGGAATAATAATAATAATAATAACTCCAGTGAAAAACCATCAGCTAATACTGATGTGAAAAACTCTAAAGGAGTAAATAATAATAATAATAATAATAATAATAATAATAATAATAATAATAATAATAATAAAAGATCTGAGAATTACATGGTCGCTTAAACACAAATCTCCAGCGGAGCCGATAACTCTGAAATGCCCAAAATTTTAATTTGATATTTTTCGTGGGAACCAGGTTAAATATGTGTTGTAAGTTGATCGAAATTTGAACCTAGAAGATGGCCTTTTGTTGCCGGAATTAAAAGAGGTCCCAAACGGCAATCATTTCGTTTTGACTGTTGTTTTTTTGTTTGGTTCGTTATGGGACTGACCTTTTCAGCCCTATAAAGGTACGACGTGTGTGATTATTAGACTCCCATTTCACCCAACTTTTACCCGCGATCAAGTGTCTATTTTCATTTTTTTAACAGCATTATTAGCAACTTCATAAAACTGTTTGCTAGTAAAGTATCATTTTGTCACAATAAGATAATATAATGCCAGATGTGCGAATCACATTCGTTTAGTTTCTCGCTAACTGCGCTAATGTGGTAATTTAAGTTTAAGGTGGTAAGTATATATCCAATGAATACGCAATGAAAAAGGCCTTGAGCCACAGTCAGTAGTTTCACAAATACGCAGTCTTTTTTTTTTTTTAATTCTTTTTCAAAAACAAATTTATCGCTTTAACTGCAACTAAATGAGACTTGTCTCATTCAAAATGGCTCCTTTACCGTTGATGTACTTTTTCTAGAGTTACTTGTTCGAATAAATCATAGTATTAATTTTCTATCATTTACAAAAGGCCTTTTCTCTTCCCTTTTTTTGTTTGTCAGTCAGTCATTGCTTAATTCAAGGACGGCTAGATTTATCTACTTAATTTCATGTGTTTACGAAGGGGACTTTTCCCCCTTTTTGTTTTATCAGAGAAATCTGAGTTCCATATAATCAAAACAATACAGGAATTTTTCTAAGCTGTAACCTAGTCAATACTACAGTATGGTTGCAGCACTTAAACTCAAACGAAGCGCATAGAAAAAGGATGGTGCCATCTCCTCATCAAATCGGAAGCCTCGCCAATTTATAGACCAGTTCATATACATTGGTAGCAATATCTTATCTAATGAAAGGGATATCAACATTCACATAGGAATGATGGAATACTATTGACAGATTATCGACCCTATGGAAATCTGATCTAATGAAAAGATAAAACTAGAATTCTTCCAAGCTGTAGCTATGTAAGTACAACAGTATGGTTGCACTACTTGCTCTAACGAAAAGTTTGGACAAAAAGCTAGATGGGATGCAACGTGCTGTTTTGAACATATACTGGAGGATATTTAAAAAAATATTTTCCAATGTTTATATTAACCAGTTTACAAAAAAGGGGGGGCGCTGTAAACTGGTTAATGTAAATATATGAAAATATTATAAAAATTAATAGAAAAAACACTTTAATCAGTATAATATATTACATAAAATATTTAATTAAAAAACAAAAAATTAAGTATTCCTGCACTAACAATTTTTAAAAATAATTAAGTGTCTGATAGTTGGTTTTTGAAGAGAATATATATATATATATTTGAAGAGAATATATATATTGTCATCCACAGACAGACTGTTTCGTTCTATCAGAACTCTTCAGTGTGGCTAGACCCGCAGGACGCTCGAAGCCGGAATCGAATCCCGTCTAACTTTACGATAGACTAAGGTTTCAGACCACACGGCTACAAGCGGACTACGTTGGCTAAGGGAACTTTAAGTTATTTTATTTTTAGCAACAGCAGCAGCAGCCTTTGTTTACATTTTTTAATACCCTATCGGCTACCAGAGTGCTCAATTCTTACGAAGAGCTTTGCATTACGCTAGGGGCGGCCGACAATTCCTTCGCCAGAGTGCTCAACCCCCCTGGGGGAGCGTATATATTGTCATCCACAGACAGACTGTTTCGTTCTATCAGAACTATATATATATATATAAACAGGATTTGGCATATTTGATATGGGCTAATATGATGTAAAAGACAACGTAACTAAAACAAATATTAGTTTTATATACATATATCTGTAATCTTGTGAAAAAAACTCACATCATAGCAAAACTTTTATGAGAGAAATATGCTTGAATTTTTAAATCTTCTATTATAGTCACAAAATCCCTCAAAGATGCAGCGGGTGCCCCTCGGGGTGTCCTCGGGGTTAAAGTGATAGACTTCAGAATCGTAATAAGCGAGTCCGAACTCCAGTCGCGCTATTACATTCACTTTCGGGAAAATACTCTAGGGAAAAGTATGAATCCCCTTATTTTCCCAGCTATGGGTTAAATAGTATCACAACTGTTCTTCTAGGAGAATAGCTTTGGCATTAAATAACCAACAACGGTTGATATGCCATTAAACAAAGAAACCAAACCAAACCAGGATGCTACCAAAAAACCGTTGTATCAGGGGACGCTGAATTACAAAACTACGAAATTTAAGTATTAATCCAAGAATTATATATACATATATATATATATATATATACACACTTCGGTGTAGTAGCTATTGAAAAGGGAGCCTTCGGGCCTCCCTCGACTACGGTCGCCAACTTACTTATATATACAAATACCAACAGAGTTAGAAGTAATCTACCTTGGTTTCACCTAACTGGATCATCCGGATAAATTCGTATCTTGCTCTACTTTATGTATTGAGCACTCTTACGTTGAGCTTAAGGAATTCTGTCGGTCTTTTTAGTAGGCATTAGAGTTGGTTGATATTTTCAAGCACTACGAATGTTTTGAGTCTTTTGGGGTTTTTTCGTGAAATTTTTTGTTTGTATAATATTTCTTATTTACCAATTGTACCATCTGGGTTTTTTCACACACTTAGAATCATAGAATAGGTATGAAACTAATATATTAAAAAATAATTAATTCATTATAAATTATAGGCACTTCATACTTACGCATACAAGAATACAAACTTTGAAATGAATTGTTGAATAGAAAGTCAACCTTCGAGGGTTATTAAATTCCGAAGCCATGCTCTTGGGGGAACAGCGAGGATACTATTTAATCCAGAACTGGAGGAATAAAAGAGTTCATGTCTTTCTTAACGGTATTGATCTAAAAGTGAACGTAATTGCATGAATTGGTATTCGAACATCCTTACTTTGAGGCCTCAGTGTAGCTTTTCACCAATTATGCCATGGGTACTTTACCCTGAGGATGAACGAAGAATTCCTATTATATATTGCCCCACTTTTTAAAGGCGATATTTACAGGTAATTTTTGATCAACATGTTTTTCTTCATTTTATTTTATTGGCCATTCAAATCAAATTCTTTTTTAGTTACATTCATTGTTATTAAAAAAAACAATTTCCGCTTTTAGAGTTTTTTTTTTTAATAATATAATCACTAGTTAACACTTCATATATCTCCAGCATTCACCATAAAAATCAAGTTTTTTTGGTTTGGTTTGTTGGGTTTTATGTCATATCAACCTTTGTAGGTTATTTAACGCCAAATCCATTTATATGTGAATAATCATTTCGATTTAAAACGATTCAGACTACCATGAGTACACAGTTTAATTGTCAAAAACATTTCCATTTCAAACTATTCAAGCAGTAATATATAACAATTCAGTTTAGTGTAAGTACAGTTTCAATGTCAAAAACAGTTCAATTTTAAACAATTCAGTTTAGGATAAGTACGCAGTTTAAATGTAAGGACAGTTTAATTGTGAAAAACATTTCTATTTTGAACTATTCAGTTTAGTCAAGCTGTTCTAATTCAGCTAATTCCGTTTAGTATAAGTACAGATTTTGTTTACACACAGTTACATGTCAAAACAGTTCTATGTTAAACAATTCAGTTAAGTGTAAATACAGTTTCAATGTCAAAAAACAGTTCTATTTCAAATAATTAAGTTTAGCATAAGCACGCAGTTTAAATGTAAGTACGGTTAAATTGTCAAAAACATTTCTATTTCAAGCTATTCAGTTTAGTCAAACAATTCAGTTTAGCATAAGTATGCCGTTAGTTCTATTTAACCCATAGATAGGGCCCTATCAGGTGCTACCACGCCAGGCCAGAGTGGACCAAGGAGCAATGGCAATTAAGGGGTGCTCCGTATTCCCCAAAGCCCCAGCATTACTGGGACCTCACAATCAGATTGTTTAAGTCATATATCAGGACACTCATTGGGTGTTAGGGTCTTACCCCTCTGTAGCGGTGCAGTTAGGGTATTCTACAGCCCCAACCGACTGGGCAAATAAAAAATTTAAAAAATCTATTAAAACCACACACACACACACACACACACACACACATTATATATATATATATATTGTTTCAATGATTTTTACATAAAATCTTTAAATAGATATGCATGTGTATATATATATATGTGTGTGTGTGTATGTGTGTGTGTGTGTGTGTGGGCCTGTGTAAGTGTGTATGTGGGCATGTATGTTAACACCATCTATAAGGTAGAATTTGTATGCATTTATATAAGTGTGTGTGTAGGTGGGTGTGTGCAAGTATATATATATATATATATATATATATATATATATATATATCGTGCATATATGTACATACATATGTATGCGAGTATATAAAGATCATATACGTAGTATGTATGTATGTATACAAGTTTTTGTATTTTGTATTTTTAAACAACCTTCGTTGACTTAATATAGCTAATAACATCCCTCATGGTCCTGATGATGGTTCAATAGAACCGAAACACTATTGTGTGAACTTCTCAATAAATCACTTCTTCCACTTGGATTATCTTGTTGTCAATTTTTCGACATATTGTCGGATTACATTCCTTTATTTACTTTCATATATATATATATATATATATATATATATATATATATATATATATATAAATAAATATATATCATGGTAATACCAGTAATTACCATGTTATATATATATATATATATATATATATATATATATATATATATATATATATATATATAGCTTTTAGTATATAAATAAATATTTGGTAGAAAGTCAGAAATATAGAGCACCAGGTGGAGATCGAACTCACAACAATAGCCAGCTAAACTGGCTATATCACACGAGTCGCCCTCGGAGTCAATATGAATACATTATTCCCCCTCCAAGCTAGAGGTGGTTAAACACTGAAAAGTGCATTTCAAAAAAACCCTAAAGCGACAGCTGCAATATTAGATTCACCTTTTGAAAAATCAGAAACATCTCCCTTCTTTTTTAACCTCTACAGATTGATTCGCTGTTTTCTTCTTGTGCATGTGTTTGTTTGTTGTTGGTTTGTTTTTTGGGGGTTTTTTGGGGGGGTTGTTCTTTTCACTGCTTTTTTTTTTTTAAATTGCTCGTCAAGCAGGTTTTTATTGTAATGAATCAACTTGTCTCTTGATAATAGGGTTGGGTTTTTTTTTTCATAAACTGACAACTCAGGAGTTGTTGAAGTCTCTGGTGTTGGGTTTGTATTCTCTGTGCCTGAGCCTTTGTGCTTTTTACCCTTGTCCTTTTAAACCAGAATTTATCTGCCTGCTCGCTAACTGTGTCTGCATTCATATACATTTTTCTTTTGTTAACATCAGTATAGATGTCACCCTATAACTTGAAATACAGGTTGCCATTTATCGGAAGGAGGAACTCTGATTATTTGTCAAACAAAAAACATCATTGCTGATGTTCCAAAATAATTTTTGAAGTAAAATTTAATCGAATTAATTTCGATTAATAGATTGAATAATTGATTGAGTTTAACGGCTCGTCACCTCGTCAAGAGTCATTTAATATGCTTACAAGTCGGAGAATCATGTTCATATTTACAATTTTTGAGTAGTTATTTCCTAAGGGATTTTGTTTGTGCTTTTGGAGAGAGAGGTTGTTTTGCTTCTTTTTTTTGGGGGGGGGGCACACGGTCCTATCGAATACTGGCCCAGTCGGCTAGGGTTGCAGAATACACAGACTGCATCTCTGCAATCTGATGGTGAGGCTCCACTAATGCTGGAGCTTTGGGGAATGCTGAGTACCTCTTTATTCCCATCGCTCCTAGGTCCACTATGGTCTCGAGTGGAAGCACCTGATAGGATCCTATCTACGGGTTAAATAAAACCAAACAGTGTACTTATAATAAACTGAACTGTTTGAAATAGAACTGTTTTTGACATTTAAACTGCATGATAATGCTAAACTGGATTGTTTGAAATAGAACTGTTTTTACATTTAAACGGCGCACTTATGCCAAACAAAGCTTGAAATAGAACAGTTTATATGTATAAAAGCGGATTTGGCATTAAATAACCTACAATGGTTGATATGCCATAGAACTAAACCAAACCAAATCATATATATTGAATATATATGTATAAATAGGATTTGATATTAAATAACCAACAATGGTTGATATGCCTTAAAACCAAACCAAAATGACTTAATTCGGTGTTAAATGACCCAAAAAGTGTTTATGCGCCATAAAACAACCAACGAACCAACGAACCAACCTATCAAAAACAAATATCTTTTAAACACATCCTTTTAACTGTATGCAAGTGAATGAATTCGTTTAAAAATGTTTACAACAAATCATACATATTTGATAAGTATGTATAAACAGGATTTGGCATTAAATAACCTACAATAGTTGATATACCATAAAACCCAACCAAACCAAATCATATACATTTAATATATATGTATAAAAAAGACTTGGCATTAAATAACCTTCAAGAGTTGATATGTCCTAAACCTAACCAACCAAACACTATCTCGAAATTAGAGTATGGCTATCACATGATATCATTTTGTAAATATCCCATGATATCAAGAAATATCAATGCAGGAAGTATTTATAGTGAGGAAAGACGATGAACTAAGTCAATCCTACTGTCTAAGCTTCACAACATGAATCCAAAAAGAAGATTATACTTTATTGGATGTTATTGAAACCGTAGGTTCAAAATCGGAGCGTCCTTCAAGATGGATGCTAAAGGTACACCACTTCATTTCACAAAAGTCTCTTTCTTTGAGATGAATCATTTATCAAAATCTTGGTAACAGACGACCGTTGACTCTACAAGAGTTTTCACCCACAATTTAACGGGTTTCATTTCTCATCCAGCTGAGTGTTTAGCCAACTTCTTCATTAGACTCTGCTTTTGGAAGTATTAGTTTACATCAGAACCCAGCACACACACACACACACACACACACACACACACACACACACACACATATATATATATATATATACACTGGAAAAATTATGCATACATATATTTGCTGAAAAAAAATTGCTGAATAAAAGAAGCGAATTAATATCAGTGTAGACATATTAATAAATTTCTTATGTGTCATTTACCACTTGAGAAATTCTGTATAGATTTTCCTCTATTTGGACAGATATTTGCTATATATATATATATATAGGAGTGTGTCTCCATTTTAATTTTTTTTTCCAAGTGTAAGTGCCACGTTTCTTAACACCACAATATAATTAAGATTGACTGGCTACTTTTTCCCACTTTTCTACGTTGAATTTTAAAAAGCAAATTTCTAATATTCATAATTCTATACTTTTCTGGGTTGTATACCTGCTCAGCAGTAGTAGTAACGAGCACTCTTTCTTGCAAACTTTTCTCGTTTACATTTGTCTTTTTATCATTGTTATTATTTAGAAAGGTGGGGAGGGCTGGGAAGAGAGATATTGTAGGATATTAAGAAAAAAGCCTTAACTATTTCGACGTATTTGCAAGAGTGTTTTTAGGGGGTGGTCCCATGACGAAATGGTTAAGTCCCTGGACGGTGGAATCGTAGTACGTGAGTTCGAGCTCCAGTTGCGATATTTCGTTCACTTTCGGACAAATACTATTGGGAAAGGTATGAACCCCCTTATCCTCCCAGTTATGGGTTAAATAGTACCGCTACTGTTCTTCTAGAAGGATGGCTTTGGCATTAAAAAACCCAAGAAGGTTGACATGCCATGAAACAAGAACAAGAGATAGTGTGTTTAAGAGTCATTTAGTCAGCAGCTCGTTTTTATTTTTTCCTCTCTTTGTGTGTGTGTGCGTGTGTGTGTGTGTGTCCCTGAACTTGGACCAGCCCAGTCGGCTGGAACAGTAGAATAAGCCGATTACGCCTCTACGGTAGGGGTAAAATACCCCCACCATCGAGTGTCATGGATATAACACTAAACTGCTATTCATGATAAGGCTCCAAAATTTGAAGAACCCTTTCATTGCCATTGTATGTATGTTGAATAGCAATACTTAAAACCATTTGACAGTGTGCAAACAAATATTTAGTATCAAATGTGATAGGAATACTTAATAAACAGAATTATTAAAGATAATTGACAATACTTGAAGCCATTTAACCGCGCGCCAATAGAATTGTTTATGTTTGATAGGAATACTTGAAAACATTTAACTTAGTGCAAACAAATAAGTTCTGTTTTCTTTTAATGTTTACTACAAACTATTTACTTAAAAATCATATACGAGGATTATTAAGTTTCCAGGCTTTTTTATGGGCTCTTTTATTGATAGTACTCACATGAAACTCTAGTCCCCTTCGAAGTAAACTCCTCCAGATGCAATGCACTTCTTGTACCGTTCCAACAACTTCTGGAACGCCCCATGGAAGTTCTCTTGTGTGAGCGTGTCAATGACTTTCGTCACAGCCTCTTTCATCTCCTCAATTGTCTCATAACGACAGCCTCTGAGCTTAAGGAATAACCAAAAGTCACAACGAGCAAGGTCTGGGCTATAGGGAGGCTGAGGAACTGTCTTGATGCCCATCTTGGTCAAATAGTCTGTGACAAAAATGGAGTTGTAAACTGGTGCATTGTCCTGCTGGAAATGCCACTGACCCGATTTGAAGAATGCTGGCCTCTTCTGACGGAATCTCTCCCTGAACTCCCTTAAAACCTCAACATTGTAACCGTAACCCTAACCCTTTGGCCAATCAACTGTGGTGTATTGACCTCCTTACTCCTCCCACACCTCACATCATCCCTCACAGACTCCCTGTCTTCCTTAAATCTCTTATGCCACTCAAAAACTGATACTTAATTCATGCAAGATGGTCGAAAAGCAGTCTGAAGCATTTCATACGTTTCTGTGGCATTTTTTCCAAGTTTAAAACAGAATTTTATTGCATATGGTTCTTCTAAAGTGTCAGATTGCATTTTTGAAATTCACCAGCTGTGACAATCAGGCTTTAGTAGGGTGTATTCGAATTACTGCTGTAGCTGTTCATTTGAAGCAGAAATCATAAAAATTGGTCAGCCATCTCATAAAATGTATAGCAATAACATAGTGAATTTTCATGGGTCAACGACAATTTTAAATGCCTATTCAAAAAAGTCTGGAAACATATTGAATGCACCACGTGTGTTTAAATAGGATCTAGGAATAAATAACAATCAAGGGTTGGTGTGCCTTTAAACCAAATAACCAAACCTACCCAGTCTATCTATATATCTGCTATTTGCTACTGAATAGTGAGTTCGATCCTCTCTCGATGCCCCAGACATACGGCCTTGTGCCAAATCTTATCTATATATCTGCTATTTTGAACTGAGTCAAATAACTTTCAAGAGATTGATAATAATAGCGATGATCATCGTCATAGAAGAAAAGAGAATGTTTGGCCGTCGAGAAGAAGAAAACATAAAATATAAATAAATAGATAAATAAAACAATAATTCTAAATAAGATTTTTCGTTGTTTATTCCTTTTAGCCCACGCTAATCGACCGCTTTCTCCTGCAACCCCCAAGGAAAAAGGAGCGTTCAAACTCTCGTTCGGTCAGATCACAAGCTAGTCTCGCCAACACGCGCATGTACGAGAACTGAGCTGGTAATTGGAGAACATGGACACAGTTACAGTCCCAGCGGGCGCCAAAAGTTAGACTAACCGTTAGCAGTCACGTGGGCTCGGCCGTCTCACCTAAACAATCAGGACAACGCCCAGTCATCTGCAGCGCTATATCCGCCTACAATATATATATATATATATATATATATATATATATATATATATATATATATATATATATTTAGGATCACGTAGACGAATTATCAACAGTACTTGGTAACTATCAATTTCACGCCAACTTCGTCT
The DNA here is from genome assembly GCA_963585895.1 of Sepioteuthis lessoniana. Lineage (NCBI taxonomy): Eukaryota > Metazoa > Mollusca > Cephalopoda > Myopsida > Loliginidae > Sepioteuthis > Sepioteuthis lessoniana. The sequence goes on along the minus strand of OY757931.1, from coordinate 12,326,234 downwards.
GAATATTGCATGGGTAAGAAACTGACAGTCACAAAGTGCCGTTGACTGTATGTCTACACTGTCCTAATTTAGTAATATATGCTCTATTTCTGATACAGAGCTCTCTCTATTTATAAATTTATCAGAATATATATTATATATATATGTATATATACATATATATTGGAATAGAGAGAGAATGATTTTCTGTATATATACATATGTGTGTGTATGTGTGTGTGTGTTCGAAAAATATTCTTTTACACATACATACTGATATACATATATGCATAGATGTATATCAAAAGATACGCAACAATGTATATATTGTCAGACCTGACCGATAAAATGAAACGTACTTTCTTCCAAGCAGCGATCGTGTCGATACTGCTATATGAATGCACTACATGGACGCAAACTAAATGGCTGGAGAAAAGGCTTAACGGCAACTGTACAAGAATGCTGCGAGCAATATTGAACAAGTCATGGAGGCAACACCCCACAAAGCAGCAGCTGTATGGCTACCAACCACCCATCACGAAAACTATCCAAGTTAGACGAACCAGGCATGCAGGACACTACTGGAGAAGCAGGGACGAGCTCATAAGTGATGTACTCCTATGGACCCCTTCACATGGCCGAGCAAAAGCAGGGCGACCAGCTCGAACCTACATACAGCAGCTCTGTGAGGATACAGGGTGTAGCCCTGGGTACCTGCCGGAAGCAATGAACGATAGGGAGGGGTGGCGAGAGAGAGTCAGAGATATCCGTGCTAGTGGCATGACATGATGATGTTGATGATGATGATGATGATTAGTTCTGGAGTCTTATAGGATTCTTTTGCAATAAAAATGAAAATTTAATACATTATTTTACTAGCCCAAAAAATAACTTTGTCAAAATGATGTTTGTGCATATATCAAAAAAAAGATTTAATGTCACTCATAATAATACCAGGGATTGTCTTCGTGATGTAATGGTTAGAGCGATGGACTGCGGAATCGTCTTAAGCGAGTTCGAACTCCAGTTGCGCTATTACGTTCACTTTCGGGCAAATACCCTTGGGAAAGGTATGAACCCCCTTATCTTCCCAGCTATGGGTTAAATAGTATCACTACTGTTCTTCTAGGAGAATGGCTTTGGCATTAAATAACCTTACAAAGTTTGATATGCCATTAAACAAAGAAACCAAACCAAACCATCATAATAATACCGAATAATATCCGTTTTGATTGTACCATGTTTCACTAGAAATAAAATCCTGCCAACTTAAGAAAATCAACTTAATATGAAAAAAAAAGGTTAGGGCTATAATTATTCATAAGCTGTACTGTATACATTACACACGTGAGCGGACGCATCTGCACACACGCACATGCATATATATATATATATATATATATAGACATACATACAGATTCACACTTATATCTATATATTTATTTACCAACCACAACACACGAGCAGAATGTGACACAATGTCTATTTTTAAGTGAATTTAAAAGGTTTGAATTCAGAGTTTTTCTTCTCCTAGACTGGTTGCCATATCAAGTTTAAAGAGGTCCGTCTGCCCTACTATTTACTCATAGCTGGAGGGAGAATAGGTGAGTACATAGCTTTCCCAAGGGAGGTGAAATGCAAATAGCCGAGTCAAGGATTTGAACCTAGGTTGTTATTTACATATCCTAAGATGATACCCATTTGAGAACATATATATATATATATATATACGCTTAACCCTTAAACCTGTGCATATTATTTTCCAACTCTCAACCGACTCAAATAAACCATACCTCTTCTCACACATACATACGAAAACATGAACATACACTCACACACACACATATATATATATATATATACATAATTTTTAAATTGAGGAATTGATATTAGCGTAGAATTACCATGACAAGAAAATCCGGCAAATACCTACATGTGACATACGGAGCACTGAATAGCTATTTCGACGTTATTAGGTCTCATCAGCAGTACACGCCGTGATCTCCACCACTGGAGATCGAACCAACAACCACAGTATGCAGAAGCCGAAACTCTACCACTGGGTCACCGGTTCATGCCACAGATAAGCGATGCCGAATTAACAAGTCATGGTAAATTGCGCGACCACTTTAACCTAATGTGTCTCGAAGTGTACGTATTCCCTTTACAGAGGACACGGCCATCTCCAGGGCTACGTCTTTCCAAGTCGGAGTTAAGAAACTTCATAACATAAGCCTCATGGGCAGGATAATTATATATAATTTTTAAATGGAGGAATTCATATTATCATAGAATTACCATGACAAGATATATATATATATATATATATATATATGAGGTGTGTAAGTGTGCACTCGAGTGTGTGTGTGTGTGTGTGTGTGTGTGTGTGTGTGTGTGTGTGTGTGTGTGTGTGTGTGTCTTATTTTTTTAATCCTTCACTGAGTGAAATTCATCCTATTATCAATTACCAAAGAGACCAGATGTTTCTTTACAAAGTCTGCAAGACTTTTTCACAAGGTACTGTTGACATTGAAATGTTGTCAACATGTTGCTCTGACAACTGACCTTTTCTCTGTAAGGCCATGTCATATATATATATATATATATATATATATATATATATATATATATATATATATATATGATTAAAAAGGTTTTTAGTATGTCCTGGTTCATCCTTAAATACGCAAGAATCTGATCGGCTCAATATATACATAGGAGTGTTTACGAGTATCTCCCTCAGAAACACCTACTTATTTCATATACTCATAAATATATGCGTATGCAAGTCTCTCTCTCTCTCTCTCTCTCTCTCTCTCTCTCTCTCTCTCTCTCTCTCTCTCTCTCTCCGTTTGTGTGTCTGTATCTGTGTCTATCTGTGCGCATCTAAGTCTATTCTTAGTCTATTGCTTCTCGTATTCATATGTACGCAAAAGATTTGAAGTAAACACGTAGGTTCCTATGGATTCGTGCATTTTTATATGAATTCGTTAAATGGATTGTTTGGCACAAGACCAGAATAGCTGAGCAATAAGAGAAATCAAAACCAACAAAAACCTGCTAAGCGAACCTGCTAACTAACGTTCTAAGATAGGCGCACAAAACACGAATGGCCGATGAATAGCAAGTTTTTGATTTTCATTGTGCGTAGGTGTTTGCGTTGTAATAAAAAGAGCAGATGTTTATATTTCATTTCAATGAACTTGAGTTTGTGTAAATGCAGTTATATGTTTAAAATTCAACGTGATCGAGCTGAAAATCTAAATTTTGCGTATGCGTGACGAGGTTATTGTTCTATTGTGCTATTAGACGGTACTTAGATCAATGGTTAGAGTAATAACGTTGTGAGCCAAAGGAGGTGGCTTTATTATTCTTAGGCCACACCCAAAACAATCGAAGTGAGAAGGCAATTACAATTGAAACTGTGGGAAGATCTCTATCACCAGAGGAAATCGAATCGGCCACTCGAGTTTGCGACAGTTTGCATTTCACTTTGGGAAAGGCATGAACCCATCTTTTCTTCCTCCAGCTATAAGTAGACAGTAGCTCAGACAAGGTTCTTTCGCTTTGGTACGGCAACCAGTCTTGGAGAAGGAAAACTATTCATTCAAACAAACTTTTTGCCCAGTCGGCTGGGGCTGTAGAATACACCGACTGCTTCTCTGCAGAGGGGTAAGAACCCCACCAACGAGTGTCCTGCATATGACACTAAACAATCTGATGGTGAGGTTCCAGCAATGCTGGAGCTTTGGGGAATGTGGAGTACCCCTTTATTGCCATCGCTCCCAGATCCACTCTGGCCCGGAGTGGTAGCACCTGATAAGGGTCCTATCTATGGGTTAAATAGAAGAAAACTGTGCTTCTTTCACTATACTGATTTTTGCATTTAAACTGCGTAATTATGCTAGACTGAATTGTTTAAAATAGAACTGTTTTGACATTGGAGCTGCGTACTAGTGCTGAACTGAATTGCTCGAAATAGAACTGTTTTTGACGTCTAAACTGTGTACTTATGCTGAACTGAATTATCTGAAATAAAACTGTCCGACATTTAAATCTGTGCATTGCCCAGTCAGCTGGGGCTGTGGAATACACTGACTGCACCTCTGCAGAGGGGTAAGACCCCCCTAACGAGTGTCCTGGATATGACACTAAACAATCTGATGTTGAGGTTCCAGCAATGCTGGAGCTTTGGGGAATACGGAGTACCCCTTCATTGCCATCGCTCCCAGGTCCACTCTGGCCCGGAGTGGTAGCACCTGATAGGGCCCTATCTATGGGTTGAATAGAAATAACAGCATACTTATGCTAAAATGAATTGAGTAAACTGAATAGCTTGAAATAGAAACGTTTTTGACAATTGGACCGTACTTACACTTTCACTGCATGCTTAGGCTTAACTGAATTATTTGAAATAGAATTGTTTTTCGACATTAAAACTGTATTTACACTTAACTGAATTGTTACATATAACTGATTGAATAGTTTGAAATGGAAATGTTTTTGACAATTAAACTGTGTACTTATGCTAAACTGAACTATTTTCAATAGAACAGATTATTTACATAAAAATGGATTTGGCGTTAAATAACCTACAAATGTTGATATGCCATAAGACCAAACAAACCAAACCTATCAAACAAACTTTATTTCCCTTAAAAATTAGTCTTTTGTCGCATCCTAGCGATGTAGGAGTAGTTGGATAAATACATTCTATTGAAACAAATCTTAACTTATATATTTATTTTCATGTAAAACCTTTATATGGTTGATATCACGTGATCTTCGTAAAAAGAGTGAGGGCGATGCTGTGCAAGTCTGTTTCTATAATTCAATTATACGAGGTGTGATCCTAATGTATTGCAACTTTAACTTTGATTTAAAAATTTAGGTTTATTTTTTTTGATTAATGGCATATCAACCTTTGTACGTTATTTAATGCCAAAGTCATTCTCCAAGAAGAACAGTAGTGGTACTATTTAACCCATAGCTGGGAGGATTAGAGGGGTTCATACCTTTCCCAAGGGTGTTTGTCCGAAAGTGAACATAATAGCGTGACTGGAGTTCAAACTCGCTTACTGCGATTCCGCAGTCCATCGTTTTAATCATTACACCACGAGGTCACCTTCAAAACTTTAGGTCCGGCTTCTTTGTTTGATGTCATATCAAACTTTGTGGGTTATTTAATGCCTAAGCTATCCTTATAGAACAATAGTGGTACTATTTAATTCATAGCTGGGGGAATTAAGGGACTTCATACCTTTCTCAAGGGTATTAGTCTGAAAGTGAATGCAAAAGCGAAACTTAAATTCGAACTCACTTAAAACGATGTCGCAGTCTAGCACGTTAGCAACTACACTACGCAGAATTCCCCATTAAGATTTTAATATTTAACATGAAGACGTGTGCACAGCGAAGAAAATTATATTATAAATCATATAATAAAATTATGATTTCAAAAAATCTTGACGATTTAATGCCAACATATAAAAACAAAATAATAAAGCTAGTCTCAGTACTTTTTCGATGATATTTCTTGGTGCAACACAGGGTTGTGAAAGTGCAATATTCTCTGTATAAACAAAACCTGGCCCATGTAAACTTTTTCTCGTTTCCTCAACTGAAAATGCATCTCAACGGTAAAATCTTTGTACAATAGAGGAAATATGATGGTGTAGCTTTACGCCATGTCAAAAGAGGATTGACTTATTTTAACGGCATGCCAAACTGTTTGGGGTTATTTTATGCCTAGAAGTAAAAGAAACGTTCTACGTTTATATTCATATTTTGCATAGTTTTATCTTGATAGCTTTTTGTTTTTTTACGTTTGTTTTGATTTTTTTTGCACGATTATATGGTTTCAAGTATTCCTATATAATACAAATAATTTATACACAATTGTATGGTTTCAAATAATTATTCTAATCTAAGAATATTAATTTAGTTGTACATTTTTTTTTATTTTTAAGTAGAAGAATTATATTATAAATTAAATTACGATGACTAGTTAATTTGGCATCGCTTGCGTGCAATAGTATAATTTTGGCTCGGCATTCTGCAGTCGCTGGTTCGATCTCTAATGGGGTAGATCAAGGTATATACTCCTGATGAGACCCAAAATGGCTGAAAGAACTGACCAGTGGTCATGCGTGTCACGCGCAGTGCTCGCTGGATTTTCTGGTCATGGTAATTCAATTTACAATAATCATTTGTTTTTCACAGTTATATGATTTCAAATAACTTATTATAAGATTTCGTAAATAATTAAACCTTTACGTAACAATTCTTTATATAAATAATTTGTAATTATCAAGTATCCAATGTGCAAAAAGTTTTCTAATTGACGCCACATAGATGGGATCCTAACATGTACTTCTACACCAGAGACCTGAGAGTAATGACAATGAAGCAATTTATTACTCAACTCTTAGCAGTACTGGAGAACGGGAGCCTCACCATCAGATGCAGATTCATGTCATAGACAGGATACCTTTTCTTTGGAATTGGTTGTAGTCTTACTCCTCAGCAAGGAATAAAATTACCGTATTATAAGCCCCATCGACAGGACGTATGAAAAGAGAAGTTTCTGAAACTTTTAAACTGGTGTCTAGATGTCTAGCCATCATCACTTTATTTTATAAGCAGCAAAACAAGACACATTTAAATTCTATTCATTCATTTTAATTTAAAACTTTAAAAAAATTATCTGTGGTGGTACTTTTTGATCACCGGTTGTACATTACTGGTTTCGTTTGGGTTTGTTTGTTTAATGGCATGATAAACCTCGTGGGTTATTTAATACCGTAGTTATCTCGTAGAAAAATAGAAGTGTGTTATATATTGACCCTCGACCGAGCCGTCAATCAAGAGATTCACCAGTGTAAATAAGCGGAAGAACAGCGGGAGCAAGTGCGCGTTAAACAATAATATAACCAGGTGCACAGACGGTTCGAGTCAGTTGGAGACAGGATACCCAAGTGAGAATCAGCTGCAGACAGAGAGCTTTGGGCCCTCAGTGACCCACGGTTGAGCAACCCCGGCCAAGATGAGAAAAAAGTGCTGCTATGGGCGAGGAAGAACTTGGGTGAAAATAACAGTCCGTCCTTGTTTCCACTCACCTCTCACAAACAAGAAACATCACCCTTTCGAGAATAAAGTGTGAGAGAGATATTTTTATAAAGAAGTGTATTCGTTCGTTCATTGGAATTCGTATATCATGTTTGATTATGTTTCTACTAATATTTGTATTACGACTTTACAACAAGTGGTGGTATTTAATCCAAAACTGGGGGTGGGGGTGCGAATACGATGGTTCAGACCTCATGAATCCGAAAGTGAAGGCAATATCATAATCGGAGTTCTAATTCGCTTAATATAATGTCGCAGGAAAGCATGTTAACCATTACGCTACTGAGTAGGGCAGACTAGGTTCTTCAGCCTTGGTGAGGCAACTACTCTAGAAGAAGGAAAACTCTGAATTAAAACCTATTAAAGCCCGCTAAAAATTGACCTTGTGTCATATCCTGCCCGAGTGGAGGGGTTGGTAAATATGACCATTACACTACTGAGACTCCCCCACTGGTCTGATTTAGGGGAGGCGCGCTTAACAAGATTTATCTTCGTAGGAAATGGAATCGGCTACCGGAGTTCGAATCCTTGACGAGTTAGCATGCATTTCACTTCGTACTAATGCCCTTTGAAGAGACAGGAATACAACTGTTCTCATCCCAGCGGTAGGTAAATAGTAGGGCAAGCGGGCTTCTTCTTTTTCTTGTTAAGACAACCAGTCTTGGAGAAGGAAAACCAGCCATTGGCCTAGAGGGTAGAATGTTCGCCAATGGTCCGGGAGACCAGGGTTCAATCCCAGGTCGAGGCATACCAAGGACTTTTAAAATAGTACTTGATACCTCCTTGCTTAACACTCAGCAATATAAGGTAAGGATCAAGGGTAAAGTGGGGCAATCCCAGGAAAGGAGTAGCGCCCTCCCCTACACATCGGTGTAGTAGCTATCTAAAAGGGAGCCTTCTTGTCGCCCTGGACTTAAGGGAGACAACTTTACTTATAATTGTTTCACCTACCCTCTCGTCTGTTTCCCGGTGCCTGAAGCACCCCTGCAGAAAAATGCCGACGTAATAAAGCAATTTTATGTGTTTCTATTCGTGTGTGGCTCTCACAATAAAACGACTTTGTCTATTTTAGCTTGGTAGGAAGCTAAAAGAATATTATATTCTAACCATTTCATTGTCCTTTGGCCTAATTGGCAAATTGATTCTAGCATTCTGTATAAGATATTTCCAATGAAATTCTATACTGAGATCATATGGGGTAAATTATTGGTAGTTCTTTGAGCCTAAAACAAGTTTTTATCAAAAGCTAAACTGTAACCTCCATTTTCATTTAGAACGCTGTCCTCAATATCATAGGATGTGACTAATTAGAGTCGGACTATGAACCAAAACGTCCAATTTTAAACAAACAAATACTCCGACTGAATCAGAGGACGATCAGTCAGTTTGTTTATCGTTAACTTTAGGCTACAACAGAACCAAAAAGATCGTAAAGAATTTTTTTAAATTGTTGTTTGAGTAAAATAAAAAGAATAAAAAGACAAACCCATGACAATAAATTTATAGTTGATTATTTTAAATAAGACATTATTGAAAAATCGATCCCTTCGTCTCATAAAATAAGTCTCCCTTATTGTAAACTAATAAACATGTTCCGCCCTGAATAAAATCAATTTTTCCCACCAATGTAAGCTTGGGTAGTTTAGGTAAAAGCCAGAAAATGTCTTGCTCATATACAAACGCGTGACAACATGACTATGAGAAACATCTAAATATTTATCTGTTTAATATGCCCTTTTGGTGGGGGGGTCTTACCCCTCTTCAAGGGATACAATCAACATATTCTTAGCCCCATCAACAGGGCGAAGTATTTGCGAATAAATTGTAAAGCCGAATGTTTTCTGGAAGTTTAGATCAGTCGTTTATTTTTAAAAAAAAATCGGTGGGGTCACACATTTGCTCTGCCTAGTTTGTTAACTATTTCATTACTCCAAGTGCGTGGAATGCTCAGCAAAATTAAGATATTACCCAACCCCTCCACTATGAGCACTATGCAACACAAGGCCAATTTTTAAGCCTAGGGCTAGCTTGAGTTTACCTTCTCCTCGGTTGGTTACTTTACCAAATCTTAAGAAAGCCAGTCTGTCTTAATCTTTACCCATAGATGCCGGGTGGGGAGGGAAGAGAAGGATTAATACCTTCTCAAAAAGCATTAGCGCAAGCTGAAACGCAAGCAGCCTTGCCGTAGATTTGAAACCGGGTCACCGATTCCATTTCCAACGTTTCATTACGCGTTGCCCTGAAGAAGGTATTTATCCAGTCCTTTATAAAGATGGAATGTAATATGGGGGACCTTACAAAAAGCTAACCTCCCGGTGGATGGTACCAAAATAGTTTCAAGTTACTAATTATAATTATCCTTAGCAAATAATTGAACAATTTTATTTGACCCATAGAGATGAGACGCTAACAGGTACTACCACTCTGGGTTACAGTGGGCCTGGGAGTAATAGCAATTATAGGGTACTCCACACTCCCAAGAACTCCAGAAATAAAGCTTTACCATCGGATACAGTTAAGTATCATACCCAGGACACTCCTTTTTTTGGTGGGGGCGTCTTACCACCTCGGCAGGGAACACAGTCAGCGTATTTTAAACCCTGCGGATAAGGCATCTTGGCCTCTGTGAGATATTCTGGTAAAATAACGGGGGAAAAACTGAATTAATATATATGAAAGAGACATTTATTTTACAAAACAGGGGAAACTAATTCGTTTAAATTTCTATGAAGTGTTGTTAGTATTAACATTGTTTGCACTATCCGTTCTTGTCTTCTTTTTTATGTTCACAACGTTTCGGTCGCTGTAACTACGACCTTCTTCATGTGTCTTTTATCATATTCAGTGAATTTCAAACCGAACTCTTAATTCAATCCACAGAGTTTGACTGTTCTCATTCACTTTCAGAGTTTTTTTCGCCAATTCTACTTTTCTTTATGGTTATTTACCAACCCCTCCGCTCGGGCAGGATATGACACAGGGTCAATTTTTTTTAAGCGGAGTTTAACAGGTTTGAATTCAGAGTTTTCCTTCTCCTAGACTAGTTGCCTCACTAAGGCTGAAGAAATCAGTCTGCCCTACTATTTACCCATAGCTGGAGGGAGAATAATTAGATTCATACCTTTCCCAAGGGTATTAGTGCGATGTGAAATGCAATCAGTCTCATCCAGGATTTGAACTCGTGTCGCTGTGTCCATTTCCTACGACGATAATCATTACACCACAGGCACCTTCTAAAAATGCAATCTATGCAATGTATGTTATATATCACTAAGAAATAAAGGATTACGTAGTATATTGGTTTAGTTTGCTTTGGTTTTAGAGCATATCAGCCATTGTTGCTAATTTAATACCAAATCCAGTTTTTAAATATATATTAAATATATGATCTGTGAACACATTTTGTAGATACACAAATTTACATGACCAAACAGTTCTATTTTAAACATGCCCAGTCGGCTTGGGCTGCAGAATACACAGACTGCATCTCTGCAGAGGAGTAAGACCCGCACCAAACGAATGTCCTAAAATGACACTAAACAATCTGATGGTGAGGCTTCAATTATGCAGGCACTTTCGGGAACACGGGGTACCTCTTCATTGCTATCGCTCCCAGTTTTACTCTGACCTGGAGTGGTAGCTCCTGATAGGGTCTTATCTATGGGTCAAATAGAACTGTTTGACGTTTGTTATTTACCCTACCTAGGAATATTAATGAGTATGTCCAATTCTTCATAAATACGATTGTGAGAGAGGTAATCTCGCTGAATAAGTAGTCACCACAAGCAATGGGTTACCTTCTTCACGCAGCTGGCGAGTTTTGTATTTTGTTAATGTTATAAAGATTTCCATTTCATTTCCAGTCTCCGTTTTGGTTATTACTCATTCAGTAACCTGTTGTTAGGTTACAACAACGTTTAAACTGTGTACTTAAGCTATACTAAATTGTTTGAAATAGAACTGTTTTTACATTTAACTGTGTGCAAAAAACCTGTGTACTTATGCTAAACTGAATTGTTTGAAATAGTTGAAATAGAACTGTTTTTACATTTAACTGTGTGCAAAAAAACCTGTGTACTTATGCTAAACTGAATTGTTTGAAATAGTTGAAATAGAACTGTTTTTACAATTTACTGTGTGCAAAAAAACCTGTGTACGTATGCTAAACTGAATTGTTTGAAATAGTTGAAATAGAACTGTTTTTACATTTAACTGTGTGCAAAAAAACCTGTGTACTTATGCTAAACTGAATTCTTTGAAATAGTTGAAATAGAACTGTTTTTACATTTAACTGTGTGCAAAAAAAACCTGTGTACTTATGCTAAAGTGAATTGTTTGAAATAGTTGAAATAGAACTGTTTTTACATTTAACTGTGTAAACAAAAATTGTACTTAAGCCAAATTGAATTGTTTGAAATAGAATTGTTTTTACGTTTAACTGTGTATAAACAAATGACTGATGTTTAATTGAATTTCTTGTGACACATAGCAATACTTTGAACCATTTAACTTTGTTGACATGCGAAACTGAATTGTTTGAAATTGAACTTTCGGTGTCAATATATCTTATTATGTAACAACTTAAACTTGCGAGTAAACATAACACATAACAGCCAAAGTTTTGAGTCAGAAATTAAGAACGGAATTTTTTCTAAGGGCTCTTATATGGAGCAATTTGACTCTATATATTAAGCTCTATTAAAATAGTGTTTGTTTTTCCTTATTTTTTTTGTTTGTTATATTTTCACTTACAACAGAAAAACAATCAATTTTTAAGGTATTCAAATATTATTGCTTAATTCACAACGTTAAAAAGCAGTTTATGATACCGAAAATTTGAACATTAGTTTTCATTTATTTAATTAATATCATTTTTATAAAATAAAAGGACATTCCCTGATTTAAATACTAACATTATTTGGTTTTCATTCTAATATTCAAACCAAATCTTGCCCAGTCGGCTGGGGCTGCAGAATACACCGACTGCTTCTCTGCAGAGGGGTAAGACCCCCCCCACTAATGAGTGTTTGATTAAACTGAGTACTTACTGTGCTGAACTGAATTGCTCAAAATAGAACTGTTTTGACGTCTAAACTGTGTACTTATGCTGAACTGAATTATCTGAAATAAAACTGTTTGACATTTAACTCTGTATATTGACCAGTCGGTTGGGGCTGTGGAGTGCACTGGCTGCACCTCTGCAGAGGGGTAAGACCCCCCTAACGAGTGTCCTGTATATATGACACTAAACAATCTGATGGTGAGGTTCTAGCAGTGCTGGATCTTTAGGGAATGCGGAGTACCCCTTCATTGCCATCGCTCCCAGGTCCACTCTGACCCGGGGTGGTAGCACCTGATAGGGCCCTATCTATGGGTTAAATAGAACTAACAGCATACTTATGCTAAACTAAACTGTTTGATTAAACTGAATTGCTTGAAATAGAAATGTTTTTCACAATTAAACCGTACTTACATTTAAACTGCGTGCTTATGCTTAACTGAATTATTTGAAATAGAACTGTTTTTCGACATTAAAACTTTATTTACACTTAACTGAATTGTTACATATAACTGATTGAATAGTTTGAAATGGAAATGTTTTTGACAATTAAACTGTGTACTTATGCTAAACTGAATTGTTTTAAATAGAACAGATTATTTACATAAAAATGGATTTGGCGTTAAATAACCTACAAATGTTGATATGCCATAAAACCTAACAAATCAAACCAATCAAGCCAAATCTTGCGAGTAAATATAATATACATAAAAGAAGTATTAAAAGGAATGCACAAATGTGTCTGAACAGAAAGAAATATTCATATATTGGTCTATGAAGAAGCAGTGCGTTAAAAGAGGAAAAGTGAAAAAAGGTTTATTTGATGATGGAAAGTTAAATGATCAAAAACCTGTGCCTTTCCTGTTCTATGACAGAAGCAGCAATTAATGTCTATACTATTAAAAAAACAGCCAAAAGAAGGCCAAAAATGGTTTTCTGATTATGCTGTTACACCCTACGGGTTACCCATTTTCCAAAAGAGATATTTACAAATGGTCTCGTTACAATGGCATAGGTAAATATCGCAAGACTACGGAGCTGAATCTTGATTTAGGCGTAAACTAAATCAATGTTTTACAAAAGATCGACCGTTGTCTAAGTAGGATTTTTAAAAATTATCCACGACACTGGCATCTCAGAGAAGGGTAAGGCTCGGTATTCCTTGAATCCAGTGTTACCATTGGAATTGTCAAGATCTTGTTGAAGACAACATCGAACTGCCTTTGGGACTCTACCAGCGGGTCTTAGAATACGCTGAATGTATCAGAAGGCTAAATTCCCCACCCCCGCTCAATGGCGGTGTCTTGGGTATGGCACTAAACTGCATCTGATAGTCAGGCTCCATTTCTGGAGATCTGGAGAGGGTGGTGTATCCCTTCATTGCCATTACTCCCAGGTCCACCTTGAATTGTAATTATATTACTTGTTAGCGTCCCATCAATGGGTCAAATAGATCTATTTAAGAATTATTTGTATATGTTAAGAATACTTGAAATAATAAAACTACAAATTATTTGTATTAAGAATGGGTACTTGAAGCCATTATTGTTTGCAAAATATTATTTTTACTTATGTGAAATCAATCTGTAAAGAAATGTCTATTAATAAACAGTAATAATAACTTGATACCAAATAATATTGATATTAGATAAGAAAACTTGAAAACGCTCAACTGTGCGTAAATTATTTATATTAGGTTTCTTGGCATATCAACCGTTGCTGGTTATTTAATGCCAAAGCCATTCTCCTAGAAGAACAGTAGTGGTACTATTTAACCCATAGCTGGGAGGATAAAGGGGTTCATACCTTTACCCAAGGGTATTTGCCCGAAAGTGAACGTAATAACGCGACTGCATTACGAACTGGCTTACTACGATTCCGTAGTCCATCGCTTTAACCATTAAACCACGAGGATACCCCCTATATTAGATAGGAATTCTTGACATCATGTTAGTGTGTACAATAAAAAACTTAAGAAACAACCACACAAAAAATATAAGTATAAATGTACAATGAAGGCAATTCCTTTACATTAATATAACCCTAGACAGATTGACATTCCCTTAAAATCAATCAGTCAGAGCCTAATCGGCCCAACTATTTTACCAATTGTTGGGTGAAGATGAGATTATTTCATGCTTTTCTTAAAGACACTTGTGCGAAATGAATATAGCCTCGACTGGTGATTGAACTTGGCCCATCCATTCTATTTTCCGTGGCAATCACTATGACAACCACCAGTCTCTCACGAAAAGTCCAGGCCCATGTAGAATTAAAATGTCATAAAGTCGAATTGAAGCTGGACGCAGTTTTTAAAACAGTGATCTATCAGAAAATGGTCTATTGATTCAGGTCCCTACACTATATGGATTATGACCCAAAGTTTATTCAGTATAAACACTACATCAAACGTCTGTACACAACTCGCTATTGACAGCAAACATCAAAGAATGCGCTAACCCTTCCTTTTTAAGTGCACTGGGGTCGTATTTGTCAGTGAGGCGGATTTCCGGCGAATTGATTAATCACTTTGAGAATCTCATCTGAGAGTCTATGACATCCGGCACCGTCAAATCTGAAACGGGTTCTGTTATATAACAAAAAATAACCATCAGCTTTTAAGAGATTTTGAGTGAACGATTTCGCTAACAAAACATCATCCCCGCTCCATAAAGAAAGGTAGGGTTCAATAAGAACAATGACAATCGATAAAACTTAAAATACTTAGCTGATGTACCCGTCTATATCGTTAAGATTGAATCATTAATTTCAACTGCATGTCAACTCGTCTAGGCTTGTTTTATGCATAGAGGTTATGGAATTGTCTTCATATTTACATTTTTGGAGTGTAGTTGTTTCCTAAGAGTTTTTTTTTACCCAATTAAAAATATATTAATATATTCCTATCCAAAACAAATAATTTGCACATAGTTTTATGGTTTCAAGTATTCTAATCCAATACAAATAATTTGCACAAAATTGTATGGTTTCAAGTATTCTAATCCAATACAAATAATTTGCACAAAATTGTATGGTTTCAAGTATTTTAATCTAATACAAATAATTTGCACACAGTTGTATGGTTTCAAGTATTCTAATTCAATACAAATAATTTGTATACAATTATATATCAAGTATTCCAATCCAATACAAATAATTTGTATACAGTTGTATGGTTTCAAGTATCCTAAACCAATACATCTAATTTAGACATAGTTGTATGCTATCTATTATTCCCATCGAGTACTAATAATTTGCTTACATTTGTATGATTTCGAGTTTTCCAATCTAATACGAATAATTATATGGTTTAAAGTAATTATTTTCATTTAATAATAGGTAGTTATTTGCCAACACTTATATAGTGTATAAATATAAAGTAACGAATAAAAATCTTAATTAGCAATTACAGATTTAAGTTGCAGTTAACAATACAAATAATGTACTCAGTTATATAGCATCAAGTATTCCTCCTAGAGCCAATGACCCGGGAGACCGGTTTTCAATCCAAGGTCGGATCATACTAAAGACTCAATAAAGAGAACTTGATACCTCCTTACTTAACACTCAGCATTATAAGGTACGTATCATGGGAAAAGTGGAGCAATCCAGGGAAAGGAATAGCGCCTTCCACAACACTTCGGCGTTGTTGCTATTGAAAAGGGAGCTTTCGGGTCGCCCTCGACTACCGTCGTCAACTTTACTTAATTACCATCGAATGTTAAAAAATTTAAATGGAACAATTTAATCCATAGATGGGACTCTAGCAGGTACTACCACTACATGTCAGAGTGAACCTGAGAGTAATGGCAATGAAAGGATCCATCATACTTCCAAGAAGTTTATAAACGGTGTTTGAGTCTCAGATACAGTTTAGTATCATACTCATGACCCCTTTTTTGGCAGGGAGGGGAACTTAAACCTCTGCTCAGGATACAGTCTGCGTATTCTAAGGCCAGCTGACAGGGTGGCTTAGTTTAAAAAGTTCACTGGAGAGAAACAAGTCAACATAACGGAATGATTATTCGTTATGAGCCTCATTTATGTTATCTGAATGACTAATATATGCATGAAGTCTCTCCTTTTTATTTAATTCACTCCTACTCACTTGCCCGAGGCTTACTTACTCTCCGTCTATTGCTCTCCCACTATTTGTCTACTTTTTAGCAAACATCTTTCGTCCACTACACAATCAATTACTTCCAATGAATAGCTTCCTTTCATTAAGTGTCGACTAATTAACAGTTTATATATATATATATATATATATATATATATATATATATATATATATATATATACTATGCCTTTAGGCAAACTTAGAACTTGAAGTGGTTTTGAGTTTGACTTCCATAATTGTTCGTATCTAAAGTTAGAAAAACGAAGATATCTTAGTGTTGATTTTTAAAGCAGATGTTCTTTTTACTTTATGAAATTGGCGATGCAAACATTATTCTCACACATAAATGGTCAAATACACCCATCTAATGAAACATTTATCAATAAGAAAATTATCGAGAATTTATATATACGAGGATTATTAAATAAGTCTCCAGACATTTTTCGTATGGGCACTTTTAGTGATAGTAAACACATGAATCTCTAGTCCCCTTTGAAGTAATCTCATCCGGATGCAATGCACTTGTTGTACATCCCAACAACTTCTGGAAGGCCCCATGGAAGTCCTCTTGTGTGAGCGAGTCAATGACATTCGTCACAGACTCTTTCATCTCCTCAATTGTCTCAGAACGACAGCCTCTGTGCTTAGGGAATAACCAAAAGTCACAGGGACTAAGGTCTAGTCCAGACCTTAGTCCCTGTGACGGTGAGGGACGGTGAGGAGCTGTCTTGATGCCCATCTTGGTCAAATAGTCTATGACAAGGATGGAGTTGTGGACTGGTGTATTGTCCTGGTGGAAATGCCACTAACCCGATTTGAAGAGTGCTGGCCTCTTCCGACGGAATCTCTCCCTGAACTCTCTTAAAACATGTTAAGCTGTTAAGCGGATATATGTAAACAAAACAAATGTGATACATAAGCGTTTAAATTTCCTTCGCTTGCGCTGATTTCCTCATGGCTGAGTGGTAGAATCTTGGATTGGCATTTCAGTCAGCCAGGTTTCGATCCCAGCTTCGGGATCTAACCTGACTAGCCACACTGAAGAGTTCTGATAGAACGAAACAGTCTGTCTGTGAATGACTATATATATATATATATATATATATATATCATGTTGTGTCACTAGCACAGATTTCCCTGACTCTCACTCTCTCTCTCTCTCTCTCTCGCCAGTCATCTCTATCGTCAACCGCATTCCACTGGTCCTCTAGACTACATCCTGTGTCCATACAGAGCTTTTGTGGATAAGTTCTAACAGCTCGTCCAACACCTGCATGTCAGTATGATGGGGACAACAGGAGAACGTCATTTGTGGGTTCGTCCTTACTCCTCCAGCAGTGTCCTGCGTCTCTTGTTCGTCTGATTTGGATGGTTTTAGAGATGGGAGGTAGGCGGCCCTGAAGCTGCTTTTTTATGGTAAGTATGCTTCCAGGATTTGTTTAATATAACCCGTAGCATTCATGTGCAATTGCAGTCATGCTTTTTCTCTATACGATTTATCAACGTCCATGTGGTGCATCCATACAGTAGTATTGACACGACCGCTGCTTGGAAAAAATTGTGTTTTATTTTACCTGATAGCTCATACTTCCATATGACTGATAACCTATTGAGAGCTGTCTATGCCTTCGTTAGTCGCGTATTGATGTCATTTTCCGTAGATGAGACGCTGCTTCTGATATATATATATATATATATATATATATATAGTCATCCACAGACAGATCTGTTTCGTTCTATCAGAACTCATCAGTGTGGTGAGACAGTAGCTTCCCGTAGCAGGGATCGAAACCCAGGTTGACTCAAACACCAAGCCAAAGCTTCAAACAATATATATATATATATATATATATATATATATATATATAAACACTGATACCAAAATAGAATAATAATGAAAAACTTCATAAACTTTTACAAAATGAATTTTCCGGTTAAAGAGATATCTTGGAAAAAAAAAGTTTTAAATTATTTCTAAATTTTAGATTGGTTTATTCATTCAGATTTAAACGGCATGTCAAACTGTCTAGATTCGCGTTCATTGTTCAGTGATATTTTACTTTTTTCATGTTCTTTCTTAAGAGTTTGTTTTTTTTTTTTGCATGCGATGACGACGATATAACTGTACGTTATTCATAACGCCACAGGGACCCCCCTACACGCAGTCTTATCAAATACGAATAATTTTTATCAGGTCAACTTAACCCAGAGATCAGACTCAACTTTTGTGTCACCATGGACCTGGGAGTAATTGCAAGTATTCCACTTTAATCTGCTGTCCAGAGCCTCACCATCAGATGCAGTTTAGTGTCATACCTATGACTCCTCCTTTTGTGGGGGTCTTTACCCTCTGTACGGGTCATTGTCAGCATAGTGTAAGCCCTATTGACAAGACAAACGATTATAAAGTTTCACATTATTAATTGAAATGTTATTAAAGATGTTTGATTTTCATAGACGCGAATGCTCACTTTAAGTAAGCCTGATAGCTCAATCAGTCTTTTAAAGAACACTTGATTTACATTGGTTTTGGTTTGGTCCCTTTATTTAAAGGCACATCAACCTTCGTGATAATCTAATGCCACAGCTATCCTTGTAGAACAGTAATGGTACTATCTGACCTCAAGCTGGAAGAATACGGGAGTTCGTATTTTTCTCAAAGATATTTGTCCGAAATTGTAGGTAACCGCAGGATGAGTTCGAACTCGCTTACGACGATGTCACTGTTCAGCACGTTAGCCACTACCTCACAGAGACTTTCACCAAATAAACACTTGTTAGGAGGTGTGACATATAAAATGGTAATATATCAGTGAGTAAACGTGTGAAAAGCGTTTAGTTGCAGTTCACTCACAGAGGGTTGATATCAAATTTTGTGTCAATAAAGATTGCACAATTCAGTTTAGCATCAAATCCATTAAGAACAAAGTTCCAAATCAACAAATCCAAATACAGGGTGGAACGATAAAATTGTCGCCGTAGAAAAGACATGATTCCATTTCCGTTTAATGAAAACCGGTTTTCTTTTTGTTGTTGCAGACCATCTACTAGTTGGCCAGTTGTGTAGAAATCCCAAGAGCGATAGGAGCCTTCTATCATGTCTGAAAGTGACACAATGTTCAACGAGCGAGATCGGAGATGCGCCGCTGTACAACTCATGCTCTCTACCAATCCAAATTATGACAACAGGACCATTGCCAGCGCCCTCAAAATGCAAATCCGGATTGTTCAACGTGTCCAGAGTATTGAAAACAAAGTTCCCGGCTACGGTTATGGTCTTTGGTATGGTTTCAAGTGAGGGCCATATCATGTCACCTCACATCTTCGAAGTCGGCTTAAAAGTCCACACCAAAGTGTACCTGGATGTGCTGAAGAGTGTGGTGATCCCCTGGTACAATCAGGTGGCCGGTGGCAGACCCTGGGTGTAGCAGCAGGACTCGGCGCCGGCCCCCAAGTCCAAAGAGACCCAAGCTTGGCTTCAGGAGTGCTACGACTTTGTACCCTTCTCTCACTGGCCCCCTCCTCCCCCGACATGAACCCGCTGGACTACTTCGTTTGGTCATACGTCGAGTACATCACCAACATGACCTCCCACAACATCAAAACCAGCCTGATCGCTGCCATCCGCCGAGTATTCGCCGAGCTCCCGCCGGCGCTTGTGGAAAAAGCATGTTCCCAGTTCCGGATCCGTATGGAGGCGGTGATTGAGGCTGAAGTTGGCTACATTGAATAGATGTCAGCTCTACTACATAATCAAGTTACCTGAATTGATTATTTCAATAAAGTTTTAAAATAAAGCTGTAGTGTTGTTTTCGATTAGGACGACAATTTTATCGTTCCACCCTGTAGATGTCAGCTCTACTACATAATCAAGTTAGCTGAATTGATTTTTTCAATAAAAGTTTTGAAATAAAGCTGTTATGTTGTTTTCTTTTGGACGACAATTTTATCGTTTCACCCTTTAGATGTCAGCTCTACTACATAATCAAGTTAGCTGAATTGATTTTTTCAATAAAAGTTTTAAAATAAAGCTGTTATGTTGTTTTCTTTTGGACGACAATTTTATCGTTTCACCCTTTAGATGTCAGCTCTACTACATAATCAAGTTAGCTGAATTGATTTTTTCAATAAAAGTTTTAAAATAAAGCTGTTATGTTGTTTTCTTTTGGACGACAATTTTATCGTTTCACCCTTTAGATGTCAGCTCTACTACATAATCAAGTTAGCTGAATTGATTTTTTCAATAAAAGTTTTAAAATAAAGCTGTTATGTTGTTTTCTTTTGGACGACAATTTTATCGTTTCACCCTGTAGTAAATCCATCATCGACGGGATGTCTTTTTCCTTTGATGAAACGTTGCATTAAATGGCTCACATTAATTGGTTTTGTTTTTTTATACTAATTAGAAGATTCATTTTTCTCAGAATGCATCGTCGATCGTTATCTATTTCCAACAGGAAGTTTGTTTATAGCTTAAACCCTGGAATAATCTTGATGATAGCCTAAGATAAAAATCGATCGGAAGTACAGAAGAAATTTAAAAAATTACTTATCCACGTTCATGTGTTGTTGTTTTTTTCGTTCTCTCTCTCTCTCTCTCTCTCTCTCTCTCTCACACACACACACACAAAGGTTGATATGCCATTAAACAAAGAAACCAAACCAAACCATCTATCTACCTGTCTTTCTATTTGTCTACCATGTTAGTTTGTTTATATCTAAGTATGTAACCATTAAGTTAATCTATTCATATCTATCTATCTATCTATGTGCATTTGATTACCCAATCTATCTATCTCAGTCTATTCATATCTATCTATCTATCTATCTATCTATCTATCTCAGTCTATTCATATCTATCTATCTGTCTATCTATCTCAGTCTATTCATATCTATCTATCTGTCTATCTATATCAGTCTATTCATATCTATCTATCTATCTATCTATCTATCTCAGTCTATTCATATCTATCTATCTATCCATCTATCTCAGTCTATTCATATCTATCTATCTGTCTATCTATCTATCTTGTTAGGCTGTTTATGTCTATCTGATTTAGTATTCTATACACCAATTGTATTTTAATCAAATTAATTTTAAGTAGATTAATTTCTCAAACTTTTATGGCCGAATCTATTAAGAATCTTTTCACCTCTGTGTGTGTGTGTGTGTGTGTGTGTGTGTGTGTGCGTCCGTGATGCTTTTCCCAATCTTTTACTGTTTTTGTTGTGTTCTATATATAGAGACTGATTGTAATTTACTGAGCTTTTTGCTTCGATGTGGCACGAGGCCGCATAAATGGGGCACCCACTGAGACAGTTTGACCCCTGTTAAGCCTAATAATGGGTGTAACAACTATTTACTTTGTAACTACTTCCTGGGTGGTAAAGTAATTATGGTGGAGTGACATAAAAGATACTCATATCACTGTCTGGAATACGCATGCGTAATACATATGAACTCCATAGACATAAATGCACACACATGGACACATAAGAATCACAATACCTCATATATATATATATATATATATATATATATATATATATATATATATATATATGTGTGTGTGTGTGTGTGTGTGTGTTAAAATAAGAAGGCCTTCGAAGAGATTTGTATTTTTTAATTCATTCATTCTAAAATATATCCTTATTCTTTCTTTGGACCTACAACAACCATCTTTATATATATATATATATATATATATATATATGTGTGTGTGTGTGTGTGTGTGTGTGTGTGTTCTCGGTATATTTCTACCCTTTTGGTAGGCTTTAGAATAGGCTGACTGTGTTCCTGCAAGGCGGTAAGACCCATCCTGAAAAAGAGTGGATGAGGCTGAACTTCATCTGATGGTGAGGCTCCTGTTCAGGAAACAAGGGGAGTGTAGAGTATCACTTTATTGACATAGCTCCCAGGTCCACTCTGACCTGGAGTGGTAGTACCTGTTAGTCTCCTATCTTTGTCAAAAAATCTGTTTGAAATTATTCGTATTCGATTGTATCGTGTGCAAAATAAAAAGAACCCTATTAAGAAAATATTCACAAAAAATGTAAATATGGACGTACAAGGTACACAATTCCCTAACCTCAAGGCATAAAATAAACCTAGATTGGTTGACGTATCGTTCGAATTAATCATTTTATCGGAATATTGTTCTCTTCTTGGTTTTTTTAATCTCAACATCTCGGATACTGAAATTTCCTATGTTCGGGTATTTCCAATAAATAAATAAATGTACTCTTTCTGTCGAAGAAGCAAAATGTATTATTAACATCAAGAAAAAAGGGCAAGATATATAGATAATGTCACTTTATTATATATGTATTTAACCAATGCCTCCGCACGGGCATCGTGAGGAAAAAAGTCAATTTTGAACGGAGTTAAACAGGTTTGAATTCAGAGTTTCCCTTCCCTTAGACTAGTCTGCCTAACTTCTATTTAGATCGGTTGTCCTAGAAAAGTTAAAGAGACTAGTCTGCCTAACTTCTATTTAGATCGGTTGTCCTAGCAAGGTTAAAGAGACTAGTCTGCCTAACTTCTATTTAGATCGGTTGTCCTAGCAAAGTTAAAGAGACTAGTCTGCCTAACTTCTATTTAGATCGGTTGTCCTAGCAAAGTTAAAGAGACTAGTCTGCCTAACTTCTATTTAGATCGGTTGTCCTAGCAAAGTTAAAGAGACTAGTCTGCCTAACTTCTATTTAGATCGGTTGTCCTAGCAAGGTTAAAGAGACTAGTCTGCCTAACTTCTATTTAGATCGGTTGTCCTAGCAAGGTTAAAGAGACTAGTCTGCCTAACATCTATTTAGATCGGTTGTCCTAGCAAAGTTAAAGAGACTAGTCTGCCTAACTTCTATTTAGATCGGTTGTCCTAGCAAAGTTAAAGAGACTAGTCTGCCTAACTTCTATTTAGATCGGTTGTCCTAGCAAGGTTAAAGAGACTAGTCTGCCTAACTTCTATTTAGATCGGTTGTCCTAGCAAGGTTAAAGAGACTAGTCTGCCTAACTTCTATTTAGATCGGTTGTCCTAGCAAGATTAAAGAGACTAGTCTGCCTAACTTCTATTTAGATCGGTTGTCCTAGCAAGGTTAAAGAGACTAGTCTGCCTAACTTCTATTTAGATCGGTTGTCCTAGCAAAGTTAAAGAGACTAGTCTGCCTAACTTCTATTTAGATCGGTTGTCCTAGCAAGGTTAAAGAGACTAGTCTGCCTAACTTCTATTTAGATCGGTTGTCCTAGCAAGGTTAAAGAGACTAGTCTGCCTAACTTCTATTTAGATCGGTTGTCCTAGCAAAGTTAAAGAGACTAGTCTGCCTAACTTCTATTTAGATCGGTTGTCCTAGCAAGGTTAAAGAGACTAGTGTGCCTAACTTCTATTTAGATCGGTTGTCCTAGCAAGGTTAAAGAGACTAGTCTGCCTAACTTCTATTTAGATCGGTTGTCCTAGCAAAGTTAAAGAGACTAGTCTGCCTAACTTCTATTTAGATCGGTTGTCCTAGCAAGGTTAAAGAGACTAGTCTGCCTAACTTCTATTTAGATCGGTTGTCCTAGCAAGGTTAAAGAGACTAGTCTGCCTAACTTCTATTTAGATCGGTTGTCCTAGCAAGGTTAAAGAGACTAGTCTGCCTAACTTCTATTTAGATCGGTTGTCCTAGCAAAGTTAAAGAGACTAGTCTGCCTAACTTCTATTTAGATCGGTTGTCCTAGCAAGGTTAAAGAGATTAGTCTGCCTAACTTCTATTTAGATCGGTTGTCCTAGCAAAGTTAAAGAGACTAGTCTGCCTAACTTCTATTTAGATCGGTTGTCCTAGCAAGGTTAAAGAGACTAGTCTGCCTAACTTCTATTTAGATCGGTTGTCCTAGCAAGGTTAAAGAGACTAGTCTGCCTAACTTCTATTTAGATCGGTTGTCCTAGCAAGATTAAAGAGACTAGTCTGCCTAACTTCTATTTAGATCGGTTGTCCTAGCAAAGTTAAAGAGACTAGTCTGCCTAACTTCTATTTAGATCGGTTGTCCTAGCAAGGTTAAAGAGACTAGTCTGCCTAACTTCTATTTAGATCGGTTGTCCTAGCAAGGTTAAAGAGACTAGTCTGCCTAACTTCTATTTAGATCGGTTGTCCTAGCAAAGTTAAAGAGACTAGTCTGCCTAACTTCTATTTAGATCGGTTGTCCTAGCAAGGTTAAAGAGACTAGTCTGCCTAACTTCTATTTAGATCGGTTGTCCTAGCAAGGTTAAAGAGACTAGTCTGCCTAACTTCTATTTAGATCGGTTGTCCTAGCAAGGTTAAAGAGACTAGTCTGCCTAACTTCTATTTAGATCGGTTGTCCTAGCAAAGTTAAAGAGACTAGTCTGCCTAACTTCTATTTAGATCGGTTGTCCTAGCAAGGTTAAAGAGACTAGTCTGCCTAACTTCTATTTAGATCGGTTGTCCTAGCAAGGTTAAAGAGACTAGTCTGCCTAACTTCTATTTAGATCGGTTGTCCTAGCAAAGTTAAAGAGACTAGTCTGCCTAACTTCTACTTAGATCGGTTGTCCTAGCAAGGTTAAAGAGACTAGTCTGCCTAACTTCTATTTAGATCGGTTGTCCTAGCAAAGTTAAAGAGACTAGTCTGCCTAACTTCTATTTAGATCGGTTGTCCTAGCAAAGTTAAAGAGACTAGTCTGCCTAACTTCTATTTAGATCGGTTGTCCTAGCAAGGTTAAAGAGACTAGTCTGCCTAACTTCTATTTAGATCGGTTGTCCTAGCAAGGTTAAAGAGACTAGTCTGCCTAACTTCTATTTAGATCGGTTGTCCTAGCAAGGTTAAAGAGACTAGTCTGCCTAACTTCTATTTAGATCGGTTGTCCAAGCAAGATTAAAGAGACTAGTCTGCCTAACTTCTATTTAGATCGGTTGTCCTAGCAAAGTTAAAGAGACTAGTCTGCCTAACTTCTATTTAGATCGGTTGTCCTAGCAAGATTAAAGAGACTAGTCTGCCTAACTTCTATTTAGATCGGTTGTCCTAGCAAGATTAAAGAGACTAGTCTGCCTAACTTCTATTTAGATCGGTTGTCCTAGCAAAGTTAAAGAGACTAGTCTGCCTAACTTCTATTTAGATCGGTTGTCCAAGCAAGATTAAAGAGACTAGTCTGCCTAACTTCTATTTAGATCGGTTGTCCTAGCAAAGTTAAAGAGACTAGTCTGCCTAACTTCTATTTAGATCGGTTGTCCTAGCAAGATTAAAGAGACTAGTCTGCCTAACTTCTATTTAGATCGGTTGTCCTAGCAAGATTAAAGAGACTAGTCTGCCTAACTTCTATTTAGATCGGTTGTCCTAGCAAAGTTAAAGAGACTAGTCTGCCTAACTTCTATTTAGATCGGTTGTCCTAGCAAGATTAAAGAGACTAGTCTGCCTAACTTCTATTTAGATCGGTTGTCCTAGTAAGATTAAAGAGACTAGTCTGCCTAACTTCTATTTAGATCGGTTGTCCTAGCAAGATTAAAGAGACTAGTCTGCCTAACTTCTATTTAGATCGGTTGTCCTAGCAAGATTAAAGAGACTAGTCTGCCTAACTTCTATTTAGATCGGTTGTCCTAGCAAGATTAAAGAGACTAGTCTGCCTAACTTCTATTTAGATCGGTTGTCCTAGCAAGATTAAAGAGACTAGTCTGCCTAACTTCTATTTAGATCGGTTGTCCTAGCAAAGTTAAAGAGACTAGTCTGCGTAACTTCTATTTAGATCGGTTGTCCTAGCAAGGTTAAAGAGACTAGTCTGCCTAACTTCTATTTAGATCGGTTGTCCTAGCAAGGTTAAAGAGACTAGTCTGCCTAACTTCTATTTAGATCGGTTGTCCTAGTAAGATTAAAGAGACTAGTCTGCCTAACTTCTATTTAGATCGGTTGTCCAAGCAAGATAAAAGAGACTAGTCTGCCTAACTTCTATTTAGATCGGTTGTCCTAGCAAAGTTAAAGAGACTAGTCTGCCTAACTTCTATTTAGATCGGTTGTCCTAGCAAGGTTAAAGAGACTAGTCTGCCTAACTTCTATTTAGATCGGTTGTCCTAGCAAGGTTAAAGAGACTAGTCTGCCTAACTTCTATTTAGATCGGTTGTCCTAGTAAGATTAAAGAGACTAGTCTGCCTAACTTCTATTTAGATCGGTTGTCCTAGCAAGGTTAAAGAGACTAGTCTGCCTAACTTCTATTTAGATCGGTTGTCCTAGCAAGATTAAAGAGACTAGTCTGCCTAACTTCTATTTAGATCGGTTGTCCAAGCAAGATTAAAGAGACTAGTCTGCCTAACTTCTATTTAGATCGGTTGTCCTAGCAAAGTTAAAGAGACTAGTCTGCCTAACTTCTATTTAGATCGGTTGTCCTAGCAAGGTTAAAGAGACTAGTCTGCCTAACTTCTATTTAGATCGGTTGTCCTAGCAAGGTTAAAGAGACTAGTCTGCCTAACTTCTATTTAGATCGGTTGTCCTAGCAAGATTAAAGAGACTAGTCTGCCTAACTTCTATTTAGATCGGTTGTCCTAGCAAAGTTAAAGAGACTAGTCTGCCTAACTTCTATTTAGATCGGTTGTCATAGCAAGATTAAAGAGACTAGTCTGCCTAACTTCTATTTAGATCGGTTGTCCTAGCAAGGTTAAAGAGACTAATCTGCCTAACATCTATTTAGATCGGTTGTCCTAGCAAGATTAAAGAGACTAGTCTGCCTAACTTCTATTTAGATCGGTTGTCCTAGCAAGATTAAAGAGACTAGTCTGCCTAACTTCTATTTAGATCGGTTGTCCTAGCAAAGTTAAAGAGACTAGTCTGCCTAACTGCTATTTAGATCGGTTGTCCTAGCAAGGTTAAAGAGACTAGTCTGCCTAACTTCTATTTAGATCGGTTGTCCTAGCAAGGTTAAAGAGACTAGTCTGCCTAACTTCTATTTAGATCGGTTGTCCTAGCAAGGTTAAAGAGACTAGTCTGCCTAACTTCTATTTAGATCGGTTGTCCTAGCAAGATTAAAGAGACTAGTCTGCCTAACTTCTATTTAGATCGGTTGTCCAAGCAAGATTAAAGAGACTAGTCTGCCTAACTTCTATTTAGATCGGTTGTCCTAGCAAAGTTAAAGAGACTAGTCTGCCTAACTTCTATTTAGATCGGTTGTCCTAGCAAGATTAAAGAGACTAGTCTGCCTACCTTCTATTTAGATCAGTTGTCCTAGCAAGATTAAAGAGACTAGTCTGCCTAACTTCTATTTAGATCGGTTGTCCTAGCAAGATTAAAGAGACTAGTCTGCCTAACTTCTATTTAGATCGGTTGTCCTAGCAAAGTTAAAGAGACTAGTCTGCCTAACTTCTATTTAGATCGGTTGTCCTAGCAAGATTAAAGAGACTAGTCTGCCGAACTTCTATTTAGATCGGTTGTCCTAGCAAGATTAAAGAGACTAGTCTGCCTAACTTCTATTTAGATCGGTTGTCCTAGCAAGATTAAAGAGACTAGTCTGCCTAACTTCTATTTAGATCGGTTGTCCTAGCAAGATTAAAGAGACTAGTCTGCCTAACTTCTATTTAGATCGGTTGTCCTAGCAAGATTAAAGAGACTAGTCTGCCTAACTTCTATTTAGATCGGTTGTCCCAGCAAGATTAAAGAGACTAGTCTGCCTAACTTCTATTTAGATCGGTTGTCCTAGCAAAGTTAAAGAGACTAGTCTGCCTAACTTCTATTTAGATCGGTTGTCCTAGCAAGGTTAAAGAGACTAGTCTGCCTAACTTCTATTTAGATCGGTTGTCCTAGCAAGGTTAAAGAGACTAGTCTGCCTAACTTCTATTTAGATCGGTTGTCCAAGCAAGATTAAAGAGACTAGTCTGCCTAACTTCTATTTAGATCGGTTGTCCTAGCAAAGTTAAAGAGACTAGTCTGCCTAACTTCTATTTAGATCGGTTGTCCTAGCAAGGTTAAAGAGACTAGTCTGCCTAACTTCTATTTAGATCGGTTGTCCTAGCAAAGTTAAAGAGACTAGTCTGCGTAACTTCTATTTAGATCGGTTGTCCTAGCAAGGTTAAAGAGACTAGTCTGCCTAACTTCTATTTAGATCGGTTGTCCTAGCAAGGTTAAAGAGACTAGTCTGCCTAACTTCTATTTAGATCGGTTGTCCTAGTAAGATTAAAGAGACTAGTCTGCCTAACTTCTATTTAGATCGGTTGTCCTAGCAAGGTTAAAGAGACTAGTCTGCCTAACTTCTATTTAGATCGGTTGTCCTAGCAAGGTTAAAGAGACTAGTCTGCCTAACTTCTATTTAGATCGGTTGTCCTAGCAAGATTAAAGAGACTAGTCTGCCTAACTTCTATTTAGATCGGTTGTCCTAGCAAAGTTAAAGAGACTAGTCTGCCTAACTTCTATTTAGATCGGTTGTCATAGCAAGATTAAAGAGACTAGTCTGCCTAACTTCTATTTAGATCGGTTGTCCTAGCAAGGTTAAAGAGACTAATCTGCCTAACATCTATTTAGATCGGTTGTCCTAGCAAGATTAAAGAGACTAGTCTGCCTAACTTCTATTTAGATCGGTTGTCCTAGCAAGATTAAAGAGACTAGTCTGCCTAACTTCTATTTAGATCGGTTGTCCTAGCAAAGTTAAAGAGACTAGTCTGCCTAACTTCTATTTAGATCGGTTGTCCTAGCAAGGTTAAAGAGACTAGTCTGCCTAACTTCTATTTAGATCGGTTGTCCTAGCAAGGTTAAAGAGACTAGTCTGCCTAACTTCTATTTAGATCGGTTGTCCTAGCAAGGTTAAAGAGACTAGTCTGCCTAACTTCTATTTAGATCGGTTGTCCTAGCAAGATTAAAGAGACTAGTCTGCCTAACTTCTATTTAGATCGGTTGTCCAAGCAAGATTAAAGAGACTAGTCTGCCTAACTTCTATTTAGATCGGTTGTCCTAGCAAAGTTAAAGAGACTAGTCTGCCTAACTTCTATTTAGATCGGTTGTCCTAGCAAGATTAAAGAGACTAGTCTGCCTAACTTCTATTTAGATCAGTTGTCCTAGCAAGATTAAAGAGACTAGTCTGCCTAACTTCTATTTAGATCGGTTGTCCTAGCAAGATTAAAGAGACTAGTCTGCCTAACTTCTATTTAGATCGGTTGTCCTAGCAAGATTAAAGAGACTAGTCTGCCTAACTTCTATTTAGATCGGTTGTCCTAGCAAGATTAAAGAGACTAGTCTGCCTAACTTCTATTTAGATCGGTTGTCCTAGCAAAGTTAAAGAGACTAGTCTGCCTAACTTCTATTTAGATCGGTTGTCCTAGCAAAGTTAAAGAGACTAGTCTGCCTAACTTCTATTTAGATCGGTTGTCCTAGCAAAATTAAAGAGACTAGTCTGCCTAACTTCTATTTAGATCGGTTGTCCTAGTAAGATTAAAGAGACTAGTCTGCCTAACTTCTATTTAGATCGGTTGTCCTAGTAAGATTAAAGAGACTAGTCTGCCTAACTTCTATTTAGATCGGTTGTCCTAGCAAGGTTAAAGAGACTAGTCTGCCTAACTTCTATTTAGATCGGTTGTCCTAGCAAGGTTAAAGAGACTAGTCTGCCTAACTTCTATTTAGATCGGTTGTCCTAGCAAGATTAAAGAGACTAGTCTGCCTAACTTCTATTTAGATCGGTTGTCCTAGCAAAGTTAAAGAGACTAGTCTGCCTAACTTCTATTTAGATCGGTTGTCATAGCAAGATTAAAGAGACTAGTCTGCCTAACTTCTATTTAGATCGGTTGTCCTAGCAAGGTTAAAGAGACTAATCTGCCTAACATCTATTTAGATCGGTTGTCCTAGCAAGATTAAAGAGACTAGTCTGCCTAACTTCTATTTAGATCGGTTGTCCTAGCAAGATTAAAGAGACTAGTCTGCCTAACTTCTATTTAGATCGGTTGTCCTAGCAAAGTTAAAGAGACTAGTCTGCCTAACTTCTATTTAGATCGGTTGTCCTAGCAAGGTTAAAGAGACTAGTCTGCCTAACTTCTATTTAGATCGGTTGTCCTAGCAAGGTTAAAGAGACTAGTCTGCCTAACTTCTATTTAGATCGGTTGTCCTAGCAAGATTAAAGAGACTAGTCTGCCTAACTTCTATTTAGATCGGTTGTCCTAGCAAGATTAAAGAGACTAGTCTGCCTAACTTCTATTTAGATCGGTTGTCCAAGCAAGATTAAAGAGACTAGTCTGCCTAACTTCTATTTAGATCGGTTGTCCTAGCAAAGTTAAAGAGACTAGTCTGCCTAACTTCTATTTAGATCGGTTGTCCTAGCAAGATTAAAGAGACTAGTCTGCCTAACTTCTATTTAGATCAGTTGTCCTAGCAAGATTAAAGAGACTAGTCTGCCTAACTTCTATTTAGATCGGTTGTCCTAGCAAGATTAAAGAGACTAGTCTGCCTAACTTCTATTTAGATCGGTTGTCCTAGCAAGATTAAAGAGACTAGTCTGCCTAACTTCTATTTAGATCGGTTGTCCTAGCAAGATTAAAGAGACTAGTCTGCCTAACTTCTATTTAGATCGGTTGTCCTAGCAAAGTTAAAGAGACTAGTCTGCCTAACTTCTATTTAGATCGGTTGTCCTAGCAAAGTTAAAGAGACTAGTCTGCCTAACTTCTATTTAGATCGGTTGTCCTAGCAAAATTAAAGAGACTAGTCTGCCTAACTTCTATTTAGATCGGTTGTCCTAGTAAGATTAAAGAGACTAGTCTGCCTAACTTCTATTTAGATCGGTTGTCCTAGCAAGATTAAAGAGACTAGTCTGCCTAACTTCTATTTAGATCGGTTGTCCTAGCAAGATTAAAGAGACTAGTCTGCCTAACTTCTATTTAGATCGGTTGTCCTAGTAAGATTAAAGAGACTAGTCTGCCTAACTTCTATTTAGATCGGTTGTCCAAGCAAGATAAAAGAGACTAGTCTGCCTAACTTCTATTTAGATCGGTTGTCCTAGCAAAGTTAAAGAGACTAGTCTGCCTAACTTCTATTTAGATCGGTTGTCCTAGCAAGGTTAAAGAGACTAGTCTGCCTAACTTCTATTTAGATCGGTTGTCCTAGCAAGGTTAAAGAGACTAGTCTGCCTAACTTCTATTTAGATCGGTTGTCCTAGTAAGATTAAAGAGACTAGTCTGCCTAACTTTTATTTAGATCGGTTGTCCTAGCAAGGTTAAAGAGACTAGTCTGCCTAACTTCTATTTAGATCGGTTGTCCTAGCAAGGTTAAAGAGACTAGTCTGCCTAACTTCTATTTAGATCGGTTGTCCTAGCAAGATTAAAGAGACTAGTCTGCCTAACTTCTATTTAGATCGGTTGTCCAAGCAAGATTAAAGAGACTAGTCTGCCTAACTTCTATTTAGATCGGTTGTCCTAGCAAAGTTAAAGAGACTAGTCTGCCTAACTTCTATTTAGATCGGTTGTCCTAGCAAGGTTAAAGAGACTAGTCTGCCTAACTTCTATTTAGATCGGTTGTCCTAGCAAGGTTAAAGAGACTAGTCTGCCTAACTTCTATTTAGATCGGTTGTCCTAGCAAGATTAAAGAGACTAGTCTGCCTAACTTCTATTTAGATCGGTTGTCCTAGCAAAGTTAAAGAGACTAGTCTGCCTAACTTCTATTTAGATCGGTTGTCATAGCAAGATTAAAGAGACTAGTCTGCCTAACTTCTATTTAGATCGGTTGTCCTAGCAAGGTTAAAGAGACTAATCTGCCTAACATCTATTTAGATCGGTTGTCCTAGCAAGATTAAAGAGACTAGTCTGCCTAACTTCTATTTAGATCGGTTGTCCTAGCAAGATTAAAGAGACTAGTCTGCCTAACTTCTATTTAGATCGGTTGTCCTAGCAAAGTTAAAGAGACTAGTCTGCCTAACTTCTATTTAGATCGGTTGTCCTAGCAAGGTTAAAGAGACTAGTCTGCCTAACTTCTATTTAGATCGGTTGTCCTAGCAAGGTTAAAGAGACTAGTCTGCCTAACTTCTATTTAGATCGGTTGTCCTAGCAAGGTTAAAGAGACTAGTCTGCCTAACTTCTATTTAGATCGGTTGTCCTAGCAAGATTAAAGAGACTAGTCTGCCTAACTTCTATTTAGATCGGTTGTCCAAGCAAGATTAAAGAGACTAGTCTGCCTAACTTCTATTTAGATCGGTTGTCCTAGCAAAGTTAAAGAGACTAGTCTGCCTAACTTCTATTTAGATCGGTTGTCCTAGCAAGATTAAAGAGACTAGTCTGCCTAACTTCTATTTAGATCAGTTGTCCTAGCAAGATTAAAGAGACTAGTCTGCCTAACTTCTATTTAGATCGGTTGTCCTAGCAAGATTAAAGAGACTAGTCTGCCTAACTTCTATTTAGATCGGTTGTCCTAGCAAGATTAAAGAGACTAGTCTGCCTAACTTCTATTTAGATCAGTTGTCCTAGCAAGATTAAAGAGACTAGTCTGCCTAACTTCTATTTAGATCGGTTGTCCTAGCAAAGTTAAAGAGACTAGTCTGCCTAACTTCTATTTAGATCGGTTGTCCTAGCAAAGTTAAAGAGACTAGTCTGCCTAACTTCTATTTAGATCGGTTGTCCTAGCAAAATTAAAGAGACTAGTCTGCCTAACTTCTATTTAGATCGGTTGTCCTAGTAAGATTAAAGAGACTAGCCTGCCTAACTTCTATTTAGATCGGTTGTCCAAGCAAGATTAAAGAGACTAGTCTGCCTAACTTCTATTTAGATCGGTTGTCCTAGCAAAGTTAAAGAGACTAGTCTGCCTAACTTCTATTTAGATCGGTTGTCCTAGCAAGGTTAAAGAGACTAGTCTGCCTAACTTCTATTTAGATCGGTTGTCCTAGCAAGGTTAAAGAGACTAGTCTGCCTAACTTCTATTTAGATCGGTTGTCCTAGTAAGATTAAAGAGACTAGTCTGCCTAATTTCTATTTAGATCGGTTGTCCAAGCAAGATTAAAGAGACTAGTCTGCCTAACTTCTATTTAGATCGGTTGTCCTAGCAAGGTTAAAGAGACTAGTCTGCCTAACTTCTATTTAGATCGGTTGTCCTAGCAAGGTTAAAGAGACTAGTCTGCCTAACTTCTATTTAGATCGGTTGTCCTAGCAAGATTAAAGAGACTAGTCTGCCTAACTTCTATTTAGATCGGTTGTCCAAGCAAGATTAAAGAGACTAGTCTGCCTAACTTCTATTTAGATCGGTTGTCCTAGCAAAGTTAAAGAGACTAGTCTGCCTAACTTCTATTTAGATCGGTTGTCCTAGCAAGATTAAAGAGACTAGTCTGCCTAACTTCTATTTAGATCGGTTGTCCTAGCAAGGTTAAAGAGACTAATCTGCCTAACATCTATTTAGATCGGTTGTCCTAGCAAGATTAAAGAGACTAGTCTGCCTAACTTCTATTTAGATCAGTTGTCCTAGCAAGATTAAAGAGACTAGTCTGCCTAACTTCTATTTAGATCGGTTGTCCTAGCAAAGTTAAAGAGACTAGTCTGCCTAACTTCTATTTAGATCGGTTGTCCTAGCAAGGTTAAAGAGACTAGTCTGCCTAACTTCTATTTAGATCGGTTGTCCTAGCAAGGTTAAAGAGACTAGTCTGCCTAACTTCTATTTAGATCGGTTGTCCTAGCAAGATTAAAGAGACTAGTCTGCCTAACTTCTATTTAGATCGGTTGTCCTAGCAAAGTTAAAGAGACTAGTCTGCCTAACTTCTATTTAGATCGGTTGTCATAGCAAGATTAAAGAGACTAGTCTGCCTAACTTCTATTTAGATCGGTTGTCCTAGCAAGGTTAAAGAGACTAATCTGCCTAACATCTATTTAGATCGGTTGTCCTAGCAAGATTAAAGAGACTAGTCTGCCTAACTTCTATTTAGATCGGTTGTCCTAGCAAGATTAAAGAGACTAGTCTGCCTAACTTCTATTTAGATCGGTTGTCCTAGCAAAGTTAAAGAGACTAGTCTGCCTAACTTCTATTTAGATCGGTTGTCCTAGCAAGGTTAAAGAGACTAGTCTGCCTAACTTCTATTTAGATCGGTTGTCCTAGCAAAGTTAAAGAGACTAGTCTGCCTAACTTCTATTTAGATCGGTTGTCCTAGCAAGATTAAAGAGACTAGTCTGCCTAACTTCTATTTAGATCAGTTGTCCTAGCAAGATTAAAGAGACTAGTCTGCCTAACTTCTATTTAGATCGGTTGTCCTAGCAAAGTTAAAGAGACTAGTCTGCCTAACTTCTATTTAGATCGGTTGTCCTAGCAAGATTAAAGAGACTAGTCTGCCTAACTTCTATTTAGATCGGTTGTCCTAGCAAGATTAAAGAGACTAGTCTGCCTAACTTCTATTTAGATCGGTTGTCCTAGCAAGATTAAAGAGACTAGTCTGCCTAACTTCTATTTAGATCGGTTGTCCTAGCAAGATTAAAGAGACTAGTCTGCCTAACTTCTATTTAGATCGGTTGTCCTAGCAAAGTTAAAGAGACTAGTCTGCCTAACTTCTATTTAGATCGGTTGTCCTAGCAAGGTTAAAGAGACTAGTCTGCCTAACTTCTATTTAGATCGGTTGTCCTAGCAAGGTTAAAGAGACTAGTCTGCCTAACTTCTATTTAGATCGGTTGTCCTAGTAAGATTAAAGAGACTAGTCTGCCTAACTTCTATTTAGATCGGTTGTCCAAGCAAGATTAAAGAGACTAGTCTGCCTAACTTCTATTTAGATCGGTTGTCCTAGCAAAGTTAAAGAGACTAGTCTGCCTAACTTCTATTTAGATCGGTTGTCCTAGCAAGGTTAAAGAGACTAGTCTGCCTAACTTCTATTTAGATCGGTTGTCCTAGCAAGGTTAAAGAGACTAGTCTGCCTAACTTCTATTTAGATCGGTTGTCCTAGTAAGATTAAAGAGACTAGTCTGCCTAATTTCTATTTAGATCGGTTGTCCAAGCAAGATTAAAGAGACTAGTCTGCCTAACTTCTATTTAGATCGGTTGTCCTAGCAAAGTTAAAGAGACTAGTCTGCCTAACTTCTATTTAGATCAGTTGTCCTAGCAAGATTAAAGAGACTAGTCTGCCTAACTTCTATTTAGATCGGTTGTCCTAGCAAAGTTAAAGAGACTAGTCTGCCTAACTTCTATTTAGATCGGTTGTCCTAGAAAGGTTAAAGAGACTAGTCTGCCTAACTTCTATTTAGATCGGTTGTCCTAGCAAGATTAAAGAGACTAGTCTGCCTAACTTCTATTTAGATCGGTTGTCCTAGCAAGATTAAAGAGACTAGTCTGCCTAACTTCTATTTAGATCGGTTGTCCTAGCAAGATTAAAGAGACTAGTCTGCCTAACTTCTATTTAGATCGGTTGTCCAAGCAAGATTAAAGAGACTAGTCTGCCTAACTTCTATTTAGATCGGTTGTCCTAGCAAAGTTAAAGAGACTAGTCTGCCTAACTTCTATTTAGATCGGTTGTCCTAGCAAGGTTAAAGAGACTAGTCTGCCTAACTTCTATTTAGATCGGTTGTCCTAGCAAGGTTAAAGAGACTAGTCTGCCTAACTTCTATTTAGATCGGTTGTCCTAGTAAGATTAAAGAGACTAGTCTGCCTAATTTCTATTTAGATCGGTTGTCCAAGCAAGATTAAAGAGACTAGTCTGCCTAACTTCTATTTAGATCGGTTGTCCTAGCAAAGTTAAAGAGACTAGTCTGCCTAACTTCTATTTAGATCAGTTGTCCTAGCAAGATTAAAGAGACTAGTCTGCCTAACTTCTATTTAGATCGGTTGTCCTAGCAAAGTTAAAGAGACTAGTCTGCCTAACTTCTATTTAGATCGGTTGTCCTAGAAAGGTTAAAGAGACTAGTCTGCCTAACTTCTATTTAGATCGGTTGTCCTAGCAAGATTAAAGAGACTAGTCTGCCTAACTTCTATTTAGATCGGTTGTCCTAGCAAGATTAAAGAGACTAGTCTGCCTAACTTCTATTTAGATCGGTTGTCCTAGCAAGATTAAAGAGACTAGTCTGCCTAACTTCTATTTAGATCGGTTGTCCTAGCAAAATTAAAGAGACTAGTCTGCCTAACTTCTATTTAGATCGGTTGTCCTAGCAAGGTTAAAGAGACTAGTCTGCCTAACTTCTATTTAGATCGGTTGTCCTAGCAAGGTTAAAGAGACTAGTCTGCCTAACTTCTATTTAGATCGGTTGTCCTAGCAAGATTAAAGAGACTAGTCTGCCTAACTTCTATTTAGATCAGTTGTCCTAGGAAGATTAAAGAGACTAGTCTGCCTAACTTCTATTTAGATCGGTTGTCCTAGCAAAGTTAAAGAGACTAGTCTGCCTAACTTCTATTTAGATCGATTGTCCTAGCAAGGTTAAAGAGACTAGTCTGCCTAACTTCTATTTAGATCGGTTGTCCTAGCAAGGTTAAAGAGACTAGTCTGCCTAACTTCTATGTAGATCGGTTGTCCTAGCAAGATTAAAGAGACTAGTCTGCCTAACTTCTATTTAGATCGGTTGTCCAAGCAAGATTAAAGAGACTAGTCTGCCTAACTTCTATTTAGATCGGTTGTCCTAGCAAAGTTAAAGAGACTAGTCTGCCTAACTTCTATTTAGATCGGTTGTCCTAGCAAGATTAAAGAGACTAGTCTGCCTAACTTCTATTTAGATCGGTTGTCCTAGCAAAGTTAAAGAGACTAGTCTGCCTAACTTCTATTTAGATCGGTTGTCCTAGCAAGGTTAAAGAGACTAGTCTGCCTAACTTCTATTTAGATCGGTTGTCCTAGCAAGGTTAAAGAGACTAGTCTGCCTAACTTCTATTTAGATCGGTTGTC
The DNA here is from genome assembly GCA_963585895.1 of Sepioteuthis lessoniana. Classification (NCBI taxonomy): domain Eukaryota; kingdom Metazoa; phylum Mollusca; class Cephalopoda; order Myopsida; family Loliginidae; genus Sepioteuthis; species Sepioteuthis lessoniana. The sequence goes on along the minus strand of OY757931.1, from coordinate 12,289,192 downwards.
CTAGCAAGGTTAAAGAGACTAGTCTGGCTAACTTCTATTTAGATCGGTTGTCCTAGCAAGATTAAAGAGACTAGTCTGCCTAACTTCTATTTAGATCGGTTGTCCTAGCAAGGTTAAAGAGACTAGTCTGCCTAACTTCTATTTAGATCGGTTGTCCTAGCAAGGTTAAAGAGACTAGTCTGCCTAACTTCTATTTAGATCGGTTGTCCTAGCAAAGTTAAAGAGACTAGTCTGCCTAACTTCTATTTAGATCGGTTGTCCTAGCAAGGTTAAAGAGACTAGTCTGCCTAACTTCTATTTAGATCGGTTGTCCTAGCAAGGTTAAAGAGACTAGTCTGCCTAACTTCTATTTAGATCGGTTGTCCAAGCAAGATTAAAGAGACTAGTCTGCCTAACTTCTATTTAGATCGGTTGTCCTAGCAAAGTTAAAGAGACTAGTCTGCCTAACTTCTATTTAGATCGGTTGTCCTAGCAAGGTTAAAGAGACTAGTCTGCCTAACTTCTATTTAGATCGGTTGTCCTAGCAAGGTTAAAGAGACTAGTCTGCCTAACTTCTATTTAGATCGGTTGTCCTAGCAAGATTAAAGAGACTAGTCTGCCTAACTTCTATTTAGATCGGTTGTCCAAGCAAGATTAAAGAGACTAGTCTGCCTAACTTCTATTTAGATCGGTTGTCCTAGCAAAGTTAAAGAGACTAGTCTGTCTAACTTCTATTTAGATCGGTTGTCCTAGCAAGATTAAAGAGACTAGTCTGCCTAACTTCTATTTAGATCGGTTGTCCTAGCAAGGTTAAAGAGACTAGTCTGGCTAACTTCTATTTAGATCGGTTGTCCTAGCAAGATTAAAAAGACTAGTCTGCCTAACTTCTATTTAGATCGGTTGTCCTAGCAAGGTTAAAGAGACTAGTCTGCCTAACTTCTATTTAGATCGGTTGTCCTAGCAAGGTTAAAGAGACTAGTCTGCCTAACTTCTATTTAGATCGGTTGTCCTAGTAAGATTAAAGAGACTAGTCTGCCTAATTTCTATTTAGATCGGTTGTCCTAGCAAGATTAAAGAGACTAGTCTGCCTAACTTCTATTTAGATCGGTTGTCCTAGCAAGGTTAAAGAGACTAGTCTGCCTAACTTCTATTTAGATCGGTTGTCCTAGCAAGGTTAAAGAGACTAGTCTGCCTAACTTCTATTTAGATCGGTTGTCCTAGCAAGATTAAAGAGACTAGTCTGCCTAACTTCTATTTAGATCGGTTGTCCAAGCAAGATTAAAGAGACTAGTCTGCCTAACTTCTATTTAGATCGGTTGTCCTAGCAAAGTTAAAGAGACTAGTCTGCCTAACTTCTATTTAGATCGGTTGTCCTAGCAAGATTAAAGAGACTAGTCTGCCTAACTTCTATTTAGATCGGTTGTCCTAGCAAAGTTAAAGAGACTAGTCTGCCTAACTTCTATTTAGATCGGTTGTCCTAGCAAGGTTAAAGAGACTAGTCTGCCTAACTTCTATTTAGATCGGTTGTCCTAGCAAGGTTAAAGAGACTAGTCTGCCTAACTTCTATTTAGATCGGTTGTCCTAGTAAGATTAAAGAGACTAGTCTGCCTAACTTCTATTTAGATCGGTTGTCCTAGCAAGGTTAAAGAGACTAGTCTGCCTAACTTCTATTTAGATCGGTTGTCCTAGCAAGATTAAAGAGACTAGTCTGCCTAACTTCTATTTAGATCGGTTGTCCTAGCAAGATTAAAGAGACTAGTCTGCCTAACTTCTATTTAGATCGGTTGTCCTAGCAAAGTTAAAGAGACTAGTCTGCCTAACTTCTATTTAGATCGGTTGTCCTAGCAAGATTAAAGAGACTAGTCTGCCTAACTTCTATTTAGATCGGTTGTCCTAGCAAAGTTAAAGAGACTAGTCTGCCTAACTTCTATTTAGATCGGTTGTCCTAGCAAGGTTAAAGAGACTAGTCTGCCTAACTTTTATTTAGATCGGTTGTCCTAGCAAGGTTAAAGAGACTAGTCTGCCTAACTTCTATTTAGATCGGTTGTCCTAGTAAGATTAAAGAGACTAGTCTGCCTAACTTCTATTTAGATCGGTTGTCCTAGTAAGATTAAAGAGACTAGTCTGCCTAACTTCTATTTAGATCGGTTGTCCTAGCAAGATTAAAGAGACTAGTCTGCCTAACTTCTATTTAGATTGGTTGTCCTAGCAAGATTAAAGAGACTAGTCTGCCTAACCTCTATTTAGATTGGTTGTCCTAGCAATATTAAAGAGACTAGTCTGACTAACTTTTATTTAGATCGGTTGTCCTAGCAAGATTAAAGAGACTAGTCTGCCTAACTTTTATTTAGATCGGTTGTCCTAGCAAGATTAAAGAGACTAGTCTGCCTAACTTCTATTTAGATCGGTTGTCCTAGCAAGATTAAAGAGACTGCTCTGCCTAACTTCTATTTAGATTGGTTGTCCTAGCAAGATTAAAGAGACAAGACCGCCTTTCATTCTGGGAATATAAATCTTCCAATTGATATATAATACCAGATTAGTAGCGGCAATTTTGTATCTGAATTTTTGCTTTGCGACTGACTGTGAATGCTGAACACTTGGAATTGACTTGAGACATTTGTGAGTTTACAAAGTTGATTCTCTGGATTGACATTTTAATATGTTAAACTTATAAACTGCAACTCATATAGATGTCTTGCATGGCGTAGCAGTGATTATCATTGAAAATGGAATCGGAGACCCGGGTTCAAATCCAAGAACGAGGCTGTTTGCATTTCTCTTTGCTTTATTTCCCTTTAGAAAGGCATGAACCTATCTGTTCTCCCCCAGCTGTGGTCCCTCTGGCGTCTGGGGCTTAGAATACACTATCTCCATTTAGGGGTTAGACCCCACTGCTCAAAAAGAGGTGTCATGGGTAAGACACTAAACTGCTTCTAAACTAATTCTGAAGCTTTGGGGAATATGGAGTAACCCTTCATTGCCATTACTCCCAGGTCCACCTTAAGTCAGAGTGATAGTACTTGCTAGGGTCCCATTCATGGGACAAATAGAACTATTTAATCACTTACTAAACTTGAAACTATTTAACTGTGTGTAAACAAATTAACTTTTGAAAACAATGTTGCGTACAAACTATTCACTTATAAATTATATATATATATATATATATATATATATATAAACATGATTTGGAATTAAACACGTCCAAACGAAATTCAGCTATGGGTTAATAGTAGGACAGGCTGAGGTGCTTAGCCTTGGTTAAGCAATCAATCTAGGAGAAGGAAAAATCTGAATTCAAACCAGCTGTACTCCTCTTAAACATTGACCTTGTGTCACATCCTACCCTTGGCGGAGGGGTTAGGTAAATATATACATTCTAGATCATTGTGTCAATTTACCTTTCTTGGATTACAACTGCTTTAAAAAATAAATTTCAAATCAGTGAAATGAAAATTTTTTTTAAAAACAGGAAAGAGATCAGTCTTTAAGAGTAATTGTATTTTTAAAATACCAAAAAAATATATAATCAATTAAAATTTCCTCAAAAAAGTTATTTAATGAGGAATAGTTATTTTTACAATATTATTATCCTAATCTTATTTTGGGCCTTCCTCAGGTGTCTTTTGTGGTAGTCGATAATCTTATTTTCAGCCTTCTTCGATGATCTTTTGTGTTAGTCGATAATCTTAAGTAATTTTATACCGAACCCTTTTTTATTTCCACGGGAGTGTCATTGTTTTGGATACTTTGTATCTATTAATTCGTTCTCTCAGTTATTTTTCTCAGAATGTTACCGTGGGCGTAAAAACTGAACCTTTACTTTGTGCCCATAAGAATACCTAATCCGAATCTTTATCCTATTGTTTAACCATACAAAGCAGACACCTAGCGGAAATTTTCTTTACCAGAAACTGAATTATGACCAAAATCTTTAAAATTGTTTTACAAGATAATAACAAAATCTTGGACATTTTGGTAAACAGTCATCGTTAAATAACAAAAAAAAAAAAAAAAATTGTAAAATAAATTTATTGTTAATGGCTTACGAGATGTGCATAGAAAGCACTGCGTAGCTTTGACTAGTTAACATAAAATATATTTGATTCAGTACTTATTTTGTTATATAGAATTGATAAATGCCTGACTATAATTCATAAAACATTTTTATCTGTCACGAAATAACTAAATAATAAATAAAACGAGGTGAGAGCTATGCCCACTAAATATTTGTGCTACCTAATGCGATCCAGGAGCATGTTTTTCTCTAATAGTGTATAAAAATTCCGTTTATTGTAGAGATCACTATTTACAATGCTTAACTGAACCCTTACTTTGTGTCCATCAGGTTGACTGAATCTTTATTATTTTGTTTAACAGTATAAAATAGAAACAAGGTTAAAATTTCGATAATAGAAACGGAAATTAAGTGTTTTCCCCCTGACTTTTCCTGGTCACTGGAGAATGAAGACTTTAAAAATCGTGTTGTATTTACATTTGAAGTGTAAACATTGACCATGAGGAACTATAAAGGTTAACCTTTCAGCTACGCTTATTAGCTTATAAGTCTTCAAAAAACATACTTCGGTCTTACGTCTGTTTTTATTGCTGATAGATTTATAATTAAATGACTAATGACTAAAGATCCGGTAGGCAGATTGAACTTTCAAGAAATTTCTTGAATAAAACATGATATTTTTAATTTCGAACATTCTTCCAGATGCATCTTATTTTTCTCTGTCACATTTCATTGAGGCTTTCCTGCCTTCCTTACGATCTCTCTCTCTCTCGCTCTCTCTCGCTCTCTCTCTTTATCATCAAATTATCTTTCTCTTCCTCACTTGATTGTCTACTTAACTCCTCTCTCTCCGTTATCAAATAATCTTTCTCTTACTCGCTTAATTGTCAACTCTCTCTCTCTCTCTCTCTCTCTCTCTCTCTCTCTCTCTCTGAAGTACTAACTTATCTTTCTCTTCTCTTCTTGATTAAGTAATCTATCTATCTATCTATCTATCTATCTATCTATCTCTGTGTCTCTGTCTCTGTCTCCCTCTCTCTCTCTTTGTAATACTAAGTTATCTTTCTCTTCTCTTCTTGAGTGAGTAATCTCTCTCTCTTCCTCTCTGTATTATCAAATTATCTTTCTCTTCCTCACTTGATTGTCTACTCTCTCTCTCTCTCTCTCTCTCTCTCTCTCTCTCTCTCTCTCTCTATCATCAAATTATCTTTCTCTTCCTCGCTTAATTGTCAACTCTCTCTCTCTCTCTCTCTCAAGTACTAACTTATCTTTTTCTTCACTTCTTGATTAAGTAATATATCTCTCTCTCTCTCCCTCCCTCTCTCTCTCTCTTTCCCCGTGTGTGTGTGTGTGTTATCAAATTATATTTCTCTTCTTTTGATTGTCAACTTTCTCCCTCTCTCTCTCTCTCACTATAATACTAACTAATCTTTCTCTTCTCTTCTTGACTGAGTAACCCCCCGTATCTCTCTGTCTCTGACTCTGTCTCTGTCTCTTTGTAATACTAAGTTATCTTTCTCTTCTCTTCTTGATTGAGTAATCCCTCTCTCGCTTCCTCTCTGTATTATCAAATTATCTTTCTCTTCCTCACTTGATTGTCTACTCTCTCTCTCTCTCTCTCTCTCTCTCTCTCTCTCTCTCTCTCTCTCTCTCTCTCTCTCTCTGTGTGTAAATCCATCAGATCACCCTTTTCCTCTCTTCATTGAGCTACTCCCTCTCTTTCTCAGTAATACCGTAAATTTAACCACGTTTCGCTATCGATTTCTCATTAGACACATCGACCATTTTCATAACTTTATTCATTGGTCTCACCGGCAAAGTTATCAGTTCCCTGTAAAAATATATTCAAACCATAAGGGAATTCACAAAAGCACTTCTAGAAGATCGATCAGCAAAATCGATCTGTAAAATCGAACCATAATGATCATTGCAATGCCGTTGGGAGAAATGGCAAAAGTAATCGATAATGTTTGATCCCCAAATAACTTGCCGGGCAAGCATAACTAACGATCTGTGAATTTACTGAACTATATCAAGCGCAAGATGAATTACATTTAGACAGAAAGCGGCAACAAATATTTCTATTAAGATCGAAATATCGATGTCTTGATTGTAAAAAGGAAATTTCAAAAGGATATTCCGGTATTATTCGATAACTGGCAGCCAATGAATTCTGAAAAAGTCAAATCTCGAATAGATAATGATAAAATTGATATTTCCAAAAAGGTTTAATACTAAACAGTTGTCGCACAGCGGACTTTTGATTATTGATTAGTTATTATTGATTGTTTATTGATCGGTTCACGAAAACTTTTTTCCTGAAGCTGACCTAAGGTCGAAACTAATTTAAAACAATAAATCACCCAAAGGAATATTCGTATTTGTCATGTCACTTTTCTAATATATATATATATATATATATATATATATATATATATATATATCATCATCATCATCAAAACCATTATATATATGTAAATGGACACGGCGACACGAGTTCAAATCCTGGACGAGACTGATTGCATTTCACATAGCACTAATACGCTTGGGAAAGGTATGAATCCAATTATTCTCCCTCCAGCTATAGGTGAATATTACGGTAGACTAGGTTCTTCAGCCTTGGTGAGGCAACTAGTCAAGGAAAAGGAAAACTCTGAATTCAAACCTGTTAAACTCCGCTTAAAAATTGACCTTGTGTCATATCCTGCCCAAACTAAATATATATATATATATATATATATATATATATATATATATATATTACATCAAAACTATTATATATATATATATATATATACATTGCATCAAAATCATTATATATATATATATAGTCATCTACAGACAGATATTCACATAGATTTATATGATATTCCTCATATACTCTATACTCTCTCTCTCTCTCTCTCTCTCTATATATATATATATATATATATATCCAGTCAGCGTCCGAAGACTGTGGGTGTGGATTATTAGCGTATAGAGTATATGAGGAATATTATATAAATCTATGTGAGTGCTCGATATATGGCTATTGTTATATATCTTTTTCCTTCTAGATTTATTTAGCAAAATTCACATTCAAAGCATATACAGTAGAATTAGAAGGGAAATCAAACCTGGTTAAATTGTCATTATAAATTTATTTCGCCGGAGAATATCATTTATACCCTCCGTCACATCAGATGACCATACATGTTTCTGCGCTAATATATATATATATATATATATAATGCCATGATGAATTCACTACTCTCACATTTCCATTCTTTGTCCAACATACACACACACACACACACACACACACACATATATATAGAGAGAGAGAGGGGGAGAGTAGTGATAAGACATTTATTTTGTGATATCTTTTTATTCTACTCATCTAGTTTAAACTGTGTGCAAAAAAATTAACTCAGCCTCGTTTAAAAATGTTATCTACAAATTGTGCTTACAAATCATATATATATATATGTGTGTGTGTGTGTGTGTGTGTGTGTGTGTGATCTATATATATATATATATGATTTAAATCATCGCCAAGTGTTGTTTTTTAGTTTTTCTGAAGAAAACTTTAGTTCTTTTTTAAAGAGAAGCGACGGTTTTTTTCATGAGAAGCGACGAAAAATGTTCAGGGGACGTATCATATACATTCTTGGAATGAAAATAATTTCCTGGTATTGAAGTGTCTTCAACTGAGCTTTATATGATTTCTGCAATCGTAAACACCAAGCACTGAGCTCTCTACTTGGGAGATGTATGTTTAGCTTAGACGGCCTGTGTTTGCAGAATAACAATTATCTGAAAATTTATTCATCTGAGTTTTCAGTCAGTTTATCGACACAATCACAGAAGTGGGAAATATCCTGCCAATTTGACGATAATGCATCGCGAGCACCGTTGGTGTCTTTCTCAGAGGATGGTTTGGTTTGGTTTCTTTGTTTAATGGCATATCAACCTTTGTAGGTTATTTAACGCCAAAGCCATTCTCCAAGAAGAACAGTAGTGGTACTATTTAACCCATAGGTGGGAGGATAAGGGGGTTCATACCTTTCCCAGGGGTATTTGCCCTAAAGTGAACGTAATAGCGCGACTGGATTTCGAACTCGCGTACTACGATTCCGCAGTCCATCGCTTTAACCATAACACCACGAGGACACCCCCTCAGAGGATGGTGAAAGACATCAAAGCGGCATTTATTTGTTGGAAGAATCCGTAGTAAAGGGTGATGGGCAGAGTGGGTTTTTTTTGTTTTGTTTGGATTTTTCAAGTAAAAATCCCTTTATATTAGCGTCAGGCCGTCTCGTTTAGTCTTTGTGCACGTCTTTTTATTTCTGTAAATCTAAATCTTCATTTTTATGAGATCTTCGAAAACCAAAAAAAAAAAAAAAAGAGTTTGGTGATGAAGTTACACATTTACGGAGCGTTAAATACGAATTCAATTTCGTAGGAAATGGACACGGCGAAACGAGTTCAAGTCCCGGATGAGACTGATTGCATTTCACATAGCACTAATACCCTTGGGAAAGGTAAAAATCCATATATTCTCCCTTCAGCTATGGGTAATAGTAGGGCAGACTAGGTTCTTCAGCCTTGGTTAGGCAACTAGTCTGGGAGAAGGAAAACCCTGAATTCAAAACTTTTAAACTCCGCTTAAAAATTGACCTTGTCTCATATCCTGCCCGAGTGGAGAGGTTGGGTAAATATGGTTAATACGAATAAAAGTTCTTAGCTTCAATTTCAAGTCGGATATGATATACAGTCATGTATATGTTGGTCTAGACAAGTTGAAACTTGATTTTCAATACGCTCTTTCGGCTGGGCTTACAATACCCTGATTGTGTTCCTTGCAGGGGAGTCAGACCACCCCTGAAAGGGGTGTCCTGGGTATGTCACAAAACTGTATCTTATAGTGAGGCTCCATTACTTCATTGCCATTATTCCTTGGTCCACACTGGTTGTACCTGTTAAAATTCCATTTATGTGTGAAATAGTAAACACCTAGCACTGAGCTCTCCACTTGGGAGATGTCTGTTTAGCTTAGACGGCCTGTGTTTGCTGAGTAACAATTATCTGAAAATCTATTCATCTGAGTTTTCACTTTTAGGCGTTTCTAAAGCACAATACGTTATCGTTTATCTACGAAGAGAAATTCGCCTTCCAACGTAGGTAAACTATAAATAAATATAGAAGATATAGTTACTTATAGATATACCAGATGTCGTGAGAAACAGACTTAGAGAACTACTGAATATTTTATTTCTCTTCTTCTTCAATAAAATATCTACAGTATTGATATATTTACAATTTGATTACATTCTAATAATATCTACTTTATTTCTCGTTTGGTCTCAACAGGCGCCATAGGGCATTCAAAAACAATGCTAAACAAGCGTTCTATCAGGTGAATTAAGCCCAATATTTGACCAAACTTCAAATAAAAGCGTTGGCAAGTTCTGCAGAGCGAAATTAAGTGCTTTCCGTTTAGCGTTGTGTGGCCGACCTCCCATGGTGGGGGAAAATACTTGCGGGAAATTGACGTGGGGGTGAGTTACGTTAGCATTTTTTTTAAATTTTCTAAATGCTTTCGATCGTTGTTCATTCACTAGACTAGATTGATTTGACGAGAAGCCGGCGTGGTTTAGATTGTATCCCCTGCAAAGGGGTAAGACACGCCCACTCAAAAAAGGTTGTATCTAGGATATGACTCTAAACTGCATCTGATGGTCACGCTCTAGTTCTGGAGATCTGAGGTGTGTGGAGTAACCCTTCATTGCCATTACTTCCAGGCCCACTCTGATCCGTAGTGAAGGTATTGGTCTAATAGATCTATTTAAAACTGATTGATAATCAATAGGAATTCTTGATGTCATATAACTGTAAATTATTTGTATGGATAATAGTAACTTGAAGCTATTTACTAAAGATTATTAACATTGAGAGTATTCAGACTATTCACCCCTTTAAGCACAAATTTTCAGCCAATGTGCTCTTCGGCCTTCTTTGGGTGTTTTTCATCGAACTCGGGAACCTTCTGGTGGAACTTGAGAGTCATCTTGTCAAATTCAGGAACCTTCCCAGAACTTTGAAGCGAACGGAGTGAATTGTCCTAATTCCGTTAACCATGGCCGGATACAAGGGTTAAGCTATGTTTAGTATTCCTAACTTTTGCCTGTAGACAGGACTGAACCTGCGACTTCCAGATGATTTCATTTAGAACAATTTAAACTGAACCCATATTTCCGTTACACGACGGGTCCTGCACGTTTAAACACAACTGGATCATGTGAACACAGTCCGACCATATATACAGTTCACAGATGTATCAACAACTCGCAGAGAACAAGAATTCTAGTCATTTGTGTATCGAAAATAAACCTTTAACTCTCACCAGTACCCCAAATTCACCTCCAACCATCCATACAATGTAAAGAAATGAATTGTTCGTGACCTGCAACATTGAGTAAAAGCCATTAGGAGTAACAGCGATGCATGTAAAAAAAAAATGAAGACTTTAAGAGACGACCTCCATCACAACAACTATCGAGGGAGCATAAAATCGACTCTAGATCGAACGACAGAGAACAATGCTTACTAATCTGTCAGCTCTATTTCTGGCCGAAAAGATTCAAGAGATGGTTCTATAAACATTTGCCGAAAACATTTTTGCCGTAAGAAAACTCGCCTCAGAAATTTTAGCCATATAAACTTCGCTGATTAAGATTTTTGCTGTATGACTATTTCGGCACTTTTTTTTTCATATGTGAACTACCTTAGGTTCTGTTCCAATATATGGGGGGAGGGAAAAATAAGAATGGAGGGTGAAATTTTTAATTTAAAAAAAATAGAATTTTTTTTTTTAATAATGATACTTCAAATAAATTTATAAAAAGTTTTAAATCATTTCTTTGTTAATTTGATATATTTTTAGTCGTTTGTTAGTCGCATGTCGATTTTAAAACTCAGATCTGACCGATAAAACGAAACGCAGTTTCTTCCAAGCAGCGATCGTGTCGATACTGCTATATGGATGTTCTACATGGACGCTAACTAAACGGATGGAGAAAGAGCTTGACGGCAACTACACAAGAATGCTGCAAGTAATATTGAACAAGTCCTGGAGGCAATACCCAAAAAAGCAGCAGCTGTACGGCCACCTACCATCTATCACGAAAACTATCAAAGTTAGACGAACCAGACATGCAGGACACTACTGGAGAAGTAGGGACGAGCTCATAAGTGATATACTCCGATGGACCCCTTCACATGGCCGTGCAAAAGCAGGGCGGCCAACTGGAACCTACATACACCAGCACTGTGAGGATACGGGGTGTAGCCCTGGGTACCTACCGGAAGCAATGAACGATAGGGATAGGTGGCAAGAGAGGGTCAGGGATATCTGCGCTGATGGCGCGACAAGATGATGATGATTTACTTTTAAATTTCTTTTCTGATGTTTGACCCTGTAAAAAGATCTAAAGTAATTCTTATAAAAATAAAGTCCTCTCGATACAAATCTTTTTTTTCCTATCCTTATTAAAATAAATCTATGTTAGGAACACAACCAAATAATTCACAAATTATATCAAATTGTGATAACATTTACAAGGAACAAAAAAAAAGTAACATGTTACTTCGATAATCAAAATGTAAAAATCAAATATGCGAGGAACATTAAATAAGTTTCTCGACTTTTTTTTCGTATGGGCACTTTTATTGATAGTACACACATGAAACTCTAGTCCTCTTCCGGCTGCAATGCACTTTTTGTACCGTTCCAACAATTTCTGGAAGGCCCCATGGAAGTCCTCTTATGTGAACGTATCAATGACCTTCATCCAAGCCTCTTTCATCTCCTCAATTGTTTCATAACGACAGCCTCTGAGCTTAGGGAATAATCAAAAGTTACAGGGAGCAAGGTCTGGACTATAGGGAGGGTGAGGAACTGTCTTAATACCTATCTTGGCCAAATAGTCTGTGACAAGAATGGAGTTGTGGACTGGTGCATTGTCCTGGTGGAAATGCCACTGACCCGATTTGAAGAGTGCTGGCCTCTTCCCGAGGAATCTCTTCCTGAAACTCCCTTAAAACCTTAACATAGTAACCCTAACCCTTATCCTTTTGCCAATCAACTCTGGTGTATTGACTTCCTTACTCCTCCCACACCTCTCATCATCCCTCACAGACTGCCTGCCTTCCTTGAATCTCTTATGCCACTCAAAAACTGATGCTCGCTTCATGCAAGATGCTCCAAAAGCTGTCTGAAGTCCATTCCATACATTTCTGTGGCATTTTTTCCAAGTTTAAAACAGAATCTTATTGCATATCGTTCTTCTAATTTGTCAGATTGCATTTTTGAAATTCACCAACTGTGACAATCTGGCTTTAGTAGGGTGTATTCTAATTGCTGCTGTAGCAGTTGATTTGAACCTGAAATCATAAAAATTGGTCAGTCATCTCATAAGATGTATAGCAATAACATACTGAATTTTCAAGAGTCTACAATTTTAAATGCCTGTACAAAAAAGTCTAGAAACTTATTGAAGACTCCACGTACTTGATAACAAGGTACTTCGCATATTCAATTGGCCTTTATTGCAAAAGGGACGTTCAAGATAAAGATATAAAAAAATATGCGGCGAAATTGTCTTACAGCAAAAATCCTATACGACGAAGTTTCTTACGGCGAAAATTTCTGAGGCGAGCTTTCCTACGGCGGAAATGTTTACCGCGAATGTTCCGGGTACGATTAAAAAGGCTAATTTTTTTTTTGTAATTAATTGCAATATGAGCAAAATTTTAAAGAATCGTACTTAATAGTTATAAGTTGTAATACAAAGTATTGATGAAAACATTAGGTCTAAAAAATCTCCTAAAATTATCCGGCAAGACCAATAGCGTTAAGAGTTCAGTGTATAATTATATGCGAAATCATTTGCAGGTTCAATCCTGCCTACAGGCAAACACAACAAAGAATTCTTAACACTTGTACCTAGTCATGGTGTGGGGGTTGTATGTAATTTGGTTTGGTTATTTCAGTAGATGTGCATTCATACTTTACGGGTATTGCTCTCTGAATTATTTCCACCACAAATACAACACAAAACTTCACAATCGCGTAAAAGAAATGAAATAGAACACAACGAACATTAAACAAACAATTTAATATGCATATAACAGAATATGAAAACAAATAAAATACATGATGTGTAAATGGCCTTTTGGAAAATAAAGTTTGGCAAGAAGAAAATAAATTTGTTTAAAGGTGTGTGTATGTTAACGGAGTCCGTAAATAAGTCCTTCTTACTTACATTAAGTTCATGTCTTGTTTTATGATTGTAGCGACAACGTGTCGCGTTGATGAAAGAAAGTTTGTTGGGTTTTTCTTTTGAATGTGATTCGCGGCCATCTGAAGAGAGGACATGAATTTTAGTTGAGGAAGGAAAGGAATTTGCCGGACATAGTATCGGCTACTGCATTACTGGCTTAGTGGCTTGTCTTCGTCTGTGTGTAAGCTGTGTGTATGGCTCCCTAACTCTGTGTTATTTATATCCTACAGGTGGATCAAAGAATCATCCTAAAATTTTGGCGCGTAGACATTTATTGACCAATCAGATTTGTATTTTACTATTTTATTTTCGAGCCTAAGTATTTTCTGTTAGTTGAATTCCGATCCTATTTTTCTAGAATGTTCTTTTCTATGTTTTTAGCTGATTGGTTGAAAAATATAAAAATGTAATTTAAATGCTAATACGGTTTTGATCCTAAATTTCTAGAATGTTCTTAAGTATGTTTTTATTGCTTATTTTAAGACTAGAAAAAATGTGTATCCTATAATGGTTAAGGAAATTAGAACTATCTACCACCGTGGATTATATAAAGGGTTCGGTTCGAAGTTTTGTGAAGGTTCATGAATTCGAAATGAATGCTGACGAGTTTGACAAGAAGTCTGTTAAGTTCCTCAGGGCGCATCGACTAAAAAGTACTGTATATGGCAATGAAGAAGAGGACAATAGTCTTGATAATATAAATTATCAATCGTCATCTAAAATTTCAGACATATTATTAATTACTTTAAACCATATAACTTTGTGTAAACAACTGATTATCAAATAGACATAATTGTTTGATGGGCTGGTTGTTCTGTTTTACGGTGTATCAACCCTTTCGGGTCATTTAACGCCGAATTGTCATTTTGATAAAAGATTCAGATAATTCAATTTATTACAAGTATAGTTTTTTGTTTACATTCAATTAAATGTCAAAACAGTTCTATTTCAAACAATTCAATCTAGCATAAGTACAAAGTTTAAATGTCAAAAACAGTTTTATTTCAAACAATTCTGTTTAGCATAAGTACAGTTTTTGTTTACACACAGTTAAATGTCAAAACAGTTCTATTTCAAACAATTCAGTTTAGCATAAATGCAGTTTTTGTTTACACACAGTTAAATGTCAAAACTGTTCTATTTCAAACTATTCAGTTTAGCATAAATACACATTCTAAATGTCAAAAACAGTTAATTTAAAACAATTCAGTTTAGCGTAATTACTCAATTTAGTTCTATTTGACGCATAGATAGGACCCTATCAGGTGCTACCACTCTGAGCCAGAGTGAACCTGGGAGCGATGGCAATAAAGGGGTACTCCGCATTTCCAAAGTTCCAGCATTATTGGATCCTCACCATCAGATTGTTAGGTGTCTTAATAAGGACACTCATTTGGAGGAGTCTTACCCCCCCCCCATGCAGTGATGCAGTCGATGCATTCTGCAGCCCCAACCAGCTGGGCCACATAATTGCTTGAAACCATTTAATTATTTGTATTAGTTCTTGAAACCATACCACTTAGCGAGTAGGATTCATTTTAATAAGAATATTTAAGATCATATAACTGCGCGAAAAAAATCTCAAGAAACAACTTGTCAAAAAAATATACGCAGCTCCTTAATCACAGGGCATAAAACAACCCCACAATCAATCTGAGCTAAATTTCCCTTTTAGGTAACCAGTCTAGAAGAACATAAATTCTAAATTAAAACCAGCTGTCATCATCATTATCATCATGTCGTGCCGCCAGCACGGATATCACTGACCCTCTCTCGCCACTTCTCCCTATCATTCATCGCCTCCGGCTGGTCTTCAGGGTTATATCCTGTGTCTTCACATAGCTGCTGTATGTAAGTTCGAGCTGGTCGTCCTGCCTTTGCTTGGCCATATGTGGGGGTCCATAGGAGTACATCAATTACGAGCTCGTCCTTGCTTCTCCAGCAGTGTCCTGCGTGTCTGGTTCGTCTAACTTGTAAAGTCTTCGTGATGGGGGGCAAGTGGCCGTATAGTTGGTGTCTCGTGGGGTATTGTCACCAGGACTTGTTCAATACTGCTCTCAACATTCTTGTGTAGTTGCCGTCTAGCTTCTTCTCCAGCCGTTTAGTTAGCGTCCATGTGGTGCATCCATATAGCAGTATCGACACAACCGCAGCCTGGAAGAAACTGCGTTTCATTTTATCGGTCAGGTCTGATTTCCATATGATCGAGAGCCTATCGATAGCCGTCCATGCTTTCGTCAGTCGTGTGTCGACGTCGTTTTCGGTTGATGAGACGCTACTTCCTAGGTAGGTGAATTTGTCTACTAGTTTCAGAGAGGCTCCGTCTAGTGTGGTGATGTTGCCCGTTTGGTTGTAACACATATATTCAGTTTTGTGTGCATTGACATGGAGGCCAATGCCTGCTGCGGCTCGTTCCAAACTATGCAGTAGTGTCTCTGCTGATTAGGCGTATTCGCCAGTAACGCCAAGTCATCAGCGCAGTCGGCGTCTGTGATTGTTTTTGCGGGGTACCTTTTGCTTCTTTTCTTAGTCAGCTCGAAGTCATTTTCTCTGATTTTGTTGATCGACGTTCTAAGCACGTAGTCTAGACAAATGATAAAGAGGTATGGGGCTAACGTGTCTCCTTGTAGTACTCCTGCAACAATGTCGAAGTATTCCGTGTCTCCATCTGGTGAACGTACTTTCACTTTTGTGTTTCTGTAGAGGATCATTATTGCTGCTACGGTTTCTTTTGGTAGGCCGTATGCTAGTAGGATTTGTTCCATTTTCCCTCTGTGGATGGAATCGAAGGCCTTGGTAAAGTCGACAAATAGTAATGTCGCCTGAAGGTTTTTTGCCTGAACGCCTTCAAGGATTCTACGGATGGTCAATATTTGTGAGGTTGTGGATCTATTTCTCCGGAAGCCATTTTGGTTTTTCCTGAAGATGTTGTCTATTTTGGGTTCTATGCGGTTTCGTAGTAGGGCATTGTAGATTTTGGCTGCTATGGATGTAAGTGTTATCCCTCGGTAGTTCTTGGCTAATCCGAGGTCGCCTTTTTTAGGGAAAGGAAGGATGCATCCCTTCATCCATCTTTCTATCCTATTTTGACTATAGACTGCGTTGCATTGCCGGAGCAGTATATCGTCGAATTGTCTCGTCTTCCATACTTCTGCTGGGATCTCGTCTAGCCCTGTAGCTTTCCTATTTTTAATTTTTTTAAGAACCGAGTCGAGTTCTTCTTTGGTGAAAGGCCCTAGTTAAATGTCTAATTGCTTGCTGATAATTCTGGTGATCGGTTCATCCGTTATTTTCGGTGGGTTTCCTAGTAGATTTTCGAAATGCTGTTCCCACAGTTTTACTCTTTCTTGTTGGCTTGCAGCTTTCAATTTTGCTTTAGCTGTGCTCTTCCTCCTACTTATTTTGTTTATTGTTTGCCAGGCTATCCTGGATTGTCTATCTTCCACCGAGTCTCTAATACCAGCTGTACTCCGCTTAAAACCTGACAATGTCTTATATCCAGCTCATGGCGGAGGAGTTGATTGGTTTGGTTTTATGGCATATCAACCATAGTCGGTTATTTAATGCCAAATCCTGTTCTATTTCTAGCAATTAAATTTAGCATAAGTTAAATGGTTCAAAGTATTGCTATGTATCACTAACAATTTAATTAAATATCAGTCATTTGTTTACACACAGTTAACTGATCAAACAGTTCTATTTCAAGCAATTCAATTTAGCATAGGTACACAGTTTAAATGTCAAACAGTTCTATTTGACCTATAGATAGGACCCTATCAGGTGCTACCAGTCCGAGCCAGTGATGGTAATGAATGGGTACTCCGCATTCCCCAAAGTTCCAGCATTACTGTAGCCTCATCATCAGATTGTATAGTGTCATATCTTGAACATTCGTTGGAGGGGAGGGTTTTAACCCTCTACAGAGATGTCGGTGTATTCTGCAGCCCTAGCCGAATGGGTTAGTGGATTGAGAAATATGGTTTCTTAATATCGCCAAAAGATATAAATATGTTTGGATATATTTAGTAGTATATAAACTCTTTTTTATGGAGGCGCTCGTGGCGCAATGGTTATCGTCATAGGAAATGGACACGGAAACTCGAGTTCAAATCCTGGAAGAGGTTGCTGGCATTTCATACAGCGCTAATACCGATTGGGGAAAGTATGCATATCACTATCGGTAACTAGTAGGGCAGACTAAGTTCTTTAATATAAGTATGGCAACCGGTGTAGGAGAAGGAAAACACTGAATTAAAACCTGTTAAACTCTGCTTAGAAATTGACCTAATGTCACATCCTGCTCGTGTGGAGGGGTTTTGGTAAATACATATAAACAACTCAGTCGGCTGGAGCCGTAGAATACACCGACTGCATCTTTGAGGAGGGGTAACCCCTCCCCAATGAATGAAATGGAATGACATTAAACAATCAGTTCCGGATTTTTGAGGTTTGGTGAATGTGGAGTACCCCTTCATTGCCATTACTCCCCTGTCCACTCTGGCCCTGATAGTCCTATTTATGGGTCAAATAGAACAAACTCAGTGCAAACAAATAACTGATGCTAAATTGTGCCTGTTATATAGCAATACTTGAAACCATTTAACGGTGAGCAAAAAATAGCTCAGGCTCGTTTGTTATCTACAAAATTTGTTTACAAATCATATATGTATTCAGTATATGTATAAAAAGGATTTGGCTTTGAATCACCTTCAAAGGTTGATATGCTAAAACACCAAACCAAACCAAACCGACGGTTGTTGGTTGGTTATTTGGGTTTTTTTGAAGATTATTTAACGCCAAATCCATTTTTATGAAAATAGTTCTATTTTACACAATTCAGTTTAGCATAACTACGCAGTTTAAATGTAAGCACAATTTGATTGTGAAAAACTTTTCTATTTCAAGCTATTCAGTTTAATCAAGCAGTTCTAATTCAGCTAATTCATTTTAGTATAAGTACAGATTTTGCTTACCCACAATTAAATGTCAAAACAGTTCTATATTAAACAATTCAGTTTAGTGTAAGTACAGTTTCAATATCAAAAACAGTTCCATTCCAAATAATTCACTTTAGCATAAGCACGCAGTTTAAATGTAAGTAGCTTGACGGCGACTACACAAGAATTCTGCGAGCAATTTTGAACAAGTCTTGGAGGCAATACCCCACAAAGCAGCAGCTGTACGACCACCTACCTCCCACCACAAAAACTATCCAAGTTAGACGAACCACTCATGCAGAACACTGCTGGAGAAGCAGCGACGAGCTCATAAGTGATATTCTCCAATGGACCCCCTCACATGGCCGAGCAAAAGCATGGCGACCAGCTCGAACCTACATATAGCAGCTCTGTGAGAATACGGGATGTAGGACCTGCCAGAAGCGATGAACGATAAGGAGGAGTGGCGAGAGAGGGTCAGGGATATCCGTGCTGGCGGCATGACATGATGATGATGATGATGATGATGATCACGGTTTAATTGTCAAAATCCTTTCTATTTTAAGCTATTCAGTTTACTCAAACAATTCAGTTTAGCATAAGTATGCCGTTAGTTCTATTTAACCCATAAATAAGGCCCTATCAGGTTCTACCACACCGGGCCATAGTAAACCTGGGAGCAATGACAGTGAAGGGGTGCTCTGCATTCCCATCACTGGAACCTCACCATCAGACTGTTTAGTGCTATATCCAGGACACTCATTGGGTGGGGGCAGTCGATGTATTCTACAGCCCCAAGCAACTGGGCAACAAGCCAAACCGAGTAGATATAAAGTCCTTTTTAAATGTTTTTATCCTTAATTCGCTGTGTGACATGCTGGTATTTTTGTTTACATTTTTTATAAATTTCATTTATTAATTTTAGAAAAAATCATAAATCTGATAGTGTCAGATTGGTGCTGTACGGAGGATATAAAACAAGTAAAAATTTTAAGCTCCTCGTTTTTTGTGGCTTATTTTTAAAAATACATTAAAGATTAGACTATTCTTAGAATATATTAGGAGGTATCCTCGTGGTGTAATGGTTAAAACGATGGACTGCGGAATTGTAGTAAGCGAGTTCGTACTCCAGTCGCGCTAATACTGTTCACTTTCAGGCAAATACCCTTGGGAAAGGTATGAATCCTTCAAGCTATGAGTAAAATAGTACCACTACTGTTCTAGGAGAATGGCTTAGGCATTAAATAACCTACAAAGGTTGATATGCCATTAAACAAAAAAAGCAAATCTTAGAATATATTATTGACAGAATCATCATCATCATCATCATGTCGTGCCGCTAGCACGGATATCCCTGACCCTCTCTCGCCACTTCCCCCTATCATTCATCGCTTCTCGCAGGTCTTCAGGGCTACATCCCGTATCCTCACATAGCTGTTGTATGTATGTTCGAGCTGGCCGTCCTGCTTTTGCTTGGCCATATGCGGGGGTCCATAGGAGTACATCACTAATGAGCTCGTCCCTGCTTCTCCAGCAGTGTCCAGCATGTTTGGTTCGTCTAGCTTGGATAGTTTTCGTGATGGGAGACAGGTGGCCGTATAGTTGGTGCCTTGTGAGGTGTTGCTGCTAGGACTTGTTCAATATTGCTCGCAACATTCTTGTGTAATTGCCGTCCAGCTTCTTTTCCAGCCGTTTAGTTAGCGTCCAAGTAGTGCATCCATATAGCAGTATCGACACGACAGCTGCCTGGAAGAAAAAATGACATTGTTAACTTACAAATCATGTGCCCTTCTTCTAATAGTCTCTTATATGTGTCGTTTTCCCTGAGAAACTAGCCAGGCTTAGCTGGGAAATTATTTTTCTTATTTTATTTAGTCTAAAATTTGGAGACCGTTTATACTATTCAACCCAAGTTGAAGGTGTCCAATTTTGTCAGACAAGTTTTTAAATTAGACAGAATAAAAAAACTGATCTCAAAATGTTTTTCGTGGTTTGATAGACAAATTTTTAGACGAAATAAAGTAACGAAATTAATATGAAAATGAAGTGAATTCATTTCTCTTAAAAAAAAACTTTTAAAAACATCTCGGTATCAGTTTAGTTGGTTGGTTTGTTTGGTTTTATGACATATCAACCTTTGTTGGTTATTTAACGCCAAATCCATTTTATGTAAATTATCTGTTCTATTGAAAACGGTTCAGTTTAGCATAAGTACAGTTTAATTGTCAAAAACATTTCCATTTCAAACTATTCAAGCAGTTATATGTAACAATTCAGTTAAGTGTAAATACAGTTTTAATGTCGAAAAACAGTTCTATTTGAAATAATTCAGTTAAGCATAAGCACGCAGTTTAAGTGTAAGTACGGTTTAATTGTCAAAAACGTTTCTATTTCAAGCTATTCAGTTTACTCAATTCATTTTAGCATAAGTATGCTGTTAGTTCTATTTAACCCATAGATAGGGCCCTATCAGGTGCTACCACTCCGGGCCAGAGTGGACCTGGGGGCGATGGCAATGAAGGGGTACTCCGCACTGCTAGAACTTCACCATCAGATTGTTTAGTGTCATATCCAGGACACTCGTTAGGGAGGGGGTCTCACCCCTCTGCAGAGAAGCAGTCGGTGTATTCTACAGCCCCAGCCGACTGGGCAACGGTATCAGTTTAGTTATTCTATCTGGTCTAATTTAATCACTTTTTAGAGGTTAGGGAATTGCAACATTAAGATTTTTTAATTTTTAATTTCTAATCTTTTTTTTTTTTTTTTTTTTTTTGCACACGGTCCTATCTAATACGAATAATTTCTAAACAAATCAATTTGGTACACAGATGAGACTCTAACAGGTCCTTCCATTACAGGTCGAGTAATGAAAATGAAAAAGTACTCAACACACAGATTTCTAGAACTGAAGCCTCACCATAAGTTAGTGCCATAGTCTAGTGTCATTGCCAGAGCACTGAATGATAAAGATGAAAAATGTACGGCCCTAAACGGTGATTACGTTAAAAAGATTTTCTAGTTAAGAGAAATGAATTTTAATTTTGTTATCAGTTTCGTTATCCTATCAACTCTAAAAACTTGAAGACGGTATTTTTGAATCAACCCACGTAATTCCTCTTTATTTCTGTTTCTTTATTCTATCCGGTTTAAAAAACTTGTTTGACAAGATTGAAGACTATCTTCTAAACAACTCGCCTGCACATTATATTAAGTCGATTTCCCTGACAACCTGGCTAGGCTTATTTTTTAAAATACATTGAAGATGAGACAAGTCTAAGAGTATATCATAGAATAAGTCAGTAATATAACCTAGTTAACTAACAGACCAGCCAAATCACAGGGCCAATCAGTAGAAATTTCTTCTAAAGGTCAAGTTGCTCTTGTAAATGTTGCGGTCAAATTACCCACACTGACAAAATATTAACTAAATCTGAGTTCATTACGAATAAAGATGCCTGAATTGATACATTAATTTTTTCTAAGGTATCTCAGCCTGTCTAGGGTTATTTTGTGCTTAGATGTTTGAGAATCGCGTTCATTGTATGTCTTTATTTACATTTTTGTGCAGTTGTTTCTTTACACACGATACAATCAAATACGAATTATCTGAAACAGATCTGTTCGACTCGTAGATGGGATTTTTATATGTACTACCACTTTGATGAATGTGGGCCGGGGAGTAATGACAAGAAAAGGGTACCCCATTCTATCAAGATCACCAGTAAAACAGCTGCACCACCAGATGCAGTTTTGTGTCAGAGTGGACCGAGGATAATGACAAGAAAAGGGTACCCCATTCTATCAAGATCACCAGTAAAACAGCTGCACCACCAGATGCAGTTTTGTGTCAGAGTGGACCGAGGATAATGACAAGAAAAGGGTACCCCATTCTATCAAGATCAACAGTAAAACAGCTGCACCACCAGATGCAGTTTTGTGTCAGAGTGGACCGAGGATAATGACAAGAAAAGGGTACCCCATTCTATCAAGATCACCAGTAAAACAGCTGCACCACCAGATGCAGTTTTGTGTCAGAGTGGACCGAGGATAATGACAAGAAAAGGGTACCCCATTCTATCAAGATCACCAGTAAAACAGCTGCACCACCAGATGCAGTTTTGTGTCAGAGTGGACCGAGGATAATGACAAGAAAAGGGTACCCCATTCTATCAAGATCACCAGTAAAACAGCTGACCACCAGATGCAGTTTTGTGTCAGAGTGGACCGAGGATAATGACAAGAAAAGGGTACTCCACAATATCAAGATATCCACAACTGCAGCTGCACCATCAGATGCAATTTTGAATCACACCAAGGACCCTTTTTTTTTAGAGTGGGAATCTTACTCCTCTGCAGGGAAGCAGTCAACGTGTTCTGAGCCCAGTCAACTGGGTTAAATATCTGAATTAATGTGTTATTCGTTTCTCCGGAAAACTATATCTACTTACGCTTCCCTGTCCTCCGTTAAATTAATTTGAATATAAATACACCAAGCACATAAAGCGACTGTTGGGTAAAAATGAGGATTTTCTTCATAATTAGATTTCGCTGTCGAGACTAACAGAGGGTCTGATGCATATTTTAGTTTTTATGTTTGATAATCATGTAGAAAATAGTCTTTACAGAGTTTGGGAAATGATAAACAAGAGAAATTTGAGTTGATAAAAATGTTTTGAACAAAATATTTTTCCAATTTTAAGTCTTAACATTCTTTTAAAATGAACAAAGAGTCATCTACTTATAAATATTAAAAAACAACGATATCATTTTTTAAGGAAAGGTTACTAAATAGACTATACTATTTAATCTTTCTCTCTCTCTCTCTCTCTCTATATATATATATATATAGTTATCGCACAAGGCCAGAAATATGTGACACCCAGTGAGAATCGAACTCACTAACAATGGTTCGCTAATTTAGCTTGCTAACCTTTAAATAACGTAGAAAAGTTTGGCTATTTCCATATGCTTAAAGAAAAATTTGCTCCATTTTACCCTAGATCCTTGCCTTATAATGCTGAGTGTTAATCAAGGCGGCATCAAGTATCATTTTTTGAGTCTTTGGTATGACTTGACCTAGGATTTAATCCCGATATTCCGGACCATTGACGAACACTATTCAATAGGCCAATGGCCCAGTTATAGCATATCCCAAATAAGTTCCTCCTGGAGATATATCAACTCCATGGCACGTACGATATACAACCTAAGATAGGCTGGCCACTCGATCAGACTTGAGGACAGCAAACTCCTAAAATAGATCCTGTCCTCTCATAAAACAGGTATACCGAAACTCAAGCATAAGGACATCATCAAAAAAAACCTGGGGGTCATGAACATCCCTTGAGACAATTGGAAATACCTGTTCAAAAATCGATAAAACTGGCGGAAAAAAATCTGCTGTACGTCATCGGATATGATGGACAGCTCTGTATTTATCCCCAATTAACTTTCTGTACCTTCTGTACTTCCTTAACTTAGTCTCAATTGTTTCTTGTTTTTAATTTCTCTTTCCTTCTACCTTATTTTTTTACTTTGTTTATCTCATGATCTATTTATTTATTTTCACTCGATCATTATAATGTCGCATATCGAACTGCTGGACAAACAACGAAAAACTCGTAGATATATAAAAATATAAATTATATTTTTATTCTTCGGCCGCGACGTTTGTGTGAAGTAGGAATACAGTCAGAAAGAATTCGCACATATCTTTCTTCTGTAGCGGGGATCCTTTTGGTGCAGTAGTGCAACGGCCTGATAATACACACGGGGGTAATTGATAGGCTTGCCCGAGCGACCAGTGAATCTCTCCCTTCGCTTGAGACACCAGCAAACTTCTCCCCTTCGTTTGAGAGACCAGGGTTAGTCCAAAATTACAGACTTTATATTGTCTTTCAAGCCCCATCAACACGCCTCTTGCCTTCCGTATTTTCAGTTTTCTGGTTATCGGAACTTACATACTTTCGTTTTTTCCGGTAATTTGTTGATCTTATCTGATAACGGAAACATCTGTCATTCTATCCACCGGCAATAAATTACATTTTTCACTTTTTGTGTGAAACCACTTTGTTGATGTTATCTTGCGACCGAATGGAATCTGCTTAGTTCATCGTCGCCAGCTAAGCTAGTATATTACAATAACACTCTCGTTATGAATTTCTATATTAATCTTCGTCGCTTTATTCTTTGATAGATTAATTATCTGTTGTTTATTGAATCAGCATAGTTTTCAGCTGCGTGAGACCCAAGAAAGTTCTGTACAATCAAAACGTGAAAATCTTATGCCGCCATTTTGAGTGGATTCCATTTACCTGTGAACGCGCTGATATCGATTTTCTGATCTCCGATCAATTAAAAATGTCTATTTTCAGTTTTGAATCAATTTTCTCTTTACTAAGTTTTTTTTTTTTTCGAAGTGGAACCCACTGCCATTGCATGTCATTGATTTTATCAATTCTTCATTAGGCTAAGTCTGATGTGCAAGGTAAAAGGAGAAAAAAAAGCTTTTTGTGGGTCTTTCACAAACATATTCTGTACCATGTAAATGGCATATTTTTTTCCATGTCAACCACCGGAATATGCAGTATATTATACACATTCTCCACCTACTAGGCTTCCATCTATTGGTCGGATAGCTCTGTTTGAAAATTATTTGTATTGGATAGAAATACTTGAAACCATATAACTTTATGCAAATTATTTGTATTGGATAGGAATACTTGAAACCATATAACTTTATGCAAATCATTTGTATTGAATAGGAATACTTGATACAATGTGACTGTGTACAAGGAAAGGATTATTATAGACAAATCAAATAGAGCAATTTAAAAAAAATGGTTGCAGTAGAACATTGAGAATATGAATAATAATGGTTATAATAAAGCATTTATAAATTAATTAAATTTCGGTATTGAATAATCCATGTGAAGTTGATATGCCACTAAAAAAAACCCAAAACATGCACACTCACATACACACACAGAGAAATGAAGAAGTCATAGAAAATTCAAAAATATCACATCCAATTTTCGTGGTGTAGTGGTTGATGTGCTGGATTGTGACATCGTAGAAAACGGGTTCAAACTCCAACCACGCTATTACGTTCACTTTCGGACTAATATCATTGGAAGAGGCATGAACTTCATTATCCCCTAATTGAAATCAGCCAAAAAATCGACCTAGTATCACATCCTCCTCAAGGAAAAAGGGGTTAGTTAAACACCTACTTTAAGGAAGATGATGAATGGATCACATCAGTGTATTTTTTTTCCTTTTGCATATTAGTCCAGCTATTTCCTCAGAGAAATAACAGAATAAGTTGGACAAAAAAAATAACATGGAATAGCATATATACGAGGGTCATTCAATAAATAAGGTAAAACACTCACTCAAGATTTAGGAATTGGAAATATTGATGAGACATTTTTCAGAGAAATCCATAGTGATGTATTCTTTCATGTCCCAAAAGACTGTCAAAATGACCTTCTTTATTGACTGCTGTGTTTGGAACATTTTTTGCGGGGCAGGTAGTGTGTTTCCACTCCAAAGATTGACTTTTTGACTCAGTATCGGAGCGGGAAACCCATGTACGACCTATTTGTAAACATGTTTTTACTTAAAAATTCTTCTCCATACACATTTCACATTTCTCTGTAAATTTTCCATGTATTCAATTCTCAACCACCAAAAGTTTGTTGCCCAGTCGGCTGGGGCTGTAGAATACACTGACTGCTTCAATGCAGAGGGGTAAGACGCCCCCCAATGAGTGTCCTAAATATGAGGTGAGGTGCCAGCAGGGCTGGAGCTTTGGGGAATGCGGAGTACCCCTTCATTGCCATCGTTCCCAGGTCCACTCTGGCCCAGAGTGGTAGCACCTGATAGGGCCCTATCTATGGGTTAAATAGAACTAACAGCATTCTTATGTTAAACTGAATTGTTTGAGTAAACTGAATAGCTTGAAATAGAAATGTTTTTGACAATTAAGCGGTACTTAGATTTAAACTGCGTGCTTGTGCTTAACTGAATTATTTGAAAGAGAACATAAAAACTGTATTTACACTTAACTGAATTGTTACATATAACTGCTTGAATAGTTTGAAATAGAAATGTTTTTGACAATTAAAATGTGTACTTATGCTAAACCGAATTGTTTTTAATAGAACAGATTATTTACATAAAAATGGATTTGGCGTTAAATAACCTACAAAGGATGATACGCCATTAAACCCAACAAACCAAACCAAACCAAACAACCAACCAACCAAAAGTTTGATGACATACTTTTGCTCAAGACTCTGTTTACCACCATTTTGAATAGCCTAAAACAAGGTGCCCGTGGTGTAATAGTTATCGTCGTAGGAAATGGACACGGCGGCACGAGTTCAAATCCTGGACGAGACTGATTGCATTTCACATTGCACTAATACCCTTGGGAAAGGTATGAATCCAATTATTCTCCCTCCAGCTATGGGTAATTAGTAGAGCAGACTGGGTTCTTCAGCCTTGGTTAGGCAACTAGTCTAGGAGAAGGAAAACTCTGAATTCAACCCTGTTAAACTCCGCTTTAAAAACATTGACATTGTCTCATTTCCTGCCCATGCGGAGGGGTTGGTAAAAAAAAAGTACTTTTCTGAAATTAAGAATTTTTGCTGTGATTCAATTTTAAACAATAGTTTTTATTTATGTAAAAAAAACTTTTGAAAATGTTTTTAAATTTCCCCTGTAAAAGACTCTTCCTTACTTAAAAAAAAAGAAAAATTCTCCTTATTTATTGAACAACCACCATTTTTGTAATACGTCCCTCTCCACTCAAAAAAGTCACCTTAATATTAAATAACTACCGTTTCAGTTTAAGGTCCCTCCACATCCAAAAAAATTCATCTTAATCATTGAATAACTACTATTAATGTAATAGGTCCCACTCCGCAAAAAAAGTCATCTTATTCATTGAATGAACACCATTTCTTTAATAGGTCCCTCTCTACTCAAAAAATTCCTATTTATTGAATAATAACCGTATCTGTAATACGTAACTCCTCACTCAAAAAAGATCCTCTTATTTATTGAATTACCACCATTTCTGTAATAAGTCCATCTCCAATCAAAAAATTCCTCTTATCAATTAAATAACCGCCGTTTCTGCAATACGTCTGTCTCCACTCTAAAAAGTTCTCTTATTTATTGAATAACCACCATTTCAGTTATAGATCACTCTCTACTCAAAAAATTTAATATTATTTATTGAATAACCACTGTTTCTGTTAAAGGTCCCTCCCCACTCAAAAAAACTCCTATTTATTGAACAACCACCATTTCTGTAATAGGTCCCTCTCCACAAAAAAGTCCACTTATTAATTGAATTAACACCATTTCAACTCAAAAAAATTCCTTTTATTTATTTAATAACCAACGTTTCTGTCATAGGTCCCCCCCCCAAAAAAAATTCTATTTATTGAATAACCTCCGTTTCTGAAAAAGGTCCCTCTCCACAAAAAAAGTCCACTTATTAATTGAATTAACACCATTTCTGTAATAGGTCCATCTCCAATCCGAAAATTCCTCTTATCTATTAAATAACCATCGTTTCTGTAATAGGTTTCTCTCCACTCAAAAAAATTCATCTTATTTATTGAATAACCCCCATTTCCGTTATAGATCACTCTCCAATAAAAAAAAATGTAACTTATTTATTGAAAAACCGCTGGTTCCTATATAGCTCCTCCTCCACTCCAGAAAAATCCTTTTATTTATTGAAAACCAAAGTTCATGTAATTGATGCCGCCCTACTAAAAAAAAATATTTTATTTATTGAATAATCACTGTTTCCGTTATAGGTCCCTCTTCACTCAAAAAAATGTCCTCTTATTTATTGAATGAACACCATTTCTGTAATATGTCCCCCTCCACTGAAAACAAACTCTATTATTTATTGAATAACCCTCGTTTCCGTTATAGGTTTAACTGGACATTGGCGTCATAGCTGAGTGTTCGCCAATGGCCCGGGAGGCCTAGTTTCAATCCCAGGTCGGCTCATACCAAACACACAAAAAATATTACTTGATGCCTCTTAGCTTAACACTTAGTATTATTAGGTACGGATCATGGTAAAGTGGAGCAATCCAGGGAATGGAGTAGTGCCCTTCCCTACACCTTGGTGGAGTAGCTATCGAAAAGGGAGCCTTCGGGTCATCCTCGACTATGGTCGCCAACTTTACTAACGTTATAGGTCACTCTCCACTGAAAAAAATTACTCTTATTTATTGAATAACCACCATTTCTGTAACTTCTACCAAAAAAATTCCTTTTATCTATTGAATATCCACCGTTTCTGTGATTGGTCCCTCCCCTCTCAAAAAAATTCCTCGTATTTTTTGAATAATTACCGTTCCTCTTATAAGTCACTCTCCAGTCAAGAAAATTTCTCTTATTCATTGAATAACCGCCGTTTCCATTTTAGATCCCTCCCCACTCAATTAATTCATCTTATTTCATGAGTATCATCGTTTACGTTAAAGGTCACTCCTTACTTAAAAAAAATATTCCTCTAAATTATTGAATAACCACCGTTTCTGTTTTAGATCCCTCCCTCTCAAACAAATTCCTCTTTTTTATTGAATAACCAATATGGCCGTTTTTGGTCCTTCTCCACTCTAAAAAGATCATATTATTTATTGAATAACCACCGTTTCCGTTTTAGGTCCATTGAAAAAAATCCTCTTATTTATTGAATACCCACCGTTCACTCCTCACTCAATTTTTTTTTCTTATTTATTGAATGGCCCACGTATTTCACCGGAAAGTGTCATACCCTTCAGCACTTTCTAGAATTATTCTCACCCTTTTTTTTTAGGACAGAGTCATCTGTAAATTGTACCACTTCTTTATTTATTTATTCATTTATTTATTCATTATTTATTTATTTATCTATTTATTTATTATTTATTTAGTCATTTATTCATTTGTTTATTATTTATTTATCTATTATTTATTTATTTATTCATTTATCTATTATTTATTTCATTATTATTTATTTATTAATCTATTCATTTATTTATTTATTATTTATTTATTTGTTATTTATTTATTATTTATTATTTATTTATTTATTTATTCATTTATTTATTTATTTATCTATTATTTATTTATTTATTTATTATTTATTTATTTATTTTTTGTCAAAAACTATTTTCGATTGAATTGTGTCACAATTTAAACGGGAATGTATTGATCATTGTTCAACTCCAGCTGTCACGTGGACAACTTATGACGTCATCCATGAACCAAATTACCACCACAATTTTCAAATACACCGATTGCGTTCCCGGAAAAGTAGTAAGACACCCCCTACACACACGCACCGTCTCCATTATGACGCTCCACTACATATAGTCCAAGTATCCAGGGGAATGTAGAATCAGTCCTTTCGCATCAAATTTCCCAGTAAGGGTTGATATGTCATAAAAACAACGAACTAACCAAATTCTTACTACCCGAAGCCGACCTCCATCTTTTGACTGGGTTTATTTATTTATTTTTTTTATCTTTTTATTTTCATTTATCAAGGGCTGTGAATCCTCATAGATATTCCTTCGGGAACCAACACGTCATAACAACATAATTCTTTTCATGTCCATATTTTTTTTCTTTTATTTTAGGCCGTGAAAGATTTTTGTTATTGCTGTTTTGTTTCTAGCCAGACGAACGGATTTTACCGAGCTTAGACACGATGGCGGGAGAAATTATTGATTAAATATTGATTTTTGTTAAAAGAAAATCCAGAACAGAAGGCTATCTAAGAGAGAAAGGAGTGTGTCGTGAAAGAAAGAAAGAAAGAAAGAAAGAAAGGCTAATGAAAATAATGAAAGAGAGAAAGAAGAAATATATTTTTGAAGTATAAGGAAAAAGAGGAAAAAGGATTAATAATTTTAAAAAAAGGAAGAAACTTTATTTGACCAAAAAGATGGTGGACTTAGGGTAAAAGAAAGAAAGAAAGAAAGAATATAGATAAAAGAAAGAAAGAAAGAAAGAAAGAATATAGATAAATCAAAGAAAGAAAGAAAGAAAGAAAGAAAGAAAGAAAGAAAGAAAGAAAGGCTAATGAAATAAGATAAGAAATAAAGAAAGAACGTATTATTGGTATCATTGAAGTGTAAGAAAAAAAGTGATTGATCTATAAAAAACATTCGATAATAAGGATGGTAGACTCAGAGTAAAAGAAAGAGAAAATAAAAAGGCTGAGAAAGAAAGAAAGAAAGAAAGAAAGAAAGGAAGGAAGGAAGGAAGGAAGGAAGGAAGGAAGAAATATTAAAATGACGAGAAAAAGAAAGAAAGAAAGAAAGAAAGAAAGAAATATTAAAATGACGAAAAAGAAAGAAAGAAAGAAAGAAAGGAAGGAAGGAATATTAAAATGACGAGAATAAGAAAGAAAAAAAGAAAGAAAGAAAGAAAGGAAGGAAGGAAGAAATATTAAAATGGCAAGAATAAGAAAGAAAGAAAGAAAGAATACAAATAAAAAACGGCGAAAATAAGATGAAAGGAAAAAGTTCAAAAGGAAGAAAAAGAATAAGAAAAGAAGGAAGGTAGGTGAGTTGAAAAAATAATGAAAAAGAAAGAAAAAGAAAGAATAGTATGTACTTGTGTATAGGTCGAATTTTTTCGGCCAAAATTAGCCGTCAAGCAAAAGATGAGTTATAATTTGGTTAAGTTTATATTCGAATAGGAAAAATTAAAAGAAAGATTTGGCATTAAAAATTAGTTCTATTAATTAATAATTTTGTGATCATAAAATGTTCGACCAATATACGAGATCAACTTATGTACAAGTATCTTCAGTAATGTTGATAAAATGAAAAAATAAATTTAAAAAAATGAAAAAGTACAATTTTTTTTTTTTTTTTTTAGTCAAGATAAAAGAAAAGCCAGAACAGAATTGGAAAACTGATAAAATTCGATAAAATGAATAAAGAAATAATGAAATGATCAAACAGAATGAAATAATAAAGAAGAAGGAAACAGTTCAATATAAGAAACATTGATAGAGTGAGACAAAAAAAAAAGCGGGGGTGGGGGGAGAAATAAATCTTCAATGAGTGACGACGACAACGATGCGCCAGAAACAAAGATGAATTTTATGATATGCAGATATATGCATGTAGATGTGCAACTGCAACTGCATTAAAGTTGGGATATGAGATTATCTTGTCCACTAATACTTTCCTCTCTCTCTCTCTCTCTCTCATACCACCCCACACACACACACTCGTTCTCTTTCCAGCGTTTTTTTCCTTTCTTTTTTCATTCAAACTTTTATTCTTTCTTTCTTTCTTTCTTTCTTATTATTTATTCGTTTTTTCTTTTTTTTCTTGTTCTCACTATTCTTTCAGCCTTTCATTCTTATACTTCCTACACCTTTTTCTTTCTTTCTTTCTTTCTTTCTTTCTTTCTTTCTCCATTCTTTCTTTTTTGTTTCCTTGTCTTTCTTTTTTTCTGTTTTTCCTTCATTATTTTTTTCTCATTCTTCCCTTTTCTTTCTTTTTTCCTTTGTTTTCCAATTCTTTCTTTTTTCTTTCTTATCCTCTAAAATTCTTTCCTTCTTTTTTCATAATCACCCTATTCTTTCTTTCTTGTCTCCCTATCTACTAATCTTTCTTTTTTCTTTCTTTCTTTCTTTCTTTCTTTCTTTCTTTCTTTCTTTCTTATTCACCTCATTCTTTCTTCTTTTTTTTCGTCTCCGGGTTCTTTCTTTCTTTCTTTCTTTTTTGTCTCCCTATCTACCAATCTTTCTTTCTTTCTTTCTTTCCCCATTTTTTCTTTCTTTCTCTCTTATTCACCTCATTCTTTCTCCTTTTTTTCGTCTCCCGGTTCTTTCTTTCTTTCTTTCTCGATACAGCTTCTCTCTCTCTCTCTCTCTCTCTCTCTCTCTCTCTCTCTCTCTCTCTCTCTCTCTATCTATCTATCTATCTCTCTGTGCAAACACAACATGACTTTGGAAATAAGACTAAAAAGAATGAACCAAAAAATATCAAGAAACCCAAAAACAAGACCAGAAATAAAAATTAAAACAGATATGCAAGACACACCGTAGTAGATTTTACAAGTATGTAAACGTTCTAGCCATAGGGACGCAACAAACAACATGCTCCTCCACCCAAAGTAAGTAGATATCGATCACAGTTAAATGCATTACACTTTCTCCAGAATGCTACTACAAAATATGGGGATTGCAGCGTGAGTAAAATTAGGGAGAATGAAGAAAGAAAATAACAATTAGAAAAGATCTTGGGCCAAAGCCAAAAAAAGACCCTTCCTCGACAGATCACCAAATACTTCCCACCACTCAAATGAGTGATCACTTTGTAACAGTGAGTACAATAAGCGATGTGTGGCATGTGTACAAAATTAAGGGAATATTTTATATATAAATATATATACATATATATATATATATATATATAAAGAAATAAGAAAGACGTGAAAGGAAGATATTAATAAATACATGGACAAAATATGGAATATAACAGAAGAAAACTTTTTAGTTTATGACGACCACAATACAGTGATATCCTCATTTTTACAAATGAATTACTGAACACATTTCCAATCAAAACGTCCAGAATTTGGAGCTTCTAATTCCTCGGGTTATCGTTCTTGTATGATTAACCAGTTTGTAGTGTGAACTATTCGGTTATATACACAAACACAAAAATGTTAAATGTAGAGATGATAAAAAGAAGAAAAAGTGGGTTGATGTTAATAGATTTGAGAAAGAAAGAAAGAAAGAAAGAAAGAAAGAAAGAAAGAAAGAAAGAAAGAAAACGAAACGAAACGAAATGGAAAGAAAGAAAGAAAGAAAGAAAGAAAGAAAGAAAGAAAGAAAGAAAGAAAGAAAGAAAGAAAAAAAGAAAACGAAACAAGAAAGAAAACGAAACAAGAAAGAAAGAAAGAAAGAAAGAAAGAAAACGAAGAAAGAAAGAAAGAAAGAAAGAAAGAAAGAAAGAAAGAAAGAAAGAAAACGAAACGAAACGAAAAAGAAAGAAAGAAAGAATACGAAACGAGAAAGAAAGAAAGAAAGAAAGAAAGAAAGAAAGAAAGAAACTCCGAAAAAAATTGAAAAGAAAAAAAAGAAAATAAAAATTAGAGAAAAGATTTTAGGGGAAATATCTTCCAAAATTCATGGTTTGAATGAATGGACGTTTGGTTGGTTGGTTGGTTTTAGAATGGAAGACAGACAAGAATAAACCTGTTATGAATATAATTAATAATCAAGACCAAGTTCTCTTTCCCCTTCTTATTTCTCCTTCCGGTCAC
The DNA here is from genome assembly GCA_963585895.1 of Sepioteuthis lessoniana. Classification (NCBI taxonomy): domain Eukaryota; kingdom Metazoa; phylum Mollusca; class Cephalopoda; order Myopsida; family Loliginidae; genus Sepioteuthis; species Sepioteuthis lessoniana. The sequence continues at coordinate 12,255,620 of OY757931.1, read as the reverse complement.
AGCATCACTTTGAAAGAGATAATCAAAATGAGAACATCTGATTGGTTCATTTTATTATGGAGAGAAAAAAATACTGAAATAGAAAGGAGGAAAGGAAAGTAAGAGAAATCGGGAAGGAGAAGATAAAAGTGAAATTAAAAAGATTGAGAGAAAAAAGTTTGAAAAATATGGCTGAAGCCATAAACTAATGAAAAAAAAATGATTAAATGAAGTTCAAAAAGAGAAGAAAATAAAATAAGAGAGAAAGGGCTTATAAAAATCGATAGAATGAAAGAGGAATGAAAAAAACTGTGGAAAAGAATGAAGAAGAAAAAGAACATTAAGAAAGAAAAAGAAAGAAAATAAATAATAACATGTAGACTAG